>JAESUZ010000312.1:1702500-2302500 GCA_017311185.1 Proteles cristata cristata
ATCCATGCAATTCTTAGATTCTGGCCCCACTATACGTTACTTAACTGCTAGTACTCTTTAGAATTGATATTTAGTGATACACAGCCAAAGGTCTGGTTGCCTGCCGAGTCTCATATGAGCCACATAAAATGGTGAATATTCCAAATGCATTATCATGTCTTAAGAAGCTTATTTTTGGGGCATCTTGGTGGCTCAGTCAGTTAAGTGTCCGAATTTGGCTCAGGTCATGATTTCACGGTTCATGGGTTTGAGCCCTGCATCGGGCTCTATGCTGTCAGCTAGTTCAGAGCCTGGAGCCTGCTTCGGATCCTGTATCCCCCTCTCTCTCTTACCCTCACCGGCTCACGCTGCCTCTCTCTGTCTCTCAGAAATAAATTTTTTAAAAAAGCATTAAAAATTTTTTTTAAAAAGCTTATTTTCAGGGCACCTAGGTGGTTCAGTTAAGCTTCCAACTTCAGCTCAGGTCATGATCAAATCTGTGGGTTCGAGTCCCGCGTTGGGCTCTGTGCTGATAGCTCAGAGCCTGAAGCTGCTTCCAATTCTGTGTCTCCCTCTCTCTGCCCCTCCCCTGTTTGTACCTCTCTCTCTGTCACTGTCTCAAAAATAAACATTAAGAAAAATTTTTAACAAGAAACTTATTTTCATGCATTCTCATCTTGGCTTGTTTCTAATGCTGTCAGGTTTCATCTTCTCTGGGTTCTCAGAAGTTCGCTCTCCCAGCAATTGCTCCCTTGTTCTTTACTTTCTTCTTTCCAAACTTATTTTCAGCTAAATGTCCCAATGGAAAAGCTTTACAAATGTATTCACTCTAATGTGTTAATTTTATATCCGAATTTTAACTTCCAAGCACATTATTATTTTAATATGGGCCAATAACTTCAAAAAACAAAACTAATAGTGCAATTGTAGGCATTGGCACCAACATAGGGAGAGGAACAGTTTTGGACCAATGGCTTCTTCAACAATAGAGTTCAGCTGCCAGTCCAACTGAACAAAAGCTAAGGACCCATGAATAGCAAATTGTCTTGTGCTATCACATATCTTGTTCTAGAATAATATCCAGTTGTGATGAAATGATTTTTTGGTATTAGCAGCCTATTTAATCTATTTTTCCTTTGACACTGCCAACAAAAGGGTGTAACACTATTATATATAAAAATACATTTTAATATTATATATATGTATTTTTAATTTTGAGAGAGAAAGAGCATGAGCAGGGGAAGAGGCAGAAGGAGAGAGACAGAATCTTAAGCAGTCTCCATGCGCAGCACAAAGCCAGACATGAGGCTCCATCCCACGATCTTGGAATCATTACCTGAGCGAAAATCAAGAATCGGGCACTCAACTGACTGAGCCACACAAGCGCCCTTTTTCCAAGTTAGTGGAAAAAATGAAAAATAAGAAATAAGCCAAAATCAACTAGTTTTAAAGCCAATCCAATAGTGTTCAGCAGTTTTAACTAGAAGCCAATGTGAACAGATCTGGGAGAAAAAAAAGGAAAACGCTTTACTTATTCAAATAAATAACAATGTGACACCTAGATCAAATGTAAGTTTTTAATAAGCATTCCCAGCATCTAGCAAAATATAAGGAATATGGTAATGTATGTACAATATTTATTGGTTGAATGAGTAAAGCGTAGGATAAAAGAAATATAACTATGGGGCGCCTGGGTGGTTCGTCAGTTAAGCTACTGGCTTTTGCTCAGGTCATGATCTCACGGTTTGTGGGTTTGAGCCCCTCGTCGGGCTCTGTGCTGACAGCTAGCTCAGAACATGGAGCCTGCTTCAGATTCTGTGTCTCTCTCTCTCTCTGACCCTCCCCTGCTCACGCTGTCTCTCTCTCTCTCAGAAATAAACAAAACATTAAAAAATTAAAAAATATATATATCTATAAAATTTAAAAGTCCCTATGACTCTAATTTTAATTGTAAATAACAGAATGAATTTATTATATATTTTCTATTATGAAAGAAAAAAATCCATAATTTTGTCCACTGAAAAGGCCTAGGACCAATTTAGGAATGAGCATCCCTACCACTCAGATGGTGGTCTCTAAATACTATTTTCCACTAAAAGGAATCAGAATATTTAGAGATGTTCAAGCCTGGAGGAGAAAATATACAATTCAACCCCAAATATTTTCTCATGCCAGAAAGTGAGGAAGATATCAAAAACTAAAAGTCATCAAAAGGATTCAGGAATCAAGTAGAAGGGGCTCTCATAGATGGTACAATGTAAGCACTGAAAATAATAGTGACTGCAGTGGGTTGAATTATAAAAAAATATGTTAAAACTCATAAGCTCATATTTTTTGCATGATTTATTTTTTATTTGAGAGAGAGAGAGTGCATGAGTGGGGGAGAGGAGCAGGGGGGTGGACGGGGAGAGAGAGAGAGAGAGAGAGAGAGAGAGAATCTTAAGCAGATTCCATGCTCAGCACAGAGCCCAACTAGGAGCTCAATCGCATGACCCTGGGATCATGACCTGAACTGAAATCAAGAGTGGGGCGCTCAACCGACTGAGCCACCCAGGCACCCCTATTTTCTGTGTGATTGAAAAACAATTGAGGGGCGCCTGGGTGGCTTAGTCGGTTAAGCGTCCGACTTTCGCTTAGGTCATGATCTCGCGGTTCGTGGGTTCGAGCCCCGCGTCGGGCTCTGTGCTGACTGCCAGCTCAGAGCCTGGAGCCTATTTCAGAGTCTGTGTCTCCCTCTCTCTCTGACCCTCCCCTGCTCACGCTCTCTCTCTCTCTCTCTCTCTCCTAGAAGTAAATAAAAATATATATAAAAAAGAAAGAAAGAAAGAAAGAAAAACAATTGAGAGTGCCTGGGTGGCTCAGTCGGTTAAGCATCTAACTTCGACTCAGGTCATGATCTCACAGTTAGTGAGTTTGAGCCCCACATCAGGCTCTCTGCTGTCGGCACAGAGTCTGCTTCAAATTCTCTGTCTCCTTCTCTCTCTGCCTCTCCCCTGATCTCTCTCTCTCTCAAAAATGAAAAAACATTTTAAAAATTAAAAAAAAAATTGATGGGTTCCTGGGTGTCTCAGTTATTTCAGTACCTAGTTCTTGATTTTGGCTCAAGTCATGATCTCACAGTTGGTGGGACTAAGCCCTGTGTCAGGCTACATGCTCAAAGTGTGGAGCCTGCTTGAGATTCTCTCTCTATCTCTGTCTCTGTCTCTCTCTCTCTCTCTCTGCCCCTCCCCCACGTGCTCTCCCTGTCTCTCTCAAAATAAACATTAAAAAAAGAAACAATTGAAGACAGTATGGCAGGTCCTAAAAAAAAGTAAACATAAAATTACTATATGATCTAAGAATTCCACTTCTGGATATATACCCAAAAGAATTTAAAGCAATGACTCAGATATTTTTGTATCTATGTCATATTAGCTTTATTCACAAGAGCCAAAAGATGGAAGCAACCCTAATGTCCATTGATGGATGAATGATTAAACAAAATGTAGTATATACATACAATGTATTATTCAGCCTTAAAAAAATGAAATCCTGACACATATTGCAAATGGATAAACTTTGAAAACATTAAGCTTAGTGAAATAAGCCAGACACAAAAGGACAAATATTGTCTGATTATACTTGTATGAGGTAACTACAACAGTCATATTCAGAGAGACAGAAAGTAGGATAGTGGTTACCAGGAGCTAAGGGGAAGAATATAATGATAGAAAATTATTTTTTTAAGTTTATTCATTTATTTTGAGAGAGACAGAGAGAGAGAGAGAGAGGGACAGAGAGAGAGAGCAAGCTGGGTGAGGGGCAGAGAGAGAGAGGGAGAGAGAGAATCCCAAGCAGGCTCTGAGCTGCACAGAGCAGGGCTTGACCTCACATACTGCAAGATCATGACCTGAGCCAAAACCAAGAATCGGGCACTTAACTGAATGAGACACCTAGGTGCCCCAGAAATTTTTAAGTTTATTTATTTTGAGAGGGGATGGGAGGAGAAGGGCAAAGAGAGAGGGAGAGAGAGAATCCCTAGCAGGCTCTGCGCTGTCAGCACAGAACCTGACTCTGGGCTCAACCTCACGAACCATGAGATCATGACCTGAGGTGAAATCAAGAGTCAGATGCTTAACTGACTGAGTCGCCCAGGCACCCCAATAGGAAGCTATTACTAAACAGATTACAGAGTTTCAGTTTGCAATGACAAAAAAGGTCTGGGGGTACCTGGTTGGTTCAGTCAGAAGAGTCTGAGACTCTTGATCTCAGAATCACGACTTTGAGCCCCATGTTGGGTGTAGAGATTACTAATAAAAATAGATAAACTTAAAATTTTTTCTGAAGATGAATAGTGGTGATGGTTGTATAACAGTAAGAATGTACTTAATGCCACTAAATTGTACTGTAAAAGGGTTAAAATGGGGGTGCCTGGCTGGCTCAGTTGGTAGAATATGCAACCCTTGATCTTGGGTCTTAAATTCAAGACCCACATTGGGTAAAGAGATTACTTAAAAAAATAAAATATTTTTGGGGTGCCTGGGTGGCTCAGTCGGTTAAGCGTCCGACTTCAGTTCAGGTCATGATCTCACAGTTTGTGGGTTTGAGCCCTGCATCAGGCTCTGTGCTGACAGCTCAGAGCCTGGAGCCTGTCTTCAGATTCTGTATCTCCCTCTCTCTCTGACCCTCCCCTGCTCATGCTGTCTCTCTCTTTCTCTCTCTCAAAAATTAATTAATTAATTAATTAATTAATTAAAATATTTTCTAAAAATAATAAATCAATAAAAATAAATACATAAAAGGGTAAAAATGGTAAATTTTATATTTTATATATATTTCATCACAATAAACAGTCAAAGTAAAAACCAAAAATTAAAAACATATGGTTACCTTCAGGGGAGGGAACATGGTCTAACCAAACTTTGTATTTGTTGTATAGAAACATGTAACTATATTATATAATTATAATTGTAATTATAATTACATAATTATACATATTATAATAAAGAATTAAATCAAGGTGGAAAAATATCTAAAAACGAAAAACAAAATGAAACAAATGAAAATAACCATGCATCAAGTTATAGCTTTAACTACAGAATTAATTCAGAATTATTTCACCTGACTTTATTTTTTTTTAAGCTTATTTATTTTGAGAGATAGAGACAGCACAAGTGGGGAAGAGGCAGAGAGAGAGGGAGAGAGAGAATCCCAAGCATGCTGCATACCATCAGCCCAGAGCCTGATGTGGGGCCTGATCTCAAATGATGGTATCATGACCTAAGCAAAAATCAAGAGTCAGACTCTTAACCAACTGAACCACCCATGTTTCCTATTTCACCTGACTTTAACACACAGTAATTTGATTGTACATCCATAGTATGATCTATTCCAAAAAAAGGAAATCCAAAAGAACATAGCTGTTTTCAGTAATCATATTATTAGTAATATTTATAGTTTTGAAATTATTTATATTAGAATAAATAAAATTAATAATTCATTAATGTTATTAGTATATAAAACCTTAAAAGTTAGAATTGTATTACAGATATTCAAGAAAGTGGATGAGTTTTAAATAGAGATATGGAGAAAAAGCCAAATCAAAATTTTAGAGATGAAAAAAGTATCTGAGATAAAAAATATACCAGATGGGCTTAACAGTAGATTAGACACCACAGAAAAGGATTAATGAATTGAAGACAAACAGTAAAAATTATCCAAATAAACACAGAACAAAAATAAACTAGAAAAAAATGAATAAATGGGTACTAAATAGAACGCAAGCAGAAACAGACCGAAGATGACTCAGCATTTTTAAACAGTTTGTAAAGCTTCAGGAATGAGATTTTAAACTTTTAGGTATTACATTTTCTCATTTACAAACTGCTTTCAACATAAAATACAGTGCTATAGATAAATTTAAAATAAATTTTATAAATCTGCAAAGAGATTTTTTAAATGTTCATTTATTTATTTTGAGAGAGAGTGTGCATGTGTGCCTATCTGCAAGCAAGGGAGGGGTAGAGATACAGGGCGAGAGAGAATCCCAAGCAGGCTCCATGCTACCAGAGCAGAGCCCAATGAGGGGCTTGAATCCATAAACTGTGAAACCACAACCTAAGCTGAAGTCTGACACTCAACCAACTGAGCCCCTCAGGTGCCCCTAAAGAGATGCTTCTAAGATTAGAATTACAAAATATTAAACACTTTATTTTGTTTATTTACATATATATTTATTTTAGTTTATTTTTAACTGTAGTAAAATACACAAATCCTGACATTTGCCATCTTAACCATATTTTTTTTAATGTTTTATTTATTTCTAGGAAAGAGAGAGAGACAGCGTGAGCAGGGGAGGTTCAGAGAGAGAGGGAGTCACAGACCGAAACAGGCTCCAGGCTCTGAGCTGGCAGTCAGCACAGAGCCCGACGGGGGGCTCGAACCCACGAACCGCGAGATCATGACCTAAGCGAAAGTCGGACACTTAACCAACTAAGCCACCCAGGCGCCCCATCTTAACCATATTTTAAATATACAGGTCAGTAGTATTAAGTGCATTCACATGGTTGTGCAACCAATCTCCAGAACCCTCTTTATCTTGCAAAACTAAAACTTTATACCCATTATATAAACCCCCAATACCCCCTCCCCAGCCTCTGGCAACCACCATTTTACTTTATGTCTCCATAAATTTGACTATTCTAGGTACATCTTTTTGTGACTAGCTTATTTCACTTAGCATAATGTCTTTAAGGTTCATCCATATTATAGTATGTGTCAGAATTTCCTTTCTTTTTAAGTCTGAATAATATCCCATTCTACAAATATACCACATTTTGTTTATCCATTCATCCATCTTTGGACATGAGGGTTGCTTCTACCATTTGGCTCTTGTGAATAATGCTCTTATGAACATTGGTATATAAATATCTCTTCCAGACCCTGCTCTTCATTCTTACGGTTATATATCCAGAAGTGTTGTTGCTGGATCATATGGTAATTCCATGTTTAAATTTTTTGAGGAACTGCCATATTCTTTTCCACAGAGTCTATACCATCTTACATTCCAACAGTGTATAAGGGTTCCATATCCTTGCCAACACTTCTTATTTTCTATTGCTTTGGTTTTTGATGATAGTCATTTCAATGGGTATCTAATTGTGGTGGTATCTCATTGAGGTTTTGATTTGCATTTCCTTAATGAATAGGACGTTCAGTATCTTTTAATGTGCGAATTGTCCATTTGGATATCTTCTTTGGATAAGTGTCTGATCAAGTTCTTCATTCACTTTTTTTAGTATAATACTTTTTTATTGAGGCATAATTAACATATTAGTTTCAGGTATACAACATAATTATTTGATATTTATAAGTATTGCAGTGATCACAATAAGTCTAGTTAATATCTGTCAGCATATATAGTTTAATTTTTTTTCTTGTTATAAGAATTTTCAAGACTGGGGGGCGCCTGGGTGGCTTAGTCGGTTAAGCGTCCGACTTTCGCTTAGGTCATGATCTCACGGTTCGTGGGTTCGAGCGCCGCGTCGGGCTCTGTGCTGACTGCCAGCTCAGAGCCTGGAGCCTGTTTCAGTCTGTGACTCCCTCTCTCTCTGACCCTTCCCTGCTCATGCTCTCTCTCTCCTAGAAATAAATAAAAATTAAAAAAAAAAAAAAAGAAAAGAATTTTCAAGACTGGGGCACCTGGGTGGCTCAGTCAGTTGAGCATCTGACTTCAGGTCAGATCATAATCTCATGGTTTGTGAGTTCAATCCCTACATTGGGTTCTGTGCTGACAGCTAGGAGCCTGGAACCTGCTAAAGATTCTGTGTCTCCCTCTCTCTGCCCTTACCCTACTCATGCCCTGTCTCTCTCTCTCTCTCTCTCTCTCTCTCTCTCTCTCTCTCTCTCTCTCTCAAAAATAAACATTAAAACAAAAATGTAAAAAAGAAAAAAGAACTTTTAAGACTTACCCTCTTAGCAATTTTCAAATATGCAATATAGCACTGTTAACTATAGTCACCATGCTGCATGTTATATTCCCATTAGAGATTTATTTTACAACTGAAAGTTCATACCTTTTGACCACCTTCACCCATTTTGGCCACCTTTGACCTCATCCCCCCACCTCTGGCAACCACTGATCTATTCTCTATGTCTACTAACATTTGCCCGCTTTTTAATTGAATTAATATTAAAACATTAAAATTTGGGGGAGGGGGCGCCTGGTGGCTCAGTCGGTTAAGCGTCCGACTTCAGCTAAAGGTCATGATCTCACGGTTCATGGGTTCAAGCCCCGCATCTGGCTCTGGACTGACAGCTAGCTCAGCGCCTGGAGCCTGTCTTCGGATTCTGTAACTCCCTCTCTCTTTGACCCTCCCCTGCTCACTCGTGCTCCCTCTCTCTCTCTCTCAAAATATAAATTTAAAAAACATTTAAAATTTTTTTTAAATTTTATTTAAATCCAAGTCAGTTAACATATAGCATAATAACGGTTTCAGGAGTAGAATTTAGTGATTCATCACTTACATATAACACCCAGCACTCATCCCAGTAAGTGCCCATCACGCATTTAGCATTTAGTCCATCTCCCCACCCAGCACCCCTCCAGGAACATTCAGTTGTTCTCTGTCTTTAAGAGTCTCTTATGCTTTGCCTT
This sequence comes from Proteles cristata cristata, assembly GCA_017311185.1. Taxonomy (NCBI): domain Eukaryota; kingdom Metazoa; phylum Chordata; class Mammalia; order Carnivora; family Hyaenidae; genus Proteles; species Proteles cristata. Next base: position 1,711,115 of record JAESUZ010000312.1, read on the forward strand.
CTTCTCTGTTTTTACCTTATTTTTCCTTCCCTTTCCCTATGTTCATCTGTTTTACTCCTTAAATTCCACATGAGTAAAGTCACATGAGATTTTTTTCTCTGACTGACTTATTTCACTTAGCATAATCCATTCTAGTTTCATCCACATTGTTGCAAATGGCAAGATTTCATTCTTTTTGATTGCCAAACAAGATTTCATTATATATATATTATATATGTATACATGTATAATATACATATATAATGTACACACACCACATCTTCTTTATCCATTCATCAGTCAATGGACATTTGGACTCTAACAATAATTTGGCTATTATTGCTAGTGCTGCTATAAGCATTTGGGTGCATGTGCCCCTTCGAATCAGCATTTATTTTTTATTTTTTATGTCTTTATTTTGAGAGACAGAGACCAAGAGGGAGCAGGGGAGGGGCAGAGAGAGAGGGAGACACAGAACCCAAAGCAGGATCCAGGCTCTGAGCTGTCAGCACACAGCCCAACACGGGGCTCAAACCCACAGACTGAGATCATGACCTGGACCGAAGTTGGACGCTTAACTGACTGAGCCACCCAGGCGCCCCATGAATCAGCATTTTTGTATTCTTTGGAGAAATACCTAGTACTGCAATGGCTAGGTCATAGGAGAGCTCTATTTTTAATTTTTTGAGGAACCTCCATACTGTTTTCCAGAGTGGCTGCACCAGTTTGCATGCCTTAAAACATTTTTAACTACTCTTTAATCTCTGAGGGTCTAAGAATCTTGAGATAATTACAATGTAAAAATTAGGGGCACCTGCTCTTGCTCTCTCTCAAAAATAAATAAACACTTTTAAATGTAAAAAACTAAAAATTGACAACAAAGGAAATATTTTATCTTAAGACAATCATTGTGAATTTTATAATTCTCCTCTGTGTATTAATTCCTTTGATTAAAAAGTAAAAAATAACAATGGCTTATCCTATCCTTTTTCTATCTTTAATTGGAATGTAGCTTTTGGCCTTGAAACATTATAAGCAAAAAAGAGATTGTAAGTTTATAATCAATATATGGAAAAATATATATCAAAGTAAGAATTTCTGTATTATTATATACTCGGAAAGGATGTTGAATTTTATTAAATGTCTTTCCAGCAATATTTGGAGATTGACATGATTTTTCTCCTTTAACATATTATGACGAATTATTTTAAAAGCTTTCCTAATGTTGGATCATCATTGCATTTTCCAGTACAAAAATTTTGGTTGTGGTGAGTATTCTTCTAATATGCTGCCAGATTCTATTTCATATGTGAATTTTCACTCCCACCAGCAGTTTAAGCAGTAACCATACTGCTAAATCATTTATATTGTTTCTTTTAATGTTTACTTATTTTTGAGAGAGAGAGACTCAGAGGGTGAGCGGGGAAGGGTCAGAGAGAGAGGGAGACACAGAATGCAAAGCAGGCTCCAAGCTCTGAGCTGTCAGCACAGAGCTGGACATGGGGCTCAAACTCACAAACCGTGAGATCATGACTTGAGCCAAAGCTGGCTGCTCAACCGACTGAGCCACCCAGACACCCCTTTTATATTATTTTTTAATATAGACTGTGGCATCACACCAGGGTACATTCTAGCAAAAAGGAAAGGAAAGGAAGGAGAGGAGAGGAGAGGAGAGGAGAGGAGAGGAGAGGAAAGGAAAGGAAAGGAAAGGAAAGAGGTGATTCTACCAGAAACAGTGCAGTCCAGACAAGTAGGTCTTTGATGATCTAGCTTAATTCAGAGACAGAATTTAGAGTATCAAAAGCAGGAGTTCAGTCTTGATGACTAGAAGGGTGAGAACAGATATCCTGTCTTATTTCCAATCATAGGGAGTGTTTAATATTTCATGATTGAGTATGATGTCAGTTTTCAGTTTTTCACAGATTTTCTTTTTTCTTTTAAGTTTATTTTGAGACAGAGAGAATGAGAGAATGAAAATGAGAGAGAGAGAGAGAGAGAGAATACCAAAGCTGACGTGGGGCCTGATATCACAAATTGTGACATCATGACCCAAGCCAAAATCAAGAGTCTGATGCCTCATTTACTGAGCCACCCAAGCACCTCTCTAGATATCCTTTTTGGATAGAGTAAGTTCCCTTTGATTCCTAGTTTGCTGAACATTTGGAGGGTTTTTTTTAAATAAATGGATGTTGGATTTTGTCAAATTCTCTTTCTACATGCATCTGTTGAGATGATCATATGGTTTTTTAAAATTCTATTAATACAGTAAATTAGATCCATTGCCTTTTGAATATGAAACCAAAGACAAATCTGCCATGAACATTTTCCAATTTCTAACCATTTCTCTCCTTTCTATAGGTATATGGTAGTTCTCCTATCAAGAAATAAAGCCTATTCCTCTCTCCCTAAAGCCTCATTGGAGTTATGACTGTGCTGACTAATAGAATGTGACAGATAGAAGCTGTGCCAGATTCAGGTCAATCTCTTAAGAAGCCTGGCAGCTTGTTTTCAGTCAGAGAGGTCATGTGGAAAACACTCAGGGCACCCCCACCCAATAGCTGCCACAAAGACCCCAGACATGTGAATGCGACTGTCCTAAACATTATAGTCCCCGCTGAGATCTGGCTGAATGAAACTATGTGAATGAGCCAGATAACAAACACCACATGAAACAGAGCAACCATCCATGACCCAGGGAATCGTGAGAAAAAATAAACAGTTGTTGTTTACTATTAAGTCAGTAAGTTTTGAGATGGTATGAAAAGCAGCAACAGATAACTAAAACAAGGCTTTCACACATATCTGGGGAAAAAAATATACAGCTTTCATCAGATTCTCTAAAAAAAATTACTAGAGAAATTAAACACTGAAGATTAATTAGGGAACACCTCATAAATATTCCTTTTTTCAGTGTTTTTGATAGTTTTAACAGCAGTCTGCTTAAGATTATAATCTTTTGACCTGTGTAAGTAGAGTAAAGGTATTGAATTTGGCAATTAAATGAAAGGTCATATGCTTAGCAATCTAAAGGAACTGGCAACCTAAGGTGAGAAATGAGAAAACTTACTGGACCACTCCTCTTCTGCTCTGAAGTAAGTTTAGGTAGTATTTTAGGGCTAGACCAAAACTCTTCACAAAAAAACACGTGAAAATATACACACAAAAGTTGTACAAAGAGAAATGAACAAAAGCAGACCCAAAATTTAACAGGATAAAATATGGTAAAAAAATATATATATAGTTGCATACATGAACCAGATATATTCAACTACCATCATAAGTATCACAGCCATACTGGAAAGTGACTGTGATTTGAAATTGAGTTAGAGTCTGTCCCCATAGAGCCTGGATAAAAATGACTGAGATATAGCATTGTTTCTACCTGGTGAAAATGACAATACTGTAGACCATTAGTTTCAATCCAGTAAAAGATGTAATAAGTCAGAAGGGCACAAGATAATATGGCAAAGGGAAGCTAAAAACCCTGGAAAAAAGAGCTTGAAGAGATCAGGCCAGGTACTCAGAAACAGTTCAAAGAGAATATATCAGGTACCTAAGCAGAGGACTGCTAGGCAGACTGTCTGACTCCCATGTTGGGTACTATTTAGGGAAGCAACAGCTCTTTCCAGTGTCCAGGATGCTGAAGGCCAGGCTATGGAAGGTCAGACCTGGAGAGGGAGGCAAAACCAAGGATTCTGGGTGGCATTCACAGGAATCCTTGCTGTAACATATCACAGAAAGGCCCAACCCACTGACAATTTCCTGGAAGGCAGACCAAGTGAGTTAAATGCCGAAACTTGTGGGGAAACCCTCAATGATGAGGGAAATGAGGTGAGAACTAGGAAAGCTGATCAGTTGGAATGCGACCCTGGAAAGACTAGAGCAACAAGCACTTGGAGAGATTATGTGAGGATCAGAAATATGGGTCCAGCCAAGCTGGGTCCCTGCGACTTAAGATCTCCCATAAGGTTTCAGTCATCCTGTTGGCCAGGGCTGCAGTCAGTCTGAAGGCTCAACTGAGGGAGCATTCACTTCTCAGCTCACTCCTCTGGTTGTTAGCAGAATTCAGTACCTATTTTGAGAGGCTCAGTTCCTTGCTGTTCAATTGAGGGCCTTAGTTCTTTGCTGCCTGTTGGCTGGAGACCTGCAGTTCCTTAACACATGGGCCTCTTCAAAGGGCAATACACATTGAATACACAACCTGGCAACTGGATTCCCTCAGAACAAGTGAGAAGGAAAGCAAGAGAGAACCCCAAAAATAGAAACCAGAGTCTTTTAGTAACTTAACCTCAGAGTGATATCTTCTTATTTTTGCTATAGTCTATAAGAAAAATCAGTAGATCCAGCCTACAGTCAAGGAAAAAGAATTACATAAGGACATGAATAATCAGAAAAGGGGAACAATGGGGACTATCTTAGAGGCTGTGTATCAATAATTACTCAGCTTTAAAAATTCTATCCCTGTATTTAATTGTTGCAAATGTCAGATTACTGGGAGTAAGGATCTCATTGGCCTAGTCTGGGTTAGAGTTTTTTCCCGTGGGTTGATCAACCTTGTTTAGAAGGGGCAAGATCATGTAATACAGGCCATTTCTAGGGTATACGAAATTGTTATAGGCTTGTTAGCCACATGAAAATCTGTTACAAAGATACACTATCAAACTAGTATTAGAATTGCATAAAAACTAAAATGAGATTCAGTATTGAGAAATAAAGCTATGGCATGTTTTCACTCAGTATCATTGATGATTGCCTTATTCTCTAGACCTAAAGGGAGAGAGTAAGAATCATTTTATGACCTGCATATACAATTTAATGGGATAATTTAGACATGCCTTATCTAAGCAAAATTGGAAGGCTCTCAGAGTTATGAAGGAGGCGGTGGGGAAAATAATAAAGAAAATAGTGGCTACAGTAGAAATAAGATCAATAAGGGGTGCTTGGGTGGCTTAGTCGGTTGGGTGTCTGACTTTGGCTCAGGTCATGATCTCACGGTTTATGGGTTCGAGTCCTGCATCGGTCTCTGTGCTAACAGCTAGCTCAGAGCCTGGAGACTGTTTTGGATTCTGTGTGTCCCTCTCTCTCTGACCCTCCCCTGCTCATGCTGTCTCTCTCTCTCTCTCTCAGAAATAAATAAAACATTTAGAAAAAGAAAGAAAGAAGATCAAGAAGATAAATTTTAAATGAAAAATTTACTTGATACCCTTGAAACTCAGGCATCTCAAAGGTAAATAGAAAATCATATTCAAGGAGTGCCTGGGTGGCTCAGTCAGCTGAGCATCCAACTTTGGCTCAGGTCATGATCTCAGTGTTCATGAGTTTGAGCCCCACATCAGCCTTGCTGCTGTCAGTGCAGAGCCTGCTTCATATCCTCTGTCCCGCTCTCTCTCTGCCCCTCCCCTGCTCGTGATCTTTCTCTACAAGGGCTGGTATCTTCTAACACATAGGCCTGACCTGCACTTAAAGAACATATATCACATATGGCACCATACTAGAGGATTTTTAAGTGCTCGCTTCGGCAGCACATATACTAGAGGATTTTTAAAATATAGAATGAAAAGGGGCACCAGGGTGGCTCAGTCAGTTAAGCATCCAATTTCGGCTCAGGTCATGATCTTGCAGTTTGTGAGTTTGAGCCCTGAGTCAGGCTCTGTGCTGACAGCTCAGAGCCTGGACCCTGCTTCAAAGTCTGTGTCTCCCTCTCTCTGCCCCTCCCCTGCTCATATTCTGTGTCTCTCCAATATGAAAAAAATTTAAATAATTTAAATTTTTTTAAAAATTAATAATAAAAAATAAATAAAAAATAAAATATGGAATGAATAAAAGTCCCTGCTGACCATTTTATTCAATACAGGGAACAGTGGCACCATGAGACAAAGAAAGTACTAGAGGTGTTTGCTTCTAGGGCAGGCCTTCTTATCCTTCTAAGGCTTGGGTAAACATCATGTAGTCACTTTGTTTATCTAGATATTATGCTATAAAATGTTTTTCTCTGTATTTATAAGAAACTTAAAGGATACAAATATCAGGTAGCTAAATACAGATCCTTTTTATCTGGCTAATCAGGCTAATGTGAAAGACTTAAGTAAGATTAGATTTGGTTATTTCTGTTTTCTATGATATGGTTCATATTTTCTCTCTTATGTTTTCTTGACAGATCATGTAAAAGATACAGATGGTTATTATTTTTTGTCAAACTTTTATGCTATAGAGTCTGTCTTTACCATTCTGGAATGTGGCCCATTAACTCCAAAACTTAAGGCTAACTGCAAAATCTTTATGACTTACAGAATTAAAGAGAATCATAGATATGCCATTAATGGATTTTTACTAGTTCACAATTGTGCCTGCATTAATCAAATAAGCTATTAAAGGGCGCCTGGGTGTCTCAGTCAGTTAAGCACCCAACTTAGGCTCAGGTCATGATCTCACGGTTTGTGGGTTCAAGCCCACATCGGGCTCTGTGCTGGCAGCTAGCTCAGAGCCTGGAGCCTGCTTCAGATTCTGTGTCACCCTCTCTTTCTCACCCTCCCCTGCTCACATTGTCTCTCTCTCTCTCAGAAATAAATAAAACATCTTAAAACTTTTTTTAAAAAATAAGCTATTGAGATTATCTTACTAGCTTTATATTAATTTCATCAATAACTATATATATTGTATAAATTTTCTAGTTAGCTGGAAAAATTGCAGGTCTTGGATCTAGTTTTCTCTTGGAAGGCTTGCAAATTATAACTAAGTAAAAGAAATGCCTCTTACAGATTCATAACCAAATACAATGCCAAGTATTTTTTTCCACAATATATAGTGTAAACCCACTTACATAAAATAGTAAATATTTAGTATTTACTATTTAGTATATATTTATACTAAATAGAAATATGTCTATAAGGATCTTTATCAAATTTAACTGTATTTTTACCAATGACAGGATTTCAAGTAAATTTTACTTTCACTGTAACTTTTTAAGTTGTCTGAATTTTCTAGAATGAGTAGATAGAACAAAGGAAATGGGAAATGTTTAAAAAGAACAAAGGAGGGGCGCCTGGGCGGCTCAGTTGGTTAAGCGTCTGACTCGGCTCAGGTCATGATCTCATGGTTCGTGGGTTCGAGCCCCGCGTCGGGCTCTGTGCTGACCGCTCAGAGCCTGGAGCCTGCTTTGGATTCTGTGTCTCCCTCTCTCTCCATCTCTCCACCGCTCATGCTCTGCCTCTCTCACTCTCTCAAAAATAAATAAACATTATTTTAAAAAAAAAAAAAAAAGAACAAAGGAATTTCTCTGGTTTGAACTTAAAAGCCTGTTTATAGGGTCACTCAGCTGGCTCAGTCAGTAGAACATGCAATTATTAATCCCAGGATCTTGAGTTCAAGACTCACATTGGGTGTGGAGCCTAGTTTTTAAAAAAAAAAAAAACACAGAAAAACAAAGAAAAGAAAATGGGGAAAAAGCCTTTTTATAGTGGATATGTAGGCTGGGTGTCAAAAAATACAGGATATTCCTTAATGATTCATTCTATTAAATTTACAAGTCTATTTATAGCTGATGCTAGCATGTTCTAGATGCCACTTCCAGTTAAGAACCTCTCCAAATCATTATTCTATAAATCACTTTGTGGCAATGGGTCAGGAAGCAATTCCTTTTTTTTTTTTTTTAAGATTTTATGTTTGGGGAACCTGGGTGGCTCAGCCAGTTAAGCGTCTGCCTCTTGATCTCAGCTCAGGTCATGATCTCATGGTTAGAGGGATGGAGCCCCAGAGAGGGGCACTGTGCTGACAGTGCAGAGCCTGTTTGGGATTCTCTCCCCTCTCTCTGCCCCTCCCCTGTTTGTTCTCTCTCTCTAAAACAAATAAACTTAAAAAACTAAAAAAAGTTTTAAAAAATAAAGTGTACAAAATAAATAAATAAATAGATAAAAAGTAAAGTGTACAAATCCCTGGTGTTTTAGTATATCCAGAGTTGTGTGGCCATCACCACAACCAATTTTACATTTTCATCACTTCCCCAAAAGAAACTCTGCAACCTAGGCAACTACTAGCCCTAGGCAACCACCAATCTACTTTCAGTCTCTATATATTGTCCTGTTCTGGACATTTCATATCAATGGCATCATACAGCATGTAGGCATTTGTAACTGGCTTCTTTACTTTTTAAAAAATCAACTTAAGTACATATATTTTGTAAATATTTTCATTTCAGTGATCCAAATTGTTATAGGAAACACGAGAAGGGCATGAAATTTTAGAATATAGCAATTTTTTGTATTGTTCACTGACATATAATCCATATACCATAAAATTCAACCTTTACTGTATAATTTAAGTTTTTAAGCAGTCACCAGGTTGTGCACCTAATTACCTACCGCCACCTAATTCCAAACATTTTCATCACCTATCATGCTACCAAAAAAAACCAAAAAAACCCCAAACCTCCCTACCTGTTAGCAGTTATTCCTCATTCAGTTACCACCCCCTCCCTCCCAGTCCACAGCAAACACTAATCCGTATTTTTGTCTCTCTTGATTTGCCTATTCTGTACATTGCATGTAAATGGAATCATACAATATGAAGCTTCTTTCACTTAGCATGTTTTCAGGGTTCATCTATTTTATAGTATGTATCAGTGCTTCATTTCTTTTTATTGCCAAATAAATATCCATTGTATAGATATACAACATTCTATTTATCTATTTATCAGTTGATGGACATTTGGGTTGTTTCTACTTTTTGGCTACTATGAATAATGCTGTGAAGGATAGCAGAATTCACCACCGCAAAACATATCACTTTAACACAATGATTGTTTCGAGCTGAAGGCAACTGAGAAGAAGCATATTTAAAAACAAAACAAAAACAAAAAAAAAAAACAGGGGCGCCTGGGTGGCTTAGTCAGTTAAGCATCCGACTTTCGCTTACGTCATGATCTGGCGATTTGTGGGTTCGAGCCCCGCGTCTGGCTCTGTGCTGACTGCCAGCTCAGAGCCTGGAGCCTGTTTCAAAGTCTGTATCTCCTTCTCTCTTTGACCCTCCCCTGCTCACGCTGTCTCTCTCTCTCTCTCCTAGAAATAAATAAAAATATTTAAAAAAAAAAAGTTGCTGATGAGCAATTAAAAAAAAAAAAAGCTCTCTGTCCTTTCCCTATTTGCCTAAAAGCAAGGTATTAATCACTGACAATCCTAAACACTTATGAGCCCAGAGACAGCACAAGACAGCACACATCTTACTGACCAGCTTTGTTATCTCCCGTTAGGCCCCCTTATATTTACAAGGTGTTACCCCTGGATTCTTTTCCTTTGTCTTCTCACTTCTCTAAAGATTTATTGTTTCTTTGCTATGATGCAAATATATAAGCCCATGTTTCACCCAAACCTTTGAGTTATTATCCCTGAGTTTCACCCATGTATATATGAGATATACATGTTAATAACCTTCTATTTTTCAAGCTTATTTATTTTGAGAAAGAAAAGGAGAAAGCATGGGTAAGGGCAGAGAGAGAGAAAGAGAGAGAGAGAGGGAGGGAGGGAGGGAGAGAGAGAGAGAGAGAGAGAGAGAGAGAGAATCCCAAGCAGGCTCTGAGCTATCAGAGCCTGATTCAGAGCTCGATCTCTTGAGATCATGACCTGAGCCTAGATCAAGAGTCCGATGCTTAACTGATTGAGCCACCAGGTGTCCCGGTTAACTTCTATTCTTTTCTCTTGTTAATCTGGCTTTTGTTACAGAGCCCCAGCTAAGAACCTAGAAGGGTAGAAGAAAAGGTATTTTCCCCCACTTCACTTGCTATGAACATTGGCATATAAGGTTTTGTGTGTCTATATGCTCTCATATATGTTTTTTCCAAACTGGTCACACCATTTATATTCCTATCAGTAGTGTAGGAGACCCCAATTTTTCCAAAATTTTTTGTTATTGTCTCTTTTATTGTAGTCATCCTAATGGTGTGATATGGTATCTCACTAGGTTTTTGATTTGCATTTCCCTGATGGCTAATAATACTGACTACCTTTCCATGTGCTTATTGGTCATTTGTGTATCTTCTTTGGAGAAATGTATATTCAGACTCTTTGCCCAATTTTTTGCCCATTTTTAAATTATATTCTTTTATTTTTTAGATGTAATAGTTTTTTATATATTCTAGATACAAGTATATTATAATATTTTTGATTTGTAAATATTTTCTCCAGTTCTGTGGGCTGTCTTTGCACTTTCTTGATAGTGTCTTTGAAGCACAGATGTTTTTAATTTTGATGAAGTCTAATTTACCTATTTTTTTCTTTTGTTGCTTATGCCTTGGGTATCATTTCTAAGACGGCTCTGCCTAACCCAAGGTCATTAAGATTTACTTCTAAATTTTCTTGTAAGAGTTTTACAGTTTTATATATTATATTAGGTCTGTGATCCATTTTGAGTTTATTTTTATGTATGTCTGAGGAAGGATCCAACTTTATTCTTTAGCATATGACTATCCACTTGTCCTAGCACTCTATGTTGAAAAAAACTCTTCTTTCCTAAATGATTTGTCTTGGTACCTTTATCAAACAATTAACTGATGGGGTGCCTGGGTGGTTCAGTCAGTTAATCATCCCACTTTTAGCTCAGATCATGATCTAGCAGTTCACGAGTTTGAATCCCACGTAAGTCTCTGTGTTGACAGCTTGTAGCCTAGAGCCTGCTTTCAGATTTCTTGTCTCCCTCTCTCTGTCCCTCCCATGCTCACGTTCTGTATCTCTATATCAAAAATAAATTAAGACATTAACAAAATGTTTTTTAAAACAATTAACTGACTCTAAATGCTAAAGATTGTTTTTGGACTCTCAATTCCATTCCATTAATCTGTTATATCTATTGTTACACCAGCACTACACAGTCATGATTACTGTAGCTTTTCAGAAAGTTTTGAAATCAGGAAATGTGAGTCCTCTAACTTTGTTCTTCTTTTTCAAGATTGTTTTGGCAACTCTAGGTTTCTTGAATTTTCACAGGAATTTTAGGACCAGTTTTCTAATTTCTGTAAAGAAGCCAGCTGGGGATTTTGATAAGGATTACAAGGCATTTATTTACCAACCTCGAGAATATTGACATCTTAATAATATTAAATCTTCCAATCCTTAAACATAAAATATCTTTTTAGATTGTCTTTGATTTCTTTCAACTATGTTTTGTAGTTATTCTATGATCTTAACTGCAATATTATCTATTATTGGAAAAAATAATTATAATTCAAGTCTCTCAGTTTTTTTTCAAGGTTTTGAAAAGAGATTTATTTGTCATACAGACACAAAATCTTTTAAATGCTTAGTGGATCTCCAATTTAAATTTTCTGCCCCATCTCCATATTTTTCCATTTCAGGACCACTAAATCTCAATTCCATGTTGGTAGGCAAGGTTTCTTACTTTTGCTTGGTCTTAATTTGATTGAAGAAACTGGTGTGATGCACACACAACATATTCTCTATGCTCACTGGGGATCCAGTGTGTTTATTCCACTGGTATGGCTTTTTAGATCTGTGATAAGATGCAGGAACTTTTTCCATTTTGGGTTTGTTATTAAGTAGAACATCTTACTCTGTGGCTGCAATAGAGAATAGCATTAAGACACCTTATGTACAATGAGTTAAATGGGACAAGATATGTTTCTAATTTGTTTAAGAGAGAGAGTTAATATTTATTTATTTATTCATTCATTCATTCATTTATTATAAATGTTTACTTATTTTTGAGAGACAGAGAGAGTGCAAGTGGGGGAGGAGCAGAGAGAGAGAGGGACAGAGGATCTAAGCAGGCTCTGTGCTGACAGCAGAGAGCCTGATGTGGGGCTCAAACTCACATACTGAGAGATCGTGACCTGAGCCAAAGTTGGACACTCAACTGACTGAGCCGGCCACCAAGGCACCCCAAGAGAGTTAGCTTTTAAAGAATCCTTATTTAGGGGCACCTGGGTGGCTCTGTCGGTTGAGCGTCTGACTTCGGCTCAGGTCATGATCTCATGGTTCATGGGTTGGAGCCCCATGTTGGGCTCTGTGCTGACAGCTAGCTCAGAGCCTAGAGCCTGTTTCAGATTCTGTGTCCCCCTCTCTCTCTGACCCTCCCCTGCTCACACTGTCTCTTTCTCTCTTCTCAGAAATTTAAAAAAAATTTTAAATTAAAAATTAAAAAGAAAGAAAGAAAGAAAGAAAGAAAGAAAGAAAGAAAGAAAGAAAGAAAGAAAGAAAGAAACAATCCTTATTTAATATTCTGAACATTAACTTCTACCAGATGGGAAATTTAAACACAGCATAATTTTCTTTTATATCTATAGATAGATAGGTAGATAGATACACACATATACATACAGAAAGAGAGAGAGAGAGAGAGAAGCAGAATATCTGCCTGCTTCCCCTATAGAATCATATGGTGGTTGATTGAGTATATACCAACATTCTTCATAACTTACATGGCTTCAGTGATACATATTTCATAAGTCCCAGTTTATGGTTTCAGGGGTATTGAAGCTAGTATAGACAGGGAGTTATAGATTTCATAAATTAAAAAAAAAATCCTTTCTGAGGGGTACCTGGCTGGCTCAGTCAATAGAACACGCAACTCTTGATCTTGGGGTTGTGAGTTCAAGCCCCACATTAGGCGTAGAGCCTACTTTAAAACATCAATAAATAAATAATAAAATAAGATACAATTTTTTAAAAGAATTTAAAAAAGAAAAGAAAAGCCATTCTTAGATAATTCTCCCAAAAAACTGTACAGAACATTGATTCTCTTCCTCCATATATAAATATAGATGTAGTTATAGATATAGATTAAGCTTATTTATTTATTTTGAGAGAGAGTGAGTATGGGGGAAGGGGCAGAGAGAGAGGAGAGAAAGAATTGCTGTGAGTGTAGAGGAACCCCATGTGGGGCTCAATCTCACAAACTGTGAAATCATGACCTGAGCCCAAGTCAAGAGTCTTGACGTTTAACCAGCTGAGCCACCAGATTACCCCTTTTCCTTCATATATAAACTATATTGTTTTAAACTTTTGTTAATGATAATTTAACTTGAATGAGAACTTCAAAATTACCAGCTCTCATCCATTTTTAATAGCTTGTTCTCCCTTCAAGAACATCCAAGGTGGGGCGCCTGGGTGGCTCAGTTGGTTAAGCAACTTACTTCAGCTCAGGTCATGATCTCGCTGGTCTCTGAGCTGTGCTGACAGCTCAGAGCCTGGATCCTGCTTCAGATTCTGTGTCTCCCTCTCTCTCTCTGACATTCCCCTGCTCACACTGTCTCTCTCTCTCTCAGAAATAAATAAAACCTTACAAAATAAAAAAAAAAAAAAGAACACCTGAGGTAAAATCAGCATTCTTTACTACTGACCCAACATAATTGTTATTCTTTCTCAGTTACCAAGTTTAATACCTATGTGTAATTATGTTAGATAATGTGACTGGTACTTTTCTTGGATTTTTTTCTTTAATTCTTTGTTTTTTCTAACAGAGCACTGTTTGAGAGTAAACAGAAGAATTAATTCCTGAACCTGGATTGTGCCAAAATGACAAGTAATTCCATTTCACAAGATGAAATTACTACATAATTTTCTGTAGGACTAAAATGATCATAGTAAAGGCAAGAAAAGTGGCCCAAGCGCATTCAAATTTATTTGGAAAGCAAAAAAAAAAAAAAAAAAAAAAAAACGAAAAACAAAACAAACAAACAAAACACACACACACACATAAACATTACAGACTCTAAAAATCTAAAAAGTAAATTATCTGCCCTTTAAATTTTTCACTGGGGGCACCTGGGTGGTTCATTCAGTTAAGAGTCCAACTTTAGCTCATGTCATGATCTTGCTATCTATGAGTCAAAGCCCCATGTCAGGCTCTGTGCTGACAGCTCAGAGCTTGGAGCCTGCTTCAGATTCTTTGTCTCCCTCTCTCTCTGCCCCTCCCCCACTAATACTCTGTCTCTCATGCTGTCACAAAAATAAATTTAAAAATTTTTAAATGTTAATAAATAAATAAATAAATAGAATTTTCACTGAGAAGGCATTCTCTGGAGCTAGTCTCCTCATTGTTAGAAGTTAGGGGATGGAGGGGCGCCTGGGTGGCTTAGTCGGTTAAGCGTCTGACTTTCGCTTAGGTCATGATCTCACGGTTCATGGGTTCGAGCCCCGCGTCGGGCTCTGTGCTGACTGTCAGCTCAGAGCCTGGAGCCTGTTTCACTTTGTGACTCCCTCTCTCTCTGACCCTCCCCTGCTGTCTCTCTCTCTCTCCTAGAAATAAATAAAACATTTAAAAAAAATTTTTTTTAATTAAAAAAAAAAAAGTTAGGGGATGAAAACCCTAGAGAGTCATTATGAGGTGTTGAGGATTAAGATCAATAACCTGAGGGGACACCTGACTGGCTCAGTCAGAAAAGCATGCAGCTCTTGATGTCAGCATCATGTGTTTGAGCCCCACATTGGTTGTAGAGATTACTAAAAGTAAATAAACTTAAAAGAGAAAAAAGAAAATGATTGATAACCTGGGTTGCTATCTCAAAGCTCAACAAAGTAAAAAGAAACTTGTCCTTACATGATACAAAATGTAATCTTCCCATGCAAAAGGAAACAATAAAGTACATAAGTGATACTATATCCAGTCATCCATTAAATATCTTTTCAACACCAAACATATAAATAGCCCTATGGTAGGCATCGGGGATACATATTTCTACATCTAAGAGCCTGATGCGGGGCTTGAACTCACAAACTGTGAGATCATGACCTGAACCAAAGACACTTACTGACTGAGCCACCCAGGAGCCCGTAATTCTTTTTTATTTTTTTAAGTTTATTTATTTATTTTTGAGAGAGAGCATCCACATGTGCATGCACACACATGAGAATGAAGGTGAGGGACACAGAGAGAGAGAAAATCCAAAGCAGTTTCCACGCTGTTCCCACATGGGGCTCATTTGCCATGACTGAGCTACCCAGGTGCTCCTCTACACTCAATTCTTATTCAAAACATACGTATTCACCACCTACTACATAAGACTCTGGGGCTGAGGCCATGAATAAAACAGACAAGATCCTTCCCTTTATTTATTTGTTTTTTAAAGTTTATTTATTTTTGAGAGAGAGAGGGAGACAGAGAATCCCATGCAGGCCCTGTGCTGTCAGAGCAGAGCCCAACGTGGGGCTCTAACTCACCAACTGTGAGATCATGACCTGAGATGAAATCAAGAGTCAGATACTTAACCAACTGAGCCACTCTGGCATCCCAAGATCCTCCCCTTTTAGAATTTATATTCCAGTGGGAGACAGAAAATAAGAGAAATGTGCTAAGGGGAAAAGAGAAGCAAGTGCAGGGAGGGAAGAAGGGATGGAGTGTACTATTTTAGAAAGAAAGATCAAAGCCTCTTTGGGGTGATAATATTGAAAGAGAAACTTCAAGGAAATGAAGAAATGGATATCTGAAGGAAAAGGAAACTAGGCAAAGGGAACCACAAGCGGAGAGCTTTGAGGCAAAGTAGCATACTTGCTGTGTTTGAGCTACAGTAAGAAGGCCAGTGCAGCTGAAGTGGATGAGGGAAGGGGAGAATAATATAAGATAAAGCTGGAGAGGTAGCCAGGGACCAAACCATGAAGAACCTTTTAGAAGAATGTAAGAATTTGGATATTATCCTGAAAATGAAAACAACCCTCCAGAGTAGGCATGATCAAAATTATATTTTTATTTTATTTTTCATTTTCTTTATTTTAGAGAGAGAAGGCATACAAGTGGGGGAGAAGTGCAGAGGAGAGAGAGAGAGAATCACAAGCAGGCTCCACACTCAGCATAGAGCCTGAATGGCGCTTGACCTGAACTGAACTCAAGGGTCACACGCTCAACCAAGTGAGCCACCCAGGCACCCCCAAAGTTATATTTTTAAAGGATCACTTTTAAATGCATATTGTAAGGATAAAAACAGGGAGAACAGTAAGTAGACTATTTTTGTGTCTGGGAGAGATATGGCGGACAATTCAGGATATATTTTTTAGGTAGATTTCATGAATTTGCTCATGTATTAGATGAAATATTTTTATTTTTAATTTTTTTATGTTTTATTTATTTCTGAGAGAGAGAGAGGCAGTGTAAGCAGGGAAAGATCAGAGAGAAAGGGAGATCCAGAATCCGAAACAGGCTCCAGGCTCTGAGCTGGCTGTCAGTACAGAGCCCAACGCAGGGCTCTAACCCATGAACCATGAGATCATGACCAGAGCCGAAGTTGGATCCTTAACCGACTGAGCCACCCAGGCACCCCCTAGATGAAATATTTTTTAAAAAGAGAGAAGTGAAGAGTAACTCAAAGGTCTTTGACCTGCACAACTGGGTGAATAGAGATAGCATTTACTCAGAAGGAGAACACTAGGAAAGGAAAGAAGTAGGTTGTGTGCATGTAGGTGTGGGGAGAAGGTGGAATTCAAGAATTCTGCTTTGGACATGATAAATCTAGGATGCTTATTAGACACCTGTTGGAGATGTTGAGTATGCAGCTGGATATGTACTTCAGGGAATGGGAAAAGATCTGGGTAGGAGATATATATATATGGTAGTCACCAGTATATAAATAATGTTTATTTACTTAACTTATTTTGAGAGAGAGTGCAAGCAGAGGGAGGAGGAGAGAGAGAGGGAGAATCCCAAGCAGACTCTAGGTGGTCAGCACAGAGCCCAATGTGGGGCTCCAACCAACAAACTTGAGATCATGACCTGAGCTGAGATCAAGAGTCAGACACTTCACTGACTGACTCACCCAGGCACCCCTATATGTAATATTTAAAGCCATGGGGTGCCTGGGTGGCTCAGGCAGTTAAGTATTCAATTTTGTTGGCTTAAGTCATTATCTCATGGTTTGTGGGTTTGAGCCCCTGAGCAGGTTCTGTGCTGACAGTTAAGAGCCTGGAGCTGCTTCAGATTGTGTCTCCCTCTCTCTCTGCCCCTCCCCCACTCTCTCTCTCTCTCTCTCTCAAAAATAAATAAACATTAAAGAAATTTTTTTAAAAAAGTAAAGCTACAAGATTAGATGGGTATATATGTCTTCTTTTTCATGTATGTGACCATTTCTCTATATCAGCAGTCTTCACATTTTTGCTTGTGTACCACCTAAATTTTTTTAAACCCTTCAGACATCTTTAAGTTGTATTTAAAATTGTTCAAATTTAGTTTAAATGGTTAAAAAAGAATGCAATTTTAATCATATTATAAATTTTGACATTTTAAAGTAAAACTTCTACCATTCTGTTACATCTAATGGAATTCAGAAACATCTAATTTGGTACCTTTCATCATCTGTTTTTAAAAGAGAAAACTGAGAAGCCTGGGTGGCTCAGTCAGTTAAACATTCGACTTCGGCTCAGGTTCATGAATTTGAGTCCCACATTGGGCTCTCAATGTTGGCATGGAGCCCACTTTGGATCCTTTGTTCCCTCTCTCTCTCTCTCTCTCTCTGCCCCTCCTCTGCCTTCCCCAAAATAAATAAATAAACTTAAATAAAATAACATAAGATAAAACTGAGTTTCCAATAATATGGTGGACCAGATATTTTGGGGTAGTTTATTGGAATAGTTTTATTCCAATGAAAACTAAAAATACTAGGTAAAACGATAAAATCATTTTCTTAGAAGTTTAAAAAAGCTGATAATATAGTAAGGAATCTTTAAGCCAGAGAGATATGGAACACTGATATCTTTTTTTTCTACAGTCTTTAAGTGTTAGAATGGAATGTAAAGCCTAGGGTCATCCAAATGGAGAAGTATAATAAATGAAGCACCTGCTAAAGAAAAAAATATATAACTCCAAAGGACTAAACCTCAGTGTGAGGGTGAGCCAGAATTAAATCTACCCCAACCCCATCTTCCAGAGAGCTGCAATGAAAATTGCGTTGGTGTGAGCAGGGAAAAGGGGAAAAACAAACAGACAAGAATACCTGAGATATGTCCAAAACAACCAGTTCTTACATGAATTTGGAACTCTAATCCACATAACTTGGATGTTTGAAAAGTCCTAAAGCCATAAATTTAGTTTAAAGTCATCCTAGATAGTAGTGCCCTCAGGCATCTGGCAGAAAAAAAAGCAAAGCTTTATCTTAGGCATCAAAACATTTCAACCTCAAAATCTAATTTTCCACACTATGTAGGTTCCTCAAAATGTTAAAAATAGAACTATCCTATGATTCCATAATTACACTACTGGGTATTTACCCCCAAAATACAAAAACACTAATTCAGAGGGATACATTCACCCTTATGTTTATTGCACCATTATTTACAACAGCCAAATAATGGAAGCAGCCCACGTGTCCATCAATAGATGAACACATAAAGAAGATGTAGCATACAGATACAATGGAATATTATTCAGCCATAAAAAAGAATGAAGTCTTGCCACTTGCAACGACATGGATGGAGCTAGAGAGTATAATCCTAAGCAAAATAAGTCAGTCAGAGAAAGACAAATACATATGGTTTCACTCATGTACGGAATTTAAGAAACAAAACAAATGAGCAAAGCGGGAACATGAGAGAGGGGCAAATCAAGAAACAGTCCTTCTAGCAAATTATTGAAACTGGGAGAAGGGGTCATGGGAACCCCTGAGTTTATAGCTGGTGAGTATAAATATAGGTGGCACACTGGGACTTGCAACTGGCACCTGAAGTGGGGGCAGTCTTTTGTGATTGAACCCTTCACTGGTGAGGTCTGCACTAACTCCACATAGTGTCAGAATTGGACTGAACGCTAAACACCCAGGTGGTGTTCAGAGAATTAAAAACTGGTGTGGAGGAGCACCTCAGTGACTCACACAGTTTAAATGTTCGACTCTTGATCTTGGTTCAGGTCTTGATCTGGGGGTTATGAGTTCAAGTCCTGTGTTGGGCTCCATGTTGAGCATGGAACCTACTTAAAAAAAAAAATGGTGTGGAAAACACCATGTATTTGGTGTCAGAAAGAACCTTACAGAATGGCTATAAATACAAAAATTCCAAAAAAGAATATATATAAATTATTAGATTTTTTTAAATTTTAGAGTGAGGGGGGAGAGGCAGAGGGAGAGAATGAGAATCTTTTTTTTTTTTTTTAATTAAAAATGTTTTTGTTTTAGGGGCACCTGGGTGGCTTAGTCGGTTAAGCGTCCGACTTTCGCTTAGGTCATGATCTCGCGGTTCGTGGGTTCGAGCCCCGCGTCGGGCTCTGTGCTGACTGCCAGCTCAGAGCCTGGAGCCTGTTTCAGTCTGTGACTCCCTCTCTCTCTGACCCTCCCCTGCTCACGCTGTCTCTCTCTCTCTCTCTAGAAATAAAAATTTAAAAAAAAAGTTTTCGTTTTTTTTTTAATTTATTTATTTTGAGAGAGAGAGAGAGAGCACAAGTGGTAGAGAGGCAGAGAGAGAGGGAGAGAGAGAATCCCAAGCAAGCTCTGCACTTTTGGTACAAAGCCCAATGCAGGGCTCAAGCCCATGAACCATGAGATCATGACCTGAGCTGAGATTAAAAGTCATCAGCTGTTTAACTGACTGAGTCACCCAGGTGCCCCTATATTATTGTGATTATTCAAGTATTATTTATTGCTGAAGCAAATACAGTAAAACCTTGATTTGCAAGCATAATTCATTTCGGAAACATGCTTGTAATCCAAAGCACTTGTATATCAAAGCAAATTTCAAAAACCATTGGCTCACTTGTGATCATGTGATATTCAGTGTCACATATTCCTTGTATTACAAGGCACCACTTGTTTATCAAGTTAAAATTCACTAGAAATATTTGCTCATCTTGCAGAACACTTGCAGAACAAGCTACTTGCAATCCAAGGTATAGTCCACTATACTGATACTCTCAAACAAACTTTCATTTTTCCTGAACCTCATAACTGCCTCAATCTTTGCTTGGTTTTTCATATAAAAGTTTCCAAATGCTCCTACCTCTCTGCCAACAGCCCGAGTAGTATTAATTAATAATTAATTAATTAGAAATTAGCTCATCAACCCAATCAAAGGAAGGACCCAGACTTGGACCACAGTGAAGGGAGGCTTTAATCAACATTCTTCCAAGCATGGGTGTGTGATGGATACACACACTTGGGGCAGTCACAGCAGACTATTTCCTTGCATGCAAGTCTCTCCCCTGGTTCCTCACTGGCTCAGTACTACAGAGGTTACAGCCTTACCCAGATGTTGCTATACCCATGTAAGGCAAAAAGTAGACTGACTGGAACAAATGTACATTCCCTGAGGTGACACAGAGTTTTCCAGTCCCTCCTCCCTTTGTTCTTTGGTGCATGCTCATTGCAAAGCCTGAGAAAATAAGCCCACAAAAGGGAGAGGGGTAGAAGAACAAGGAAGTAAAATGACTAAGGGTTTGGGACTTCATGGGGCTGGGGGGGCTCATATACATTTCCAATAGGTTGTAAACTTATGGTTAATTAGACAGCACAGCCTTTATTTGGTATTTTTGAAAATGAATCAGTTTCTTTATTTCTCACATTTACCACTTCCTGTCTGTTGGTTGAATCCTTACTTGTTTTTGGAGAGTGAATGATTTTTTTCATCATTATGCATTCTTCACAATTCTATGGATTCTGGAATGAACTTTAAACATGAAGTCCTGCTATACTGGCCCCTTGAAATCCACAAGGCCTAAACAAAACCTAGTAGTTCCAAAGAAAGGCTTTGCTTTCAAATATTCATTAAATAAACTATGATACATTCATAACAACAGAATACTCTTGATGAGAGAAAAACTCTCTAAAGAAAGGCCTGATACACAAGGGAAGCCACTTTAGATTTCTTTCTAAGTCCGCATGACTGTACATAAACTTTGTTCAAAACAAAAGCCTGATTTATGGCCTGCCACACATGCATTGTACGTCTGTTTCGTGAATGAGTAGCCTAAAGGAAAATCATCTTGTCCTTGAGACAACCATCAATGCTCCTACTCCCTGCATTCTTTTATGATAAAACTCATGATTACTGCCTATATGCAGACCTATAATCCTTTGAGTTTTCATTAGATGTAAAAAAGTGTATAACCCTATAAAAATTGCTCATTCTTGGAGCACTTTCTTGCCCGTGAAGATCATGTTTCCAGGGCAGCTGTCCTAACTTAGGCTTGAATAAAACTTTCTTCTTTACTTTTAGAAATTCTAAAAGGCAAGGGGTGCCTGGGTGGCTTAGTTGGTTAAGCATCAGACTTCAGCTCAAGTCATGATCTCACAGCTGGCTTGAGCCCCACATTGGGCTCTGTGCTGACAGCTCAGAGCCTAGAACCTGCCTTCGGATTCTGTATCTCCCTCTTTCTCTGCCCCTCCCGCACTTGCGCTCTGTCTTTGTCTCTCAAAAATAAACATTAAAAAAGAAAAATAAAGAAAAAAGAAATTCTAAAAGGCTTGTTCATTTTTTATTGACACTCTATAGATAGACTAGAAAATAAAAATAATGAAGGTGCTCTCTAGGAATTGCTGATATGGAAAGATATCCAGAATATACTGACAAGTGAAAAAAGCAAGGTATAAAACAGCATGCACTATAGATTTCTACCCTTTTGTGCATAAAAAAGGGGTGAAATAGGGGCACCTGAGTGACTCAGTTAATTGAGTGTCTGACTTCGGTTCAGGTCATGATCTCATGTTCGTGGGTTTAAGCCCCACATCAGGCTCTGTGCCAACAGCTCAGAGCCTGAAGTCAGCTTTGGATTCTGTGTCTCCCTCTCTCTCTGCCCCTCCCCTGCTAGTCCTTTTGCTGTCTCTCAAAAAATAAAATAAAACTGGGGTGCCTGGGTGGCTTAGTCGGTTAAGCGTCCAACTTTCGCTTAGGTCATGATCTCACGGTTCGTGGGTTCAAGCCCCGCGTCGGGCTCTGTGCTGACTGCCAGCTCAGAGCCTGGAGCCTGTTTCAGTCTGTGACTCCGTCTCTCTCTGACCCTCCCCTGCTCACGCTGTCTCTCTCTCCTAGAAATAAATAAAACATTAAAAAAATAATAAAATAAAATAAAACCTAAAAAAAAGGTGAAATAAGAATAAATAGATCACTCAAATTTATTTATATCTTTGTAAAGAAATACTGACAGAATTCACAGCAAACACAAATGCTTATCTATAGGGCTAGTGGGAAGGAATGGGTAGAATGAGTACAGACTTGGGTATTAGCCAAGGTTGTCCAGAAAAGGAGAACCAATAGGATCTCTCCCTCTCTCTCTCTCTCTCTCTCTCTCTCTATCCATCCATCCATCCACATAGCCATCAATCAAGATTATAAAGCATTAGCTCACATGATTATTGAGGCTGAGAAGGCCCACTGTCTGGCATCTACAAACTAGAGACCTAGAAAAGCCAGTCATGTAATTCAAAGGTTGGAGAGCTAATGGTATAGATTCCTATCTGGATCTGAAGTCTGAGAATCAGGAGAATTGAGGACTGATTCATGAGCTCATGAATTGATGTCTCAGCTCCTGTAGTCAGGGAGAGAGTGAATTCAACCTTCCCCTGTCCTTTTGTTCTATTCAGCCATCAACAATTTTTTGTTTTGTTTTGTTTTGTTTTGTTTTGTTTTGTTTAGGTAAGCTCTACATCCAAGTGGGGCTCAAACTCAAGACTCTGAGATTAAGAGTCCCATGCTCTCCTGGTGAACCCAGCCATGTGCCCCAGGCCCTCAATGGTTTGAATGATGTCCATTCCCATTGGAGAGAGCCATCTGCTTTGTTCAGTCCACCAATTCAAATGCTAATGTCCTCTGGAAACATCTTCACAGACACATCCAGGAATATTAAACCAGTTATATGAGCATCACAGGATGGAAGCAAAACTTCTCAATGTATATTGGCTTATCTCTTCAACTTTTGAAGCATGAGAACTTTTAACTATTCAAAAAATATGTTTAAGTTTTATTTTCAAGTCTATTGTTTTTTTACACTTTTTTTTACGTTTTTTAAAAAATCGATTGAGAAGATATTCAATTATCTTCTCAGTGACTAACATCTACTTTATCCTCTATTTCACAAATGGCGATCGAGTAATTTCAGCAAAACACCAATCCTGGATAAATCCAATTCTCCACCTATTTCATACCTCACCTGAGCAGCTGATCCTGACTAGAAAAAAACATAACCAGGATGACTGATAACATTTTGTATTTACAACCACAAATGTTTGAAAAACCTACTACGCCTTCAATAATACTTGGAAATTCTATTACACTTCCCCAGTTAATTTACTCTCCCACTGTCAGAGATGACTATTTTATACATTTGCTCTCTTCAAACCTCCCACATTCCCTCCCCAATCCTGACATTTAGTCAATGACCCTCCTCTCCCCATTTCACTGAAAAAAGAAAAAAAAAAAAAAAAACAGAAGAAAAATTCCACAAGTTCCCATCACATCAGTTGTAACTTCCATCAGCCTCAAATAACAGACACACACATCCCAGGAAAATGAAAAAAGGGAAAAAAGATCAGTGTGACTAAACAGATTGTTTTATTTTCTCCCATAATGAAAAGTCCAGAGGTAGGCAATCCTGGGCTGGTGTGGCAGCTCCACAATGTCATCAGAGATCTAGATTCTATCTTCCTCCATCCTTAGCAATGGTTTAGGACCACTTTATTGTCATAAGATGGTTGAACTTCAATCATCATGTCCACATTCTAAGCAAAAAAAAAAAAAAGAGAGAGAGAGAGAGAGAGAGAAAGGGCCAAAAATATAAACGAGCTCAGAGGCCCCACAAAACAACTTCCACTAACAGTTCACCAGAATATAGTCACATAGACATCCCTTGTGTAATTGAAACAGAAACTTGGCACCCAGCTCTCAACAAAAACAGGGCTCTGCTGTTATTAAGAAACAGGGAGAGAATGAGGAGAAATTACCTGTCTTCCTATTTCATTAGGGTGGGGAAGAAGAAAGAAGCAACCAGAAGAGAGATTCCAGTGTTCTCACTACCAAACCTGTCAATCTGAACCTGTACACATAGTCTACTTCCTCCTATGTGTCAGTGGAAAAGCCTCTCCAAGGTTAACCCCTCCAGTGGCACACTGGATCCCTTCCCATTTCACTACTCTAAAACTTTGCTCCTTAATTTATACCTTCTTTTCCTCACATCATCAATTTTCTCCCTCTTTTCTTTCTTCCCACTAGCAAACACACATTCTAAACTATCTCCCATCTTTTTAAAAAAATCTTCCCTTTATTGAACATCCCTATCCAGCTATCCCAGCTCTCCTCCTTTACTCCTTTAAAGCAAAATTCCTCAAAAGAAGTTTGTACCCCATTTTCTCCACTTCCTCATCTTGCATTCTCTCTCAAACCCACCCCAGTCAAACCCTTCATTCATGCCTGCTGATGCCATTCTTGGCCAGGTCATCAGTGACATCCACACTGCCAAATCCAACTCTCTGACTTCATCTTACCTAACTTCCCATAAGAATTTGACACAGTTAACATTCCCCTGCTTGAAGCACTTCCTTCATTTGGTTTCCAGAACACCACACTCTTCATATTTTTCTTCCTACACCACTGACTGATCCTTCTCACTTTTGACTACAGGATCTTCTTCCTCATTTTTAAAACCTGAAGTGCTCCGGGGTTCAATCTTTGGTCCTCTTTTATTTATTTTTTTAATGTTTATTTATTTATTTTGTGAGACAGAGTCAGAGAGAGAGAGAGAGAGAGAGAGAGTATGAGTAGGAGAGGGGCAGAAAGAGGAGAAAGAGAATCTCAAGCAGGCTCCGCACTGTCAGTGCAGAGGCCCACTCGGGGCTCAATCTCACAAACTGTGAGATCATGACCTGAGTCAAAATCAAGAGTCAGATGTTTAACCAACTGAGCCACTCAGGCACCCCTTTGGTCCTCTTTTAATATATACTTTCTTCCTAGCTGATGTCACCCAGTTTTCATGCTGATGACTCCTAAATTTATTTCCAGTGTGATTTCTCTGCACTTTAGCCTACTGCCTAATCATCATTTCTACTTAGATAACTAATACCTACATTTCAAACTTAATATGTCCAAAACTGAACCTCTGATTCCCTTCATTTCCTTATTCCTGTTCCTCCTTCAGTATTCCCCATTGTCGCTCAGGCCAGAAACCTTAGGATCATGTTCGACTCATCTCTTTCTTTCTCACTCTACATTCCATGCTTTAATAAATCCTACCAGTACTACCTTCAAAATATATCCATACACTGACCACCTTTTACCACTTCTACCACTGGTGAACCCTGGTCCAAATAATTATCACCTCTTATCTGCATTACTATTATTCTCTTCTAACTCATATTCCTTATTCCACTCTTAACCTCCTATAGTTTATTCTCATAATAGTCAGAACAATCCTTTTAAAGTCTAAAATAGAATATGCCACATCTTTGCTCAAAACTATGTCATGGCTTCCCTTATTTTTAGAATAAAACATACTCTTTCCATGGCTAATAAGAAAGATACTTGCATGATCTAGACACTGGCTACTTCTCTAATTTTATTTCATAATACTCTCCCCCTCGCTTCCTCTGCTCTTATCTCACTGACTTATTGATACTGCTTTAAAAAACATACATCCTCAACCTCAGGCTTTTACACTTGATGTTCATCTGCATGAAATGCTCCCAATATCACCTAATTCAGGTCTTTGTTCAAATAACTACCTCCTCAGAGAGGCCTTCTCAGACCACTTTCTCTAAAATAGTATTCCTCTTAACTTTAATCTCTTTTCACACTTTATTTTTCTTCATAGCACTCATTAGTACTTAACATTGTATTTCACATCTCTCTGCTATATATTCATTTTCTTTCTCCTTCACTAAAATATAAATTCCTTGAGGGGGGAAGAACATATTCTGCTCATTGTTACATCTACCCAACATTTAAAAAGAGTACTTGGATGGTAAGCTCTCAATAAATATTTGTCCAATAAATAAATAAAAGAAGTCCAATTTATATGTCCAATAATAAAAGTCTATATGTATATATAAATATATATTATATATATAAAGAGTGTATATATATACATATATATACAGTGAACACTTTCTAGTCTTTACCCTACTTAACTTCTCTGCAGCATTTGGTATTTTACTACTTCTTCTGAAAACCATTTCTTTCCTTGGCCTATGAGACCCCCAGTTCTCCTTCTCTGATCATTCCTTCTCAGACTCCTTTTATACATTCCTTTTCTCTACTTTAAATATGGCTATTCTTCAGATTCCCTACTAAGGCCAGGTTCTCTACTAAGGCTACTTCTCTCCTAGTTCCATGCATTTCCCAAGTGGTCTTATCCATCATCATGGTTTAATTACTGTCTTTATGCTGAAGACTCTCAAACCTGTATCTCTCTCCTGTCTCCATATCTGCATATATGACTAATGGACATCTCCAGAGATATGTACCACAGATACCTAAACCTCAAAACAAGCCAAAAGCTGAATTGTTAGCTTCTCATGTGTCCCTTCTTCAGTTCACACCCACCTGTTCCTTCAGTGTTCCGATCTCAGTGACAAACACCATCATTCAGTTATTTAAACTCAAAACCTAAAAAGGAACCTCCATTCCTCAGTTTTCCTTCAAACCCTGTATACAATCAATCATCAAGTCTGACATTCAACAACAGACGACAAGTTAGGCACTTAGCAAAATAATAAATCTGGAGGTAGGTGGTTTTAAGGTTGGCTTAGCAGCTTCACAGTGCCAAAGCACTGAATCGGTATCTCTTTGTCTTTTTTTTTTTTTTTTAAGAATAAATGATTTTTTTAATGTTTATTTATTTATCTTGAGAGAGAAAGATACAGAGTGAGCAGTGGAGGGATAGAGAGCAATGGAGACAGAGAATCCCAAACAGGCTCAGCACTGTCAGCACAGAGCCTGACACAGGGCTGGAACCACAAACTGTGAGATCATGACCTAAGCCAAAAACTCTCATGACCTAAGAGTTAGATGCTTAACCAACTGAGCCACCCAGCCACACCTCTCTTTATATTTATAAAGACCCTGAAAGTCCTAAATTGGTTTCACAGGACATTTCCCAAAAACAAAGGGAAGGACTGAAACAAAAGGGCTTTCCTCAAGGGTGTAATCTCTTTTGATCAGGGGGAAAACTGTACTTGGGACACAGGGGTGCAGGAGCACCTGGCTCTGGGGGTCCCAAACAGATCAGGTTGAACCACTTGCCACTGACAAAACCCAAAGGCAGAGAAACAAGTGGTGGTGAAAGAAGAAAGGAATTTATATCATTGAAGTCAACACTGGGAAGAGAGCAGACTAACATCTCAGACTGTTTCAAAAGTGCTGAAAATACTTCCAGGTATATATAAGGAAAATGTGAACCAAAGGTTGGTGGGTACGTGCAGGTAGGCAGTGAAGGTTAAACTGATCATTGTCTCAGGGTCAGTCACGAGGGGTCCTGCTGGCTCAGGGCACTCCGTATCGCTCAAAGGGGTAGTTTTGGTTCCCATCAGGGGATACTTTGCCCACAGGGTCTTTTGCCTGAGTTAAGAGAGAAGTTTGGTGGGGTACCTAGCAGCTTAGTGAATAGAGCCTGCTACTTGATCTCAGGGTTGTAAATTCAAGCCTCATGTTGAGTATAGAGATTACTTAAAACTAAAATCTTAAAAAGAGAGAGAGAGATGTTTGGAAAAAAGAATTTAATCAATTAGAAAGTAAAGACTGAGTGAGGGTCAGGGGTACCTGGGTGGCTCAGTCAGGTTAAGCATCCAACTCTTGAATTTGGCTCAGCTCATGATCTCACTGTTTGTATGATCAATCCTCGAGATGGGGCTCTGCACTGACAGCATAAAGCCTATTTGGGATTCTCTCTCAACCCTTCTCTCTCTGTCCCTCCCCCACTTGTGTGTATGTTGCATGCTCTCTCTCTCTCTTAAAATAAATAAATTTTTAAAAATCTTCCTGTTTAAAAAAAAAAAAAAGTACAGACTGAGATCAAAATGGAGGTAGTTGAAATGGTCTTTCAAAACCATTCCCAGAAATACCCTAGCCAACTTCCCTTTATGTTCCAACCAGAACTAGGGTCCAATCATAAGGAGACTAAAAAAACAAGTAAACAACTGGTAAAAGGAAATAGGGTTCCCTTGATTTGTTCCCTGGGATGGAGAACATAAATATCCTTTAAAAGGAGAGACAGATGGGGGCACCTGGATGGCTTAGTCAGTTAAGCATTGGACTTCGCTCATGATCATGATATCATGATATCGCGGTTCAAGCCCCATGTCAGGCTCTGTGCTGACAGCTCAGAGCCTGGAGCATGCTTCAGATTCTGTGTTTCCCTCTCTCTCTCTCTCTGCCCTCCCCCTGGCTCCTGCTCTGTTTCTCTCTATCTACCTCTCTCTCAAAAATAACAAATATTAAAAAATAAGAAGAAGAAGACAATAAGAGACAGAGAGAGAGATCATCCTGGCAAAGAAGAATGGAAGAAGGTGGTTTTTGGAGGGGTAACCAAGGTTGGCTTCCACACAGACATGCAGCTTTCATGCAATCAGGGGGAAATTTTAAACAAGTAAACAAATATACAAACAAGGTAATTTCAGATTCTATAAATGTTATGAAATAAGGGGATGTGATAAAAAGTGACAAGAATATTTTCGAAGATAAAGCTGATAGAATTTACTAATGGGTTTGAATATGAAATATGAGAATAAGATGATTCAAACGAATACTGATTCACATTCATAAATGAAGTTGGAGAAAGATAATTAAGGATCTAAAGTCATACTCCCATTAACTGACAAAATTAAAATTGCATCTAGTACTATCTGAATCCAAAGCCCATTTTCTTTCCCATATACCATCTGGGAGAGAGGAGGGGAGAGGTGGGAGGGAAGGTGGCAGGCTGAGGGTGGGGGGGCAGGAAGAGAACATAAAAGAGTATATGTAAATTTATAACACTGTGATAAGAAAGAATAAAAAGCCAAATGTTTGAAAATAGTTGATGCTTCATAAGTTATTGCTACTTATTTTTGTCTTTCCCTGTAGAGCTGATTAAAGGAACAAAATATATTGTGACCTATTGTGTCTAAACCACAATATGGAATTATCAAAAATGTTGCTGACTATGTAGAACAGTAGCAAATGGCCACACTTGTAAATAGCAAAGATGGGAGTGAGTCAAATAGCAATACAATATTTCCATTACATCAAAAACTCGAAGCAAATTGTTACAAGCCCTGAAACAGCCCAACAAAAGAAAGATCTATAATATAACCAGTCAAAATGTTAATTCAGTGGATAATACTGTTTATATCCCAGCAATGGATAACTACTATTTAGCTGTTAAAATATGCAAAGCATAGAGATCTATATAGAATACAAGTAAATGAATCTATGTAAGTTTTATATGGGTAAAAAAGAAAAAAAAATGTCAGCTTCTCCTTTCAGGTACTGACTGAAGAGAGTGGCAAAATAAACTTAGCATTATTCTATATTTTTCTGGCATAAAGATACCAGACTAGATTATATTTAAAAATCCCTTTTGGCTCTAAATTACTCTCTAAAAACTGAGGTATCATCAGGGACCTAAAAAAACCCTCAAACACTTCCTCATTCACAACAGGGGAATTCACAGAAACAAGGCTAGCAAAGCTAATCGTTTTAGGAAGGCGTCTAGGGAAACATCCAGGCCCACAGGAGCAATCTCTGCAGTGAAAGCTCTAAGGTTCTGCAGAGAGCTAGAAGGGAGGTGCCTGCTTCTAAATGGCTTTCATCCAGAGCAGACAGCAAAATGGAGTTAAGCAGGGTGGTTCCCTAACATTCATTCTTCTAGTCCAGGCAAAATAATTCTTTTCCATCTCCTTTAAGAATAAGTGAGACAATATTTAAATATATTCCTGTCCCTGGCAACTCAGTTTGGAAAACGTGTGCAAATTTGGATCTTGAGTTGAAAACCCTTTAACAGGATTACAAAAAATAGATATTTATTAGAAATAAAAGAAAATCTCCTTGTTTGTATTCCAGGTGCATAGAATTAGAGATATTATGTATATTTACATAATTATATGTACATTTACAAAATTAGAAATATATATGAAATTAGAAACACACACACATATATCACTAGAAACACACACAAATATATATACCATTAGAAACTACACACACATATTAATAGTGTAAATTTGCTATTTGACATGAAGGGTGAAGGCTTTACCAAATCTGAGTAAAGTAATAACTGAATATGAGCTATGAATTGTTACTGTTTTATGTTTACTTTTTTTGTTACTAACATATCAAGGTAATAACTGAATATGAGCTACAAATTACTGTTTTATGTTTACCTTTTTGTTACTAACATATCACTGCAAGGATATCTTGAACAATGTAACAGCAATAGGTTTCTTCTAGGGCCATTTTAAAGCCACACTTTATCCTAACTAACTGCTTCATGCATTTCCAAGGGTTAGCAATAAATAGTTTATAGTATTGTAATAGATTCTCCTGAAAGGCGCCAGCAGGGTCTGGGGGTACCCGCTATTATATGGGCCTCCTAGCACTGCGCTCTAACTGAGGAGCCTGAAATTAAGTCCTCCATTAGAAACAACCTCAGGCTGCAGGTAGTCCCAGTTCCAGGAAAAGCCTCAGCTGAAGCCACTCTCGGACTGCCCTGGGATTTGCCAATCAAAAGAAATGTGTAACATTCCTGTAGTCTTGGAGATAGTCAGGGCTGGGAACTGCAGGTAGTTACTTTGTACAAACTAGCCAATCAATCACCTTAAACCCCACTCAGATTCTCTGAGACCACCTCATAATTGGTGATTTTAAAAGACTCCCAAAGGTCATGACTGGGTCCCCCCAAAAGTAACAGACGTGTCGCAGACACTGAATGGTCAAAACTGTTACCATGCTGTTACTATGAGTGTTGTACAATAATGATTGGTGCTTATGTAATGACGCAAAACATGCAACGTGTGTGCACGGTAACACCCCCGCCCTTACCCCACAAAAACCCTGCTCCCCACTGTTCAGGGCTCCACTTTGCTGCCCTTGCACGGGGAGACAGGTGAGCCCCTGCTCGAGCTTGTAATAAAGACCCTTTTGTACTTGCATCGGTGCCGGCACCTTGGAGGTCTCTGGGGACTCGCAATTCGGGCATAACAATAACCAACTGATCTTGACAGACCAGAAAGCAGTTATTATTATATAGAGTTTTACGAAGCTCTAAATATAACACAAGGATTCCCTACTTCCTAATATGCTTCGGTGTCAAACAATTTCCTCTCTACCCAAATTTCTGTCCTCACTTCTTCCATTCAGCTACCACATTTGAAATGTATCTTTGGGTTTTTGTTTGTTTTTTTTTCTTTAAAAGATTTTATTTGTAAGCAATCTCTATACCCACCTTGGGACTCAAATTCACAACCGCGAAATCAAGAGTCGCAGGCTCTAGTGACTGAACCCTGAAATGTATGTGAATCGCCCCCTTTTTAAAAGCCCCTGAGACTGTTCCATAAAGTTAGTTGTTGGTTTAGGTCTAAAACTGGGGCCTAGTAAGTAAGCCCTTTTAACAGCCTTGATGTTCCACGCTTCGGTACTACTCTTTGAATGACTGAAATACTTTTCCTTCCAACGTCTGGCACCGTGGTTTCACCAGCAAGTCATTGCAAGAAAACTAGTCTGTTTTCTAAACCTTGCCCCTCCACATTACCAGGTAAGTAAAGAATGCACTGCCTTTAAAGGAACTGAGAAAAAATGGCAAAACTCATCTGACAGTTTGCGGCAACATGAACATAATCAGCTGAGCTATCCGGACCAGAAGTTTGTGCATTTCAATGTGCTTCATCGTTAAAACTGTACGGACTTCTTAAGTCTCAGAGCTCGTCCATATTAAGGCAAGCCTCCTTTCCCGTTCTCATGCTGGCTGGTTTCGGAACCTGCGCCCGCCGCCCGCCCCCCGCCCAGGCCCTGGCAGCCATGCGCCGAAGACTGCAGCACCCGAGCTCGCTGTCCGCAGGCGCGGCGGACCCCGCCCCGCAGGCCCGGCGCGGGGAGGGGGCTCTGGGCCAGGAGCCCGCCTCTGCGGCGGCCGAGCCGGGCGCCGAGTGGGCGCGCCGGGCCGGGGGAGGAGCCGGCGGCCGTGGCACCGCCTGTGACCGCCCGCCCCTTCCCGGACCGCTACTTAAGTGGCTCCGGCACCACCCCCGCTTCAGTGCGTTACTTACCTCGACTCTTAGCTTGTCGGGGACGGTAACCGTGACCCGGTGTCTGCTCCTGTCGCCTGCTCCTGCTGACCCATAGCCACCATGGTGAGTGGACCGTTCGCGGCGCCGCCCTCGCTCTGGAAAACGGGAAAAGCGAGCCCGGCGGTCTCGGAGGGCCTTTTAGTCAGAGATCAGCGCTCTTCGTTTTGGAGGGCGAAAAGCGAGGCGAGGGTGGGAGTGAGAACGGCTGCGGCACGGAAGGGGGGCCGCACTTTCTTCTCGGTCTCAGGGAGGGGATGGCGGGGCTCCGGCTCCCCAGGCCGTGGTTAGAACTCTCAATTAGTTCTTAACCTCCGGGGCGCGGTGAACCGAGACCTACAGTCTTTTCCCGCGCGTTCCCATCCCCCTTTCCTTCCGCCGCCTTTGGCGGGAGCGCGCGCCGGCTCTCCACGCCCTTACTTCCTCCTTAGAGGGAAGAGCGGAGGCGGGAAGGAGCCAAACAAAAAAGCGCAGGCGCAACCGTTACCTTCCTGCCAGGGAGTGGTGGGGATCTTTTTAAACAAAACAAAGATGCTGCGTATGGAGAAAGGACTTCATGTCACTGTGCCGCAGTACGCCAGCATATTAGTGTTGCAGGATTCTCGCACAGAGAGTCGTGACACCGAGGCTTTTCTTTCCAGGAAGCAACTGTATTCGAGCCAGCACCGCTCAGTTGGGTTCATACCCAAAAGAACTGAGCGGCCCACATCACATGGCATAGTTTTCTTAATACATTTTCTATTTCTTTGTCTCCTCTATATGGTAACACACATGAACATGCAGTCTGATTAACTTGCCTCAATTTACAGGAACATGGGGAATGTAGGCACCTGGGCGCATATCTAGGTGACCTTGAAGTCTTCTCTCCTCTTCATTTTTTTCCCTCTATCCTTAGGGAGAGGTTCCTACCACATTCCCCCCTTTGATGCTTGGACCCCCTCTATTTTGGGTCAAAGAGCATCATCCTAGCTTAGAGGTTTATATTTCTATAACATCATTACATGAGCAGCCATTTTTCTCTCAACCATAGCCTCAGTGAGACTGAAGACTAATCATATAATCGAGGGAGCCAAGCAAGGTAAGATCAAACATCCTCCCAGAATTAGGAGGACAATATCTATGAGGGTTTTGAATCCCCCGAAAGATGAAAACCATCCTTCAAATAACTCCTTGGAGTTCCAACCATTCCAGGCTTGGACTGGGACATGAGCAACTTTTCTCATTCAATCTGTGATCTCCTCTATGACTTTTCCCTCATCATCTATTTGTAGGCAGCAGTTGCTCAGGTTGAATTTTCCACAAACACCACCCTCAGAAGCAAGCAGGTAATCTAAGGCCAGGCGATTTTGGTAGATTGCATTGTGCATTTTGGTTTGCTGCTTAGCAAGTAAATTAAGTGCCCTAGCAGTTTCATTGGTTATAATTTCTACAACTGCTTGCAGCCTAATTATACGGTTTAGCATATAAATGAGGGTCCGGTAGCCCCAAAACCCATCCTAGTCCAGGTAGCAGGGCATAATAATGAAATATCCGCTTGGGAGGCCATTCATCATCTTTCCAGTTGCCAATTTGCAAGGCACGCCGCTTTCTTTGAACTTTCCTATCTCCATATATTTGAACTCCTAGATGTTCTTCTGCAAGTGGGAGTAGGAAGAAGGATGGGCGAATAGTTCCCAGCACATATGACCCTGACCACCCTGAAGGGAGTACTGTATAGGCTGTTTTCCCACATATCCAGCTGCTGGGGCAACCTCTGCCAATTCAATAGCAAGAAGTAAAGCAAAAATTGCGATAATCAGTGAGAGACAAGGGGTGACAGTGCATTACAGTAAGAGGCAGATGTAAGAAATAAGGACAGTCTATTTATTTCACCGGACTGGCGATTCCTCAAGCTTCTGCCATGCATAGATGAGTCAGCTTCCAGAGTGACTAAAGCAGGGCTGTAGTCTCCCTTTGGAGGAGTCTCCGCCATTGCAGCTCGCTTCTTCCATATGGTCAGCTTACACAGCATGGACGGATCAGGAATGCACCCCAGTCCCCGGATGCCGGCTTCACTCTGCTGTGGTGAATCCAGGGACCCACCTCGGCTACTTTTACTGCAGTAGGGGTTGGCAAAATGACAGTAAATGGGTCCCTCCAAAAGGGTTTGAGTGATTGGACATCCCACTCCTTTAGCCATACAGCATCTCCTGGCTCAAAGGAGTGAGTATCTGTGGTCAGACTAACAGGCAATCGTTCATTAACCCATCGGTGTGGAGTGGCTAGAGTAGAACCCAGAGCCTGCATTTGCTGCCTTAGGGTTAAATTGCCTATCTCATTTAAATCTCCCCTTATCCCTTTAACATTTGGGGGAGGGCGCCCATAGAGGATTTCATAAGGGGAAAGCCCCGTTTGCTTATTGGGGCTGCACCTGATTCTTAACAAGGCTATTGGCAACACCTGTCCCAGTGCAGGTGAGTCTCCTGGCACAGTTTATTTAATTGCAGCTTCAAGGTTCTGTTCATTCGTCCCACCTTTCCGGAGCTCTGGGGTCGGTGTGCCGTGTGTAACTTCCAAGTTATCTTTAGCCCCTTTGCCACCAGCTGCACCACCTCAGCCACGAACACTAGCCCGTTATCTGAACCCATAGTGATAGGGATCCCAAATCGTGGGATAATTTCCTTGAGAAGAAGTCGGGCCACTTCATGTGCCTTTTCTGTTCGGGTAGGGAAAGCTTCTACCCAGCCTGAGAAAGTACATACAAAGACCAACAGGTATTTACATCCCTGAACCCGGGGAGCTCCGTGAAGTCCACCATCACATTTTCAAAGGGGGCTCCCCCAACGCTCTGTACTCCAGGGGCGGCCTTGGGCCCCTGACGTGGGTTGTTTCGGGTACAGGTTTCACATTGCTCACATATCACTCGAGCTATACTGGAGAGCTGAGGGATGTAAAAATACCGGCTTAACATTGTTTCAAGGGCTGTCCGGCTGATGTGAGTTTCCTGATGGAACTGCTTAACAAAAGCTGGAGCTAAGGCCTCAGGAATTGCTACTCGGCCGTCTTCAAATTTCCACCATCCACCTGGGAGGTAGTTGCCACTCTCAGTCTTAAACCAAATACTTTCATGGTGTGAGTAATTAGGGTCCCATTCTGTCAGTGGGTTAGGGAACAGTGCAGCAGGTAAAGCCGCTGGTTTTATTGCTCCTTTGGAAGCTGCTAGCGTTGCCTCTCGGTCAGCCTTTCGGTTTCCCAGTGCAGCCGTGGTGTCCTCCCTTTGATGCCCCCGGCAATGCATGACTGCCACACTCTTAGGGGCCCACACGGCATCTAAGAGTTCAAGGATCTTCTTACCATATTTTATGTCTTTTCCTCCTGAGTTTATTAGGCCCTTCTCCTTATATAAGCCCTCATGTACGTGGAGAGTGGTGAAGGCGTATTTAGAGTCTGTGTGTATATATTAACACGTATCCCTGCTGCCAGTTGGAGGGCTCGGGTTAAAGCAATTAGCTCTTGGGGCGCCTGGGTGGCTTAGTCGGTTAAGCGTCCGC
Source organism: Proteles cristata cristata (assembly GCA_017311185.1). Lineage (NCBI taxonomy): Eukaryota > Metazoa > Chordata > Mammalia > Carnivora > Hyaenidae > Proteles > Proteles cristata. Next base: position 1,746,779 of record JAESUZ010000312.1, read on the forward strand.
CTTTAGCTTGGGTCATGATCTCGCGGTTCGTGGGTTCGAGCCCCGTGTCGGGCTCTGTGCCAACTGCCAGCTCAGAGCCTGGAGCCTGTTTCAGTCTGTGACTCCTTCTCTCTCTGACCCTCCCCTGCTCACGCTGTCTCTCTCTCTCTCTCTCTCTCTCCTAGAAATAAAACATTAAAAAAAAAATAAAGCAATTAGCTCTGCCTTTTGTGCCGAAGTCCCCTTCGGCAGGGCCTCTGCTTCAATGACAGAGTTTAGAGTCACCACGGAATATCCTGCAAGAGGCTCTCCCCTTTGTATAAAACTGTACCGTCAGTGAAATACTCAGCATCAGGATCTTTGAGAGGCTGGTCCCGCAAGTCTGGTCTGCTAGAGAACACCTCATCCATGACTTCAATGCAGTCATGGTCTGGCTGACCTGGCCTGACAGGCAATAGGGTTGCAGGGTTCAGGGTCGGACTACTTCTAGGTGAGTGCGCAGATTCTCACATAGCATTCCCTGATATCTGACCATCCTGGCATTGGTGAGCCAGTATTGTCCCTTGTATTCCATTAATGTTAATACCGAATGTGGCACTCGGACTGTTAATTCCTGTCCCATAGTTAACTTGTCAGCCTCAGACACTAAAAGGGCTGTGGCTGCTAGTGCCCGTAGGCAGGGGGCCAGCCTTGGGCCACAGAGTCAAGTTGCTTGGAGAGATTATGCCACTGGGCGATGCCATGATCCCAACATCTGAGTCAGTACTCCCACTGAAATTCCAGTGCGCTCATGGACATATAGGAAAAGGGCTTGGTCAGGTCTGAGAGCCCTAAACCAGGTGCATTAGTAAGTGCATGCTTTATTTCCTCAAAGGCCTTTCACTGTACTGACCCCACATCAAGGGTTCCCTTTCTCCCACCTTTGTAGCCTCATAGAGGGGTTTTGCCAGGACTGAAAAGATAGGTATCCAGATTCTACAGAAACCTGCAGCCCCGAGAAACTCTCAAACCTGGCGCCCGGTTGTGGGAGTCGGGATAGAGCAGGATAGAGCAAACGGCCTGCTTTCTCTCTGGGCTGAGCTGACCCTGCCCCTGAGTTAAGTGGAAGCCAAGATATTTAACCCTTTCTTGACAGATCTGGGCCTTTTTTCTCCAGACCTTGTAGCCTGCTTTCCATAGGAGGGTAAAGAGCTGCTGAGTCCCTTCCATGCAACCCTCCTGGGACTTCCCAGCTAATAGCAAGTCATCCACGTACTGAAGCAGGACATGGTCATATTGATCTGCTGGGAAGGCTTCTAAGTCAGAGGCTAATGCAGTGCCAAAAATGGTTGGGGAGTTTTTGAACCCTTGAGGTAACCTAGTCCAGGTTAATTGGCCTCTGTCACCATTTTTAGGGTCCTCCCATTGGAAGGCAAAAATCAATTGGCTCTGGGGGGGGGCAGGCAGATGCAGAAAAAGGCATCCTTAAGGTCCAAACAGGTGAAGAAAGTGGGTTCAGCAGGAATGAGCCCCAAAAGTGTATAGGGGTTCTGGACCACTGGGTATATGGTGACAGTCACCTGGTTTACTGCTCTCAGGTCCTGAACTGGCCGGTAGTCATCTGTGCCTGATTTTTGAACAGGCAAGAGGGGTGTGTTCCAGGGCGACTGACACGGCCTGAGGATCCCATACTTTAAAAGTCTTTCCAGGTGCTTTTGGATCCCGACCTGTGCCTTGCGAGGGATAAAGTACTGTCTCTGGCAAGTGGGCTCTGCCCCAGGCTTTAGTTCAACAACCACAGAGGGTATGTTTCGAGCCAGTGCTGGTGGGTTATCTTCAGCCCACACCTTTGAGACCTTAAAAGGAAGCTCAGGCACCAATTGCAGTTTTTCCTTGAGGCTATTCAAGCTATAGAGATGCCATTCCTCCCCCTGGGGAATCGTGAGACTCATAATCTTTGCTTCTGGTTTTCGAAGGGTCAGAGCAGCTTGTCCCTGGGAGTTGAAAGTTATCTGGGCTTGCACTTTTCCCAGTATGTCATGGCCCATTAGAGCCATGGGGCATGTCAGGGAGTCAGGGGAGTCAGGGAGGTACAGAAATTCATGGATGACTTCATGGCCACCTAAACTGCATCGTCGAGGTAACAGGAAGAGATGACATATCTGATTGCCTGTGGCCCCCACGATGGTGGCTTGTCTCCGTGAGAGGGGGCCCACGGGTGGGTCACTGCTGAGTGTTCTGCTCCAGTATCTACCATAAAGTCAGTGGGTTGGCCCCCCACCTTCATTCTGACCATGGGCTTCCGGGGGCCTAGCAAAATAGAGCCTGGTCTGTCCTAGTCCTCCTCATAGTCGTCTATGGCGGCTAGACCCACAAAATCGTTCTTGGGGGCCCCATGAGGCTGCGGGACAAGTTGGTACCGGCCCTGGAACACATGGCCCCTTTTTTTCTACATAGGACCTTGCTGAGAATCATCTGGTCGCTGGGGGCACTCACCTTTCCAGTGGCACTCCTGACGGCACAAGACACACTGATTCCAGCCTAGTTTCGATCTAGGGCGAGACCCCCCCTCCTCGCTGCTCCCCTTTCTGTATTTGGCGCTTTCCCTGCCAGGCTTTCTTCTGGGGGTGTCTTGACCTCTCCGCCAAAGCGGCAGCTAATAAATCTGCCTGTTTTTGCATCTTTCGGCGTTCTTCCTTCCGTGCTGCCTGGTCACGGTTAATGAACACCTGGGTTGCTACTTCTAGCAACTGACTGATATTCATGCCAGTGAAACCTTCTAGTTTCTGCAGCTTGCGCCAAATATCTCCCTGGGCCTGGCCTACGAAAGCCGCATTAATCATCTGCTCATCCGCTGGTTGGGGGGTTTCTTCAGGTTCTCCTGACTGTATGGGCTTTTTAACCTCTGGCCCATATTTGGAGGCAGCCGTGAGGTGAGCCAGGATTACTTTACAGCTCTCTTCAATACAGACTTAGCCAAGGAGGCCAGGACAGGACCAGGTCTTGCCAACAGTCAATATAAGGAAATTGGTCAGGGTGGCCTGGGTCCCCTGCAATGACCCTGAACACTTGGCCAACTCGTTCCTTATCAAGTGACACCTCAAAGGGCCAGCCCACCCCGAAAGATGGCCAGTCAATTTCACAGAATGTCCGGAGCTTTTCAGGAGTTAACTTTTTATAAATTATTTATATTTTATAAATTATTATTTTTATAAATTATATCCATAATTTCCTGAATATCTTTTTTAAATTCCTCAACATACACTCTAGGGAGAGTCGGTTTACTCTGCTTTCCACCCATTTCCTCCCCCTAATAGACAACTTTTCACGCACAAGAAGGGGAAGACCAGGGAAGGATGGGGACTAGTTTGGAAAGGACGCACACCCGCTTTGTCCATTTCCAGCCGCTCTCCTGTCGGAGATATTTCAGGCTCCTCTTAGCATTGGCAGGTTCAGTTTCAATACCTGACCCGGATCAGACTCCCAAGGAAGTCTGACGCTGCCTTAAGCTGTATGAGGTCACCACGGAACCGCGGATCAGGACTCAACACCCGCTTCGGCCCTTGGTCAGGTTGGAACTTTCCCGTTGTCTGTCTCAGTCACACACACTCACACAACGACTCCAGCCCACCGCCCTACATCCAGCGCCTTAGAGTTGCAGCTTCATTCCTCTTCCCTTGTGGACTTACTAGTTCCTCTCTGGGAGGTGCCTCTTAGGGGCAGGTCCACCAAAACGAACTCGGGTTCTTACCAGTCAGATGGGCGGCGCTCCTTAAGCTGGTTCCTGGGCCTCGGGTTCCATTAGCGCACACGGCCCTCGCCCTACTCGCCGGGATAGGCTAGTCCCCTACAGATCAAGCGGTCTGGTGGCGCAAGGTGAGGTCGCTTCTCCGGTGCTCCGAGGCTCGTACCCTGGTGGCAAGGGAGGTGGAAATGCACTGTCTCCGAGTCCTGGGCAAGCCCCCAGGCAATGTTGCAGGATTCTCGCTCAGAGTCCTGACACCAGGGCTTTTCTTTCCAGGAAGCAACTTTATTCATGCCAGTACCGCTCAGCCGGGTTTGTACCCAAAAGAACTGAGCGGCCCACATCACATGGCATAGTTTTCTTAATACATTTTCTATTTCTTTGACTCCCATATATGATAACACACATGAACATACAGTCTGATTAACTTGTCTCAATTTACAAGAACACGGGGAATGTAGGCACCTGGGCACATATCTAGGTGACCTTGAAGTCTTCTCTCCTTCATTTTTTTTCTCTCTCCTTAGGGAGGGGTTCCTACCACATTAGGACAATTCACTCCCAACAGCATCTAGACTCCATCTGTCCTTCCTTGATCTATGTTAGGAATGCGTGTAGGAGCAGCTGGTGGCGGTGAGGGATTTTGAGAGCACCGAAATCGGATCTTGGTCCATGTCTGGGCTGCTGATAATCCGCTGCTGCGCCCTGGCCGATGCGGGGGTGCTGGGCTGAGCCCAGCGCCTGGGGGAGCATAAGATGGTTGGCAGTGGTGGGGCCTCTGCAGACGTGGCCGCTGAGTGTATCTGCAGCTGCGCGGTCCTGCTGGCCACAGCCAGGCGCGCGCGCACACATGGACACACACACCCTGAATTGCACATTCATCCTATGCCGCAAAGCCCCGCCCTTTGTCCTGCGGCCAGACATTTCCTCTGCACTGTTCTGGCCGATGGTAGCTGCCCCGAAATCTAGCCTCCTAGGCGAAAATGGAACTCTGAAGCCTGAGCACTGGATGAATGGCCTCCTCCCTATCTTGGTGCTCAAAGGAGGAAGCTGTGACTAAGCTTTCTTGGTCTGGAACGAGGCCTTCCCAATTGAGAGGGTGGGGGGTGGAAATTCATGAGAAGCAATGCAAATTAAAACGTATAGTGATACTCCCCTAGAAAAGGAAATGTTACATTTTTTAATCTACTTTTCCACAGCGCGAGTGCATCTCCATCCACGTTGGCCAGGCTGGTGTCCAGATCGGCAATGCCTGCTGGGAGCTCTATTGCCTGGAACATGGCATCCAGCCCGATGGCCAGATGCCAAGTGACAAGACCATTGGGGGAGGAGATGATTCCTTCAACACCTTCTTCAGTGAGACGGGTGCTGGCAAGCATGTGCCCAGGGCCGTGTTTGTAGACCTGGAACCCACCGTCATTGGTGAGTTGGCCTCAGTAACCCAGGGGAGATCTCAGGGCTCTGGGACAGGAGGTGTGTGGTGAGGGCTCCACTGACGCCCGGGGGTTGAGCAGGCGCGTGCAGGTTGTTAGTGACGGTGGCTGCTTTGTTCTCCTCTTCCAGATGAAGTTCGCACCGGCACCTACCGCCAGCTCTTCCACCCTGAGCAGCTCATCACAGGCAAGGAAGATGCTGCCAATAACTATGCCCGAGGGCACTACACCATCGGCAAGGAGATCATTGACCTTGTCTTGGACCGAATTCGGAAGCTGGTATGTTTCTTCTCAGGAATAAAGTAAATAATGATCCTAAGGAAGACATCTGAAATACGATCTTTTCATTTCAAACACAGAATAGAAATACCATGGAGTGAGAAAAATGGTAAATTATTCCTTTATACGGTTTTAAAGTTTTCAACAGAAACATGAATTGCTTGGTGTCATTTTTATAAGTGTCAGTGAAGATATTTTCAATGAAATGCTTTGTGATTCTGGGAAGGTCTACTAGTATATAAACGTGTTTCTTTTCAAAGTAAGATCTATATTCTTAAAATTGTATGAAAGCTGAAAAATACATATAATCTGTCTTCTCTCTTCCTTGTTTCTAACAGGCTGACCAGTGCACAGGTCTTCAGGGCTTCTTGGTTTTCCACAGCTTTGGAGGGGGAACCGGTTCCGGGTTCACCTCCCTGCTGATGGAACGTCTCTCTGTCGATTATGGCAAGAAGTCCAAGCTGGAGTTCTCCATTTACCCAGCCCCTCAGGTTTCCACTGCTGTCGTTGAGCCCTACAACTCCATCCTCACTACCCACACCACCCTGGAGCACTCTGATTGTGCCTTCATGGTAGACAACGAGGCCATCTATGACATCTGTCGTAGAAACCTCGATATCGAACGCCCAACCTACACTAACCTTAACCGCCTTATTAGCCAGATTGTGTCCTCCATCACTGCTTCCCTCAGATTTGATGGAGCCCTGAATGTCGATCTGACAGAATTCCAGACCAACCTGGTGCCCTATCCCCGCATCCACTTCCCTCTGGCCACATACGCCCCTGTCATCTCTGCTGAGAAAGCCTATCATGAACAGCTTTCTGTGGCAGAGATCACCAATGCATGCTTTGAGCCAGCCAACCAGATGGTGAAATGTGACCCTCGCCATGGTAAATACATGGCTTGCTGCCTGTTGTACCGTGGTGACGTGGTTCCCAAAGATGTCAATGCTGCCATTGCCACCATCAAGACCAAGCGCAGCATCCAGTTTGTGGACTGGTGCCCCACTGGCTTCAAAGTCGGCATTAATTACCAGCCTCCCACTGTGGTGCCTGGTGGAGACCTGGCCAAAGTACAGCGAGCTGTGTGCATGCTGAGCAACACCACAGCCATCGCTGAGGCCTGGGCTCGCCTGGACCACAAGTTTGACCTGATGTATGCCAAGCGTGCCTTTGTTCACTGGTACGTGGGTGAGGGCATGGAGGAAGGAGAGTTTTCCGAGGCCCGTGAGGACATGGCTGCCCTTGAGAAGGATTATGAGGAGGTTGGCGTGGATTCTGTTGAAGGAGAGGGTGAAGAGGAAGGAGAGGAATATTAATTACCATTCCTTTCAGCTCTGCAGCATGTCCCCCTCAGAACTTTAGCTTCAACATTAGCTGACAGGCATTAAGGCTTTTGGTTAGATTGTCTCTTAACTGTGATCATGTCTGTCTTTTCATGTGTACCTGTCAGGTTTTTCCATTATGTCTCAAAGTAAAGGCTTTATGAAAGGAAGTTTGACTCCTGTGTTTCTTCTAAATGTACTACCACTCGTCTACATCTGGAAGGGTTGTTATACCAAGTATCCCACTTCCTGTGTAGCTGCCTATGTGGGGAAAAGAACACACTGGACTGGGAAAGCAGGAGAGCTAGGTTTTGACGCTGATCTGTTAATATCACCTCAGCCAGTTTTAGAATGTAGGTTAAAGGGGGCTTCGAAAAATGTACGGAAAAGAACCACTAGTCCAAAGCTAATCAAGCTTTTGAAATTCTTGGTTAATTAAGTACTAATGACAAATATCCTACAAACAAACACCTAACTGCTGCCAAAGGAGTTTGTTAACCTATCCATCTAACTTTAAAAGACTCAAAACTTTTGTACAAGAAAGCTGGCTAGAGGAACACTTGACCACGAAGGGGTAACAACTTGTGTCTAGCCCTATCCTATTGGCAGGAGAAGGTGGGATCTGAATTCCGGGTGATGAATTTAAAAATTACCACAGGAGTAAACCAAATGAGCCATGGGTATAGGGGAAAAAAGGTTATGGATGTTTGTGGAAGAGCAGTGCTTTACAAGAGGGTGAAGTGGCAGCATACCATTTGTACAGGTGAGGATAGAGTTTACACTACTTGGCATAATGGGCTTTTTTTTTTAAGTTTGTGTGGGTGGCAGTGGAGGAGCAGGGACAGGAGAGAATTCTACATGGCTCTGCACTATCAGCAGAAGCCCTACACCGTGCTGGTCATCAAAAACAGATCATAACCAGAGTCAAATTCGAGACTCCGATACAACCAGCCACCCAGGTGCCCCAACATCGTGTACATTCTTTGAAGTATATAGTTTGGGCTACATCTAAAGGACTATGGAGGAGACAGGCAAACAGGATGCAGATAGGGTTTCACCTGGGAGAAAACGTACACTTTAAATTCAGAAAGTATAAGGACTATTAGTTCTGAAGATGTTGATACTTGGTCTAAACAGTAGGGAATACCAAAGTGTTTTGTTTTTTCCCTAAAAATTCGCCAAATACTTCTCTACTCCTAAGAGAAATAATCTGATTTGTCACATATTTCTGAGAGAAAGCTCTGTTGGGTGGCACTGCAGGCTGACAACACGAATGCAGCCACCATAGGTCCCAGGGGAAGGCAGATGCCAGCGCCTTGAAGTACCATGGGGAACCCTAAACTGAATTAGTGACCAAATGGTGAAGGAAGTTGGTCTTGCGAGATATCTGAAGACCCTCTGGAATATCCCTCTGTTCTTTTCTGCAAAACAAGAAGGAAAAGTAGCTAGGCCAGAGCCTGGGAAACAGCAACAAATCAATGCAGAGGAGTTTGCTTTTCATGGAGATGTTCCAGATGGCCTAAAACCAGGGATGCAAGCAGACATTCAGTATAGATTGTGTGGTGGTGCCTTTTCAGAGTTCTGAGGCACAAGGCAGGGACAGGATAGAGAAGCCAGAGTTTCAACTGCATCTGTTCTGTTTTGGGTGGGTTTTGTGTGTGTTGGGGGTGAGGGGGGATTATAGTTTTAAGAAAATTAAAAATCAAGGGGCATCTGGGTGGCTCAGTCAGTTAAGCATCCAACTCTTGACTTTGGCTCAGGTCAGGCTCTGCGCTGACAGTGGGCCTGCTTGGGATTCTCTCTCTCTCTGCCACTCCCCACTCCCCCCATCTCTGTTTCTCTCAAAATAAATGTTTGAACTTAATAAAAATGTTTAATAAAATATATTTAAAAAGAAAAATAAAAATCTGTAGTAAACAAAGCAAAACATTACGATGACAAGCTGGTAGTAATTTTATTATCTATTGCCACATAACAAATTGCCCCAAAACTTTGTGGTTTAAAACAATATATGTGTGGGGCACCTGGGTGGCTCAGTCGGTTAAGCATCCAGCTTCGGCTCAGGGCATGATCTCGCAGTTCGTGGGTTCAAGCCCCACGTTGGGCTCTGTGCTGACAGCTAGCTCAGAGCCTGGAGCCTTGTTTTGGATTCTGTGTCTCCCTCTCTCTCTCACCGCCCCCCTGCTCACGCTCGCTCACTCACTCGCTCGCTCTCAGAAATAATAAAACATTAAAATATATATATATACGTGTATTACTTCAGGCAGTTTCTGAGGGTCAGGAATTCGGAAGTGCTTCAGCTGGATAGTTCTGTCTCGGGATTTCTCATATAAGGTTGTAGTCAAGACGTTGACTGAGGCTGCAGTTCTCTGAATGCAGAGATGTCCAGACTGTCCTCGGACTGGAGGATTCACTTTCCAACATGGTTCACCTGCCTGCCTTGCAAGTTAGTGCTGGTTGTTGGCAGGTGGCCTTGGTTCTTCCCCACGTGGACCCCTCTCCAACAGGGCTGCTTGAGTGTCTTCAGTACATGGGAGCAGGCTTCCCCCAGAATGGGTGATCCAAGAGAGGGCAAGCTGCAAACTGCAATGTTATGACTTAACCTTGCAAGTCATACTCTTTCATTTCTACAATATCCCATGTGTTACACATGTCAGTCCTGTTCAATGGGGGAGAAAACTGTACATTGACAGGAGGGAAGAATCAGTAGGAGTTACATACAAACCCCTAAGTTTTGATGTTTCTATAGGATAGAACGATACCACTCACATTATCCTTCTTTCTCCCTGTATGCTTGATAATATTTGATTTTTTGAAAGGGAGGAAACTTGGAGTGCCTGGCTCGCTCAGTCAGAGGAGCACGTGACTTCTGATCTCAGGGTTGTGAGCTCAAGCCTCGTGTTAGGTGTAGAGATCACTTAAAAATAAAATCTTGGGGCATTTGGATGGCTCAGTCAGTTAAGTGACTCTTGATCTCAGCTCACGGTCTTGATCTCAGGATCATGAGTTCAAGCCCCCCTTGGGATCCAGGCTCAGTGTTGAGCCTGCTTAAGATTCTCTCCCCTTCCATGGGGTGCCTGGGTGGCTTAGTCGGTTAAGCGTCTGACTTTCACTTAGGTCCTGATCTCGCGGTTCGTGGGTTCAAGCCCTGCGTCCGGCTCTGTGCTGACTGCCAGCTCAGAGCCTGGAGCCTGTTTCAGAGTCTGTATCTCCCTCTCTCTCTGACCCTCCCCTGCTCATGCTGTCTCTCTCTCTCTCCTAGAAATAAATAAATTAATTGATTAATTAAAAAAAAAAAGATTCTCTCACCTTCCTTGCCTTCTGCCCTTCTCCCACTCTTGTGCACACTCTCTCAAAAAAAAAAATTTTTTTTTAATAAAGAATAATAACTGTGACACCTCGGTGGCTGAGTCGGTTAAGCATCTGACTTCACCTCAGGTCATCATCTCACAGTTTGTGAGTTTCACCCCATGGTGGGCTCTGCACTGTCAGCATGGAGACTGCTTCAGATTCTCTGTCTCCCTCTCCTTCTGCCCCTGTCTCTCTCTCTCAAAACTAAGTATTTTTTTAAATAAAGTAAAATAAAAATTTTTAATTTTAAAGTAAATGAGGAGGAGGAAGCCTATATTCAGAGGGAAGAGATTTTCCATTTTCTACAGTTTAAACTCAAATTTTTTGGTTGTCTTAATTTAAGCTGTCCTTTAGAATAAACACCTCCTATCTACACTCCTCCTGAACTAATCCTCTTTATACTCTAATTACTTGGTTATTGATCCAACTGGCTGCTTGAATTCTGTATTCCCTCTGTCCCTTCTGTTCCCATTTTATATGTCAAAATGATGATTACTAGTTACTAATAGTCAAAACCTTTGGTGACATCAAATACCAAGTGTGACACTGGGGTAGGGGAGTAGGGGATGCCCATAATGAAATACCAAGGCAGGCAGGCCAGGAATCAAGCATTCCTTTGGGGGATACTGGGGTCTGATTATCTGTATCTCTGCTCTGGCAGCAAGCACAATGCCTGGTCGTGATGGAATGCTCTAATGGGAGTATAGATAAGGATTGTTTATTTTCCCCTTAGGACAGAATCTTTATTCTTCTATTCAATATAAACATTAAACCTGAGGGTTTTGTAAAATGTATTCATTCTCTTTCCAGGCCCAGGTCTCTTTAAGAACCTCCCGAGGAGTTGAGTTTCAGGGTAGAGAGGCCTAGGAAACAGACTGAGACACTTGACTTTTTGTTCTGTCATTAGTCAGATTCTCTTAACCTTCTAGGCCTACAGAATTTTTCCTTTTTGCCCTACAGATTCCCATTCTGGCTTTCTCAGAAGAGGGTGGTGAACGGGACAGGCACGACTGGAAGGACCTGAAGTTTAGAGATGTGCTTCCAAGCTTAGAAGGTGAGGGGCAAGGTACCCAGGACTTGACAGCCCAACTCAGTGAGGTACCAAAACTACTGCAAAGGAAAATGAGCCGTTCATTTAGAAAAGAAAAAGGCATAAGTAAGATCCAAGGGTTTACTTAGAGATGGTGAGGAGGATGAGGAGGATGATAACTCATAAAGTTATCTTTAACTACTTTAAGTTCTTTCTTTAACTTTTTTAACTACATGAAGACTTTCAATTTACACCCATCCACCTTTTTTAAACACCAGCATGCTTAAATACCTTCGCAATGCAGTATTTTTAACCTCTTTGAGGTGACCTTAAAATGAGAAGAGCCCAATACATCCTTTTGTTGTTGTTGTTGTTGTTGAACAAGTAACAGATTTCATTGGCAGGGAAGAAGGGAAGTGATACCAGCAGCCCTCTGACTCAGGCCTAGTAGGACCAGGGGCCTTAAATATTGCCAGAAGTAACAGGAGTCTTTCAATCCTATCTGTGGAGGGTACTCGGTGCCCCTATCGGTGGAGGGGACCTGGCACCCCTATCTGTGCACATAAAATAGTATATGTAAATTTATAACACTGTGATAAGAATAAAAAGCCAAATGTTTGAAAATAGTTGATGCTTCATAAGTTATTGCTACTTATTTTTGTCTTTCCCTGTAGAGCTGATTAAAGGAACAAAATATATTGTGACCTATTGTGTCTAAACCACAATATGGAATTATCAAAAATGTTGCTGACTATGTGGAACAGTAGCAAATGGCCACACTTGTAAATAGCAAAGATGGGAGTGAGTCAAATAGCAATACAATATTTCCATTACATCAAAAACTCGAAGCAAATTGTTACAAGCCCTGAAACCGCCCAACAAAAGAAAGATCTATAATATAACCAGTCAAAATGTTAATTCAGTGGATAATACTGTTTATATCCCAGCAATGGATAACTACTATTTAGCTGTTAAAATATGCAAAGCATAGAGATCTATATAGAATACAAGTAAATGAATCTATGTAAGTTTTACATGGGTAAAAAAGAAAAAAAAATGTCAGCTTCTCCTTTCAGGTACTGACTGAAGAGAGTGGCAAAATAAACTTAGCATTATTCTATATTTTTCTGGCATAAAGATACCAGACTAGATTATATTTAAAAATCCCTTTTGGCTCTAAATTACTCTCTAAAGGGGCGCCCGGGTGGCTTAGTCGGTTAAGCGTCCGACTTTTGCTCAGGTCATGATCTCGCGGTTCGTGGGTTCGAGCCCCGCGTCGGGCTCTGTGCTGACTGCCAGCTCAGAGCCTGGAGCCTGTTTCGGTCTGTGACTCCTCTCTCTCTGACCCTCCCCTGTTCACGCTGTCTCTCTCTTCTCTCTCTCTCTCCTAGAAATAAATAAAAAACATTAAATTACTCTCTAAAAACTGAGGTATCATCAGGGACCTAAAAAAACCCTCAAACACTTCCTCATTCACAACAGGGGAATTCACAGAAACAAGGCTAGCAAAGCTAATCGTTTTAGGAAGCCGTCTAGGGAAACATCCAGGCCCACAGGAGCAATCTCTGCAGTGAAAGCTCTAAGGTTCTGCAGAGAGCTAGAAGGGAGGTGCCTGCTTCTAAATGGCTTTCATCCAGAGCAGACAGCAAAATGGAGTTAAGCAGGGTGGTTCCCTAACATTCATTCTTCTGGTCCAGGCAAAATAATTATTTTCCATCTCCTTTAAGAATAAGTGAGACAATATTTAAATATATTCCTGTCCCTGGCAACTCAGTTTGGAAAACGTGTGCAAATTTGGATCTTGAGTTGAAAACCCTTTAACAGGATTACAAAAAATAGATATTTATTAGAAATAAAAGAAAATCTCCTTGTTTGTATTCCAGGTGCATAGAATTGGAGATATTATGTATATTTACAAAATTAGAAATATATATGAAATTAGAAACACACACACATATATCACTAGAAACACACACAAATATATATACCATTAGAAACTACACACACATATTAATAGTGTAAATTTGCTATTTGACATGAAGGGTGAAGGCTTTACCAAATCTGAGTAAGGTAATAACTGAATATGAGCTACGAATTGTTACTGTTTTATGTTTACTTTTTTGTTACTAACATATCAAGGTAATAACTGAATATGAGCTACAAATTACTGTTTTATGTTTACCTTTTTGTTACTAACATATCACTGCAAGGATATCTTTTTTTTTTTTCTAGAGAGAGAGAGAGAGTGAGCAGGGAGGGTCAGAGAGAGAGGGAGTCACAGACTGAAACAGGCTCCAGGCTCTGAGCCGGCAGTCAGCACAGAGCCCGACGCGGGGCTCAAACCCATGAACCGCGAGATCATGACCTAAGCGAAAGTCGGACGCCCAACCGACTAAGCCACCCAGGCGCCCCCACTGCAAGGATATCTTGAACACTGTAACAGCAATAGGTTTCTTCTAGGGCCATTTTAAAGCCACACTTTATTCTAACTAACTGCTTCATGCATTTCCAAGGGTTAGCAATAAATAGTTTATAGTATTGTAATAGATTCTCCTGAAAGGCGCCAGTAGGGTCTGGGGGTACCCGCTATTATATGGGCCTCCTAGCACTGCGCTCTAACTGAGGAGCCTGAAATTAAGTCCTCCATTAAAAACAACCTCAGGCTGGGGCGCCTGGGTGGCTTAGTCGGTTAAGCGGCCGACTTTGGCTTAGGTCATGATCTCGCGGTTCGTGGGTTCGAGCCCCGCGTCGGGCTCTGTGCTGACTGCGGGCTCAGAGCCTGGAGCCTGCTTCAGATTCTGGGTCTCCCTCTCTCTCTGACCCTCCCCTGCTCACTCTCTTTCTCTCTCTCTCTCCTAGAAATAAATAAAACGTTAAAAAATTAAAAAGAAAAAAAAAGAAACAACCTCAGGCTGCATGTAGTCCCAGTTCCAGGAAAAGCCTCAGCTGAAGCCACTCTCGGACTGCCCTCGGATCTGCCAATCAAAAGAAATGTGTAACATTCCTGTAGTCTTGAAGACAGTCAGGGCTGGGAACTGCAGGTAGTTACTTTGTACAAACTTGCCAATCAGTCACTGCTTGCATAAGTCCCTGTAGATTCTCTGAGCCCACCTCATAATTGGTGATTTTAAAAGACTCTTAAAGGTCATGATTGGGTCCCGCCAAAAGTAACGGCCGCCTCGCAAACACTGAATGGTCAAAACTGTTACTATGCTGTTACTATGGGTGTTGTACAATTATGATTGGTGCTTATGTAATGATGCAAAATGTACAACGTGTGCACGGTAACACCCCCGCCCTTACCCCATAAAAACCCTGCTCCCCACTGTTCGGGGTTCCACTTCGCAGCCTCTGCACCGGGAGACAGGTGAGCTCCTGCTCAAGATTGTAATAAAGACCCTTTTGTACTTGCATCGGTGCCGGCTCCTTGGAGGTCTCTGGGGACTCGCGATTCGGGCATAACATTTGGTGCATTGGCCGGGAACCCCAAGACCCCCAGGATCCCCAATCCGAAGGGTCAATCAACCAGTAAAAAACTATTTGTCTCTGTTTGTCCAGTCCGTCAATTCTATGATCTGTGTTCTGGTGATCCCAGGGAAAGTTGTTTCGGGAGGTGGCCAATAACGGTTGGGGCAGACGCGCCAAAGGGCCAAGGCCACGGGGGTCCTGTGAAGAGGTTCCAGGCCCCCATCTGTGGAGGGGACTTGGCGACCCTGTCTGTGGAGGGGACCCGGCGCCCCTATCTGTGGAGGGGACTTGGCGCCTCTATTGGTGGAGGGGACTCAGTGCCCCTGACTTCCAAGGAACTTGGTGTCTCACTTTCTGATTGCCCCTCTCTTAGATGGCACTCGGTAAAAGGCAGAGGGAGTTGCTACCGCAAACCGATGCCTCACTTTTCTAATTGCCCCTCTCTTAGGTGGAACTTGATAAAAGGCAGAGCGAGTTGCTACCACGAACCGGCTTGAGGCCGGCGTCTCACTTTTCTGTTGTCTAGCCTTCTGTGTCTGTGTCTCTCTGTGATTGTCGATTTTCTCTCTTGGTGTTCATCACCTTGTGACTGAGACTGACGCTATGGGACAGACTTCATCCAAACCCCTGGACTTAATGTTAGCCCGTCTTGGAGAGGTTAAAAAAAAAAATGAGCTCATAACCTCTCGGTGATTGTCAGGAAAGGTCCATTCCGAACTTACTGCAGCTCAGAGTGGCCTGGTCTCTATGTAGGATGGCCACCAGAGAGGACCTTCGACCGCGATACCATTCGGAAGGTCGAGGATCGGGTTTTCCGACCCCAACGGGGCATCCAGACCAAGTCCCATGATGACCCATCCCCTTGGATTAAAAGGTCTTGCCTCCACAGAGATCTGAGGTCCTGGCTGTAGATGAAAAGCACCCACCCTCCCGAGTGTCAGAGATGCCGAAAAAGGAAACTAAACCCTCTGCGCCGCTCTACCCTATCTTACAGAGCAGAACAGAGGAAGAATTAATTTTCCCCCTCCTTATCTAACCCCTCTACAGGGCGCAGCGGAAGGGGCAGGGGCGCCACCCAAACCGCTGGCGCCCCCTGCCTCACCAGCCCCAGCAGCCCTGAGGCCGGCGGAAATGGGCCCCGCTCAAGGGACCTGAAGCTGCCTTGGAATGACGCCTGAGGGACCAGACTCTACTGTCCTGACCCTGAGGGCCACAGGCCCCCCTGATGATAGGGGCAACCAGCCCCACCATTACTGGCCCTTTGCCACAAGCGATCTGTACAATTGGAGGTCCCAAAATGCTCCATTCTCCAAGAATCCCCGCACCCTATTAATCTATTAGAAACTGTTTTGTTCACTCATCAGCCCACCTGGGATGATTGCCAGCAATTGTTGCAGGTTCTGTTCATTACTGAGGAGCGGGAAAGAATCCAGTCGGAAGCCAGGAAATTGGTTCCTGGGCCCACTGGAGTTCCCACTACTGACCAGGCTCGAATTGACGCTGGGTGTCCCCTAGCATGGTCAGATTGGGACTACAACACGGCAGAAGGTAAGGAGAGTCTCTTAGTCTACCACCAGACTCCGTTGGCAGGTCTCAAGGCTGCGGCTCGCAAGCCTACTAACATGACTAAGGTATATAATGTCAGTCAGGGACCAGAGGAAAGCCCTGCAGCATTCCTTGAGAGAATAATGGAGGCATTCCGCCAGTACACCCATATGGATCCTGAGGCCCCAACAAACCTAGCTGCGGTGGCCATGGCTTTTATCAATCAGTCTGCTCCCGACATTCGTAGAAAACTTCAGAAATTAGAACGTCTAGGAGAAAAGAGCCTCCAAAGTGGTTGTGGCAGAAAGGGTATATAGCAATAGGGAAAGTGTAGAGGACAAACAGATAAGAGCTGAGAAGAGACAAAACCAGGGCTTGGCCAAGATCCTACTCGGGCAACTGCAGAATTGGAGGACTGGAGAAGATGCCTCAGGCAGTTGGCTTCAGGAGAAGAGACACACTGGGCCAAAAATTGTCCCAATGTCAAGTGCACCTACTGCAAAGAAAAAGGACATTGGGTTAAAGAATGCCCCAAGAGAAAGTCCAAAGCTCCCATTCTAGTAATGGGAGATGACAGCGATTAGGGGAGACGGGGTTCGGCACCCCTCCTCGAACCCAGGGTAACCCTAAAAGTGGAGGGGAAGTCCACCGAGTTCTTAGTTTAGTGGACACTGGGGCTCAACACTCCGTGTTCCAGCAACCAGCTGGCCCCCTGTCAAACAAGACATCATGGGTCCAAAGGGCCACAGGGATAAAGCAGTATCCATGGACTACCTGAAGAACGGCTGATCTCGGTGTGGGTCGTGTATCCCACCCCTTTATGGTCATCCCAGACTGCCCATACCCCTTGCTAGGCTGCGACCTACTGACCAAGCTGGGAGCTCAAGTCCATTTTTCGGCCAAAGGGACTAAGGTATTAGACAAGGCTGGGCAGCCAATACATGTGCTCACCTTGGGGCTGACGGACGAATACCGCCTGCATGAGGTGCCGCTGACACCAGATGCAGGGATTCAACCTTGGCTCCAGCAGTTCCCGTCAGCGTGGGCTGAGACTGGAGGCATGGCGTTAGCAAAGCATAGGCCCCCAGTGTTCGTGGAACTGAAGCCAGGGGCAGATCCGGCCTGGGTCCGCCAATACCCCATGTCCCTGGGATCAAAAAAAAAAGGCATAACTCCCCATATCAGACTGCTCACAGCTGAGGGAAAAACTATCAAAAACAAAGAAGAAATCCTGGCCTTACTAAAAGCTTTATGGCTCCCCAAAAAGCTGGCTATTATTCACTGCCCAGGTCACCAAAAGGATGATAATCCAATTTCAAAGGGCAACCACCTAGCAGACCAAGCAGCCAAGCAAGCTGCTCTTAGGGCCAATCATACCCTGGCCGTTACCCTGGTTGACGCTGGAGACCCTACTCTCCCTAAAGTCCCCAAATATAGCAAAGAAGATTTACAATGGATCAAAAATCTGCCTATGACCAAATACCTAGAAGGATGGTATAAATCGGCAGATGACAAACTCATCCTCCCTGAAGATCTAAGGATGAGAGCCCTGACCAAGATACACCATGCCTCCCATATGGGAATCAAAAGAATGCAAGATTTAGTTCTCCATGCTAAGATAAAAATCAGAGATGCTAACTCTAAGATTGGACAGATTGTGGCCAATTGCTAGGCATGTCAACTCACTAATGCCATGAAAAATCCTTACAACCCCGGTACCCACCTGAGAGGAGGACGATCCAAAGCCTACTGGGAGACAGATTTTGCTGAGGTAAAATCAGGGCTATATGGGTACAAATATCTACTAGTGTTTATAGACACTTTTTCAGGATGGACTGAGGCATATCCACCAAACACGAGACTGCACAAGTGGTGGCAAAGAAACTGCTAGAAGACACCTTACCAAGGTATGGATTTCCTCACATGACAGGGTTAGATAATGGACCTGCATCTGTGTCCAAGGTAAGCCAGAGTTTAGCCAAAGTCTTGATGATTGATTGGAAATTACATTCTGCGTACAGACCCCGGAGTTCAGGACAGGTGGAAAGAATGGATAGAACCCTAAAAGAGACCTTAACTAAATTGACCTTGGAGACTGGAGGAGACTGGGTGGCTCTCCTCCCCTTTGCACTCTATAGACTGTGCAACTCCCCCTACCAGATGGGATTAACTTCTTTTGAAATCATGTTTGGGATGACCCCTCCCATCATTCCCAACCTCCAAGCACAGGTGATTAACAAGTTCGAAGATCAGCGCCTACTGAATGATTTGAAAAACATCCAGTGGGCCCATAAACATGTCTGGCCTAAATTGCATGGCCTCTATCCAAATAAAATGCATGATTACTAAAGATAGGTTTGAGTTTTCAACTTCCTGTTGTAAAGAAAGTGAGACTATTTGGACCCTTTGAAAAACATGGTTTACGCTTCGTTGGTTCCTGAATTTACCATTAAAAAATCCTAAACACCTCTCAATTAGTTACTAAGTCCTCAAGTGGAGACTAAGGTTTCCTAAGGTAAAATTCTGCTAGGTATACTTAAGACTGATGGAAAATAAGGAAAGAAATCCCGTATATAAGAAACTGAGAGGGGCGCCTGGGTGGCTTAGTCGGTTAAGCGTCCGACTTTCGCTTGGGTCATGATCTTGCGGTTCGTGGGTTCGAGCCCCGCGTCGGGCTCAGCTGACTGCCAGCTAAGAGCCTGGAGCCTGTTTTGGTCTGTGACTCTCTCTCTCTGACCCTCCTGCTCACGCTGTCTCTCTCTCCTAGAAATAAATAAAACATTAAAAAAAAAAAAAAAAAGAAACTGAGAGATACATAAAAAGATGTAAGAGATGGAAATACATTTTTGTTGAAGGTAAAAGAAAGTAATTTTGTCATAAATAAGACTGTTTAGAGAGAAATGGTTTTGGGACAAAGTCTAAAGGCAAAGGAAAGGTGTAGAAGGTCCGTGAAGGGAAATCTTTCAAAAGGAATTTTATGTGTGCTCAGGATAGACTAAGGTTGAGATCTGTAATCCTATTTAGTATGCACTTTATAACTTCCTAAGATTTTAACAAACTTCCCAGGACTTGAAAAATAAAAAAAGTCTTTTGGCCAGTTAGGCCCTTATATTTCAGATGCTAAGTTACTTGGAAAAGCACTGTGTACAACAGTAAGCCTTAGGTTCTATTGCATGGGCAAATGCTATAAGTACCCAAATATATATACAAATCCCAAAGTTTTAATGTTTTGGTATAGGGTTATCATGTAATATTCTGATTACTTAAAATAATATATGTCACAAAAAAAACTGAATTTGTCAATTGCACTCTCATACTGAACTCTCATCAAATCTTTAACAATGTCCATTGGAGATTTTGTCATTTAAATAGATTGCTTACCTTCATGCAAGAAGGTCTGGGGGCAATACAACCCATAATACTTAGGTCCCAGTACCACCACCCTAATGATGGGGACCCGACAGAAGACCCATGATTGGGCCTTCAAATACACAAGAGAAGGGGGGAGTGAAGAGCCTGAAATTAAGTCCTCAGTTAGAAACAACCTCAGGCTGCACGTAGTTCCAGTTCCAGGAAAAGCCTCAGCTGAAGCCACTCTCCGACGGCCCTAGATCTGCCAAACAAAAGAAATGTGTAGCATTCCTGTAGTCTTGGAAACAGTAAGGGCTGGGAACTGCAGGTAGTTACTTTGTACAAACTTCCAATCAATCATCATAAGCCACACTCAGATTCTCTGAGCCCACTTCATAATTGGTGATTTTAAAAGACTCCTAAAGGGGCGCCCGGGTGGCTTAGTCGGTTAAGCGTCCGACTTTCGCTTGGGTCATGATCTCGCGTTCGTGGGTTTGAGCCCCGCGTCGGGCTCTGTGCTGACTGCCAGCTCAGAGCCTGGAGCCTGTTTCAGTCTGTGACTCCCCTCTCTCTCTGACCCTCCTGCTCACGCTGTCTCTCTCCTAGAAATAAATAAAAATATAAAAAAAAAAAGATTAAAGAACAAGAATATTAAAAAAAAAAAAAAGACTCCTAAAGGTCATGATTGGGTCCCCCCAAAAGTAACAGACACGTCGCAGACACTGAATGGTCAAAACTGTTACCATGCTGTTACTATGAGTGTTGTACAATAATGATTGGTGCTTATGTAATGACGCAAAACGTGCAACGTGTGTGCACGGTAACACCACCGCCCTTACCCCATAAAAACCCTGCTCCCCACTGTTTGGGGCTTCACTTTGCCGCCCTTGATGGGGAGAAAGGTGAGCCCCTGCTCGAGCTTGTAATAAAGACCCTTTTGTACTTGCATCGGTGCCGGCACCTTGGAGGTCTCTGGGGACTCGCGATTCGGGCATAACAATAACCAACTGATCTTGACAGACCAGAAAGCAGTTATTATATAGAGTTTTACGAAGCTCTAAATATAACACAAGGATTCCCTACTTCCTAATATGCTTCGGTGTCAAACAATTTCCTCTCTACCCAAATTTCTGTCCTCACTTCTTCCATTCAGCTACCACATTTGAAATGTATCTTTGGTTTTTTGTTTGTTTGTTTGTTTTTTCTTTAAAAGATTTTATTTGTAAGCAATCTCTACACCCACCTTGGGACTCAAACTCACAACCCCGAAATCAAGAGTCGCAGGCTCTAGCGACTGAACCCTGAAATGTATGTGAATCGCCCCCTTTTTAAAAGCTCCTGAGACTGTTCCATAAAGTTAGTTGTTGGTTTAGGTCGAAAACTGGGGCCTAGTAAGTAAGCCCTTTTAACAGCCTTGATGTTCCATGCTTCGGTACTACTCTTTGAATGACTGAAATACTTTTCCTTCCAACGTCTGGCACCGTGGTTTCACCAGCAAGTCATTGCAAGAAAACTAGTCTGTTTTCTAAACCTTGCCCCTCCACATTACCAGGTAAGTAAAGAATGCACTGCCTTTAAAGGAACTGAGAAAAAATGGCAAAACTCATCTGACAGTTTGTGGCAACATGAACATAAACAGCTGAGCTATCCGGACCAGAAGTTTGTGCATTTCAATGTGCTTCATCTTTAACTGTACGGACTTCTTAAGTCTCAGGGCTCGTCCATATTAAGGCAAGCCTCCTTTCCCGTTCTCATGCTGGCTGGTTTCGGAACCTGCGCCCGCCGCCCGCCCCCCGCCCAGGCCCTGGCAGCCATGCGCCGAAGACTGCAGCACCCGAGCTCGCTGTCCGCAGGCGCGGCGGACCCCGCCCCGCAGGCCCGGCGCGGGGAGGGGGCTCTGGGCCAGGAGCCCGCCTCTGCGGCGGCCGAGCCGGGCGCCGAGTGGGCGCGCCGGGCCGGGGGAGGAGCCGGCGGCCGTGGCACCGCCTGTGACCGCCCGCCCCTTCCCGGAC
Source organism: Proteles cristata cristata (assembly GCA_017311185.1). Taxonomy (NCBI): domain Eukaryota; kingdom Metazoa; phylum Chordata; class Mammalia; order Carnivora; family Hyaenidae; genus Proteles; species Proteles cristata. The sequence goes on from JAESUZ010000312.1 coordinate 1,768,276, forward strand.
CGCTACTTAAGTGGCTCCGGCACCACCCCCGCTTCAGTGCGTTACTTACCTCGACTCTTAGCTTGTCGGGGACGGTAACCGTGACCCGGTGTCTGCTCCTGTCGCCTGCTCCTGCTGACCCATAGCCACCATGGTGAGTGGACCGTTCGCGGCGCCGCCCTCGCTCTGGAAAACGGGAAAAGCGAGCCCGGCGGTCTCGGAGGGCCTTTTAGTCAGAGATCAGCGCTCTTCGTTTTGGAGGGCGAAAAGCGAGGCGAGGGTGGGAGTGAGAACGGCTGCGGCACGGAAGGGGGGCCGCACTTTCTTCTCGGTCTCAGGGAGGGGATGGCGGGGCTCCGGCTCCCCAGGCCGTGGTTAGAACTCTCAATTAGTTCTTAACCTCCGGGGCGCGGTGAACCGAGACCTACAGTCTTTTCCCGCGCGATCCCATCCCCCTTTCCTTCCGCCGCCTTTGGCGGGAGCGCGCGCCGGCTCTCCACGCCCTTACTTCCTCCTTAGAGGGAAGAGCGGAGGCGGGAAGGAGCCAGACAAAAAGGCGCACGCGCGACCGTTACCTTCCCGCCAGGGAGCGGCGGGACCGCCCTTGCAGTCTGCGCGTGCGCGCTAGGGTCCTGCGGGTTAACCGCCGTAGGGTGTGTCGTCTGTTAGCCTGAGTTGTTTCTTTTGTTTGTTTTTAAATGTTTTTTAAAAAAACAAAGATGCTGCATATGGAGAAAGGACTCCATATCACTGTGCTGCAGTACGCCAGCCTATTAGGGCAATACGCACACAACAGCATCTAGACCCCATCTGTCCTTCCTTGATCTGTTAGGAATGCGTGTAGGAGCAGCTGGTGGCGGTGAGGGATTTTGAGAGAACCGAAATCGGATCTTGGCCCATGTCTGGGCTGCTGATAATCCGCTGCTGCGTCCTGGCCGATGCGGGGGTGCGGGGCTGAGCCCAGCGCCTGGGGGAGCATAAGATGGTTGGCAGTGGTGGGGCCTCTGCAGACGTGGCCGCTGCCTGTATCTGCAGCTGCGCGTCCTGCTGGCCACAGCCAGGCGCGAGCGCGCACACACCCTGAATTGCTCATTCATCCTGTGCCGCAAAGCCCCGCCCTTTGTCCCTGCGGCCAGACATTTTCTCTGCACTGTCCTGGCCACGTGCTTCCTGTGATGGTAGCTGCCCGGAAATCTAGCCTCCTAGGCTAAAATGGAATTCTGAAGCTGAGCATAGGATGAATGGCCGCCTCCCTATCTTGGTGCTTAAAGGAGGAAGCTGTGACTAAGCATTCTTGGTCTGGAATGAGGCCTTCCCAATTTAGGGGGGTGGTGGGCTGGACAGTCATTAAAAACCATGCAAATTAAAACGTATAGTGATTCTCCCCTAGAAAAGGAAATGTTACATTTTTTAATCTACTTTTCCACAGCGCGAGTGCATCTCCATCCACGTTGGCCAGGCTGGTGTCCAGATCGGTAATGCCTGCTGGGAGCTCTATTGCCTGGAGCACGGCATCCAGCCCGATGGCCAGATGCCAAGTGACAAGACCATTGGGGGAGGAGATGATTCCTTCAACACCTTCTTCAGTGAGACAGGTGCTGGCAAGCATGTGCCCAGGGCCGTGTTTGTAGACCTGGAGCCCACCGTCATTGGTGAGTTGGCCTCAGTAACCCAGGGGAGATCTCAGGGCTCTGGGACAGGAGGTGTGTCGTGAAGGCTCCACTGACGCCCGGGGGTTGAGCAGGCGCGTGCAGGTTGTTAGTGACGGTGGCTGCTTTGTTCTCTTCCAGATGAAGTTCGCACTGGCACCTACCGCCAGCTCTTCCACCCTGAGCAGCTCATCACAGGCAAGGAAGATGCTGCCAATAACTATGCCCGAGGGCACTACACCATCGGCAAGGAGATCATTGACCTTGTCTTGGACCGAATTCGGAAGCTGGTATGTTTCTTCTCAGGAATAAAGTAAATAATGATCCTAAGGAAGACATATGAAAAACGATCTTTTCATTTCAAACACAGAATAGAAATATCATGGTGTGAGGAAAACTGGTAATTATTCCTTTATATGGTTTTAAAGTTTTCAACAGAAACATGAATTACTTGGTGTCATTTTTATAAGTGTCAGTGAAGATATTTTCAATGAAATGCTTTGTGATTCTGGGAAGAGCTACATGTACATAAACGGGTTTCTTGTCAAAATAAGATCTATATTCTTAAAATTGTATGAAAGCTGAAAAATACATATAATCTGTCTTCTCTCTTCCTTGTTTCTAACAGGCTGACCAGTGCACAGGTCTTCAGGGCTTCTTGGTTTTCCACAGCTTTGGAGGGGGAACCGGTTCCGGGTTCACCTCCCTGCTGATGGAACGTCTCTCTGTCGATTATGGCAAGAAGTCCAAGCTGGAGTTCTCCATTTACCCAGCCCCTCAGGTTTCCACTGCTGTCGTTGAGCCCTACAACTCCATCCTCACTACCCACACCACCCTGGAGCACTCTGATTGTGCCTTCATGGTAGACAACGAGGCCATCTATGACATCTGTCGTAGAAACCTCGATATCGAACGCCCAACCTACACTAACCTTAACCGCCTTATTAGCCAGATTGTGTCCTCCATCACTGCTTCCCTCAGATTTGATGGAGCCCTGAATGTCGATCTGACAGAATTCCAGACCAACCTGGTGCCCTATCCCCGCATCCACTTCCCTCTGGCCACATACGCCCCTGTCATCTCTGCTGAGAAAGCCTATCATGAACAGCTTTCTGTGGCAGAGATCACCAATGCATGCTTTGAGCCAGCCAACCAGATGGTGAAATGTGACCCTCGCCATGGTAAATACATGGCTTGCTGCCTGTTGTACCGTGGTGACGTGGTTCCCAAAGATGTCAATGCTGCCATTGCCACCATCAAGACCAAGCGCAGCATCCAGTTTGTGGACTGGTGCCCCACTGGCTTCAAAGTCGGCATTAATTACCAGCCTCCCACTGTGGTGCCTGGTGGAGACCTGGCCAAAGTACAGCGAGCTGTGTGCATGCTGAGCAACACCACAGCCATCGCTGAGGCCTGGGCTCGCCTGGACCACAAGTTTGACCTGATGTATGCCAAGCGTGCCTTTGTTCACTGGTACGTGGGTGAGGGCATGGAGGAAGGAGAGTTTTCTGAGGCCCGTGAGGACATGGCTGCCCTTGAGAAGGATTATGAGGAGGTTGGTGTGGATTCTGTTGAAGGAGAGGGTGAAGAGGAAGGAGAGGAATATTAATTACCATTCCTTTCAGCTCTGCAGCATGTCCCCCTCAGAACTTTAGCTTCAACATTAGCTGACAGGCATTAAGGCTTTTGGTTAGATTGTCTCTTAACTGTGATCATGTCTGTCTTTTCATGTGTACCTGTCAGGTTTTTCCATTATGTCTCAAAGTAAAGGCTTTATGAAAGGAAGTTTGACTCCTGTGTTTCTTCTAAATGTACTACCACTCGTCTACATCTGGAAGGGTTGTTATACCAAGTATCCCACTTCCTGTGTAGCTGCCTATGTGGGGAAAAGAACACACTGGACTGGGAAAGCAGGAGAGCTAGGTTTTGACACTGATCTGTTAATATCACCTCAGCCAGTTTTAGAATGTAGGTTAAAGGGGGCTTCGAAAAATGTACGGAAAAGAACCACTAGTCCAAAGCTAATCAAGCTTTTGAAATTCTTGGTTAATTAAGTACTAATGACAAATATCCTACAAACAAACACCTAACTGCTGCCAAAGGAGTTTGTTAACCTATCCATCTAACTTTAAAAGACTCAAAACTTTTGTACAAGAAAGCTGGCTAGAGGAACACTTGACCACGAAGAGGTAACAACTTGTGTCTAGCCCTATCCTATTGGCAGGAGAAGGTGGGATCTGAATTCCGGGTGATGAATTTAAAAATTACCACAGGAGTAAACCAAATGAGCCATGGGTATAGGGGAAAAAAGGTTATGGATGTTTGTGGAAGAGCAGTGCTTTACAAGAGGGTGAAGTGGCAGCATACCATTTGTACAGGTGAGGATAGAGTTTACACTACTTGGCATAATGGGCTTTTTTTTTTAAGTTTGTGTGGGTGGCGGTGGAGGAGCAGGGACGGGAGAGAATTCTACATGGCTCTGCACTATCAGCAGAAGCCCTACACCGTGCTGGTCATCAAAAACAGATCATAACCAGAGTCAAATTCGAGACTCCGATACAACCAGCCACCCAGGTGCCCCAACATCGTGTACATTCTTTGAAGTATATAGTTTGGGCTACATCTAAAGGACTATGGAGGAGACAGGCAAACAGGATGCAGATAGGGTTTCACCTGGGAGAAAACGTACACTTTAAATTCAGAAAGTATAAGGACTATTCTGAAGATGTTGATACTTGGTCTAAACAGTAGGGAATACCAAAGTGTTTTGTTTTTTCCCTAAAAATTCGCCAAATACTTCTCTACTCCTAAGAGAAATAATCTGATTTGTCACATATTTCTGAGAGAAAGCTCTGTTGGGTGGCACTGCAGGCTGACAACACGAATGCAGCCACCATAGGTCCCAGGGGAAGGCAGATGCCAGCGCCTTAAAGTACCATGGGGAACCCTAAACTGAATTAGTGACCAAATGGTGAAGGAAGTTGGTCTTGCGAGATATCTGAAGACCCTCTGGAATATCCCTCTGTTCTTTTCTGCAAAACAAGAAGGAAAAGTAGCTAGGCCAGAGCCTGGGAAACAGCAACAAATCAATGCAGAGGAGTTTGCTTTTCATGGAGATGTTCCAGATGGCCTAAAACCAGGGATGCAAGCAGACATTCAGTATAGATTGTGTGGTGGTGCCTTTTCAGAGTTCTGAGGCACAAGGCAGGGACAGGATAGAGAAGCCAGAGTTTCAACTGCATCTGTTCTGTTTTGGGTGGGTTTTGTGTGTGTTGGAGGTGAGGGGGGATTATAGTTTTAAGAAAATTAAAAACCAAGGGGGCATCTGGGTGGCTCAGTCAGTTAAGCATCCAACTCTTGACTTTGGCTCAGGTCAGGCTCTGCGCTGACAGTGGGCCTGCTTGGGATTCTCTCTCTCTCTGCCACTCCCCACTCCCCCCATCTCTGTCTCTCTCAAAATAAATGTTTAAACTTAATAAAAATTTTTAATAAAATATATTTAAAAAGAAGATCAAAAATCTGTAGTAAACAAAGCAAAACATTACGATGACAAGCTGGTAGTAATTTTATTATCTATTGCCACATAACAAATTGCCCCAAAACTTTGTGGTTTAAAACAATATATGTGTGGGGCACCTGGGTGGCTCAGTCGGTTAAGCATCCAGCTTCGGCTCAGGGCATGATCTCGCAGTTCGTGGGTTCAAGCCCCACGTTGGGCTCTGTGCTGACAGCTAGCTCAGAGCCTGGAGCCTTGTTTTGGATTCTGTGTCTCCTTCTCTTTCTCACCCTCCCCTGCTCACGCTCGCTCGCTCGCTCACTCGCTCGCTCTCAGAAATAATAAAACATTAAAATATATATATATACGTGTATTACTTCAGGCAGTATCTGAGGGTTAGGAATTCGGAAGTGCTTCAGCTGGATAGTTCTGTCTCGGGATTTCTCATATAAAGTTGTAGTCAAGATGTTGACTGAGGCTACAGTTCTCTGAATGCCTCATTCGGACTGGAGGATTCACTTTCCAACATGGTTCACCTGCCTGCCTTGCAAGTTAGTGCTGGTTGTTGGCAGGTGGCCTTGGTTCTTCCCCACGTGGACCCCTCTCCAACAGGGCTGCTTGAGTGTCTTCAGTACATGGGAGCAGGCTTCCCCCAGAATGGGTGATCCAAGAGAGGGCAAGCTGCAAACTGCAATGTTATGACTTAACCTTGCAAGTCATACTCTTTCATTTCTACAATATCCCATGTGTTACACATGTCAGTCCTGTTCAATGGGGGAGAAAACTGTACATTGACAGGAGGGAAGAATCAGTAGGAGTTACATACAAACCCCTAAGTTTTGATGTTTCTATAGGATAGAACGATACCACTCATATTATCCTTCTTTCTCCCTGTATGCTTGATAATATTTGATTTTTTATTTTCTTTTTTATTTTCTTTTTTTATATTTTTTATTTATTTCTAGGAGAGAGAGAGAGACAGCGTGAGCAGTAGAGGGTCAGAGAGAGAGGGAGTCACAGACTGAAATAGGCTCCAGGCTCTGAGCCGGCAGTCAGCACAGAGCCCGACGCAGGGCTCGAACCCACGAACCGCGAGACCATGACCTAAGCAAAAGTCGGACGCTTAACCGACTAAGTCACCCAGGCGCCCCTATATTTGATTTTTTAAAAGGGAGGAAACTTGGAGTGCCTGGCTCGCTCAGAGGAGCACGTGACTTATGATCTCAGGGTTGTGAGCTCAAGCCTCGTGTTAGGTGTAGAGATTACTTAAAAATAAAATCTTGGCGCATTTGGATGGCTCAGTCAGTTAAGTGACTCTTGATCTCAGCTCACGGTCTTGATCTCAGGATCATGAGTTCAAGCCCCCCTTTGGGATCCAGGCTCAGTGTTGAGCCTGCTTAAGATTCTCTCCCCTTCCTTGCCTTCTGCCCTTCTCCCACTCTTGTGCACACACTCTCAAAAAAAAAAAATTTTTTTTAATAAAGAATAATAACTGTGACACCTCAGTGGCTGAGTCAGTTAAGCATCTGACTCACCTCAGGTCATCATCTCACAGTTTGTGAGTTTGACCCCATGGTGGGCTCTGCACTGTCAGCATGGAGACTGCTTCAGATTCTCTGACTCCCTCTCCTTCTGCCCCTGCCTCTCTCTCTCTCTCTCTCTCTCAAAACTAAATATTTTTTAAAAATAAAATAAAAAATTTTAAAGTAAATGAGGAGGAGGAAGCCTATATTCAGAGGGAAGAGATTTTCCATTTTCTACAGTTTAAACTCAAATTTTTTGGTTGTCTTAATTTAAGCTGTCCTTTAGAATAAACACCTCCTATCTACACTCCTCCTGAACTAATCCTCTTTATACTCTAATTACTTGGTTATTGATCCAACTGGCTGCTTGAATTCTGTATTCCCTCTGTCCCTTCTGTTCCCATTTTATATGTCAAAATGATGATTACTAGTTACTAATAGTCAAAACCTTTGGTGACATCAAATACCAAGTGTGACACTGGGGTAGGGGATGCCCATAATGAAATACCAAGGCAGGCAGGCCAGGAATCAAGCATTCCTTTGGGGGATACTGGGGTCTGATTATCTGTATCTCTGCTCTGGCAGCAAGCACAATGCCTGGCCGTGATGGAATGCTCTAATGGGAGTATAGATAAGGATTGTTTATTTTCCCCTTAGGACAGAATCTTTATTCTTCTATTCGATATAAGCATTAAACCTGAGGGTTTTGTAAAATGTATTCATTCTCTTTCCAGGCCCAGGTCTCTTTAAGCACCTCCCGAGGAGTTGAGTTTCAGGGTAGAGAGGCCTAGGAAACAGACTGAGACACTTGACTTTTTGTTCTGTCATTAGTCAGATTCTCTTAACCTTCTAGGCCTACAGAATTTTTCCTTTTTGCCCTACAGATTCCCATTCTGGCTTTCTCAGAAGAGGGTGGTGAACGGGACAGGCACGACTGGAAGGACCTGAAGTTTAGAGATGTGCTTCCAAGCTTAGAAGGTGAGGGGCAAGGTACCCAGGACTTGACAGCCCAACTCAGTGAGGTACCAAAACTACTGCAAAGGAAAATGAGCCGTTCATTTAGAAAAGAAAAAGGCATAAGAAAGATCCAAGAAGGGTTTACTTAGAGATGGTGAGGAGGATGAGGAGGATGATAACTCACCTTAATGAAGGTGAGTTATCACCTTCAATTTACACCCATCCACCTTTTTTAAACACCAGCATGCTTAAATACCTTCACAGCGCCATACTTTTAACCTCTTTGAGGTGACCTTAAAATGAGAAGAGCCCACTGTGCTGACTGCCAGCTCAGAGCTTGGAGCCTGTTTCAGTCTTTGACTCCCTCTCTCTCTGACCCTCCCCTGCTCACGCTGTCTCTCTCTCCTAGAAATAAATAAACATTAAAAAAAAAAAATGAGAAGAGCCCAATACATCCTGTTGTTGTTGTTGTTGTTGTCGTTGTTGTTGTTGAACAAGTAACAGATTTCATTGGCAGGGAAGAAGGGAAGTGATACCAGCAGCCCTCTGACTCAGGGCTAGTAGGACCAGCGGCCTTAAATATTGCCAGAAGGAACAGGGGTCTTTCAATCCTATTGTACCTTTCAGCTTAAGAGATTTGGATGAGAGAGAAGTTTATTAAGGGTATTTTCCCCTCCCAATCCCATCTGGCAAATTCCTGAATGCCCTGCAGATGGCACCACTGACAACAAGTTCTCTGCTCAGAATTGCTGAGCTCAGATTTGTGAACTCTGCCCTGTCACCTTGGACCTGAGCCTGAAAGATACATAACAAACAGGAAGTGACTGACTTGGTATCTCTGGCTTGTCGTTTTTCTGTTCTGTTCATTCCTAGAGGCAGGTGGGCCTCCTGCTAGGCCGTTATGAATCAGGCAGCCACAGTATTCAGGAACTCCCATAACCAAGCTCTTAACTTCAACTCCTGCTTCTAGGGTACTCTCAAGGGTGGGGTGGGTATAAAACATGACCTTGGCGTCACCACGTAGATCAATCTGAACTCATTACTGACACATAGTCAATAACCACCTGATGATGTAGAAATTATCATGTAGATACTGATCATTGCGTTGTAAGGCCCAGCTACTTCCTCTCTGCCATCTGGTCCATAAACCAAAATAAATGCTCTTCCCCACCCATCCCTCAACTGACCAACCCATGTCCCAGCTGACAGCTTGCTATATGTTACTATGTCCAACATGATAGAATCAGGCTCACCATCTCATTCCTGCCTAGGACCTTCACTCTTCCCTCTACCTTTACCTTTTCCAACCATAACTGTCCCCACCTCTTTGTCTAGTTAACTCATACTCTTCCTTTGATGATGGAAACTTAAGTGTTACCTCTTCAAGGACTTAAAGATTAGGTCAGGGTAGGTCAGAGTTTCCATTATGCATTTGAATAGGACCTTCTACTTTTCTCTTGCATCATTGATCACATTTTGGAATTATATACTTATTTGTGTGTTTATTTAATTAATATATTTTTCCCCTATCAGATTTTATAAGCTCTATATCTGTTGTGCTTACCACTGTATCACCAGTACCTAACTTGGTGCTTAGGGCATGACTGGCACTCAACAAATATTTCAAGAATTAATTTGGGGCAAGGACAAAGATTCAAACTTTTAACTCTGAAAGCTAGAGATGACTGCCCCTCCACTGCCTTCTCTCCTAGCCTCCCCCTTTCCCAGCCCAAAGATGACTCTGGAAGACACCACTGTAGACAGAGACATCAAATGGAGGTGGAAGCTAAAGCTGTTCTAAAGATTCTTAAATCTTTAAGAAAAAAAGATTTAGTAATAATAAATAAGATCCCTTAAACTCCCTCTGCCCCAGCTCGAGTGTCTTATGATACTAGCATACAGGAACTTCTGCTGGCTTACAGTGACCAAATAAATCTGTGCCAGAGGCTGAAATGTGACCCAGCTGTCAGAACAGGCTAGTGTCACCTTAGACATTCCATCTATACATCAGTATGCAAAGCTAGGCAGGTGAGCATTCCCACCAGCCTCTTCACTGGTCACCCTGCTATGCAAACTGTTTATCCAGTTGGGAACCTCAAAGAGGAAACAGACAGGCAAGAGAGTTCCCTCCCAGGGGTGAGTGGAATGTTAAGGAGCCTTCGGTAGAGGAGTTCATAGAACTGAGGATGTTTAGATTAGAAAAGAGAAACCCAATAAAGATCTGCTTTCCAGAAATGGCAGCAGCCTTATTCCTCAAAACCACAGAGGGCACAGCAAAGGATGGGGGGAAACATTGCAGCTTACTTTCTAATAATTAGCTAGTACCAACAATGAGCCACTGTGTCATCCATATGGCAAATGGCAAACAGGGAGAACTAAAGATTTCTAAGACCCCTTTCCATTCCCAGCGTCCAGGATTCCACAAAGTTTCTTGCTATCTCCAGCCAACCTTCCATGATGAATATCTTCTCAGATATTTTTGGAGAGGTCAGCAATAGGTAGAGACAAAGAAACAGAATCTCTCAAAACGTGTTTCTTAAACCCCTCCTCTAACGCCTGCCAACAACAAGTTCGGAGGACTTACCTAAAAGGAGCCTCTGGTTTTCTGGCTTCCCTGGTACCTTAGATAGGAGGGCAATCCCAAAGCTGAGAGTCCATTTCTAGGAACTGGTACAATTTCCATCAGAGTGAAAGGAGGAGGCTTAGAGCCTTAGCTTGGTCTGTTATAACAAAATACCATAGACTAGATGGCTTAACAAAGAAACTTTTATTTTTCATAGTTCTGGAGGCTGGGAAGTCTAAGATTTAGTGTCTGGGGAGGGCACTCTCCCTGGCTTGCCTACCTGCTATGTCCTCACATGGCAGAGAGAGAAAACTCTAGTCTCTTTGTCTTCTTATAAGGCCACTAATCCCATCAAGGACCTGTATTTAATTTACACATAATTACCTCTCAAAGATCCCATCTCCTAATACCATGACATCAGTGGGTTAAGGTTTAACATACAAATTTTTTTTGAGGTAAAATTGACTAACATTAATTTGGGACATGTGAAAACAAAATTCACACAAAATAGCACAGCCTATATATAGCATTTTCAGCTTAGAACTGGATGAGTTCTTCCTGAAGACCCCTGAAGTCCTGGGAATAAAATCATCCTAAAGGTAGCAAGATTTTTTCTGTACTTACTGTGTTTTCTCTGGGAACATTAGAACATGTAAGTAAGCAAACAGAAAATGAAGATTAGCCATAACATGGAAAGTTTCTTGTTTAACAAAAAGGGTAGCTTTTCCAAATCCCCCTCTCTGTCTCTCTCCTGCCCCAGTCACCGTGGGGAGTGGATGCCTCTGGTCTTCTGTCTGCTCCTCTAAAGGTGCTGTTCAGCAGTAAGTCTTCATCATTTGGAAGCTCAAAAGTGGCCTCAGATTGTGTGTGTGGGCATGGGGGGGACAGTTTCCAGGGTTCTTGAGGGTATTGAAGTTCAAGTTTTAGCTTTCTATTACACTGAATATCTAAGCAGTATAGTAATGAGAATACAGAAGCAGGGGCTATATCCACAGCAGAACATCAGGAAAAGGGGAGGCTTTGGAATCATACAGGCTGAGTTCAAACCCTAGCTCAACCCTTTACTATTGTTGGCCCTTGTACAAGTTACTTAATCTCTTTAAACTGATTCCTCATCCATAAAAGGATAAAGTCTACTTTCTAGGGTCCTTTTGACACTGAATAAACTAATCTATGTAAAGTATCTGTTAATGTTTAGCACTTAGTGGAGGCTCAATGTGGATTAGTTCCCTTCCTTGTTATGCTTGAGGAAGTTGAAATTAACTCTCCACAATTAGTTACCCCTTCCCTACTAAAAATGGGTAACTAATGTCATAGGCAGATCGAATTCATAAACATTGAGTGTTTACTATGAGAAATGCACTGAGGCTGGATGGAAAGGGATGCATCAGAAGCCAAATACAGGTTTCCAACCCTTGAAGGAAAAGGGAAAGGAGAAAAGATATAAATGGAGGTAAATTTAAAGTATAGAAAAGATTTAAATAATAGCTCAAGGTAAAGTTATTTAATAGTGCATATATGCCTAATTGTTCACTGAACTAGATTAGCTGAAATTATACAGGCAGAAATCCCTTCAAGAAAGAATGAAAGAAAAGACACTATTGGTGTTGAGCCTTAGAAGTCTATAGGATTTGGACAAAGTGAGATTTGTTAAGTTTAAAAAGATGAGGGAGTGTCTTTTTGCATAGTTTTCTGAGTGGTAACTCAGTAATCTTGTAATCTCTTGCCAATTCTAAATATAGGCAGTGAAAAGAGTTATTGGCTTCCAATGGATTTGTAAACAAGGGCTCAAAGACTTGTGAGCAAGTAAATCAGATTGCCCTTGGGCCTGAAAACACTTTCTCTAGGAAGTATCCTAGATTCTTTCTCTCTATTCTGAGCTTTGAGCTTATCTTCTACTATGCAGTTCCAACTTCATATGTTTATTGATATTTTGCCTTTTGAAGTTCACTTCAGTTGTACATATCTGTACATTCTGGATGATGATAAATCTCTAAGCAGAATCTATGTTAACCAGTCATTGTAAGAATCAGATTTAATAGTCTGTGGCTTGGGTGATGTCACAGCACTTTGTTAACTGCAAAGGGCTGTGAACATTAGATTTTGAGATTTAGAAGCAATCTGAAGGGGGTTCTGGTTTTGCAAACGAGATTTAGTCCAGAATGACAGTGCTAGAACCAGAACCCAGCTCTTTTGATTATTAGCAATGCCTGCCACCTTTTCTTGCTACATTTGTTAATATTTGAGGGTCTATATGTATTAGGCACCAAGCTAAGGGCTAAGGAAATGACTACATTCAAGACAGATTCAAGACAGAAATGATTCTTTCCCTTTACAAGCCTATATGGAGGAGACAAACAAGTGCAAACAAATTAAGCTATGACCACTTGTTATAAATCAATTGACAATATTAGGTTACTTTTGATAAGGTAATGAACAATTGTCATTTAAGCTCAAACCTGAGATTTAAATCAGCCAAAACGGAATTGGTAAGGAGAAGGGAAAGAGGAGAGCTTTCTGGCCAGAGGCAATATCAAATACAGAGCCCTAAGGAAGGAAGGAGTTTGTCAATGTCCACCAGGAACTGAGCAAAGGCTGGGGTTAAGACGATACCAAGTTGAAACAGTAGAGAAGGGTTAGCTCATAGATTAGAACCTCAAATGCACAGCTGGGCTGACAATGTAAATGGAAACACTAGTGAGGGTAAGTGCTTCCCCAAGTGATAAAGACTGTAGAAAAGCAGAGCACATCCTGCCCCATCTACAGGGCCATATGTCCCTGTTGCCCAGGTCTGCCAGATCTTTTTTTTTTTTATGATTACTTATTTTTTGAAACAGAAAGCGTGAGTGGAGCAAGTGCAGAGAGAGAGGGAGTCACAGAATCTGAAGCAGGTTCCATTTTCACTCACGCCCATTAAGCAATGATCCCTTGTGCGCATTTCCTCACAAAGTTTCAGAAGGTATTTCTGTGGTTCTCTATCCAGTTTTCTTCACTATTTGTTTCAGCACACACTAGGCCTCCCACAAAAGTTAAAACTTCTGAGTGAAAACTTCTAGTGGCGAAGGGGACCCACCTCAACATAAACACATTTTCAGAAAATGATGCTACAGGCCTTAGGTTACTGGGCTGCGGTACCTTTCAGAACCCCCATGGTGCTCTCCCATCCTGCCTGGCCTGGTCCAAAAGGTTCATTTAACTACAGTCAAATTAAAATCTTGGTTGCTCGGAAAATGCAGGAATAGACTTCTCTCAATAGCAGGAGCTGAACGAGACAGTCGTTTAAGTTTTAGAACTGGCACCGGCAGGGCCCCGAAGATCCCGCCTCTTTCCATGGGGCAAGCCTATGAGCGTTCCTTTAGCGATGAGCGGCAGCTCCTTACGAGCCAATGAACTCAGCTCGCTGGAAGAAACCGCCCACCCCTTGTGTCGTCAGTTGGTCTCCAACCGACAGAGCACCTGCGCTTCCTCTTTGCAAGCTTGTTGGCGGGTGTTTGCGTTAAAGTTGAGTGAGGCCAAACCTTAAAGGGGAGGGAGCAGAGGGGGCCAGCGCCCTTTAAAACGAGGCGCCTGGTGCCTGTCCCTTTAAGGCGTCCGGAAGACTGAATCTGAGCTCCAGATTATCCCGAGTTTCCGTCGCAGGCTGCGAGGAAAGGCTCCTTGGCTGGGTCCGGGTGCGTGGCGGCGGCGGCTTCATCCCCGCTCGTCCTCCCCGGGCCCAGAGACACCCCCGCCCCAGTCATGCTGAGCAGAGTATGGAAGCAGCTGACTACGAAGTGCTATCCGTGCGAGAGCAGCTATTCCACGAGAGGGTTCGCGAGTGCATCGTGAGTACGGGCAGGAAGGGTAAGACCAAGCGGGGGAGAAGCACGGGTGTCGCGGGAGAGGGAGAAGTTCGGGTCGAAGTGCGACCACCTGGGCTCAGAGCGAGGTCCAGGGGCAAGCGACGAAGGGCCCCGGCCTGACAGAAGGAAGGACCGGTGCCCGGGCTGGTGAACCCCCACATCGGATCAGTCGGGTAGCTGCGTGGTAAACAAAGCCGCGGGTCGGTTTCCGTTCCTCCCCTCTACACTCCCCTCCCCCCGCCCTCCCTCTTGCCTCCCCTCACCCTGCCGGAGTTCAGGGCGTGGGCCGGCGAGGCTGGTGCGTTTTATCGATCGTAATCGGATAGTCTGAGAGGGATGGCTTTAATTGAGGGAGGGCTTATTTGCATTACCCGCAAACTCCACTGATGTTTCACGAAAGGGGGACGTCCAAACACTGAACTAGAGTCCAGAAAAAACTTGGGACGTGTAGGGGTGGCATGTCAGAGGAACGGGGGACTTTGGTGAGTCTCCCACTTCGGAAGAAAGGTCTCTTGCTGGGATAGATTCTGGGTAGAGATGGAGAACAATTAAGTTTCCCCCTTCTTTTCCTTCTCAATGGTGTTTGTTAGAAACCCCCACAAGCCTAGGTTCCTAGCTCCCCAGCGGAGCCGGGATTTCCCCTGAGAATGCCCCTCTCCCTCCCAAGTGCTCCAGAGGGCAGCAGGCTGCGTTCCCTCCTCCCTCACTGCCACCTACAGCAATAGCTGAACCTGCCACCCAGTGATAGACTCCTCACTCTTGGGCCCCAGGTGAGCCTGGTAGCGCTTAAGGAGCTGCATCTTCCCCACGCCTGCTTTCAATTCTCATCCCTCCTCTATCTCCTTCCCCCGAGTAGCCCTCACCTCCAAATACTAAATGGAAGGCAATGAAGAAAGGTCTGGAAGAATAGAAGTCTTAATGAGTAGGGGGACCCACTGATGGGGTCATCCTTTATTTTTCTCAATCTGCCCTGGGCAGCCTCAGACTGGAGGAGAGTTAAAGTGAGCCATGACATAATTAGGTCTGCTCTGATCTGTGAGGAGTGGAAAGTAGGGAATGTATCAGTCCACGTGTGGAACTCTAGATCAGCTTTCCTTGGGTGATCCTTAGTGGATAGTCCCACATGGTAAGGTTTGGCATATTGTGGAGACATGCCAGGCATTGAAACAGTGTAGGGACAGACGCCCGCATTCAGAGAACGGGGAGGGGTGAGACCTTGGACAGAGAAGCAGCCTCCTTGATGTCTCCCCCACTCTTTAGTACCATTAGCTGAGGACATCAGTGCTGGCCAAGGGCAGCCTGAAGGCTTCTGGTGCCTCCCCCACCTGGCTCCCATGCTCTGTTCTAGAGAACGACCTAGCCTCTGCTGGAACTGCGTGGAACTCCAGCCTGACCTTTTGAGCCCTCCCACCTCCCTGGCTATTACACAAGCCCAAGGGCAGAGAGAACACTAGGCAGTAGAAACCCTCAGTACAGTCTGAGTAACTCATTCTACTTGGCTTCCCTAATATTAAAAGCTTAAATTTTGTTCTAGATCCACTGCTCTCCTTGGGTCTCTGACCTCTTCCTTCCTTGTATAGATCACTGTGTGCAGATTCCTTGTGGGGTCAGCTCCTCTTGGGGACTGGAGGACCCAAGAGACTGATCCTGCTTTCTTTGCTTAAATGCAATAACAGCTCATGGTGCCTGGCTGGCTCAGTCGGGAGAATATGTAACTCTTTTTTTTTTTTTTTTTTTTTAAGTTTATTTTTTATTTTGCCAGAGACAGTGCAAGTGCGGGAGTGGCAGATAGGGAGAGAGAGACCATCGCAAGCAGGCTTCTCGCTGCTAGCACAGAGCCCGATGTGGGGCTCAAACCCACAAAGCCATGAAATCATGACCTGAGCCGAAAGCAAGAATAGGAGAGCCTTAACTGACTGAGCCACGCAGGTGCCCCAGAAGAGTGTGTAACTCTTAATCTCAGAGTTTTGAGTTCAAGCCCCACGTTGGGTATAGAGGTTACTTAAATAAATAAATTTAAACATAAATAAATACATACAATAACATCTCTTCTCAAGACTCTGGCACTGATTGCAGAGCCAAGCTGACCAGTGGCTCCCCCTCTGGGTGGCAGCGGATTACTTGGGGTACTGTAGGGATGCATGCGTGTGTAGTTACCTGGCCAAGTCCTGCCATAACTGGTGATTGGAGGCCCAGTTGCACACGGGCGTGGGCAGATCCTGAGAGGCCCGCCTCTGGAGTTGGAAGTCACCTGAAGTAGGGACCAGGAATAAACAGCCTATAAAGGGGGTGATGTGAGCACTGGGTGTTGTTATGTAAACGATGAACCAGGGAATCTACCCCCAAAAACCAAGAGCACACTTTACACACTGTATGTTAGCCAATTTGACAATAAATTATATTATAAATAAATAAATACAATGTAAAAAATTTTTTAAATAAAATATAAAAGAAAAATGAATAAACAAAAAATTAAACTTAAAAAAGGGGGACTTGTATAGCTCTAGAAATGTTGTAGATTTTAGATGTTGGGCTTCAACTAAGGTCTGTTCTCAGGGGTAGGGGATTAAATGAGGCTCTGGTTTAGCCCAGAGTAGATATGATCGTTGAGAGCCCCTGAATAAACACAGAGTAGAAATTTTGACTTAGCGTAGGGACATGATTCCTACTTGTTCTCTCCTGAAGCTTGGGTCAAAGTGGCAGCAGGGGAAGAGGGAGAGGAAGGAGGGGTGGAATATCAGGACAATGCAGGCATCTCCTTCTTCCCTGAAACCTGCTTTTCTTTCCAATAATGTACTAGGAGTAAACTCCCTCTGGTTCTGTGGCCCATTTCAGGTATGTGAGTGTGTGCATCTCTAAGGAGTTTTCTCTGCCATTTACGAACCAGGGTTCAACTGAAGCGATTTTTCTCCCAGGCAAACCTTCATAGGGCTTAACTTAGTACTGTCCCCCTATCCTGTCTGGTGCTTCTTAGAGGCCCCTGGGGCCCTGACCAGAAGAAAGTACTGGGGAGAAAGGTGGAACCCCAGGAAGTATGGTGCCTTGTTTTGGGAAAGTGACCCCATAGAATTAACAGGCCTTGGGGGCTGTGGAGTATTCTAGGGATTAGAGCATCTTATCCCAGCTCATACTCTGCCACAGATCTCAACACTTCTGTTTGCGACACTCTACATCCTCTGCCACATCGCCCTGACCCACTTCAGGAAGCCTGCTGAGTTCACCACAGGTACTCGACTTCCCTCCCTTCTGCCTGGCCCCTGCCAGTGTTCCTGTTGCCATGGGACCAGCCTCAGGGGAATGGGCCTATGGTGCCTCCTGGGAAAGGAGAGGAGACTGTTCTGGAGCCTTTGCCTGTTCAGCTTCCCTTCTACCACAGGCAAGGGCAAGGTGGTGTAGTGAAAAGTCTAGACAGAAGGGTCTGCAACTAATAAAGGCAATGGTCAAGTCATGTAACTTTTCTGACCTTCAGTTCCATCCCCTACAAAACTGGCCTAACAGTCTCTAACCAGTTCACTGACATTGTATGGACCAAATGAGATGGTTAATGTGGAAGCCCTCTGTGAACCTAAAATTGATAACAGGGCAAATGCTACCATGGGCACAAGCTCTGTTCTCTCACTAGTGCATCCACACCCAGGAACAGAGACCTGCTGACCACTGGGGCCCCAGGACCTGGTAAAGGTGGCCTTTTACTTTATAGAGAGCCTAAGTGAGCTCAGATTGGAGCTTTCCTTCCTGTAGGCATTGTGTGATTCAGGGAGGACACACTTGCCCCGGTTCCCTCCCCCTGCCTGTCCAGATCACCCTGTCCCAGCACTAGCCTTTCCTACCCTCCAGAAGGCTTCACAAGCCCCCACCCTAGAAGGCAGCTACTTCTCAGTGTAATTCTCCTAAGGACTTTTTCTGTGACTCTCCCCTCCCCCTCCCATGATTTCCCTAGGCTGCATCCAGCCACTGATGTAGCCAGCCTTACAGACCAGTTGTTTCTTATATTTGCAGCTTGCAAAGAGGAACCTGCAATGGGAGAGATCGTGGGGAGGGAGGGAAGTGAGAGAATTTCTGGCCTGTACTCCCTCTACCTGGGACCACAGATCTTTAAGCTGCCACCTTGACCAGAGAATAGGTTGTGGGGTTCATAGTGTGGACTCTCCCAACACTTCCAATCCAGCTCTGCCTCAGGGGCAGGGAGTTGGTGGAAGGGCCCCCTGTACCACAGATGGTTCCCAGAGCTGCCCACTGATATTCTACCTCTTACCCTTGCCTGTCTCTCTCTGTCTCTGTCTTATAGTGGATGATGAAGATGCCACAGTCAACAAGATTGCGTAAGTGTTGCTGCCTCAGCACCTGGCACCAGAAGCCTTTAGAAGCTGGGATCTAGTGAGACTCCTGAGCAGGGGGGGTGGGGGTGGGGTGGGGGGGGAGTGCGGTGTCGTACAGTGAAGAGAGGGCTTCTGTTCCCACTCCATTTCTGGCTTCTTCCGGCTTCACCCGACCCTGGGGACGCTTGGAAAAGCTGTTGTTCCTGTCGTCCTGGTTAAGCCAGGAGTTTCTGGGAGCCTCTTGGCCAGGAACTGTGATCTGGGGCCTGAGTCACCGGAAGTGGTTCCAGCTTGGCTTCACCTCCCAGTGGCCATCAGGGAAGGAGTGCTGCAGGGATGTAAACCAATGGGACTAGAGCAGGGGATGTGGAAGGTGGAAGTGCCAAGGGCAGGGCCTGCTTGGTTCTGAGAGGATAACCCTTGCTCCAGGCTGTTTGTATTCACTAGCACATATAGGGAAAATAGAGAGATGATGCCTCCAGGTCAACAGATTAGAGTAAGGCAACCTTCCCCCTTTGTGGACCAACTAGATAAAAGTGTCTCCTCTTTTCAGCTCAGGCAGCCCTGGGCCTTGGCTATCAAGCTGGGTTTCAGCTCCTCCTTGTTCTCCTTTACCTAATGCCTCCATGCAAGGCATAGCCATAGGGGGTGACCCTACTCTTATTTGGACTGGAGAAGGCAAGCTCAGAAATCCATGTCTCTGAGCAGAGAAGAGAAGACAAGCGCTTTAGCTTGGATGCCTGCTGTACCCAGCAGGCATGTGTAGGAGGACCACATTCCAGGGGACAGTGTGGGCAAGTGTCATGGCAGATGACATGAATGCCTAAGGTGTGCCCATCCTTTGTGCCGTGGCTTCCCTGGAGGGGGTGTTCAGGGGGCAGTGGGTAGTGCCCTAGCTGGATGGCTCCTTCCCTCAGTCTGCCACTGTTACAGATAGTTCACAGGTGTCCATGGAGACAAATAGGGCTTCTTGGGCCAAGGGAACTGAGTGTCTGAGCTAAGCAAGGGCACCACCCATTCTTTGCCCAGGCTCGAGCTCTGCACCTTTACGCTGGCAGTTGCCCTGGGCGCTGTCCTCCTCCTGCCCTTCTCCATTATCAGCAACGAGGTGCTGCTCTCACTGCCTCGCAACTACTATATCCAGTGGCTCAACGGCTCCCTCATCCATGGTACGTTGCTCCTGGTTGCAACCTGGGGTGGGGATAGGCGGCAGCTAGGTTCAGACAGACACAGCCTAGGCTAATTAGTCATATATCACCCAACCCTTGCCCCCTGCTCTGCCACATGGCAGTCCCCAATAGATCGTCCCCATGCCCCTGCTGACCACCTCTGCTTTTCCTTTTTTGCTCTAGGCCTCTGGAACCTCGTTTTTCTCTTCTCTAACCTGTCCCTCATCTTCCTCATGCCCTTTGCATACTTCTTCACTGAGTCTGAAGGCTTTGCTGGCTCCAGAAAGGTGAGTGGGGTTATATGAATCAATCCAGACAGGAAACAGAATTCCACTCAGAAGGTTCAACTGAAGAGATTTTAACAAAGACTGTTGGCAGAAGTTTAGTCAGACTTAAGGAGACCAACAAAGTTTGAGGTGCTACTGTCAGGAGGAAGTCATTACCACCTCTAGGCCTGCGGGAGCAAAGGGAAATAATTTCTGGAACCCACTGATACTTGAAGCTGGAAGATGCTTCACAGCTACTGCCAAAACCATAAAGCCAAAGGTAGAAGGAAACCGAAGAAATACCCTGATCCCTCTCTCTTTCTACTTTCCACTCTCCTGCCTATTCTTCCCATTGTGCAAGCTGAACCAGAGGGCAGAGAGCTTGTGTGATGCAGCCCTCAGGGATCAGGCTCCCAGGGCAAGGCAGGATAGGGAAGGTACCTGGGGAGGGGTGTTGCTAATGAAGCCTGTCGGCCTGTCTGGCATAAGGAGTAGCCTAGATGTGTGATAGGAGGACAGAGTGATTTTGCGGAATAAGAGAGAGATGCCCTTCCCTGTCTCCTGAACCCAGTCCCCTGTGGTTTCCCCAGCCAAGCTGCCATCTTTATGTCTCCTTCCTTCCCCTGATGTTGAACTTGCCCCTCACCTGTTGCCTCCTCCTATAGGGCGTCCTGGGCCGAGTCTATGAGACGGTGGTGATGTTGATGCTCCTCACCCTGCTGGTGCTGGGCATGGTGTGGGTGGCCTCGGCCATTGTGGACAACAACAAGGCCAGCAGGGAGTCACTCTATGGTGAGAGGGCCAGTCTCCTCCCCACCCTCCAGGCTGAGTGGCTCTGCAGTTGGCTGATATTCCCCTCCCTGGACCAACTGTATCCCTCTAAAGTGGAGAAGGTTGGAACTGTGTTTCTTAGACTGAAGTTTCAAACCAATGGACTTCAGGCCAAGTCCAATCTCCAGAACTGATCCATTGGACCCATGCAATGATTAAAAATATAAAGGGATCAGTTGCTGAGATGTAAATGTTGGAAATTTTCACATTGATATCCACATTTGTGCCTTTGCCTGGCAAGGGGGAGGATCCAGCCACACTAGACCCTAGGGGCTGAGCCTAATAGCAGTTGTGTTCTTTAGATACGACTTAGGACCTCCAGTTTGTTGTAGTCCCCACTGCTTCCTGTTCTGGCGACACTGGGCCAGCTTTCCTCATTCATATTACTTGCCTAACACCTGTAGGCTTGTGTGTGGTGTCCTTGCGAGTCTCTGAGGCCTGTCAGCCTTCAGGAAGCTGGAGGAGAGATGAGCTGACATAACTTCTTTTTTATTCTTAGACTTCTGGGAGTACTACCTCCCCTACCTCTACTCCTGCATCTCTTTTCTTGGTGTCCTGCTGCTCCTGGGTGAGTGTTCAGGGTCTTGGAGAGAATGGTAAAGTCCATGGATCAGAGTAACCAGGATGGAAGGAGAGGGAATGGAAGGGTGGGTGGCGAAAGTGGTTGACAGAAAGGTCTGGCAGTTAACTGGCTCCTATCCCCACAGTGTGTACTCCACTAGGACTCGCCCGCATGTTCTCAGTCACTGGGAAGCTACTGGTCAAGCCTCGGGTATGTAGTACTCTTTACTCTTTGACTCCTACAGAGTTGGGGCCAGACAGGTGGGACTCCAGTCCAGCTGAGGCAGGACTCCAGTTGTGTGGTGCACACCTTGCAGAAGGCCACAGCCTTTGCTGGCTCCGGTGCCCTTCACTTCCATCATCTGGAACTGGTCACCAGACATGCAAGGCAGAACACAAGGCAGTTGGGAGGGACCAGATAAAGCCACTGGCCACAGGGTGGTGAATGAAGATTAGGGAATGAGACCATGGAGCCTGGGATGAGCAGGGGTCTCCTGGGGCCCTTGAGACCAGGGAACCTCTGATAGGTTCCCCTTTCCCCTGCCCCCAGCTGCTGGAAGACCTGGAGGAGCAGCTGTACTGTTCAGCCTTTGAGGAGGCAGCTTTAACCCGCAGGATTTGCAGTGAGTCATGGTTCTCCTCAGCTGGGATGGTGGGTGTGGCTTGGGCAGGGGCCTCCAGACTGGTGAGCAGCACCATCTTCTCTGCCCTCAGATCCCACCTCCTGCTGGCTGCATTTGGATATGGAGCTGCTGCACAGACAGGTTCTGGCTCTGCAAACACAGAGGGTCCTGCTGGGTATGTAGGTTGGTAGGGATTGGGATGCCAGAGTTTCTCCCAAGAAGAGTAGCCCTTCATTCTAGGCCCTTGCTAACAGCTGTCCATCCCTGAACAGAGAAGCGGCGGAAAGCTTCAGCCTGGCAGCGGAACCTGGGCTACCCCCTGGCCATGCTGTGCTTGCTGGTACTGACGGTAGGTCTTCATGTCTGGTGGCGGGGAGGAATAGGAGGCTTTTGAGTACTTTCGGTCTCAGGGAAGTGGGAGGAGATTCAGGGACCTGGTTATCTTCAATAACAGTAATTGCGTCTTACTGATTGCTACTTTGTGCCCTGCCCTGTACTGAGCACATCAATTCCCATTTTGTAGATGAAGAAACACAGAAGTGAAGGAGTTTACCTAAGGTCATACATGGCCACTGAGTAGTTACACAGGTTTTCTCTGGGGTGAAAATAAGGCTTGAAATCTAGTCCATCCCCGTACTTACCACATTCTGGACTTGGAAGTAAGTAAGTAAGTCTTACTTCCAAGGGGTACATTTTTCTATTCAACCTTTTTGCAATTCTTCTACCCAGAAAGGGTGTCTTATAATACCCTCAAAGGTGCTCTGTTGCTAGCAACAGCCTTGTAAAGGTCCCACACAGCTAATGGGAAACTGAAAATGATGGACCAGAGTATCTGCTCTTAACAGTCAACTCAATACAGCTGTGGGCTGAGGCAGGAATGGGAGTCCATGACCTTGCTTCACACAGGGCCTCTCTGTGCTCATTGTGGCCATCCACATCCTGGAGCTGCTCATCGATGAGGCTGCCATGCCCCGAGGCATGCAGGTACTGGGCCACCCTCCCACCACATCTTTTGGGGAGAGTCTAAGAAAGGCTGGGGTGAGAAACAGAAGCTGAGGCCTGAGAAAAGGATGGGTGCTGGGTGGTGCTCCTGGTAGGGAGTACTCCATAGTGACACTACTCCATCTCTCAGGATGCCTCCCTGGGCCAGGTCTCTTTCTCCAAGCTGGGCTCCTTTGGTGCCGTCATTCAGGTTGTACTCATTTTGTATCCTTCTGGAAGCCCACCATTGCCTCACTGGACCTGTCTCCTAGGACTGTGGTGGGGAGGTGACGGGGATAGGGTCAAGTCTTCACCAACCTGGGGTTCAAAAAGAAGATTTTATTTGAAAGGAGGGTTAGGGGAGAGACCCATTCCCTTTGAGATGACTCTAACCCCTGAGAGCTGGCCAGTTCTTCCTTAACCCTGTGGCAGTTACCTGATGGTATCCTCAGTGGTGGGATTCTACAGCTCTCCACTCTTCCGGAGCCTGCGGCCCAGATGGCATGACACAGCCATGACACAGGTAGCTGGGGGCAGGGAATAGAGGAAGCCTCCTGGGGGCATGCATGGGTGCTCGGTGATGGCAGCTCTGCTACCCTCCCCTCCCCTTTTCCTTATTCCCACCCAGATAATTGGTAACTGTGTCTGTCTCCTGGTCCTGAGCTCAGCACTTCCTGTCTTTTCTCGAACCCTGGGTAAGTAGGAAAAGGAGGTAAGATAGTTAATTGGCTTTTTCTGACAGCCTACTGGTGCTAAACTTATACTTTCTATACAGCAAACCTTTGAGGAGGTATTACCTCGATTATACAGATGGAAGAATTGAGTCCCTGTAAAATGCCTGTGTTGAGCTTCAGAATAGTGTTGCTTCAGAGTTCATACTTCTCCTATTAGCTACATCCCATAGCCTCTCCCATTTACCTCCATGTTTTGGTGGGGAAGCGCTACTTTTCCCCCAAATCTTCCTTTGGGCTGGATCCGCTAATAAACATTCTCATTTTATAAAGACAAATGGAGAGGCTAAATTGACTTAGCCAGTTAGACAACTAGTTTGAAGCAAGGCCAAGTCAGGCTAGAACCCTTGTCTCTTTTATTTATTTATTTTTAATATTTACTTATTTTTGAGAGAGACAGAGCATGAGTGGGGTAGTTCAGAGAGAGGGAGACGTAAGATCTGAAGCAGGCTCCAGGCTCTGAGCTTTCAGCACAGAGCCCAACGCGGGACTCAAAACACATGAACCACAAGATCATGACCTGAGCTGAAGTCAGATGCTTAACTGACTGAGCCACCTAGAGGCCCCAAGAACCCTTGTTTCTTAAACGCCAGTCCAGTGCTTTTCCCATACACTGGGGCACCAAATAATACACTCAGTCCTTCTCCCATCCTTAGAGCTATGATCTAGAATTACCTGGTAGAAAATGTTCAGAAGTATAATAGTTCCCCCAAGGGTAGCATGGGAGTTGCATAGGTCATTCCACACACCCCCCCCCAATCTATCATACCATTATCCATGTCTCCTAAATGATTTAGTGTTTACATCAGTTCTGTCTGGTTCTTCAGTTCATACAGTCTCCATTACACCATTTGTACTACTAATGCCATGGGGATTTAGTAGGACACTAGGCTTGTGGGTCCACTAGTTAATTCCTTACCTGGGTTGGATGCAGGTAAGAGTATGTTTTTAGATGGGGGAGGGCCCCAATATTGAGACTTATGATGACATTATTATGATGGTTACGGCTCATGAAGTGTTTGAATAGTACCTGGCACATAGAGTGCTTTAGGTGTGTTGTCTCATTTAATTCTCACAGTCCCATTGTTTTCTCTACCTGATAGTTAAGGACACCAAGGCACAGAAATTTAAAGAATCTGCTGCAGATCACACAATTAGCTAGGGGTGGAGTTTGGATATATGAACCAAAGCAGCCTGATCAGCGTCTGAGCTCTTAGCCTCCACACTGCTCTGTCCACTAAAAAAGCACTGAGTGACCAGCTTTTAGGTTCCTGGCCCAGGAACAAGTAGGAGGCCCAGCGAGCCCCTAGGGACATATAGAGCCAGAGGGGTCCCCCACTGGAGGAGAAGATGCCAAACTCTGGAAGGGAGATTGGAGCAAGCCTAGCTGCTGCTGATTTCTTCAACATCCATGAATTCCCTTGAGACAAGTTGGGAGTGAGAATAATGCAAAGGGGAGACCAACCTGTCAACTGCAGTGTTGAGACGTGGCCACCAGGAGGCAGCAGAAAGCTGGGCTCTGAGCCAGGGAGGAACTGGGGAGCCCACTCCCATCCTGGCCTTTGTACTTTAGGGCTCACTCGCTTTGACCTGCTGGGTGACTTTGGACGTTTCAACTGGCTGGGCAATTTCTACATCGTGTTCCTCTACAATGCAGCCTTCGCGGGCCTCACCACTCTCTGTCTGGTGAAGACGTTTACCGCAGCTGTGCGGGCAGAGCTGATCCGGGCCTTTGGTGAGCGGGAGTGTGGGGGCAGGCTAGTGAGGTGGTTGTGAGGTGGGGCCCTCTGGAACCATGATCATTCATGTGGGAGAGATGGCCTACTCTCTGCTTCGTTTGTAACATGCCTCATACACACGTTCTGTGGCTTGGTTGCCTTATCCCCAAAACTGGACCTATGCCCCCACTTTTGACTGCCCACTCTCCCTCTTCTCCAGGGCTGGACAGATTGCCATTGCCTGTCTCCGGTTTCCCCCGGGCATCTAGGAAGACCCAGCACCAGTGACGTCCAGCTAAGGGTGGGAGGGAAAAAACTGGACACTGCCATCTGCTGCCAGGCCTGGAGGGGCGCCCAGGAGTGGGTGGACCTCAGGACCTGGAATCCCTAGAGGGTGGGTGGTAGAGGGGAGCTGAGCTGTCTGCACTGTTGCATAATCTGAGCCAGAGTTTGGGACCAGGCCCCCCTGCTTTTTCAGATTTAACTGTGGGCCTCAGCATGGGGTGGGGCTGAGTGACTGGGTCTGGCACCTGGTCCCAAATCTGTTTACACATCAATCTGCCTCACTGCTGTTCAGGGCCATGCCCGTAGCCATGTTTACATGATTTGATGTGCAATAGGGTAGGGTGGGGACAGGGGAGGGACTGAGTTGGGGGCAGACTTGGGAGGCAGATTGTCTCCTTTGACTCTGGCCCAGCAGAGCCTAAGCACTGTGCTATCCTGGAGGGGCTTTGGACCATCAGAGAGATGAGGGCATAGGGAAGAAGAGACCACAACCATCAGCAATAAAGTTGATTCCAGGGTTTGCTTTGGTTTTTTAAATCGCCTGTCTCTGTGTCTATTGAACAATCTTATTCCCAACAGTTCTGAGTCTACCAACTGAGAAAAACAGAGGTATCCTACCCACCATCCTTTCCTTTCTTCTTCCTTCTGCATTCTTAGTTATCTTTTAGGGACTTGAGTCTAGTGTGAGGTCATACAGTTAAGCATTGGGAAGCTCCACCTCCCTTAGCCTTGCTTAAAGCGGACTGGTCCCTTGACGCTTCCTCATTTTCATGGTTTGTTCCTGTACCTTGGTTATTGGGAGTAAGTGAGCGTGAGCGTGGAAATAGGATAATTTCCCCCTCTACACACATGTCCTCAGCCCTGTCCCCACTGACTTGACTTGGATGTAAAGTAAAAGAAGTGGCTGACTGACCAGAATTTGTAGTTCTCAGAAAAGAATGTAACTCCCGTCTTTCTGGAGGCTACCAGTGCCTAGAATATGATGCAAAGCCCATGATGCGTTGGGGGGTAGGGACAAAGTTTCTGCTTAGGGTGATCCAGATTGTGCTTTGTGCAACTTCCAGGTACACCATTCACCTCATAGTCTTTATGTGATGACAGCTGTTTTCTTGCACATGGCAGTCAGGTGTCTTGAGGAAGGAACACTTTTTTCTAACTTACGTGGAGTTGCAGTAAGTGCTAGCCATGGAGCTGAGGGAGGGGGGAGTAGAGAATACACACACACAAAGCGTAGATGCCACAAATATTTGCTGAGCCCATCCTACTATAGGCCAGGTGCTTAGCCATGGGGATTCATGGTAAACAGTTTTGTACTTAAGAATTGCTTTGTCTAGTAAGGGTGACATAATTCTAATACATACGGTGATGGTTGACCGTTAATCACTGGTTCTCAGGGAAACAGGTAGGCAGTGTCAGGATATCAGGGAAGGCTTCTTAGAGACAGTGATTTCTAACCGATAATAGATTGGTGGGTGAAGTGTTGTAGGCTCAAAGCCTCTGAGATGAACCTGAAGGGCTGAAAGCAGAGCCCCAGGGGGTCCAGAGAGGGAGAAAGCTCTAGAGACATAACCTAGGTGGAAGGTAAAGGGAAGCATCCATTAGCCTACTAGAGACTGTAACTGTAAAGTACCCAGTTTACCCTCCAGCAACTTCCAATTGACATGTTATGCATTAGAAGAGAAGCAGCCTTTAGGGGCCTGACAGGGTGGAAGTTTGAAGTCCAGAGCTAGATTGTAACTACAAAACTCTGTCCCTGTTTCTGGGGGAAGCTCTCAGAAAAAGGCTGCAGAGTTACCAGAGAAAATGGTCCCCTGGTACCCACCCTTTCCAGTCCTGGTTACTGCCCAGGAGAGATGAAAAGTGGGGGAGGTTTGGGGAGGACCACTGAGAAGAAAGGCTCTGGTTGTATGCCCAAAGGGCTTGGCTGGCCTTGGGTAGAAACTGGAACCCATACTTCCTGGAAGATAGCAGAGGACAATGGCCTGCTAGGATAGACTTTGGGAGAGTAAAGATCCAGTTCAAGTATCAGAGGAGGGTGGTGTGGTGCCAAGCTAAAGTTTGGAAGTAGAAGGATGCTTATCCAGGCAGCTACGGACTGAAAAGCTACTAGGATTTCTTAGACAGGTGCCTGCCCGGTTTCCAGGATGGGACACACTTCAATGGGCCAGCGGTGACCGGCTAGAGCCCCCGCCCCGGTGGGAGGAGGAGGGACGGTCCTGGGAGAAGGGCGGGGGGCGGGGCCGGGGGCCACTTAAGGCGGAGCCCGGGAGTTCTGGCAGCGCAGGAGCCGGGCAGTAGAGCCAGGCTGGGCTGGCACTCACCCACGACCCCCCTTCCCTGCTATGATGGCCCATCAGTAGCAGGTCCCAGACCCCCTGGGGCATGTAGGCAGAGCTAGCGGCAGCCAGGTGCGCAGAGCCACAAGAGCTCTAGGGCACTCTGGGAGCAGCTCTGCCTGCTGGGCTCTCTGGTGCCTAGGGAAATGCCCAACTGACGGGCGAGCTAGTGAGGACAAGAACGTTCTCTTTGGCCTGAGTGCTCTGCATCCATGGCGCTGCCGGCCAGGCTGGTGCCCCTGTGCTTCTTGGCACTTCTGGCGCTGCCCGCCCAGAGCTGCGGGCCGGGCCGGGGACCGGTTGGCCGGCGCCGCTACGTGCGCAAGCAGCTCGTGCCGTTGCTCTACAAGCAATTTGTGCCCAGCATGCCCGAGCGGACCCTAGGCGCCAGTGGGCCCGCAGAGGGGAGAGTGGCAAGGGGCTCCGAGCGCTTCCGGGACTTGGTGCCCAACTACAACCCGGACATCATCTTCAAGGATGAGGAGAACAGTGGTGCAGACCGCCTGATGACCGAGGTAAGGAGGATCTCTGCCCACCTGCACCAGGGCACTGTCAGCTCCTGTGGCAGCCCCGGAGGGGGAGCTGGGCTTCATCTATAGAGACCTTAAACTCAAATCTCTCCCCACCATTCCACCCTCCCCCTCCCCCCCCCAAAATCCCCCCACCTTTGCTCACTGGACTAAGTGATCTGGAGGGATCCCGACAGGGAAAGGCTGGAGTGGGGAAGGGAGGAGGGACTAGTGAGAGTGAAGCTGGGAGAGACAGTGAGGGCGGGGAAAGGAGGATGGCGGCAGGCGAGACGGGAAATGGCTGAGGCGTGGACCGGGGGTCAGCTACCGAGCCAGGCAGGAAGGGCTGGGGTGAGCTGGGGGCCAGGAGCTGGCTAGGCAGCAGACAGAAAGCTCTACCCTTTGCCTGGCTCCTGACCTGATTCTGGAAAAGATCTGTGGGCTAAAGAGATTGAAGGAGACTGAGGAAGGGGTGGGCAAGGGTTAGGTCACCAGGCCATCTACCTGAGAAGGTGCTGGGTAGGAATTGTCTTCATCCTGGCGGGGGGGCATCCTAGAACCCAGGCAAGGCTATTTTGGAGTCTAAATGGCTGTCCTGGGTTAAAAGTAGTCCTCGATGGGAAGAACAGATGGGCCCACCTGAGAATCAAAGGGTTCCAGGCATCCCTCAAGATCAGCTTAGCTCAGGGGTTTTCCTTGGAATTAAAGAATTCAGCTACTACATACCAAGCATCTGCTGCAGACTGGAATCTAGCTCACCTAGGATGAGGTGAGCAATACCTTAGGAGTGAAGGACCACCTCTGGCCAGTGATCTTAAATGTCAGAACTGGAAAAAACTTGGAAGTCACATTCTTCTACCTCCACGCCTCAATTTTGCAGCTGAGAGCTGGGCCCCAAGAGGAAAAGCGATTTAATCAAAGTCTTGAAACTAATTAGTGGCATGGCTGGGACTAAAATTCAGGACTCCTGATTCTAAGCCCTATACACTTTCCATTACACCACCTAATTGTGTATGGAGTGGGGAGGTGGGGGGGGGAGAGGGAGGGGTACGGATTTCCTCCGATTAATTGCCATAGTTTTCCAGGTTACTTTGTTAGGAAAACCTGTCCAGGGGAGAAAGAATTCCTTCTACTACTACTCAGAGATTGGGAAAGGGACACTGCTTCCCCTTCCTTGGTCATGGAATATTGTGACCTGTTCCTCTGGCTGCCACCTGCAGCAGAGGGGCCAGAACAAGGGACAGGCCCAGGAGGGGCTCTGAGAGGCCTGGGAACCCCTCAGTCCTGCTTATCTCCCACACCCTGGCTGCAAAAGGCCTCCATTGAGTTGGCTCTGCACTGGGCTGCTGCCCCCGCAGGTCAAGGCCTCCGGGCCTCCTTAGGGGACAGAACGACAAAAAGTTGGAAGGAGTTACCACTTTTCCTGTCTTCCCCTCCCCTGCTCTCCAACCCTGCGGAGGTGTAGAAAACTCGGCAAGAAAGGAAGGGGGAAAGTGCCCCTCTGGCACTTAGGAGAAAACCAAGTCCGAGGTGAGAGGTCGGAGCGGGGAGAAGAAAAGGAAACTGTCATCTCCGAGCCTCCTCCCGCCGGTCCGTGCTATGGTGCGTGCCAAGGTCTCCGGCTCCCAGACCAGAGCCGCCCAGATAACCGTGGTCTCACTCCCCCTGGCGCAGGCTTCCAGCCACTGATGCTTTTCCTCCTCTCCACTCCCACCCTGCAGGGGGCCCCCCAGTTCCGCGCAAGGGCAGCTCCTGTTAATCTCAGGTGCTACTCCCACGCCTTTCTGGGCTGCATCTGGAACCGAGACGGAAAGACGGGGGCTCTCGGGGCTGGCAGAGCCTGAGTTGGAATTGGGAGGGCTGGTTGCGCTGGGGGAGGGGGCCCGGCGGGCGGGAGCAGGGACGGGGGGCGCGGCTTTCTGCCCTTTCCTCTCCCGGAGCCGGGGCGGCTGAAAAGCGCCTTTGTCGATGGAGCTGCTGAGTCCGCTTCTCCCCGCGCGTCCCCGGCCTCGGCCCGGGATTCTCGCTCGGTTAAGTCATCCCGGAGAATGGCCATTGTACTTCGCGCAGCCCCCGCCACCCAAACCCTTCTTCCAGCAGCCCTGATCCCCCGCGGCTCCGCCTGGGCACCTCTGTGGGGGGCACTAGCACCTCGAAGGGGTTAATGCTAGGGGCCGAAAGGAGGAGGAGGAAGGAAGGAAGGAAGGAAGCGATGCCCGGTGCCAGGGAAGGCAACGAAACAAAAGATGAATCAGGCGGAGGGAGGGCAGCCGGGGCTTGGGGCGGGGGCCAGGCTCAAACAGGGGCTCCTCTCCGAGAGTCAGGCTGCTCAACCCCTCCCTGACCGAACTTCCACCCGCCCTCTCAACTCTTGCCCTCTCCCAGGTTGAGCCGAGGTCCCTTAACGAGTGACGGGCGGGTGTCGAAAGTGGGGGGAAGGCTAGGTAGAGGCACCCCCTATCAGTCTCTTACGAGGACCCCACAGTTCTCCCACAACGCTCTGGAAAGGGAGTGCATACTGGCGACTGCACCTATTCTGATTCTCACTTCTGCGGGACACTCAAAAGCTGGGAGGGAGGGGTGTGGGGCCGGGAAAACCAAGAATCGACCCTCCTGTCCGGGTCCCTTTTGCACCTCCGGTGAGCGTGGTAGTGAGGTGACTGACTCCTTTATTCCCTGCCAGCGCTGTAAGGAGCGCGTGAACGCGCTGGCCATCGCCGTGATGAACATGTGGCCCGGAGTGCGCCTACGGGTGACCGAGGGCTGGGACGAAGACGGCCACCATGCTCAGGACTCGCTCCACTACGAAGGTCGCGCCTTGGACATCACCACGTCCGACCGCGACCGCAACAAGTATGGGTTGCTGGCGCGGCTGGCAGTGGAAGCCGGCTTCGACTGGGTCTACTACGAGTCCCGCAACCACGTCCACGTGTCGGTCAAAGCCGGTACAGTAGGGGGTGGGGGTGTGGCCCAAACAAAGGGGGCTGCTGCCGGGGAAACTGAGGCTGCACATTTCCGGTGCGACCCTATGGGGAGACCAAGAGGGAGTTAGGGTTGTAACATCCTTCCGTTTCTGCCCAGGTTGGGGCCAGATGCATGGGGAATTAACAAGCTGTCCCAGGACTGGCGAGGTCTGCGCTGGGCTTGACCCACGTCTTTAACAATCTGTACATCCTGGAACCGCTGGTCTTGATTCAATCATCTCTGTGCATGTTCCCTGCAGATAACTCACTGGCGGTCAGGGCAGGCGGCTGCTTTCCGGGAAATGCCACCGTGCGCCTGCGGAGCGGAGAGCGGAAGGGCCTGCGGGAACTGCACCGCGGAGACTGGGTGCTGGCGGCAGACGCGGCAGGCCGGGTGGTGCCCACGCCGGTGCTGCTCTTCCTGGACCGGGACTTGCAGCGCCGGGCCTCTTTCGTGGCCGTGGAGACCGAGCGGCCCCCGCGCAAGCTGTTGCTCACGCCCTGGCACCTGGTGTTCGCCGCTCGGGGGCCAGCGCCCGCTCCAGGCGACTTTGCACCGGTGTTCGCGCGCCGGCTGCGGGCGGGGGACTCGGTGCTGGCGCCGGGCGGGGACGCGCTGCGGCCGGCGCGCGTGGCGCGCGTGGCGCGGGAGGAAGCAGTGGGCGTGTTCGCGCCGCTCACCGCACACGGGACGCTGCTGGTCAACGACGTCCTGGCCTCGTGCTACGCGGTCCTGGAGAGTCATCAGTGGGCGCACCGCGCCTTCGCTCCTTTGCGCCTGCTGCACGCGTTGGGGGCGCTGCTTCCGGGTGGGGCGGTCCAGCCGACGGGCATGCACTGGTACTCTCGGTTCCTCTACCGCTTGGCGGAGGAGCTGCTGGGCTGAGCGCGGCGGACACGGAAACCAAGAGGCGCCTGCTGAAACCGGGGCGTTCGGGCTGAGATCTGGGGGTGTGGGCAGCAGACGATGCTGCCTGGGGAGGAGGAGGGGATAAGGGGAAAAATGGAGGCGAGACTGGACTGCTTGGTTTAGGGGCAACCTCCAACTTAGAGGAGATCCCTGGTCCTAGGTAGTTGGGGTTGATGGTGGGTACTCCTTGACGAGGACTATTTAACCTCTTCCCGAGTGCCTCAGCCCCACCCAATTATTTTATTTTATTTTCTATTTATAAATTGTAATATAATGATCTGCTTGCCCCGCCTGGCAAGGTG
Source organism: Proteles cristata cristata (assembly GCA_017311185.1). Taxonomy (NCBI): domain Eukaryota; kingdom Metazoa; phylum Chordata; class Mammalia; order Carnivora; family Hyaenidae; genus Proteles; species Proteles cristata. The sequence continues at coordinate 1,800,789 of JAESUZ010000312.1, forward strand.
AGGGGCCAGGGCACGGCGTTAACACTGACACAGCCAGCCAATCTGACGTCTGACATTTTCCTACAGGTGGGCTAATAAAGGGAAGGCTTGCAGGAGCTTATTGGAAAATATCTCTATTCAGAGAGTAATTCACCTCCAGAGTGGAGAAAGGGGACCAGCCCCGAGGCAATACCTTCCTTCTGACTCCCCCCACCCCAACCCAGCAGGTCTTCCCACCTGCTTCCTCCCCTCAGAGGGTGTGTCCCAATTGATCAGCCACTGAGACCAGATAGTCAGACCCTTTTCTAGGCTGCTGGTCCCTTCTCTCACCCTGAGAGAACCAACATTTGGCCCCCAGGGTGGTTCAATACAGACTGTTGGAGGGGACAGGGTTGTTGAAGGAGCGAGAGGGTCCAGGCACATCCTTTCTTGTTCATAGGGGTTCCAGCAAGGTCTCTGGCCATTGAATTACTGATACACAGAATTCTGGTCCACGATTGTTAGCCTGCAATCCTGGTCCCTTCCCGAAGGCCATGAATCAGCCCAATTCCCATTCTACCTTAGTGTCAGAGTCTGGATGGGTCCCGTGTTTTATTCTGGGATGTCGCTGTACCAACTGATGACCCTCAGGAATCCGAGCTAACTTATAACTGATAGTTCCCACACACTCTTGGTCAAGAGAAAGGATGGGCACAGAGGGCTGGAACCTATCTATCCTGAAGGGCTATAGACAGAACAGCTTCAAGCCCTGGTGTGTGTATTTAGGGGGACAGCAGAAGGCTCTCCAAGCAAGAACATGTAGGTATTACAACCTGAGCCCTGTTCTTTTTTTTAAAAAGCTTATTTATTATTATTATTATTATTCTTTTTTTTTTTTTTTAGTAGTCTCTACACCCAAAGTTGGGCTGAAATTTGTGATCCTGAGATCAAGAGTCTCATGCTCTTCCAACTGAGCCAGCCAGGTGCCCCCCACCCCCACCCAAGTCCCCTTCTTGATCACCTGTCCTAGTTGTTTCTACTGGCTTTCTTCACTATCCTCTTTTCCCTCCCCTGTTTTCTCTCTCTTTCCGCTCTGCTTCCCTGGCCTGGGTGTTCCTGGAACCTTCAGGTTCCAATGCAGCAGACACGCAGGATTCCGGGTGCCCCTGAGTTAGGAATGGAGGCTCAGAGGAAGTTGGGCCTCAGTAGAAGGGGAATGTCTGGGGTCTGGGGAATGGAGAGGTTTGGTGGTACCACTCTGGAGCCAGCCCTTTGCCTGTAGCAGCTGTGCGCTCACAGTCCACCGGGTCCTTGCTATACACCGCCCCCTGGTGGTATTCAGGATCAGTTATCTTCCAAACCAAAGGAGACAGAACTATACATATACTGCAGGGATGTGTGGACTGATCTGTGGAGAGGAGCCTTATCTTAGGAGGTGAGAGATGATGTACAGAGCTTGGTAATTTTCTAGAGCTGAGCCACGGGTGTCAAGGGCTGGGGAGGAGCCCACACACCTCACCTTGTGAAAACCCTTCCAAGCCTGGCATTTTTGCGTCCCTTGTGCCTGGTTTAGCTCTATGGCTCCCAGTTGCCGAAGGTATAGTTGTAGCCAGGTTCTGTGAGGATCCAAGTAGCCATCTCATCTCCCTCACCTAGTGACACTTGAGTTCAATGTCTGAAGTTCAAAGCATACTTAGGGTTCCAGGTAGTGCTTGATAAAGGCAACATTTGGAAGCAGAATATGTTTACTTTTAATGTCCTGCTGCTCACTATTTCCTTCAATCCATACCAGGTGCTTGTTGGCACCTTCCTCCTCCTTTCCCGGTCTCAGAAACACAATCCAAGCTGTGGATCTTTCCCCAGCGCGTGGCCTCAAAGTCAGGCAGATCTGCAGATAATGATGCCACCCTGAGAGGACTGTTGACAAGATGAGTGTATGTACCCAATGTGGAATAGGCACTCAGTCCATGTTTTCTATGATCTACTCCCTTTCTTACTGCTTTTTCTGCTTTCTATTCTGTCTACTTGTCTCCTCACCACTCCACCAGAAGCAGGACTTATCCATGATCCCCAAATATTTTGGGGGTTGTGTTGCCCCTATAATTGCTCCATTTCATAACACTCCTTCAGAAGGTGCTGTGTGAAAGATTTGGGTTTGCTTTGAAACTAAAGTATAATTGGGGCACCTGGGTGGCTCAGTCAGTTAAGGGTCCAGATTTGGCTCAGGTCATGATCTCTCAGTTTGTGAGTTAGAGCTCTGTGTCAGGCTCTGAGCTGTCAGCACAGGAGCCTGCCTCGAATTCTGTGTCTCCCTCTCTCTCTACCCCTCCCCTGCTCTCTCGCTCTCTCTCTCAAAAATAAACAAACATTTTTAAGACATTAAAAAACCTAAAGTATAATTAAAAGTAATCTTGTTTTGAGAATTTACAAAGCATTTTGTGGTAATCTTGGCCAGACCTCTCTGCATACTGGGAAACCAGAGTTGAGAAACACTACTTCAAGGTTCAGATGACCTTTATAAGCCCCCGAATCCAGACATTCGCCCCCCTCCTTTCTTCAAGCAGGATTTACTTAACATCTACAGTGTAGATCTGTATTAGGCATGAAAAACACACAAAATATTAAGAAACAACTTCTTCAATGGAGGAGCAGACTTAAGGGTATAAGATGATTAACTACCAAATCAACATTGCTACTTAATCAGGATGAACTGAATGGGTGGCAATGTCATATTAGTACAGGGAAGGCCTTGTGGAGGAAGTAAGACCTGGATAGAATGTTAAAGCATGTAGCTGGTAGAGACCAGAAAGGGCATTCTGTGCAGAAGTAGCAACATGAACAGGGACTTGGAATCTGGAGTGAAGATGCGCCAGCTGGCTATACGGCTATACGTAGTTACACTCCCTAACACACATCTCCCTAACACACATCAGAGAGTGTAACAACATGTAGCAACATTGTTTCTTGAGAACTTACTACACATCAGGCCCCGTTCTAGCTCTTTACATGCATTCTCATTTCATCCTTAAAATAACCCTGTGGGATTATATTACAGATGAGGACATCAAGGCAAAGAGAGGTTTAAGTCACTACAGCTAGTAAGTGGTAGAACTGGGGCAGGAATAACAAGAAATAAGACTGCCTTGATGGATGGGGCAACATCCTAAAGGCCCTTAAGAAGTTTTTGACTCTCATTCCCTTCACTGAGTGACTAGTAAGACCTAGCTTTTTGACAGTTATTTCACTTTCATTTACACTGGCTCTTCTTTCTCCTGCTTGGGTGGCTGGCTTCCTAAAGAAAATTTTTTTACTGTTTATTTTTTTAAAAATTTTAAAAAATGTTTTATTTCTGAGAGAGAGAGACAGCGTGAGCAAGGAAGGGTCAGAGAGAGAGAGAGAGATACAGAATCTGAAGCAGGATCCAGGCTCTGAGCTGGCTGTCAGCACAGAGCCCGATGCGGGGCTCGAACCCACGAACCGTGAGATCATGACCTGAGCCGAAGTTGGACGCTTAACCAACTGAGCCACCCAGATGCCCCTTTAATGTTTATTTTTGAGTGTGTGTGTGTATGCATGCACGTATGAATGGAAGGGGAGTAGAAGACAGGAAGACAAAGGATCCCAAGTGGGCTCCACACTGAGGGCATGCTGGACTTGAACTCACAAACCCGGAGAGATTATGACCTGAGCGGAAATCAGATACTCAACCCACTGAATGACTGGCTGGCTTTCTTAACTAAAGTTACCTAGCCAGTAAAGGATATGTATTTGTGTGTATATATATATATATATATATATATATATATATATTATATAAAATTTATTTAAAGTATATATTTAATTAGACGAGAAAGGAGACTGAGCTTTGTTATAGACTGAATATACGCATCCCCCTCCAAATTCATATGCTCAAACTCTAATGCTTATGTGGCTGTTTTTGGAGATGAGGCCTCTAAGGAAGGAACTGAGGTCAAATGAAGTAATAAGAGTAGGGTCCAGATCTGATGGGATTAGTGTCTTTATAAGAAGAGGCACTGGGGCGCCTGGGTGGCTTAGTCGGTTAAGCGTCCGACTTTCGCTTAGGTCATGATCTCGCGGTTCGTGGGTTCGAGCCCCGCGTCGGGCTCTGTGCTGACTGCCAGCTCAGAGCCTGGAGCCTGTTTCAGTCTGTGGCTCCCTCTCTCTCTGACCCTCCCCTGCTCACGCTGTCTCTCTCTCTCTCTCCTAGAAATAAAAAAAAAAAAGAAAGAAAGAAAGAAAAAGAAAAGAAAAGAAGAGGCACTGAAGGGCACCTGGGTGGCTCAGTCGGTTAAGCGTCTGACTTCCACTCAGGTCATGATCTCACGGTTCGTGGGTCCGAGCCCCACGTCGGGTTCTGTGCTGACAGCTCAGAGCCTGGAGCCTGCTTCAGATTCTGTGCCTCCCCCTCTGCCTGCTCCTCCCCAGCGCATGTCTGTCTCTGTCTCTCAATAATAAATAAACATTAAAAATATTTTTTTTTAAAAAAAGAAGAGGCACTGAAAAGTTACTATTTCTCTCTTTGCATGCACCAAGGAAAGGCCGTGTGAAGCATAGTGAGAAGGCAGCCACCTGCAGGCCAGGAAGAGAGTTCTCACCACCAGAGTCCAAATTGACCAGAACCTTGATCTTGGACTTTTCCAGAGAGAAAATAAATGTTTAATGTCTAAAGCCATCCAGTTTATAGCATTTTGTTACAGCAGCTCCAGAAGACTAAATACAATCCTTCAGAAATGTTTGAAGAAAGAAGAGGCCCGTGCCTAGATGGGGTCCTTACTTAGTGAAAATAATGTACTCTGCTTGAAAAGTGAGCATTTCTGACCTAGAGCCCTGACTGCTTTCGTGGTCTCCACCATATTGGAGGAAGCTTTCTTCTCTGGCTGGGAAACTGAAGCAACTGTCTGTGGGAAGAAGGCTATGGCTGGTCAGGCTTTCCCTGTGGGAATTGTGTGGCCAGTTAGCACATTCAGACTGTCTTCTCCCTGTGATTGTCTCTATATGTGGATTGGTTGGTGTATACAGAGGAACATTTCCCATCAGAGGGAGAATATCTTCAGTCATGTTTTCCTGAGTGCCCACTTTGTGCCAAATACTGTGGTGTGCCATGGGGAGAGGACTGTAAGTCAGGCATGGCTCTTACAGTTCCCCTGGCAAGACAGACATAGTGGTCAGAAGTGTGGTGAGATAGATGAGGACTGACTTTTTAGCTGAGAACTGAAGGATGGGTAGGAGTTGTTTAAGCAGAGGGAATGGCATGTACAAAGGTCTGGAGTTGGGGAGCAAGAGTAAATTGAACCTAAGGAGCATCATAAGTTCAGGTTAGTAGAAAGGAAGTGTGAACTATTTAAAGATTTTTTTCAATTTTGTCCTAAAGATGAAAAGCAGTTGTAAGATTTGAAGCAGATTGGGGGGGGGGGAGGGAGGAATTAAACTTTAATTTTAAAAAATAAATTGGAGGGGCGCCTGGGTGGCTTAGTCGGTTAAGCGTCCGACTTTCGCTTAGGTCATGATCTTGCGGTTCATGGGTTCGAGCCCCGCATCGGGCTCTGTGCTGACTGCCAGCTCAGAGCCTGGAGACTGTTTCAGTCTGTGACTCCCTCTCTCTCTGACCCTCCCCTGCTCACACTGTCTCTCTCTCTCCTAGAAATAAATAAAACATTAAAAAATTTTAAAAAATAAATAAATAAATAAATTGGAAATTGGATGGACTTTTTAGGTCATCTTTATCCCTAAGTATGTTGGTCTTCCTCTGTGCATATGAGTGTTGCTAGCTCTTTTTTTTTTTTTTAATGTTTATTCATTTCTAAGAGAGAGAGAGAGAGCAAGTGGAGAAGGGACAGAGAGAGAGGGAGACACAGAATCTGAAGCAGGCTCCAGGCTCAGAGCTGTTAGCACAGAGCCTGACACAGGGCTCGAACCTGTGAGATCATGACCTGAGTGGAAGCTTAACCGGCTGAGCTACCCAGGCGTCCTGCGTGTTGCTAGTTCTGATTGCAAGTAGCAAATATCCCCATCCTCATACAGAATGTGTTATGGGAGCAGATGGGGGGTAGTAGAGGGATGCTGGAGCAAGCAGGATAGGATAGGGACAGATTTGAAGGTGACATCTCCATCACTGGCTTTGCTTCTGTCTGAAACCTAAACCCAAACTCTCAACTTATCTCCTTGGGACCACATAACCTAACAACACAGTTATCTGACTCCAAACCACATGGTGTCCAAACAGTCCTTGGAACTGGGGACTCCTTTCTTGCTATTCTCTTTTACTTCCCAGCCATCCTTTCAACAGAGTTTAGCTTAGCTCGGAGCTGAGGGCCCTAAGCTGAGACAGATCTGCCACCCTGAGAGCCAGGTCTGGGATGAACATTGCAGCTGCCCAGGGAACAGCTGGTTAAGCCCTCAGCAGCTGCAGCAGCTGGGATCCCACCCAACATTTGAGCTGGGATTAATCCCATTTCCTCCACACACATCCCTTTCCTGTTCTGGTCCCTGGCTAGTCTACAGTATCTCGTAGAATTTTTGAGACTAAATGTCATGAGCCTCTCCCTGATCTAAGTGAAAACCAAAGTCATCCACTTCGTCCTCTCTCGGGGGCAGGTGACCCAAAGCACCTCAGGACCATCATAGGAATGAGAGCCTCCTTGCTTTCAGTCTCTCAGTCCTTTGGTAAACTGGCTAGGATGGATGATTCTTTGAAATGTCTGATTTTCTAAAACGATTAGAATTGGTGGGGTGAGAAGGTAGATTTCCTTTATCTTTGAAAGACTCATGCCAAGGCCTGGAAGCTTGGTGGGAGTGTGACAGGAGGATCAAACATCGTATGAGTATTTGTCACTCTTCAACCATGATAGCTTCTCCCTTAACTGTGATTCTACAGTTGTGAACAACAGGGCTGTTTATTCTATTTGGCTCTTATGCACCAGCTGTGTGACCTTGAGGAAATCACTTTGTAAGAGATGCCAGAGGCTACAATGAGGTGCTTCTAAGAAGTTGGAAAGAAGGGGGTGCCCTGAAATCTGAACAAGGCAAATTGACACACAGAGGAACAAGGCATTTCCTCCCAGGCCCGGAGAGTTGACTCCCTCCCTTCCACAAATATTTATTAGACCCTTACAAGTACTAATAGGCATTTTACTATGCTAAGGATTTTTTATATTTTTCTAGGGAAACAATCTTTTTTCAATAAATAAACTTTTTGAGAAAGAGAAAGTGCGAGCAGGGGGAGGGGCAGAGAGAGAGAGGGAGACACAATCCGAAACAGGCTCCAGGGTCTGAGCTGTCAGCACAGAGCCCAATGCAGGACTCAAACCCACGAGCTACGAGATCATGACCTGAGCTGAAGTCTGATGCTTAACCGACTGAGCCACTCAGGCTCCCCACAGACAATTATTTTAACAGATTAAATTAATTTAATTAGGTTTTAGCTTGGTAAAGTGGATCAAATTTGAATTTTAGAAAGATTACTCTAAAGACTTAGGGTGTCCATGGAGGAGAGCAAAAGCAAAAAGGATAGTGTAGTGGTGCAGATGAGAGATGTTGTTGGTAAGATAAAGAAGTGGCAATGGAGATGGGAAAAAAGGACAGTTTCAGGAAATATTTATATTTGTGGGGAATTGATCGGACTTGGTAGTTGATTGAATGAAGTAGGGAGCAAAGAGTAAGTAGGAAGAGAAAAAGATTTCTCTCAGTTTTTGCTGTGTGATATTCATGTGTCTAAAATGAAAGAGAAAGGGTAATTGATCAGCCAATATCAATCTATTAATCCAAAATGGAGTGCGGCAGATGGGCAACTCAGTCAATGAGACTTGTTTCTGGGTGCCCAGAAGGCTCTTGGTGAGGCAGGTGCCAAATGCAGTCACTGGTGGGGCAGGAATGGTTCTTCAGGCCTCCAGACAATTGGCTGAAATCCCCCATAGAGTTAGTTGTAATTTTCTGCTCTTCAGGCAACAATCTGGTACCTCAAAGAGAGTTCCCTAGATCAAAGACACTGGCAACCTGGGTAGTGGAAAGGGAGCGCAATGGGTCCATTGGCATGGCAGGACCCAGATCAGGCACTCAGGACTTCTTCCAAGGCTTCTCTAGCATATGATGATTTGGAGGTGTCCTGAGCAAGTCCAGTTCCCAAGCTGGCTACACAAAGTGCTCTCAGGATCTTTCTCGGTGGCATCCAAGGAGGGAGCCAGACCATCTGGCTTCCTCTAGGCATACCTCTCTGACCAAACTGTCAATTCACTTTCAAACTAATAATGATAATTATTTTGATGGCTTCAATTCACTGAGTACCAGATTTCTTTTCTTTCTTTGTTTCTTTTTTTTTTTTAATGTTTATTTCTGAGAGAGAGAGAGAGAGAGAGAGAGAGAGACAGCGTGAGAGAGAGAGAGAGACAGCGTGAACAGGGGAGGGTGAGAGAGAGAGGGAGATACAGAATGTGACGCCGGCTCCAGGCTCTGAGCTAGCTGTCAGCAGAGAGCCCGATATGAGGCTTGAGCCCACAAACCGTGAGATTATGACCTGAGTCGAAGTCAGACGCTTAACCGACTAAGCCACCCAGGCGCCCCATCTTTATTTAATGTTTATTTAATTTTGAGAGAGAGAGAGAAGGAAGGGGCAGAGAGAAAGTGGGACAGAGAATCTGAAGTGGGCTCTGCACTAACAGCAGAGAGCCTGATATGGGGCTTGAACTTACCAGCTGTGAGATCATGACCTGAGCTGAAGTCAGACACTTAACTGACTGAACCACCCAGGTGCCCCTTGTACCAGCTCTTTCTTAATACAGTACCTGGGATATCACATATCTTACTGCATTTAGTTCTCACAACAGTTGTGCAAAAATGAGTATTTGATTCTAGAAGGATTTCAGCAAGTCACAGGGACCACTGGAGACCTGGGTTTCGAGGCTGTGCAGCCAGAAACATTGCCTGAAATCAAAGAACCAAGCCAGTGGGGGCACTGTGGCAACTGCCACTAAACACTAGACACTGTAATTTGCAGACCAATGCTGACACTGACATGGATACTGGAAGTCAGTGCTGACACCACCGCCACGGGCCACCCTGGAACTCGATCTTTCTGCCAGCGGCCAGAAAGAATGTCAAACATCTGCTACCATGTTGTTCCAACCATTTCATAGAAGAGAAACTGAGGCTCAGAGTAGTGAAATCACCTGCTTAAAATCACACAGTGAGTAAGCTAGGATTTGACACCAGGCCTGGTTGACTGCAAAGTCCATTTTCTTTCCACTGTGTTTTGCTGCTGTGAATCATTTTACGTCTCCAGCTGCTGCTTCTCCACCTGCAGTCTGGAGAAAAAGTCTGGACCAGTTGATTACCAAGGTTCTCTGTCTCTAACAGGTTATAATTCAATTATTTCGTATATTGCTGGTTATGGTCCCTGGATTGAGAAAGGTCCCCCGAGAGGAACTAAATATTTCCCATTTTCCTGCAATGGGTTGGTGTTTATCATCTCCATACGAATAGAAGTCAAGTAGGTGTAGCCGCAAGGGGAGAACCAGACATAGGAAACATGCAAGGAAGATCCTGGCACGTGTATCGTGGTTATTTTTCTGTGAGTTCCTAGAAACACATATCCTTCAATTGCCCCTCAGCATGTGAATACCTGGGGAGTGTCCCCAAAACCACATGTCAAAAAGAAATACATTAATTCAGTACTTTCCCCTTAACTCCACTAAAAAATTCCTGTTCTTCCTCCCGTGTCTTCTAATCCTATACATGGAATTGCCATCTTCCTTCACTTTGTCTACTTTAATCAGGTCATCAACTTCACTTCCATCTGGAGAGCCCTCCCCATGAGTCCTCACTGTCCTCTCTGTTGTGACCTGGTCCAGGCCCTCATCTTCCCCTTTCTGGGTATTGGCTTCCTATTAGGGCTTCTGTCTCCAGCCCCAACCTCTCTTGGTATTACCTTCTCTCCAGGGCCACCAGTGTGACCCTCACAAAGCCACCCCCCAACACCCACCAAGTTAACAACAAAGATTCCCCTGCTTACTGCAGTGCTACCCAAACTTGCACTGTTTTCATGACTATGTCCATTTCTCTTTCCACCCATGTAAGTTTAATAGTCTTCTTGAATGCCATTGGCTTTTCTTACTACCAGCTTTAGCTTCTGTGCAAGAATATTTGTGAAGTCATAGTTTTGGCATTATCACTATTGTTTTTCCCACCACACATTAATATTACATAACAAAACAAAATTTTAGGTGTGTATGTTACCTAAGTCATCTTACATACCACTAATGGTATATTTTGAGAAACCTGGATACTGAACAAAGGTCAAATTCTTTTTAGTAAACTTTACCCCCAACAGGGGGGGCTCAAGCTCCCGGCTCTCAGATCAAGGGTTGCATGCTCTAGACCCTGAGGCCAAGAGTCCCATGTTCAACTGACTGAGCCAGCCAGGCACCCTAAAGGTCAAATTCTTTTTATTTTACCTCCTTTTATTTTTGTTAGTTTTTAATGTTTATTGTTGAGAGAGAGAGCATGAGCAGGAGAGAGGCAGAGAGAGGAGGACAGAGAATCTGAAGCAGGCTCTGTGCTGACAGCAGACATCCCAAGATGGGGCTCAAACTCATGAATCTTAAGGGGAGCCTGGGTGGCTCAGTTGGTTAAGCGTCTGACTTCTGCTCAGGTCATGATCTCATGACTCATGGGTTTGAGCCCCGTGTTGGGCTCTGTGCTGACAGCCAGCTCAGAGCCTGGAGCCTGTTTCAGGTTTCTGTATCTCCTTGTTTCTCTGACCCTTCCCTGCTCACGCTGTCTCTCTCTGTCAGAAATAAGTAAAACTTAAAAAAACAACAACAACAACAACAAAACCTCATGAACCTCTAGATCATGACCTGAGCCAAAGTTGGACGCTTAACTGACTAAGCCACCCGGGTGCTGCCCCCTCAAATGTCAAATTCTCACAACTTTGAAAAAAATATTTGGTTATTTTTGAGAGAGACTGAGACAGAGCATGAGCAGAGGAAGGGCAGAGAGAAAGGGAGACACAGAATCCAAAGCAGTCTCCAGGCTCCCAGCTGTCAGCAAAGAGTCTGACTCGGGGCTCAAACTGGTGAACCATGAGATCAGGACATGAGCCAAAGTCAGATATTTAACAGAATGAGCCACCCAGGCACCCCAAAGTTCAGATTCTTAAAGCTGGTATTCAGAGCCCTCCCTGATCTGGTCCCAATCTAATTTCCAGCCTTAATTCACAGACAGCCCACATTCATAGAGTGCTGCAGGCACAGGATCCACTCTGTATTTTCAGACACGCTGTGTTTTCAATCCTTCCTTAACTCTTTGCTTTCTCCCTAGAGCCTTCTCAAGCTTTAAAACCCAGCTAAATTATCAATTACCATGTGAAATCTCTGATCCTTCCAGACAGAATCAAGCTCCTTCCTCCCTTCCTTTCTTTCCCCCTCCCTTTCTCTCTTCCTTTTCTTTTCACTTTCCCTTGAGAATAATTTCTTCCTCTATGCTTCTAGCTACTCACACTCTGATGTGAGACTTCTATATCATTTTGCCTTCTAATCTTTTACCTGATACTTTACCCTACTATAATTCAGAGTCCTTGAGGCAAACATTGCACAAATGGGGAACTGAGGAAAATAATAATAAAGGGCTGTTCATAAAGTTGTGGAAAGGGTTAAAGAATATCTCTGAGAGGGGTGAGACATTGAGTCTGGCTTCAGAGAGGAGCCAGTAGAAGGGGTGACCCTTACGCCTAAAGGGCAAGGGAAGGAAAGTTTATAAGAACCCAGAAAGACTGTAACTGCAGTTGTTGAAGAAAAGGTCCTCCCAACAGGGTCTGTGGCCTCTGGTAACCATATATATGAGTCTGAGAGAGAGAGAGAGAAGAGTTGCTTGTTCAACTCACAGAATCAGGAGAAATGATACATTGTTGTTTTAAACCACCGAGGTTGTTGTTTAAGTCATCTTTACCACCAGACAAACCCGAGGCTCACGCACAACTCTGAGATCAAGAGTCACATGATCTACTGACTGAGCCAACCAGGTGTCCCTGGAACCCATACTTTTGATACAAACATAGTAAAAAATGTTTTCACTTTTCATAGAGATACTTAAAACAGTTTTCTGGGAGCATTTGATCTTTTTTTTTTCTCAGTTGTTTGAGATGTAACAAAATATATGACGCTGTCACTGGAAGTTTTATTCCAAGCCCATTTATCTACCATTAGAATGGTTTACTTTGTTTAGGTGGTCCTATATTGGTGATCTTTGTATATCTGTGATCTTTACAAATTAACCATTTGTGCATCACTTTTTAAAACGATTGATATTTAATAAACAAATATCTTGGTCCAGAGGTGTGTGCCAGCCTTGTAGATTGGCTCACTGAAAATTTATTCCTTAAAAAAAATTTTTAATGTTTTTTATTTATTTCTGAGAGAGAGAGAGAGACAGCGTGAGCGGGGGAGGGTCAGAGAGAGAGGGAGATACAGAATGTGAAGCAGGCTCCAGGCTCTGAGCTAGCTGTCAGCACAGAGCTCGACGCAGGGCTCAAACCCACAAATCGTGTGAACATGACCTGAGCCGAAGTCAGATGCTTAACTGACTGAGCCACCCAGGCGCCCCTATTCCTACTCACCTTCTATTTTGCCTTCATTTACTATAGAAGGTAGAAAAGAAAATACTAAAATGTCCAGGCTCCCTTGCAGCTAAAGATGGCCATATAATAGTTTGGTTTAAGGAGATGGAGGTGAAAATCTATGAGATCTCTTCCTCTTTAAAAAGAAAAAACTAAAGGCTCCTGGGTGGCTTAGTCAGTTAAGCATTCGACTTTGGTTCAGGTCATGATCTTAACTTCTCATGAGTTCAAGCCCTGCGTCGGGCTCTGTGCTGACAGCTCATGCTCTGTCTGTCTGTCTGTCTCTCTCTCTCTCAAAAATGAATAAACATTAACAAAAATTTTTAAAAAGCCATAGGAAGAGAAAGCCTTTGTCTTAGATCTTTTGCTTTCTTCCTGATTAAAAACAAGAGAATTTGAGAATGATTTAATAAAGAGACTACAAAGGTGTGAGCGGGGTATAGGGAAACCACAGGAGTAGAATAGTACCCCAGGGTGAGTATCAGAGGAACTGTTATCACTGTAGGCCTGAAGGGGAGAAAGCAATTAGAAACAGAACAAGAGAGGTGTATGAGGAGGTGGGGAGTTGGAGGAGTGACCTGAGGGGTGCTGAGACCGTCCAAAGGGACTTAGATACTCTCTTCCATCCATCTGATTTTCTGTGAGGGCTTCTTTTAGGCTAAACACCACTAGGATCCAGGGGGTAAGGTCTGCCTCTTGGAAACAAATCTGGGTGGAAAAGAATATAGAGGCGCCTGGGTGGCTCAGTGGGTCAAGCGTCCGACTTCGGCTCAGGTCATGATCTCACGGGTTCCTGGATTCGAGCCCCACATCAGGCTTTGTGCTGATAGCTAGCTCAGAGCCTAGAGACTGTCTTCGGATTCTGTGACTCCCTCTCTCTCTGACCCTCCCCTGCTCACGCTCTCTATCTCTCTCTCAAAAATAAATAAAACATTGAAAAAAATAAATAAATAAATAAAACATTAAAAAAAATTTTAAAAAGGTGGGCGCCTGGGTGGCTTAGTTGGTTAAGCGTCCTACTTTCACTTAGGTCATGATCTCACGGTTCGTGGGTTCGAGCCCCACGTCGGGCTCTGTGCTGACTGCCAGCCCAGAGCCTGGAGCCTGTTTCAGAGTCTGTGACTCCCTCTCTCTCTGACCCTCCCTGCTCACGCTGTCTCTCTCTCTCCTAGAAATAAATAAAAACATTAAACAATTTAAAAAAATTTTTTTTAAAAAGGAAAAGAATAGAGAGTTAATCTGGAAAGATAAGCAGCATAAAAACCATCTCATTTGTCTTTATATCCATACTGTGCAACACATTGTGAGAGTGTCTGGTACAAAGTAGGAGATGAATAAATTTTTTTTTCATGTTTACTTATTTTTGAGATAGAGAGAGAGAAAGAGAGAGAGAGAGCACGAGCAGGGAAGGAGCAGAGAGAGATGCACACAGAATCCCAAACAGGCTCCAAGTTCTGAGCTGTCACCACAGAGTCCAATGAAGGCTCGAACGCATGAACTGTGAGATCATGACATGAGCCAAAGTTGGCTGCTTAACTGAATGAGCCACCAGAGATGGCTCATTATCTCAGGTGCACCAGAGATAAATACATTTTTATTGAATTTCACTGAACCCAGTTCTTTGTCCTACCCTGCAGTGCTTAAGACCCAATCTGAAATCTCTGCCAACCTCACTCAGGCCAAATAATCCAACATAAAGTTGCTGGTCTTTAAAGAACTTCCTTTACCCCGTTGCAAAAGGCATTTGGGTCCTTTTCTGAGGCCAGATTAGGTGGCTCTTTGAAACAACTTTTGTAGATCTGGACTTTTTATTTTTATTATTTTTATTAAACGTTTTTAAATATTTATTTATTTTTGAGAGAGAAACAGTGTGAGTGGGGGAGGAGCAGAGAGAGAAGGAGACAAAGAATCCGAAGCAGGCTCCAGGCTCTGTGCTGTTAGCACAGAGCCTGATGCAGGGCTCGAACTCACAAATTCAATAACTTTCTCAAGAATAAGAGTTGCATTTCCGAAGATCCTGATATACTGTGGAAATTGCCAATAAAAGATCTGAGGCTGAAGTCTGGGGGGAAAAAAAGAGATAATATATTGGAACTTGGGCCTTCCCCCCCCCATCCAAGGATCTCAAAGACCTTGCAAAACGGAAGCCTAGAATCTTTTGACCAGAAATTCTAGCCAGCCAGACGGGTATTTTCCATCCACGATTCTTGATTCTTCGCAGCCACTTCTGCTAGGTTGCAAATGCGCAAACACCTCTAGGACCCCGGGTTTCTTTCTGTTTCTTTATGAATGAACCGGCTCCAGTCCGCGCAGGCGCAGCTCCTGGTTCTCCAGCTCCACGTGAGGCCCACCCTTCCCTCTTGCTGGCGGCCCCGCCCTCATCTTTTCCAATGAACCAATGGTGAGCGGCCTGGGGGGCGGAGCCCGGAGCGGCGCGGCACTAGATCCCCCGGCGCCTGGCTCCCTCGCGTTAGTCTTGCTGTGTTGTGATCACGTGGCCAGCTCCGGGCGCGGCGCTTGTTTTGGTTTCCTTCTAGCTTGCCTCTGGCAGCTTCGGGGTGAGCGACTTTCCTGTGCCGGTTGCTGCGCCTACCTTACACTCTGATCTCCCTTTCTTAGGGCTCTTTCAGCCGGCAATTCTGCAAGCCCCTCGGGGCCGACTACTGCCATGCCGTTAGTTCGCTACAGGAAGGTGGTCATCCTCGGGTACCGCTCTGTAGGTGAGTCTCCGCCTTGGGGAGAGCACCGATGCACCGCGGCTTTGTGGCCAGAGGAGGCGCGCTGTCGCGGGAACGCGACCCAGACAGGAATGGTGGCATCGTTAGAACGGGGTTGTAGGGCGATGATTGAAAGGATGGAGGAGGAAAGGCTAAGGTGGTCGTAGTGTGTGGAGGGTTGCAGAAAGCAGGAGCATGTAAGGGTTAATGTGAGCTTGGTTGCCGGAACACCAGACTGGTCCTCAGTGTTACCCTGGGGACCGGGTAAGGATGGGGTAAGGATTTGATGATGGGGGCGCGGTCTGTGTGGCAAGTCGCAGGTGTCCGGGTGAGGGGCAGACTCGATCCTAGGGGAATCCCGGATCTTCCCAGGGGTGGGGTGGGGAACGGCGGCAGGAAAGGCTTCCTGCGGCGCTACAGAATGCATCCGGTGGCCAGGGTGCAGAGACCCAAGGCGAAGAGGGTGAGGGTAGGCTAAGGGAAAACATTGCACGGCACCCACAGGCTAGGGTGCTAATTTGGGGTCCTCTTTAGTCCTGGGCCACAGTCCCTGAAAGGGCAGAGGATGTAAATGTGGATGGATCATTTGGATACAACTACCACTGCTTCCCACAGGGAAGACATCTTTGGCACATCAGTTTGTGGAAGGCGAGTTCCTGGAAGGCTATGATCCTACAGTGGAGAATAGTGAGTAGATTTCTCCCCTAGGGGTGGGGCAGGGAGGTCTTTGTTGCCCTTTGTAGTTCCCTAATTTGGGATTTTCCTGGTGCTAACGGGTTGATTTGATTAGACTTTAAATCGAATATTTTCTCTAGTAATCCTCTTCTCTGAGTGGAGCTAGAGTGTGGATTTTGCAGTGTACTGCGTCCAGGATGGTGTAGACATAGACAATAAAAACCCTAACATCGTCTCTCTAGCCTCCTGGAGAGCTCCCTAGACCTGGTCCATCTACATCACCCCTAGGGTTAAGAATGTATGGGGGCACACATTGCTAGCCCTACAAGCACCTCACAGTCAAGTTTTCTTTTCTTTTCAGCTTACAGCAAGATAGTGACTCTTGGCAAAGATGAGTTTCACCTACACCTGGTGGACACAGCAGGGCAGGTACCAGTTTGGGGTAGGGTATCTAAACCTGGCAGTTCAGTTGTGGGAGATGAAATCTGGTTGCCTCTGTGGCTCATCTGTAAAGTAGTATTAAAAGAAAAGCTTTTTAGCAGAGGGTAGTGTGCAGTGCACATTGGAGCTACTCTGTAAATTCTTGTTGAATAGTAATGACTGGAATAGTGAGTGCCCTAGGGAGGGTCCCTAGGATGCAACCCACAAAGCTTTCCCATCTGAGTGTTATGTATCTAGGTATTGATGTTTCTTTTTCTTGTCAGGATGAGTACAGCATTCTGCCCTTTTCATTCATCATTGGTGTCCACGGTTATGTGCTTGTGTATTCTGTCACCTCTCTGCATAGGTAAGTGACCAAGGTTATGAGTGGGGAACTTGGGAGGATCTGAGGGCTGTCCCAGAATAAGTTTATAGCTCCATTTCTTGTGTTTAAAGCTTCCAAGTCATTGAGAGTCTGTACCAAAAACTACATGAAGGTCATGGGAAGACTCGGTAAGTGGCCTTGGGAGATAGAGACATAGTATGGACATAAGGGGATGGAAGAGAGCAGAGCGTCCAAGTTAGGGAGGAGACCAGGACAGAGCCTGTCTGATCTGATGGGGAGTTGTCTAGCCTTGATGTGAAGGAGGTTGGGGTCCATGTGGATAGGGAGGGGATCTTATAGTAACTGGTATTTCTTCACAGGCTGCCAGTGGTACTAGTGGGGAACAAGGCAGATCTCTCTCCAGACAGGTACGGAGATCTCTATACCTCAAGGTGAAGGAAAGTGAGATGGACTAGGAATCAGTCAAGGCTCTAGTCCTGGCTCTGCCACTGACATCAACAGTCATTTCCCCTTTTTTATTTCTAACTTGAAGGTTAAGACAGGATAACCCTTCTTTTTTTTTTATTTTAAAAATGTTTATTTATTTTTGTGAAGGGGGTGGGAGGGGCAGAGAGAGCAGGAGACACAATCCGAAACAGGCTCCAGGCTCTGAGCTGTCAGCACAGAGCCTGACGTGGGGCTGGAACTCATGACCTGTGAGATCATGACCTGAACTGCAGTCGGATGCTTAACCTAATGAGCCACCCTCCAAGAGGCTACAAGATAACCTTTTTTTTTTAATGTTTTTATTTATTTCTAGGAGAAATAGAAAGAGACACCATGAGTAGGGGAGGGTCAGAGAGAGAGGGAGTCACAGACTGAAACAGGCTCCAGGCTCTGAGCTGGCAGTCAGCACAGAGCCTGACGCGGGGCCCGAACCCACGAACCGCAATATCATGACCTAAGTGAAAGTCGGACACTTAACCGACTAAGCCACCCAGGCGCCCCAAGATAACCCTTTTATTACAAAAGCTATAATTTCATATTTCAAGCCTCAGTCGTAGGCTTCTTTGTTTTCCTTATTTTCGCCTTCCCCAACCCTCCTCCCAAGCCTTGGAAGTGGGATGGGTCAGAGGAAGTCTGGATTCTATGAAGACTTTGCAGAGAACATGAGGATATTGCTGTCCTCTTTCTTCATGTCACAAATTTGCTTCTAGGGAGGTCCAGGCAGTTGAAGGGAAGAAGCTGGCAGAGTCCTGGGGTGCAACATTTATGGAGTCATCTGCTCGAGAGAATCAGGTACTTGGCCTGAATATTAGGAAGGTGGTTGGCTAGCAGTGTTTTTCTTATGGCACTTCTTGGTCATGGGGATGGTGGGGGAGTGGGGTATACACCTCAGAGCTGGGTCATATTGGTGGCAGTGAACTAACTTTGTTGTTGCCCTGATTCTCTGTCCCTTGCAGCTGACTCGAGCCATCTTCACCAAAGTCATCCAGGAAATTGCCCGGGTAGAGAATTCCTATGGGCGAGAGCGCCGCTGCCGTCTCATGTGAGCCCTCAGGCATTGGGTAGCTGCCTTGATTCTGCCCCTGGCCCTTGCCAGGCTCCAGCGGGTGTAGGCCCTTAGGACTTCACGGGTATGGTTGCCAGCTGTGTCCCCAGCCCTCTGGTCACACAGTGTGGTACCCTCATGTTTGCACACTTTTCCCAGGCTCCAGTGGCTTGGTTGTCAATGTTTACAATGGGGCAAGGATGTCTCATGGGCACTGGCCTCTAGTCCTCTGTTTTTGCTAAATGAATTGTTATAACCTGCAGGGTTGGGATATGAGTCCTAAGCATTCTTTATTCAGGACCCAGTCTTCTGTGCAGGTTTTGGGTGTTGGCTGGGTGAAGGGAGCTGGGGACTCCTGAAGTGGAGCGGGCTCCCTAGGGTAACGATGTATATATGCAAATAAACTGAGAAATCTTTTTGTCTTCGACTTCTCTGTATGCCGGGAGAGCTCAAGGCCAGTATCTCTTTTTCCAAGGAATGGTGACTATGGCCTTTGGTGGGGAGTAAGGGCTAATAACTCTTTCCTCCTACCTCATTCTTATTCCTTACTCCTCACTCATTCAGGAGGACTATTACCCTAAGACTTATTACTTATTTTTTCCCACCTTTCTTTCCTCCTAGGTTCTCCTGTACAGGTACCAGTTGGCTGCCACTCCCATCCAAGTTTATAGGCTCTCAAGATCCCCTTAACTACAGAAACACCACCCTCTAGTGGCCAGCTGCCACATGCTGACCCAGCCTCCCTCCTGGGGCCTTGGCATTTGCTGGCACTCAGAGAGAGGGTAGCGTTTGGGGAGGAAGGAAACCCCTCATCCTAGTGATGTAATAAATGAGAAGAAGGGTAGAGGCAGGGACTAAAGTGTTGGTGAAGATTTTGGCTTTCTAAAAGAGTTGAGGAAAGTAAGGAATAACACCCCTGGTGTGTATCAATCCTTCCATTTCCTGTGTCCCCAGAGCCTTTCATTAAATGGATGTTCTTTGGTCTTTTCATTACCCTTGGTGACCTTTTCACACCTTTGGAATCATGCCACTCTTTTTAGGTGTCAAAAGGTATTGCTTCTGCTCTTTCTTATTGACCAGCCATCTCAGTAGGAGTTTGGACATTTCGCTAGGAAGGATTGGTCCTATCTGCCTCTACTTTTCCTGCTCACCCCCCAACCCCACCCGACCCAGGGCCTACCTGACATAATATCTCCCCCAAGGGTTTACAAGGGTTACTGGAATAGTACCATTCACAGGGAGAACACAGACTACTCTTGTCAACTGAGGGAGTCTGAGGTACTCTGTCAGTGCACTTAGTGGGGGAGGATGGGCAAAATCTTAGCTGTGACCTTGCTAGTGCTGGAGTCTAGGCTAGTTGGGCTTACAGTTGGGGGTAATTTCTGTCAGCTGCTTTTGCATCTCTAATCCAGAATCTAAAATAAAAAGGCTGCTGGAAGGAACATTCTCCAAAGAGCAATCTCAGTGGTTAAAGATTCTCTTTAGGGTGGTCACCACCCTCTTTCCTTATATTAAATTAGGTCTTTTTGCATATCTGACCTGGAATACTCAATATAGGTTATCTGTCACCCTGTTACCATTTCCATGAGGTCTGGGATAGACTAATACATGTTTGAAGTTTTCTAAAAGTGTATCAAGCAATCTCAGAGGCCTGACAAAAATAATGAAGAGTAGTTAATAGCTAGGTTGGAATTCTTTTCCACTTAGCTGTGTGACCTTGCATAGTCGCTTAACCTCTCTGAGCCTCAATTTCTCATTTATGAAGTGTAGTTAAATCTGCATAAGGTTGAGGTGAGAATTAAGTCGTGGTGATGTATGAAATGAAATGCTTAGAACAGTTTCTCATACATAATAAACTCTTAAGAAAGGTGGCTATTGTGTTGTTGGAGGTCTTTTTGGTGAAGGTCAGACTCCCTGTCTCTGGATGTAGAGTATGGAAGGACCTTCCATTTTCCAACTTCTGTCTCTTGGTTAAGTTATTCACTAAAGCTGGGACAGGTGTGGGATTGCTGCTGGGTTTTTTTTGCTGAAATAGACCCGAATGGCCAATGCAGAGTACATGATACCAGTGTGTGGCTAGCATAGGGCATGTCTAGTCCTAATCCTTCCCATGACCCTGGCTAGTAGGGATTTAAAGGTTTTCTGCTCTGTTACTATGACAGCCATAAGTCACATATGGCTATTAAGTTTAATTTAGTATTAAAACCAAACAAAAAGTTCCTCAGTTGCACCACCTACATTTCAAAGTGCTCAATAGCTACACGTGGCTGAGTGAAATTAGTGTAGCTATAGTGTATTTCCATCACTGCAGAAAGTTCTTTTGGACAACATTGTAAAACCCTTTCCCACAAAACCAGCCCTGCACCTGATTTACGTCTTTCTCCACATCCTGCTTAAAATGTTTTTATTATCTAAATATATGCAATCCTAGGAAAAACATGCCCATTGGTTTGAATCATGGATGTCACTAGATGTAATTTGTTGGGAAATTTTACCTATTTTATTCAGTCTCAATCTCATCATCATAGAAATAATTCTATGTAGTTCATAAGGAGGGTGAGGAATAACTAAGAATATATAAAGTATCCAGTACATAGTTAATTTGTCTCTTTCTATTCATCCCGTGGTTACAGCTAATGCAGAAAAGGCTTCCCAATCCTTTCTCACCCAGACTTACGGGTGTGTGTTTGGGGGAATGCCTGCAAGTAGAGTGTTTTGGGATCTTGTCTAGACTAACAGTACTCCAGCCAGGTAGCAGAAAGGCTCCAAGGTACATCCTCTCTGTTTACTAAAAAAGGGAACACAGGCCCTGAAGGTCCCGAGAGAAAGACTAGGAGTGGGGGTGGGAGCACCCGGGGAAAGGAAGGAAACTCCACATTTATGTTTTGATCGGGGGAGGTGTGTGTGTGGTGATGGTGGTAGCACTGAGTCTTCTTTCCTCACGAGGGGGTTTGAAAGCTCCAAGGAACGACTAGGGACTCGTACCGCTTTCCTTAGGGCCCCCGAACGTGGCAAGAACCCACCCTTTGCAGCGCCAGGCGCCGTGCCTCACTTTCTCCATTTGCGGACTCCAGTTCCCAGGATGCAGAGCAGCGGCCAATCTCCTGGCTCTTCTTCCATCCCCCTCCCGGGAAAGATTGCCCCTGGCCAAGGCAAAGGGGCTAGTGGAATTTCAGGGACCGAGAACTGCAAGGAAACGGAACTAGAAAGTGGCCGGAGTCCTAGTTTCACGAGCCGGTCAGTGAAGGAGGCAGGTCCAGGGCCGGGCGCAGAGGAGGGGGGCTTCATTCCCACGTGTCTGCACAGCGGCCGGCCCGGCGCAGTCGGGGTTAATCCGAGGCGGAGGGATTCCGCAGCGTGTGCGTAGAACTGCAGAGTCACAGCCTTTCCTCCGAGAGGGCCGTATCCCTCCGCCGCTCCGCTCCAACACAAAATAGGGCCGCGTCTTCTCCTTTCTCCGCTTTTCGAGTGGGGTTCCCCAGGCAAAAGGGCCCCCCGGATCTTGCGCCGGAGGCTTCCTGAATCTCTACGACCGCTGCCGAGATCTCGGGCCAGGAAATAGCCCCTTCGCAGGAACCACCCTACCGGCCGAACAGGAGGCGGAGGGGGGGGAGGCGGAGCGGCGCCGCGCTGCACTACTTTCCTCTCCGGTTGCAAATGGCTGCCTCGTTCCCCACTTTCCGCTCAGTTTCCTGACCCCCCGGTGCCGGGAGCCGGGGTTGGGCCATGCACCTCTAGGCCCCCCGCGATCACAGCCAGCCGGGGGTCGAGGGGGTGCCGCCGATCAGAGCCGGCCAGGCCGGGGGCGGGGCAGCTCCCGAGGCCAGAGGGGAAGGGAGGCGAGCGCAGGGCCTGGAGCGGCCGGAGGGGAGCGGGCAGAGGGCTCGCACCGCCCGCCCCTTCCTCTTCCTCGCCCACCTACCCTCCTCCCTTCCCCGGGGGGGGAGCAGAAGGTGGGGGGCTCGAAGCCTCAGAGGGCGAGCGCTCGGGGTCGAGGAGCCCGGCGCTGGGTGTGTGTCAGGTTCAGCCCCGCGGCCCCGCCGGCTCCGCGTCGCCGTAGCTTGCGCGGCCCCGGGGCGCCGGCCCGGGCGGGGAGAGGGGCTAGGCGCTCCAGCGAGGATCTCACGTTCCATCCGGGCCCGGCGCGGGGCGGCGCGGCATTCCTTCCGGGCTGCTGGGGAGGCGCCTCGACGTTCCATCTGGAGAGCCTCGACGTTCCGCCTGAGCCCGGCGCGGGCGGCCGGGGCGCTGGCCCGGCCCTAGGACTGAGAGGCCGCCCGGCGACGCGGATGCGGAGCCTGCTCGCCCAAGATCAAAGCCACCGGTGCTCTCTTTGTGTCCGCTCGGGATTCGCCGCCCTGGGGCTGTCCATGGAAACCTAAACTGCTGGAACCCGAGGCAGAGAACCCCTCTTTGGCTTCTTGCGTTTTTTGGGGGAGGAGGGTGGCCACTCCGACCTGGATTTACCGTTCTTGGCCCCCCTAAGCCCCCCCGTGCGGGGGGCGGCTGTGATCGCTCTGGCGGTTGGAGGTCGGGGAGCGGCCCGGGCTCTGGCCATGTTCTCGGATGAGGATTTCTGGATCGCCCTGTGAAGAGGTGAGTGAAGTCTGCCCGGCCAGGGCCCAGAAAGGGTTGGACTGGGGGCATAGCCAGATGGACTATCTTGGCCGGAGCTGGCCTTTAGGTTGGAGAAAGGGGTGCCAGAGCTGAGGAGGGTTCCTTTGGCAGTGTCTGTCAAGGGAACCTGAGCCAGTCGCCGGGGCAGAATTGAGACCTGGTGACTTGGGGTGTGCCTCTTTAAAGACTGGGGGTTCAGGGAACCACGGGAGTTTGGGAACCTAGCCAGATCGCCTTTCTGCCTGTTTATTTTTGTGTTGGGGGGAGCTCTGCTAAACTAGGACCCAGGCCCTGATGCCAGCACCAATCCCAGTTGGCTGCTTCTCCTTCAGGGTTCCTTGTGGGCCTTGGGAACAGAACAACTTTGGGAGGGAGGATAGAGTGCCACTGCCAGGTCAGACTTATGCCAGGTTGGACTTTAAGGTTGTTCTTGCCCATCCGGGCACCCAGAGCAGTGTCCAGGAGACTCCAGGAACCCTAGGTCTTTCACCAGGCCTTATTTCACTGTGCAAAGGGAGAGTGTGTGGAAATTAACTAGTATGATGAAGGGGGTGGCTGGGGCAAGAAGGAGGCGGGGCTGGGGGCAGCTCTGGCCTTGCTGTTCAACTTTAAACTGCCCCGCCTGACAAAGTGACCCTAGCAAGGCCTAGTGCTGTCTTAGCCTGCTTTGCCTCCCCTCCTCTGGGGATGGACATAATCTCTAGGGGATTATAGAGTAGGCCGTTGAGATTTGCTCCCTGCAAATGTGGGCTGCAAAAAAATGGCTTTTGTCTCCTGCTTTCTCTGGGCCTGGTGTGGAGAGCTGGTCGCCCATAAGTCCCTGGCCAATCCCACAGGCCCCTCCCAGACCTCTCCAAACCCTTTTCAATCAGAGAATGTTACTGGTCCTCTGATCCTGTCCCAAGCCTGCAGAATAGGGTGGCCTGTCCCTCTTTGGAAGAGAAATGGCCTGATCAGAGCTGTTTCAGCCAAAGCCTGTGTTTCCAGCCCTGGCAGGAGGTGTTGGAGAGAAGGGGTGTGTATGTGAGTGCATGAAGGTGCAGCATGAGCCTCATGACTCTGAGCCCTGGGCTGGGACAGCCCCTCTCACAGCTGTCATGCTGCCCAGCAGGGATTTGGCTGGTGTGTTTTGCTCCCTCACTCCACCCCCTCTAACATACATAGGCTAGATCTCTTCGACCCTGATCTTGGACAAAATAGGGGGGTTGCCCTTGAAAGATATCTGGGTGGTAACCCTGAGGTGAGAAGTGCTACAGGGGTGGTAGAGTGAGGCTAGCTGTCACCCATGCCCTCTGCCACTGCCGCCTCTGGAGGGTCCCTCCTGTTGTCTGTCCCCAGAGAGCTTCCTTAGGAGGGACCTCTCCTTGTTAGCTGTGGTTGACCCCAGGGTGACCCAGAGATAGTCCGGAGGGTCCACAGGGCCAGTGTTGCCATTTGCATTCTTCCTGGAGGGCTGGCCCAAAATGGGGGTGGGGAGAGGTGTGGTTTGATTCTCAGGCTGGGAACCAGGAAGTCCTGAGTCCTACAGAAGAGCTGTTCACTCAAGGGCCTACTTCACCCTCTCACCTCTCCAAGCTTCTGTTTCCCCTTTGGCTGGGAAAATGGAGTTAAAACTATTGGTCTGGGATGGTGGCAGGGAGAAGAGTGGGTTGAGATGAATCCCTGTCTTCTTCCTTGCTGTTTTGGGCATCTTAGGCCCAGACTAAGGGAAGCCAGCACAGTTTTACCTCCTAGATCTGTACTTCTTTGGGATCTCTAGTTCCCCAGAAGAAGCCTGGCTAGGCATTAACCCAGTTGAGATCTAGGGAAAATCCCTTGGCGTATGTATATGTATGTATGTGTGCAATTTCTGGCTGTGAATGATGGGACAGGGGAACCTGTGGTCTTTATTTGTTTAGCTGTGTTCAGGGGCCTGGCAACTGGGACTCGGCATTGGGGTGCAGGTGCTAGACTGCAGGGGTAGAGAAATGGAGCCCTGGTTTCTTGGAGGTGCCTCTAGATTGTTTTTGGTACAGCTTGGAGGACACTCTACTCTTTGCTTCTTAGTCTATCTTCCATGGCCCCATGAGTGAGGCCATGGCTTTGGAGGATGTTGGTACTCTGTCTTCCAAGGCTGGACGAAGGTGGTTTCTGTATCTCCCCAAGCAGTGCCAGCCTTACCAGCTTGAGAGGGCTGCGCTCGGGGGAGGGCAGAGGAATTTGTCCCTCTGGCCTTGTGTGAGGCAGTCCTCCTCCCACCCAGTGTATTATCACTGTTGCTTTTTATTTCTTACTGTTTGTGACTCCTTTGGCCTCAACTTTGAGAGCAGAACTGGTAGAGGATCTTTGGGGGTATGTAGTGGTAAGGTACAGTAAGATGCATACATTTAGGAAACTTTGAAGTCTTTGGGTGTGGTCGCGCCTTGAATGACTGAATGGGAAGAGGGGCCTGTCTGTTGTCTTGACCTCCAACCCCTACTTCCCAACAGTGGCTTCTAAGAGCCCCTTGAAGTTCCAGAGCAGCTTTTCTGTGGGCTGGCCAGATGACCACCCTACTTTCAGACTTTCGGGTGTGGTTGTGTGGCAGGTTTGGGAAAGAGATGACTAGGGAATGGAGGTAACAGGTATCAGGTGATGATACTTCGCTCTCCCAATCTAGTAGATTCTGATAGTATGAAGGGAAAAAAGTAAAACAAGATTTATTTTTCTGTGATATGTCACAGAAGATGCATTGCCAGTCTTTAGAAATGGAGTGTGAGCTCAGGAAAAGAGAAATGATATTGTGGTTCTTAGGTAATTGATTCATCAATCCTAGGCACTTTGAGGGTTCCCCCATTTCATCCGCTCCGGTCACTCAATCCCAGTGGCTGACCACTGGGGTAGTTGGTTTGGGAAGAGAGGCTTGTCCTTACTAAGGTTGGTGTGGTCCCTCTGATTAAATCAGAGGATTGGAAAAGGTGGGAGAGATAAATTTCTCAAACTTTTATTTAGAGTTCTGTTTTAGGGATTCCCGCATCTCTCTCATGCCCCCACCTTCCTTAGGAACATACTTTCTTTTCTCTGCTTAAGCCCCTATCCCTCCCTTTTAAAGCTGCTGGCACCTATCTCTTTCTCCCTTTTTCTTTTTTTAAATTTTTTTAATGTTTATTTTTGAGAAAGAGCGAGGAAGAGAAAGTGAGGGGGAGGGGCAGAGAGACACAGAGACACAGAATCCAAAACAGGCTCCAGGCTCTGAGCTAGCTGTCAGCACAGAGCCTGACACGGAGCTCGAACCCACAAACTGTGAGATCATGACCTGAACCGGAGTCGGACGCTTAACTGACTGAGCCACCCAGGTGCCCCTCTCCCTTCTATAAGATGACTTTCTTTTTCCTCACCTCTGTAACTTCACTTTTCTCTTTTTTATATTGTGCTTAGTTCCCTCTGAGGTTTAGGAAAATATGTTCAAAGGGTGGGTCTCAACCTTCTTAGGTATAACTTTAGATTGTTTCATTTGGCTCTGGTATGGGCAGGCGTATTTTAGAAGAGGGGACCGTTACCCCCCACCCCCATAGTGTGTGTGGAAACCCTGCTTTACGGAAGAGGAAGGAAGCTACCCTGCTATGCTGTGTCCTCCCTATGTTAGAACTCCTCTAAGTGGCAGTGTGCTTCCTGAGACTACAACTCCCAGCATGCCTAGCCTTGAGCCTAGCTACACATGCTCAGTAACTCTTAAGGCCCACTTCTGTTAACTACTAGGGACATCTGAGGAGGAAGGGCAGTTAGGGTTGCTAAGGGCAACGACCTGAGGCCTTCAGACTAGGTGAGATCCTGAGCTCGGTCCCAGCAGGGGTGAAGGGGGTGGGGGTGGGGCCTGAGCTGGATTTGGATGGGCCGTGGGTAGAAATTGGGGAGTTTCTTCTGTTGTGATTGGGATCTTCTGGTTGAAACTGGTGGAGGTGGAGGAGATCCAGCCATAGCTAGGCTTTAGTTCCAGTAATGTATTCCATACCCTGTAAGACCCCAGACTCTGTCTCTGGGAGAGGGATTTTGACTGGATTCAGACTTTGTGGGTTATGGCTACCCCTGGGTTGGCATTGACGTGTCTCTTGGATGGTAGCTGACTTGAGATCTGAAGAAAAAGGCCAGGGAATAAGGCACACCAGGAGCCAAGAACTCAGATGTGAAGCAAAGGGCAGTACTAGATATAGATTGGATGTGCTTCTCGTTTGGATGCTGTTGCCCTGGGAACTTTGACACAGGAGGTAGGAAGTGGGGAAGGGGAGTGGATCTCCTGAGAATCTATAGTGGGAGAATAGGGTATGTGTTTTTCTGGGGAGGAAGTAGGCAGTGGGTTAGGGTTAGGGATAAAGACTTTCCTTGTCACTAGAACAGGAGTTTGTAGGTATGGCTTTGCTCTGCTTTTGGTAAAGTAGTTACCAATAGCTGCCTTCCTCCTAGGATGCTAGGAAAAGTGTTTAGTGGGGAGACTTACTAGACATATAGATCTTTCTTTTGGCTCTGACAGGTCTCCCCGAGAGGGCCCTGCCCAGTCGGAGAGAGGGATGGACAGCCAGAAGCCGCCTGGTGAGGATAAAGATTCAGAACCGGCAGGTGAGTAGGGCAAATTCTGGTTTTGCTGGCAGCATCCTGCCCTTCCCAGGCAACCTTATATTTCTGGCGCTGGCACAAGGACAGGAGCTAAGTCTGTCTAATAGACAGGTAATTGAAGGACTTTGTTCGTTGGAGCAAAAGTCATATTGCCATCACTAATTCACCAAGAGTTTTGGTTAATCTCATGGGTCTGATGAATGAACTAGTAATTTTTTTTTTTTTTAATTCAAGTTAGTTAACGTATAGTGTAGTATTGGTTTCAGGAGTAGAAATTAGCGATTCGTTATTTACATAGGACACCCAGTGCTCATCCCAACAAGTGTCCTCTTTAATGCCCATCACCCATTTAACCCATCTGCCCCCTCCCCACCTCCCCTCTAGCAACCCCCAGTTTGTTCTGTGTATTTAAGAGTCTCTTACGGTTTACCTAGACTAGTGTTATATAGAAGATGTTGGCTAATGCTTGCTTCTCTGTTCATTCAGCTGATGGGCCTGCAGCCTCCGAGGAGTCAGGCACCACTGAGCCAGTCCTTCCCAACCCACATGGCGGGGAGGTCTCTGTGCCCAGTTCTGGAGGTCCTAGGCTTCAGGAGCCTCCCCAGGACTGCAGGTAACTAGTTTGGGGAAATGAGGATGTAAAGCCACACAAAAATTTGATTTGAGAGTCTGGGCTTTCAAGGAGGAACATTTAGGAAGATGAGTGTTTGGGAATCAGAGGCATACCAAATCACGGGGATGTGAGGGGTGCCTTTGGTCAGGGGCCTGGCATGGTACTGATGCTTGTGTATCCACAGTGTGGGTCCAGTGCGGCGTTGTGCTCTCTGTAACTGCGGGGAGCCTAGTCTACATGGGCAGCGGGAACTACGGCGCTTTGAGTTGCCATTTGACTGGCCCCAGTGTCCAGTGGTGTCCCCTGGGGGGAACCCAGGGCCCAATGAGGCAGCGCTGGCCTGTGAGGACCTGTCACAGATTGGTTTCCCTGAGGGCCTGACACCTGCCCACCTAGGAGAACCTGGAGGTAAGTGAGGAGAGGTGGGGTAGCTGATTTGGGCAGGAAAGGGGGTAAGGGCTGGGTGGCCCTGAGCCAGTGATTACCCTTCTGCTAACTCATTCCATTCTGTTTATCCTTTTCCTTCATAAAGGGTCCTGCTGGGCTCACCATTGGTGTGCTGCGTGGTCGGCAGGCGTGTGGGGGCAGGAGGGCCCAGAACTATGTGGTGTGGACAAGGCCATCTTCTCAGGGATCTCGCAGGTGGGGCTAGGGCCAAGGGATTGCATAGGCAAAGGGTAGAGCGAGCAGGGCTTGTGGGCTTCTGAGAGGCGAGGATGAGAAGGGCAGTGAATGGATGGAGGCAGAGCTAGTACCTGACCTGTTGTTCTGGGGAGAGCAGCTGGCACTGACACTTTGTCTCCACCCTGGCAGCGCTGCTCCCACTGCACCAGGCGCGGTGCCTCCATCCCTTGCCGCTCACCCGGATGTCCACGGCTTTACCACTTCCCCTGTGCGACTGCCAGCGGTTCCTTCTTATCCATGAAAACACTGCAGCTGCTATGCCCAGAGCACAGAGAGGGGGCTGCGCATCTGGGTAAGCAGTCCTGCCCTCTGGACATAGGACAAATAAGGGGCCAAGTGTACCTGGAGCTTTTGTGTGTCCGTATGCCTCGCTAAAATAGATGTGAACTTTGTGAGCACAGGGACTTTCCCTGTCTTGTTTTCCATGGTGTCTGCAGTGCCTAGAAGAGTGCCTCGCATATATCGGGCAAATACCCAGTAATATTTGTTGTTTGTTCATTCTGTGTCTGTGGAATGCCTGTTATGTAGAGAGTACTGTGCGGAGTCCTGCAAGGAATCCACAGCTGACCTATGTTCTCTGTTTCTTCCCACTATAGAGGAGGCTCGTTGTGCAGTGTGTGAGGGGCCGGGGGAGTTGTGTGACCTGTTCTTCTGTACCAGCTGTGGGCATCACTATCATGGGGCCTGCCTTGACACTGCCCTGACTGCCCGCAAGCGTGCTGGCTGGCAGTGCCCTGAATGCAAAGTGTGCCAAGCCTGCAGGTAAGAATAGGAGGGCAGGAGAGAAGCCTTAGGTGAAGCACAGGTTAGGGTTGAAAATGAGGGCAGAAAGGATCTGTTATATGCCCTCTGTGACTGCAGGAAACCTGGGAATGACTCTAAGATGTTGGTCTGTGAGACGTGTGACAAAGGGTACCACACCTTTTGCCTAAAACCACCAATGGACGAACTGCCTGCTCACTCTTGGAAGTGCAAGGTGATTATCCCTCTTATTCTGCCTTATTCTCTGTAATTCTACCTCCTGTCGTATCTTGTTTCTCTATTGCAATGAGTTCTGTGCTCCCCTCCGGTCTCCTCTCTGACCAGTGCCCGTTTTGCCTGCTCACTTCCCCTAGGCATGCCGGGTATGCCGGGCCTGTGGGGCAGGCTCAGCAGAGCTGAATCCCAACTCTGAGTGGTTTGAGAATTACTCGCTCTGTCACCGCTGTCACAAAGCCCAAGGAGGACAGCCAGTCAGTTCTGTTGCTGAGCAGCATCCTCCTGTCTGTAGCAGGTAAGCAACACGGACTGGAGGAGATTGGAATGGCAGTTTGGAAGTACTGAGACTGGCAGGGGCCATGTTGAAGCAAGTCGACTTTGAGAGGGGAGCCCCAAAGTGGGCAGTACAATCTCTGTAGCCTTCATGCCTCGCCCCAGCATGCTGTCTAGGAGCTAATAGCTGATGAGAGCCCTGGTGCCTGCTCCCCTGTACCCTCTGCAGGTTCTCACCCCCAGAGCCTGGTGATACCCCCACTGATGAGCCCGAAGCTCTGTATGTTGCATGCCAAGGGCAGCCAAAGGGTGGGCACGTGACCTCTATGCAACCCAAGGAACCGGGGCTCCTGCAATGTGAAGCCAAACCACTAGGTGAGTAGGGTTTGAGGGTTCCTGGAAGTAATTCCTGTCTGGTCTGTGGCAAGGGACAATTTCTGCTTTGCCTTAAACCCTGTACTTGCGATGGAGTAGAGCTGGGCTAGGTGGGAGCATGGTGTATTATGTCTGCAGGGAGAGCAGGGGCCCAACTTGAGCCCCAGTTGGAGGCCCCCCTAAATGAGGAGATGCCACTGCTGCCCCCACCTGAGGAGTCGCCCCTGTCCCCACCACCTGAGGAATCGCCCACATCCCCGCCGCCTGAGGCATCGCGCCTGTCCCCACCACCTGAGGAATCACCCCTTTCTCCACCGCCTGAGGAGTCTCCTCTGTCTCCTCCACCTGAGTCATCACCTTTTTCTCCACTGGAGGAGTCACCGTTCTCTCCACCAGAGGAGTCTCCCCCATCTCCCCCACTCGAGACCCCCCTATCTCCACCGCCGGAAGCATCACCCCTGTCCCCACCATTTGAAGAGTCTCCCCTGTCCCCCCCACCTGAGGAGTTGCCCACTTCCCCACCTCCTGAAGCATCTCGCCTGTCTCCACCGCCTGAGGAGTCACCTATGTCCCCTCCACCTGAAGAATCACCCATGTCTCCACCACCTGAGGCATCTCGTCTGTTCCCACCATTTGAAGAATCACCTCTGTCCCCTCCACCAGAGGAGTCTCCTCTCTCCCCACCACCTGAGGCATCACGTCTGTCCCCACCACCTGAGGACTCGCCCATGTCCCCACCACCTGAAGACTCGCCTATGTCCCCCCCGCCTGAGGTATCATGCCTATCCCCCCTGCCTGAGGTGTCACGCCTGTCCCCACCGCCTGAGGAATCCCCCCTGTCCCCACCGCCTGAGGAGTCTCCCACGTCCCCTCCACCTGAGGCTTCACGCCTGTTCCCCCTGCCTGAGGACTCCCCTGCTTCCCCACCACCTGAAGACTCACCTGCTTCTCCGCCCCCGGAGGAGTTGCTCATGACCCTACCGCTAGAGGAGTCGTCCCTGTTGCCACTGCCTGAGGAGCCACGACTCTGCCCCAGACCTGAGGAGTTGCACCTGTCCCCTCGGTCCGAGGAGCCATGCCTGTCCCCTCAGCCTGAGGAGCCACGCTTGTCCCCTGCACTTGAGGAACCGCGCCTGTCCCCTGCACCTGAGGAGCTGCATCCATCCCCTCCGCTCGAGGAGCCACACCTGTCTCCCCGGCCTGAGAAGCCATGCCCGTCCCCTCCCCCTGAGGAGCTGTGTCTTTCCCCCCGGCCTGAGGAACCACGCCTGTCCCCTCGGCCTGAGGAGCCACGCCTATCCCCCCAGCCTGAGGAGCCACAGCTGTCCCCCCGGCCTGAGGAGCCATGCCTGTCCTCTGGTCCTGAGGAGCTGCAGCTGTCCCCCCGGCCTGAGGAGCTGCGCCTGTCCCCCAGCCTGAAGAACCAGCGCCTTCCCCCGGCCTGAAGAACCACCCTGTCCCCAGCCTGAGGAACCACGCCTGTCCCCCCAGCCTGAGGAATCGCACCTGTCCCCTCGACCTGAAGAGCCCCCTGAGGAGCCAGGCCTATGCCCTGCACCTGAGGAATTACCCATGTTCCCCCCACCTGGGGAGCCACCTTTATCCCCCTTGCTTGGAGAGCCGGCCCTGTCTGAGCCTGGGGAACCACCTCTGTCCCCTCTACCTGAGGAGTTGCCGTTGTCCCCGTCTGGGGAGCCATCCTTGTCACCTCAGCTGATGCCACCAGGTAAGGGGATGTTAGTCCTCCTTTGTCTGGGACAGTCTTAATTCTTTATGGTACATTTAACTAAGAGTCTTCCTCTTTGTCTTTCCAGATCCTCTTCCTCCTCCACTCTCACCCATTATTACAGCTGTGGCCCCACCAGCCCTGTCTCCTTTGGGGCAGTTAGAGTACCCCTTTGGTGCCAAAGGAGACAGTGACCCTGAGTCGCCATTGGCTGCCCCCATCCTAGAGACACCCATCAGCCCTCCACCAGAAGCTAACTGCACTGACCCTGAGCCTGTACCCCCTATGATCCTTCCCCCATCTCCAGGCTCCCCAATGGGACCAGCTTCTCCCATCCTGATGGAACCCCTTCCCGCTCAGTGTTCTCCACTCCTGCAGCATTCCCTGCCTCCCCAAAACTCCCCTCCTTCCCACTGCTCTCCTCCTGCTCTGCCACGCTCCATTCCCTCCCCACTGAGTCCCATGGAGAAGGCAGTGGAGGTCTCAGATGAGGCTGAGCCACATGAGATGGAGACTGAGAAAGTCCCAGAACCTGAGTGCCCAGCCTTGGAACCCAGCCCTACTAGTCCTCTCCCCTCCCCCATGGGGAACCTTTCCTGCCCTGCACCTAGCCCTGCCCCAGCTCTGGATGACTTCTCGGGTCTGGGGGAAGATACAGCCCCTCTGGATGGGACTGACACTCCTGGTTCACAGCCAGAGGCCGGACAGACCCCTGGCAGTTTGGCTAGTGAACTTAAGGGTTCCCCTGTGCTCCTGGACCCCGAGGAGCTGGCTCCTGTGACCCCTATGGAGGTCTATGGCCCAGAATGCAAGCAGGCAGGGCAGGGTTCACCCTGTGAAGAGCAAGAGGAGCCACGTGCACCAGTGGCCTCTACCCCACCCACTCTCATCAAATCCGACATCGTTAATGAGATCTCCAATCTGAGCCAGGGTGATGCCAGTGCCAGTTTTCCTGGCTCTGAGCCCCTACTAGGCTCTCCCGACCCCGAAGGGGGCGGCTCCTTGTCCATGGAGCTGGGGGTATCTACAGACGTTAGTCCAGCCCGAGATGAGGGCTCCCTGCGACTCTGTACTGACTCACTGCCAGAGACTGACGACTCGCTACTGTGCGATGCTGGGACAGCTATTGGCGGAGGCAAAGCCGAGGGGGACAAGGGGAGGAGGCGCAGCTCCCCAGCTCGTTCCCGCATCAAACAGGTGAGAGGCCATCTAGCCACTGGTTGTGGTCAATGTGATGCCAACGTCAGGGGTGTGGTCCTTTGTCATGGATAGCTTTCCAACTGGTTTACTGAATCCTAGACTCTCAGAGATCCTTTAGTTGGTCCTCTTTGTTAGGGGAAATACTGATAGATAGAGAGGGAGTGAATTGCCTGGGTTTGTGGTTACCCAGTAAGATAATAAGGACTAGAAATTTAGGTCTCTCTAGCCAGTGTTTTTCTCATTGTGCCCTGTTGGCCACTTTCTACTTGGGACAGGGGAATGGTTTGAGCCGGAGCTATCTACCTGTCACTGAGAGCTTGGCTCTTCCCCTGCCCTGAGTAGGACTCCTGGGCCTTACCACCTCTCATGCCCTGTTCATTCATCTCTTCCCTTCCCCCTGAGCCTGTAGACCCAACACACTACAGGATTACAAACTCCTGACTTGCCCTTATAATCGTCCTCTTCCCTCACTCAGGGTCGCAGCAGTAGTTTCCCAGGAAGACGCCGGCCACGTGGAGGAGCACATGGAGGACGCGGGAGAGGACGGGCCCGGCTAAAATCAACTACTTCTTCCATTGAGACTCTGGTAGTAAGGAGAGGCTTCCCATTTCCCAAACATGCTTCAGCTGGCCCCTTCAAGATTAAACACCCTTTAAATCCCTGCACGCCCATCTACCTGCTTGCTAGCCTAGGGCCTGTCCAGCTATGTCTGTGCTTCTGTCCACCTGGCCCCCAGGCTTCTCTGAAATCTCTGCTGTTGGGCTGAGGCCCAGTTTGGGAGCTAGGGTGTTCTTCTGCTTCTTAGTCCTGGCTCCTGGTCTTCATCTTAGCCAGGGGTTCATGCCTCCTTCCCCCAAGATCAAAGGGGAAAGCGGCTTAGTGGGGGCAGATTTAGCTGCCTCACTTGCCACAACTCTCTGCCTGTAAGGTTGCTGATATCGATAGCTCTCCCAGCAAAGAGGAAGAAGACGACGATGACGACACCATGCAAAATACTGTGGTTCTCTTCTCCAACACAGACAAGTTTGTCCTAATGCAGGTACTGTACTTGCCTGGTGTAGTTCCATCCTTAGCACTGAGACCTGGCAGACCCAGCGTTGGCTGTGCGTGTTTGGTGGGAGGGTAAATGGGGAAAACCAAACGAGCACCTGGTTCTGGGGATACCCAACTAATGAGAAAACACAGTGAATCAGGATCATGTTGTTCCTTTGTTGGTCCATCCATCTAATGTCTCCTTAGTGTCTCTTCTGGGCTGGGCACTTGAGCTAGGAGTAAGGAGTATGGCTGTGAGAAAGTCAGAAATGATCTCTCCCCTATTGAAGCTTATGGCCTAGGGAACTTAATGTATGTTCCCATCCGAATAATCTCAAAGCTGATAGAATTTTGTCAGGTATGTTACTTTCTCATCCTGACCAGTCTTTATCCTTCTTACCATCCTTTCACTTCTCCTTCCTTTTACCCATGTCAGGATGTACCAATTCAAATGCCCTGGTCAGATGAGCAAGGCATGCTAGGAAGGAACAGGCCCGCGACGGCTAAGTGTCCTAAAGACAGGGGGGTGGGTTTTTGACTCCCCCCTTTCAGATTAGTGTTGTAGTTGGTTGCTGGGACTAAGTGTGATTGAGGAGGCCAGGTTGGATGTTCGGGTTTCTCTGTGTTTCTCTAGGACATGTGCGTGGTATGTGGCAGCTTTGGGCGGGGAGCAGAGGGCCACCTCCTCGCCTGTTCCCAGTGTTCTCAGTGCTATCACCCTTATTGTGTCAACAGCAAGGTGAGTTCAAGGCCCAAGAGGTCTGGACTGGGAAATGGGGTCAGTTATTTCTTACATTAGGCCCCCGTTCTGGTCATAGACCAGAACAAATAAACTTTGTTTATTTATTTTCAAATTTTTGAAATTTGAGTATAATCGATACTTGTTCACACTACTTAAAATGGCCATTTGTCATGGAGGTTATTTATCAGTCACTAGTGGTTACATACTCCTCTTGGGGCAAAGTACTTTGGAAATTGTGGTGGTCTTTATTAAGTTTTTTTGTCATAGATCATGATTGGTGTAATTTAATCTATCGTTTAACTTGTGAAAACTTTACTAGTAGAAAACATGTCCTGGAGATAAAGTATAAAATCAAAATCATAAGCACATGTCTGCAAAGAGAAACCAGTGTTTTTGACCCAAGTGTGATCACGGGTTTTGGGGTTTTCATTAACGTTAATGTTAGAACACATTCACTGCTGACATTCACTAATATGTTGTGATAGCAGGTTCTAAATGTTCAAGAAACGTTGGGGGAAACACAGCCTAATTCCGTCCACAGTCTTTTGGGGACTTGGCTAGTGATAGATTGTAATGAGGTAGTGGCTGGGTGAGGCCATTCTCTGATCAGCAGAGATCCCTGGGAGCCCAAGTTTAGAGTAACTACTTTTGGGGATAGAGGTGCTCTGCTTAGCCTTCCTGTGTTCTGATGGAGGTCTGGCCAGAGCACTGAGGTCCTCCAGCCCTACCCACGTAAGTACCACCCTCCCCTAAGAGGTCTTCCCTCTCCTGTACATCACACCCTGAAGAATTGCCATCTTCTGCCCCAGATCACCAAGGTGATGCTGCTAAAGGGCTGGCGTTGCGTGGAGTGCATCGTGTGTGAGGTGTGCGGCCAGGCCTCGGACCCCTCACGCCTACTGCTCTGTGATGACTGTGACATTAGCTACCACACATACTGCCTGGACCCGCCACTGCTCACCGTGCCCAAGGGTGGCTGGAAGTGCAAGTGGTAGGGAGACCTGGGATCTTGAGGGCCCTGGGCCAGAGACGCTGGAGGGATGTGATGTTGCTGACGTGACAGAGGCTGGGTTTAGAAGGGTGGGCTGGTTGCTTGCTTCTCAGTGAAGACACTTCTGGGTGCCTTGGGTAGGCTAGGTGCTGAGGGTCTGTCTTTCTGCCCCCACCAGGTGTGTGTCCTGTATGCAATGTGGGGCTGCCTCTCCTGGCTTCCACTGTGAATGGCAGAATAGTTACACACACTGTGGGCCCTGCGCTAGCCTGGTGACCTGCC
Source organism: Proteles cristata cristata (assembly GCA_017311185.1). Lineage (NCBI taxonomy): Eukaryota > Metazoa > Chordata > Mammalia > Carnivora > Hyaenidae > Proteles > Proteles cristata. Next base: position 1,837,146 of record JAESUZ010000312.1, read on the forward strand.
CTATCTGCCATGCCCCATATGTGGAAGAGGACCTCCTAATCCAGTGCCGCCACTGTGAACGGTGAGGGGACCCCTCTCCCCTTGTATTAGGCCCCCTCTTCCCTGTTCTTAGCCTTGCAATGGGTTTATCTCTTCCTGTCTACCTTCTTCCAGGTGGATGCATGCTGGCTGCGAGAGCCTCTTCACAGAGGATGACGTGGAACAGGCAGCTGACGAGGGCTTTGACTGTGTCTCCTGTCAGCCTTATGTGGTAAAGCCTGCTGGTGAGTATCAGGTGGTGGGGAGAGGGGAACAGGGATCAGAGCAGGGCTGTCTTATTTTGGGACAGGGACTCAAGCTGCCTTGGTTTACCTCTCTCTTCCATAGCACCTGTCGCACCTCCAGAGTTGGTGCCTATGAAGGTGAAAGAGCCAGGTGAGTCACAGAAATCCCAGATGTCACGCCCGGGAGAGACCTTAGACACTGTCTAGTCCAGCTCCAACCCAGCTTCATCTCCTCATTTTCAGAGGAGGAAACTAAGATCCTCAGGTTGAGTGGCCTGCTCAAGGTCACCCCAGTAGATTAGTAGTAAAGTTATGAAGAGAGCCAAGTTCTCCATTTTCCAGAGCAGAGTTCATTCCACTAGGCAACATGGCCTTTGCAGAATCTCATCTCCAGAGAGCACAGAACACAGATTTTTCTTCTCAGTGAGGGGGACTGGGGCCTCTCCTCCTCTATCATGCTGTGGGCACTGTATGCTGGCATTTGGCAAGTAGGGGCCCTCTTAGGCCCGGACAGCTAGAGAATATTTTTGGTGAACTAGATTGAGTCCTGAGCAAAGTCAGACTTCTGTAGTAACAGTCTCTGTGAACCTCTCTGGGTCACTGATGGAGAACTCAGGCCTCAGCTAGCACCCACTGGTGGGCTGCCCCCTCTAGTCCTCACACCCCAGTGTTCACCTCAGTCCATTTTGCTGCTTTTGTCCCAGCTGGAGACTTAGGCCGAAACTTGGAGTTCTGGTTTCTCTGGGGCCTCCATCCAGGGGCTACATGCTCTTCCCCTTTGTGCAGAGCCTCAGTACTTTCGCTTCGAGGGTGTGTGGCTGACAGAAACTGGCATGGCCGTGCTTCGTAACCTGACCATGTCACCCCTGCACAAGCGGCGCCAGCGGCGAGGACGGCTTGGCCTCCCAGGGGAGGCAGGGCTAGAGGGTTCTGAGCCCTCAGACGCCCTTGGCCCTGATGACAAGAAGGATGGGGATCTGGACGCTGACGAGCTGCTCAAGGGTGAAGGTCAGGCTGGGGAATCTCAGGGAGTGCCCAAGTAGTGGGAGCACTCCTGCGAGTGAGAGTGGAGTGTTGGGCGGGGCAACATTGCCACTCCCAGTCCCCCTAAGCCACTCTTGGGCTTGTCCAGATGCCTCTGTTGCAAGGCACTGGGCTCTCTGTTCTCTGATAGCAGGATGACAAGGTTAAAAGGGGGCCCAGGCCTCTGATCTTTCTCCCTCTCTCTTTTGTCTCCGTACACAGGTGGCGTGGAACACATGGAATGCGAAATGAAACTGGAGGGCCCTGTCAGCCCTGATGCAGAGCCTGGCAGAGAGGAGACCGAGGAAAGCAAGAAACGCAAACGCAAACCCTATCGGCCCGGTATGGCCCTGGAATGGGGAGGTGGCTGGTGAGGGACAGCTCACCAGGTCCCTGGCAGCTTCTCAGTCTCAGCTCTACCTCCTAATAGGTATTGGTGGTTTCATGGTGCGACAGCGGAAGTCCCACACACGTGTGAAAAAGGGGCCTGCTGCACAGGCGGAGGTGTTGAGTGGGGATGGGCAGCCCGACGAGGGTGAGACGGGTGAGGGCTCCCCTGGGGCATGGGAGAAGGTGGGGATTCCAGGACCTATGGGGCACTGCCAGGGAGGCTCTGGAGGTGAGGGCTCACTCATAGGGCCATGAGGGTGGTAGGCCCAACTGACGCTGGGGAGTGAGTGGACAGAGTGTCCTTTGACTGAGTTGGGAGCAGCATGCCTGATGTCCCCTGAAAAGGGCTGACATCTCCCCTTCTGTCCCCAGTGATGCCTGCGGACCTGCCTGCAGAGGGCCCTGTGGACCAGAGCTTAGCTGATGGGGATGAGAAGAAGAAGCAGCAGCGGCGAGGGCGCAAGAAGAGCAAACTGGAAGACATGTTTCCTGCTTATCTGCAGGTGGGTCTCTGGCTCTGCAGGGTGAGGGTGCACCTGCCCTGCAGAGCATGAAGAGGCCAATTTCTCTTACTCCTCCTGCAGGAAGCCTTCTTTGGGAAGGAGCTGCTGGACTTGAGCCGGAAGGCCCTTTTTGCAGTTGGGGTGGGCCGGCCAAGTTTTGGACTAGGAGCCCCAAAAGCCAAGGGGGATGGAGGCTCAGATAGGAAGGAGCTACCCGCCTCACAGAAAGGTCAGTTATGTAGGGGTAAGGTGGTCTGAAAGGATCCAGCTTCCCTCTATGCTTAGGAGCTGGTGAGGGAATTTGGTGGGGAACGGGCTAGTCTCCCAGAATTGGGGGTGGGCCAAGGCCTTGGCCTGTGGAGCTGGGGGCCCCTTTTGGGCATCAAGTGTAGGGCATCTCTGACTGGAGCGGGGACTTTTACTCATAGGAGATGATGCTCCAGAAGTTGCAGATGAAGAATCTCGTGGCCTGGAGGGCAAGGCTGATACACCAGGTGAGGGCTGCTGGGCGGACTGCGTCCTATCTTGGTTTTGCTTCTGTCAACATGTTTTGCTCCTGAGCACCATCTGGGTTGGTGGCTGGAAACTGTTTCATGCCATCTGGGGTCCAGGGTGGCTAGAGTGGTGCATCTACACTGTCCTTGGTTGACGGATTTCTCCTGGCAATTGCAGGACCTGAGGATGGAGGCATAAAGGCATCCCCAGTACCCAGTGACCCCGAGAAGCCAGGCACTCCGGGTGAAGGGATGCTTAGCTCTGACTTAGATAGGATTCCCACTGAAGGTGAGGCTGCGGCCCACGCTTGTCATGTATAAAGGTCCTCTGTGGGAGAAGAAGGTCCTACTTCTGGGACTGCCATCTGTACAGCCAGCTTCTTTGGTGGGGAGTCCTGGGCTCCCTCCCTGGCCATGGTCATTTGTGGCCCTGCAGTGTCCCGTTAAATCCCGAGCCTTCCTCAGCGGCGTCCTTCATCAATCTCCCACAGAACTGCCCAAGATGGAATCCAAAGACCTGCAGCAGCTCTTCAAAGATGTTCTGGGTTCTGAACGAGAGCAGCATCTGGGTTGCGGAACCCCTGGCCCGGAAGGCAGTCGTACGCCGCTGCAGAGGCCCTTTCTTCAAGGTGATACAGATGGGAGTGGCGTCAAGACAGGGTGGCCAGATTTGGCCAAGCTCACCCCCAGGATGGGCCTCTTGCTCTCTTTCTCTGATCCTATGCCTCTTGTAGGTGGACTCCCTTTGGGCAATCTCCCCTCCAGCAGCCCAATGGACTCCTATCCGGGCCTCTGCCAGTCCCCGTTCCTGGATTCTAGGTTGGTATCTATGCGTAACCTCTGTGGGCAGTCCCTGTTGTCCCTTCTCTCTCACTGGGGCCATGCCAAGGGAGGGGGTCTTGGACTCTTGGGTGTACTGTAGAAACCACTTTTCTCTACTTCTTTGTGAGTGGCCCTCCTGATGGGAGCAGGCAGTGGCCTAGGAGCTCTAGGCAGTTTGTCTGGGGTGGGGCTTGGCTTCCCTGCCCTCTGTGACTCTCTGCCCCTGCGCCCCAGGGAGCGCGGGGGCTTTTTTAGCCCGGAACCCGGTGAGCCAGACAGCCCCTGGACCGGCTCAGGGGGCACCACGCCCTCCACCCCCACCACCCCCACCACAGAGGGAGAGGGCGACGGGCTCTCCTATAACCAGCGGAGCCTTCAGCGTTGGGAGAAGGATGAGGAGTTGGGCCAGCTCTCTACCATCTCACCTGTGCTCTATGCCAACATTAACTTTCCCAATCTCAAGCAAGATTACCCAGGTACCCACGGAATGGAGACAAGGGAAACAACCTGGTAACATGGTGGGCACAGGGATTACCTGCCAAGTCTCCTCTAACGAAATACCTCTGCCCTCCAGACTGGTCTAGCCGTTGCAAACAAATCATGAAGCTCTGGAGAAAAGTTCCAGCTACTGACAAAGCCCCTTACCTGGTGAGCTGGAAGGGAGCCTAGGTCAGGGTGGGAACTGGGGCTCAGAGGTGTCTTTGGGAAATTCACTTTGGTTCTTTCCTTTACCCACTCCTAAAGCCAACTGGGCCAGAAGGGATTAGCTTCTGGGTAGGGAGTAAGTGACGTGAAGGATGGGGGCTGGGCATGAAACTGAGCCCTAGGCCTAAGGCTGTGTCCTGTATCCCTCAGCAAAAGGCCAAAGATAACCGGGCAGCTCACCGCATCAACAAGGTGCAAAAGGTGAGTGGGGGCCAGGCTGGGTCATGCCATCCAGGTCCTATAGCCTGGCACCTCTTGAGGGCGTGGGGAACATAGGGCTTGCCACAGCAGCCTGACTGCTCTGTGCTGGTCTCCCCCTGTAGCAGGCTGAGAGCCAGATCAACAAGCAGACCAAGGTGGGCGACATGGCCCGTAAGACTGACCGACCGGCCCTACATCTCCGCATTCCCCCCCAGCCAGGGGCACTGGGCAGTCCGCCCCCCGCTGCTGCCCCCACCATTTTCATTGGCAGCCCCACTACCCCCGCCGGCTTGTCTACCTCTGCGGATGGGTTCCTGAAGCCGCCGGCGGGCACAGTGCCCGGCCCCGACTCGCCCGGTGAGCTCTTCCTCAAGCTCCCACCCCAGGTGCCCGCCCAAGTGCCTTCGCAGGACCCCTTTGGACTGGCCCCCGCCTACGCTCTGGAGCCCCGCTTCCCCACGGCACCACCTACCTATCCTCCCTATCCTAGTCCAGCTGGGGCCCCCGCGCAGCCCCTGACGCTGGGCGCCTCATCTCGCCCTGGGACCGGCCAGCCAGGGGAGTTCCACACTACCCCACCCGGCACCCCCCGACACCAGCCCTCCACACCTGACCCCTTTCTCAAACCCCGCTGCCCCTCACTGGATAACCTGGCTGTGCCTGAGAGCCCAGGGATAGGGGGAGGCAAGGCTGCCGAGCCCCTGTTGTCACCTCCACCTTTTGGGGAGTCTCGGAAGGCCCTAGAGGTGAAGAAGGAAGACCTTGGGGCATCCTCTCCTAGCTATGGACCCCCAAACCTAGGCTTCGTTGACTCACCTTCCTCAGGCCCCCACTTGGGCAACCTGGAGTTAAAGGCACCTGATGTCTTTAAAGCCCCCCTGACCCCTCGGGCATCTCAGGTAGAGCCCCAGAGCCCGGGCTTGGGCCTAAGGCCCCAGGAGCCACCCCCTGCCCAGGCTTTGGCCCCTTCTTCTCCCAGCCACTCGGACATCTTTCGCCCTGGTCCCTATCCTGACCCCTATGCCCAGCCCCCATTGACCCCTCGGCCCCAACCCCCACCCCCTGAAAGCTGCTGTGCCCTGCCCCCTCGCTCATTGCCCTCAGATCCTTTCTCCCGAGTACCTGCCAGTCCCCAGTCCCAATCCAGCTCCCAGTCCCCATTAACGCCCCGTCCTTTGTCTGCCGAGGCTTTCTGCCCATCTCCTGTTACCCCTCGCTTCCAGTCCCCTGACCCTTATTCCCGTCCACCCTCACGCCCTCAGTCCCGTGACCCATTTGCCCCCTTGCATAAGCCACCCCGACCCCAGCCCCCTGAAGTTGCCTTCAAGGCTGGGCCTCTAGCCCACACTCCACTGGGGGCTGGGGGCTTCCCAGCAGCCCTGCCCTCGGGGCCGGCAGGTGAGCTCCATGCTAAGGTCCCAAGTGGGCAGCCCCCCAATTTCACCCGGTCCCCTGGGACAGGTGCATTTGTGGGCACCCCCTCTCCCATGCGTTTCACTTTCCCTCAGGCGGTAGGGGAGCCTTCCCTAAAGCCCCCTGTCCCTCAGCCTGGTCTCCCTCCACCCCATGGGATCAACAGCCATTTTGGGCCTGGCCCTACCTTGGGCAAGCCTCAAAGCACAAACTACTCAGTAGCCACAGGGAACTTCCACCCATCAGGCAGCCCCCTGGGATCCAGCAGTGGATCCACAGGAGAGGGCTTTGGGCTGTCCCCGCTACGCCCCCCATCAGTCCTACCACCACCTGCACCGGATGGATCCCTCCCCTACCTGTCGCACGGGGCCTCACAGCGGGCAGGCATCACCTCTCCAGTCGATAAGCGAGAAGACCCAGGGGCTGGAATGGGCAGCTCTTTGGCGGCACCTGAACTTCCAGGTACCCAGGACCCAGGCATGTCCAGCCTCAGCCAGACAGAACTGGAGAAGCAGCGGCAGGTGGGTGGACATCCTGGAGTGAAACCCCCCTCCCCCCGCCATATCTCTGCTTTCTCTGTGCCAGCTCTGTGATTGGAGTAGAATGGACTTACCCCATTTCTCTGTTCTCTGCACAGCGCCAGCGACTACGGGAGCTGCTGATTCGTCAGCAGATCCAGCGCAACACCCTTCGGCAGGAGAAGGAAACAGCTGCGGCAGCTGCAGGAGCAGTGGGGGCCCCGGGCAGCTGGGGTGCTGAGCCCAGCAGCCCTGCCTTTGAGCAGCTGAGTCGAGGCCAGACTCCCTTCGCTGGGACCCAGGTAGACAGAGTGGTGGCAAGGGGTGGCGGGTCCAGGACACTGAAGGTAGCCTCTCCTTCATTTACCTTCATCTCTCCCAGGATAAGAGTAACCTTGTGGGGCTGCCCCCAAGCAAGTTGGGTGGCCCCATCATGGGGCCAGGGGCTTTCCCCAGTGATGACCGACTCTCCCGGCCACTTCCACCAGCCACCCCTTCTTCTATGGATGTGAACAGCCGGTAAGCTCCAAAGCAAGGGGTAAAGCAAGGGAAGAGATCTCACCACTGTTGTGTGTTGCCCCAGATTTTCCTGTGTCTGACCCTTGTCCCCAGTATCACTTACTCGTCTTCCTCATTCCCTCTTACTGTTTCAACTCCATCTTTCCTCAGTGCCCTAAGCCCATGTTCTAGCACTTCATCCTGATTTCATCTTACTGACTACTGCATATTCTTCCAGGCAACTGGTGGGAGGCTCCCAAGCCTTCTATCAGCGAGCACCCTATCCTGGGTCCCTGCCCTTACAGCAGCAACAGCAGCAGCAGCAACTGTGGCAGCAGCAGCAGCAGCAACAGCAGGCAACAGCAGCAACCTCCATGCGACTTGCCATGTCTACTCGCTTTCCATCAACTCCTGGGCCTGAACTTGGCCGCCAAGCCCTAGCTTCCCCCTTGGCAGGAATTCCTGCCCGCCTCCCTGGCCCTGGCGAGCCAGTGCCTGGTCCAGCTGGTCCTGCCCAGTTCATTGAGTTGCGGCACAATGTACAGAAAGGACTAGGACCTGGGGGTGCTCCATTTCCTGGTCAGGGCCCCCCTCAGAGACCCCGACTTTACCCAGTAAGTGAGGACTCCCACCGAATGGCTCCTGAAGGGCTTCGAGGCCTAGCGGTGTCCGGCCTCCCTCCACAGAAACCCACAGTTCCTCCGGCCCCTGAATTGAACAGTAGTCTCCACCCAATACCCCACACCAAAGGTCCCTCGCTGCCCACGGGCTTGGAACTGGTCAGCCGGCCCACCTCAAGCACTGATCTTGGCCGCCCTCCTCCTCTGGCCCTGGAAGCTGCAAAGTTACCCTGTGAGGATCCTGAGCTAGATGATGACTTTGATGCCCACAAGGCCCTGGAGGATGATGAGGAGCTTGCTCACCTGGGCCTGGGTGTGGATGTGGCCAAGGGAGATGATGAGCTGGGCACCTTGGAAAACCTGGAGACCAATGACCCCCACCTGGATGACCTGCTCAATGGGGATGAATTTGATCTCCTGGCCTATACTGACCCGGAGCTGGATACTGGGGACAAGAAGGACATTTTCAATGAGCACCTGAGGCTGGTAGAGTCTGCCAATGAAAAGGCTGAGCGGGAGGCCCTGCTGCGGGGGGTGGAGCCAGGACCCATAGGCCCTGATGAGCGCCCTCTGCCTGCTGCTGATGCTTCTGAGGCCCGTCTGGCATCGGTGCTTCCGGAGGTGAAGCCCAAGGTGGAGGAAGGTGGGCGCCACCCTTCCCCTTGCCAGTTCACCATTACCACCCCCAAGGTAGAGCCAGCACCTGCCACCACTTCCCTAGGCCTTGGGCTGAAGCCAGGACAGAGTGTGATGGGCGGCCGGGACACCCGGATGGGCACAGGACCCTTTACCAGCAGTGGGCACACAACTGAGAAGGGCCCCTTTGGGGCTACAGGAGGACCACCAGCTCACCTGCTGACGCCCAGCCCACTGAGTGGCCCAGGAGGGTCCTCCCTGCTGGAAAAGTTTGAGCTAGATAGTGGGGCCCTGACCTTGCCTGGTGGACATGCAGCATCAGGGGATGAGCTGGACAAGATGGAAAGCTCGCTGGTAGCCAGTGAGTTACCCTTGCTCATCGAGGACCTGTTGGAGCACGAGAAGAAGGAGCTGCAGAAGAAGCAACAGCTTTCAGCACAGCTGCAGCCTGCCCAGCAGCAGCAGCAACAACAGCAGCAACAGCAGCATTCCCTCCTGGCCACGCCAGGCCCTGGCCAGGCCATGTCTTTGACACATGAAGGCTCTTCTCCCAGTTTGGCTGGGCCCCAACAGCAGCTTGCCCTAGGACTTGGAGGTTCCCGACAGCCAGGCTTGGCCCAACCGCTGATGCCCACCCAGCCACCAGCACATGCCCTCCAGCAGCGCCTGGCCCCATCCATGGCCATGGTGTCCAGTCAAGGACATATGCTAAGTGGGCAACACGGGGGGCAGGCAGGCTTGGTGCCCCAGCAGAGCCCACAGCCAGTGCTGGCACAGAAGCCCATGGGTACCATGCCACCTTCCATGTGCATGAAACCTCAGCAGCTGGCCATGCAGCAGCAGCTGGCTAACAGCTTCTTTCCTGATACAGGTAACTTGAGCCAGAGGGCTGTCTTAGTTACTCAGGGGTGATTGCTGCTGCCACCAAAAGAACACTGGAGCTAGAGACCTAAGATAATCCCCAGCTGAGGGAGATGGGACATAAACAGCATGGGCTAAATACCATGCTAGCAGTGCAGGCAGAAGCATTGTAGCTTTTGCCGAAGGAGGAATGGTGTCTGGCGTAGAGCAGGCAGTTAGATGTGTGAACGAATGCAATGAATTGAAGACGCCTGGTTAGCAAAAGCTTTGTAGCTATGGCGAGACCAAAAGGTCAGGAGCTAGAGAGAAGTGGTGTAGGAAAGAGCAGTCCAGGCAGGCATAGGCCCTTGAGTGACAGGTGTTGGGGGGACATTGGTGGGTGCGTTTGGAGACCATATTGAGGTGGTTAGGCCAGAATGGACTCCGTACGGAGGAAGGTGAATGGGTACTACCCTAATTTTGGAGACGTGAGAAGAGGGGGCAGATTGAGGAAGATCTCGAATTACACTAGCATTTATTGGGTTACTATTTGCTAAGCAGCGTGCCAAGTACTTTACCCTCGTCATCTAATCAACAAACTCATTAAATAGGTACTACGGGTGTCTTCAGTTAGGGAAGTAGGCATGGAGGGTAAGTAACTTGCCGAGGTCATACAGCTAACAGCTAGAGTTTGAGTACTGCTCTGATCCTCTTGACTGTTTTATGGCCTTAAAATATGAGGAGAGGAAGTTTGGTTAGTCCTTTAAAAAGTGGAGAGTTAAGTTTTGAGAGCAGTGGAGAGATATAGAATGTACAGGATCTTGGGAAGATTTAAGTTTTTGGTAGTCGCTTATTTCTCCTTTTTCACCCAGCATCCTGAACAGGCAAGAAATGAGCTGTAAGTGTTGCATATGGTGCCCAAAACAGCACTGGCATCTAGGACTTTGGCACAGTGCCCACATCTAGGGTTCTTAGGCTGTACTAGTTGCCCTAAGAGTACTTTCAAAGAATGCTTTCTAGGTCATAAAGTGTACTCACAGTCTTTGTTACTCTTGATCCTCGTGGTAGTTCCATGAGGTAGGCAGAGTAGGGAATCATGAAGTCTGTCAAACAGAGGAGGACACTGAGGCTCAGAGAAGTCAAATGACATTGGTACGTTAGCTCAACAAATATTTACTGAGTACCCTTTAGCACTGTACAAGTTAAAACAGGGCCATGTATCTTGTAAATAATAAAGCTAGTTAGTCAGGCTTCCTGGCTCCTAGTTCAGTGGTCTTTCTTCCACTTTTGTGCCATGCAATTGTTCTACTTGGTTTGGTGGAGGCTAAGGTATTGGAAGGAACAGCAGATGTAAAGTGGAGTATTGAATTCAATGTCCAGCTTACTTGGCCCTCCCCTCTCCAGATCTGGACAAATTTGCGGCAGAAGATATCATTGATCCCATTGCAAAGGCCAAGATGGTGGCTTTGAAAGGCATCAAAAAAGTGATGGCTCAGGGCAGCATTGGAGTGGCACCTGGTATGAACAGGTAAGACCTGGGAGGTAGGGGGTTACTGGCTCTTTCCTTTCCCAGTCCTTTCCCTCTCCTTCCTGGTTCCCTTCCCTACTTGTCCCACCTCTTTGCCTTTCAACTTCCCATATCACCTACACATCCCCTTTGCTTTGGTGGACTCCAGGCAGCAAGTATCCCTGCTAGCCCAGAGGCTCTCAGGGGGGCCTGGCAGTGATCTGCAGAACCACGTAGCAGCTGGGAGTGGCCAGGTAAGTGATCAGGTGGGAGTAGGAACTTGTATCCTATACAATCAGGCCACTTTTTTTAGGGCCTGATATGGAACAATGACCCTTTAGCAGTCTCTCTCATCACAGGAGCGGAGTGCCGGTGACCCCTCCCAGCCTCGTCCCAATCCGCCCACCTTTGCCCAGGGAGTGATCAGTGAGTAGAGGGATGGGGAGGAGTGGGATATGTGGAAGAAGAGGGATTGGGGTCACCCTTTTGCAGGTCCTGACACCCTGTTTCCTTTTCCAGATGAGGCTGATCAGCGGCAGTATGAGGAATGGCTGTTTCATACCCAGCAGCTCCTACAGATGCAGCTGAAGGTGCTAGAGGAGCAGATCGGTGTGCACCGCAAGTCCCGGAAAGCTCTGTGTGCCAAACAGCGCACTGCCAAGAAGGCTGGCCGTGAGTTCCCAGAAGCTGATGCTGAGAAGCTCAAGCTGGTTACAGAGCAGCAAAGCAAGATCCAGAAACAACTGGATCAGGTAGGGAAAGCAGACTTCAGGCTAGGAACCGGGAGCCCGGGAAGAGGGATGGCATGGGTGGGGAGGCCCCAGGCTGATCTCCCAACCATCCTGTGTTAGGTCCGGAAGCAGCAGAAGGAGCACACCAATCTCATGGCAGAATATCGGAATAAGCAGCAGCAACAGCAGCAACAGCAGCAACAGCAGCACTCAGCTGTGCTGGCTCTCAGCCCTTCCCAGAGTCCCCGGCTACTCACCAAGCTCCCTGGTCAGCTGCTCCCTGGCCATGGGCTGCAGCCACCACAAGGGCCTCCGAGTGGGCAAGCTGCAGGTCTTCGCCTGCCCCCAGGGGGCATGGCTCTCCCTGGACAGCCTGGTGGCCCTTTCCTCAACACCTCCCTGGCCCAGCAGCAGCAACAGCAACATTCTGGTGGGGCTGGGGCCTTGGCTGGCCCCTCAGGAGGCTTTTTCCCTGGCAACCTTGCTCTTCGAGGCCTAGGACCTGATTCGAGGCTTTTACAGGAGAGGCAGCTGCAGCTCCAGCAGCAACGGATGCAACTAGCCCAGAAATTGCAGCAGCAGCAGCAGCAGCAGCAGCACCTTTTAGGACAGGTGGCAATCCAGCAGCAACAGCAGCAGAGCCTGGGGGTACAAGCAAACCAGGCTCTGGGTCCCAAGCCCCAGGGGCTTCTTCCTCCCAGCAGCCATCAAGGTCTCTTGGTCCAGCAACTGTCCCCGCAACCACCTCAGGGGCCCCAGGGCATGCTGGGCCCTGCCCAGGTGGCAGTGTTGCAGCAGCAGCAGCAGCAGCAGCAGCACCACCCTGGAGCTTTGGGCCCCCAGGGTCCTCACAGACAGGTACTTCTGACCCAGTCCCGGGTGCTGAGTTCCCCCCAGCTGGCACAGCAGGGTCAGGGCCTTATGGGACACCGGCTGGTCTCAGCTCAGCAACAGCAGCAGCAGCACCAACAGCAGGGATCCATGGCAGGCCTTTCCCATCTTCAGCAGGGCCTGATGCCACACAGCGGGCAGCCCAAACTGAGTGCTCAGCCCATGGCTTCCTTGCAGCAGCAGCAGCTACAGCAGCAGCAACAGCAACACCAACAGCTACAGCAGCAACAGCAGCAGCAGCAACAGCTACAGCAGCAACAACAGCAGCAGCTACAGCAGCAGCAGTTGCAGCAGCAGCAGTTGCAGCAGCAGCAACTACAACAACAGCAACTACAGCAGCAGCAGCTACAGCAGCAGCAGCAGCAACAATTGCAGCAGCAGCAGCAGCAGCAGCAGCAGATGGGCCTCTTGAACCAGAGTCGAACTTTATTGTCTCCGCAGCAACAGCAACAGCAGGTGACCCTTGGCCCTGGCGTGCCAGCCAAGCCTGTGCAACACTTTTCTAACCCCGGAGCCCTGGGCCCAACTGTCCTCATGACGGGCAAAGAACAAAGCATTGTGGAGACGGCTCTTCCTCCAGAGGCTGCTGAGGGGCCTTCCACACATCAGGGAGGGCCGTTAGCAGTAGGGACTATACCTGAGTCAGTGGCGACCGAACCTGGGGAGGTAAAGCCTTCTCTCTCCGGGGACTCACAGCTCCTGCTTGTCCAACCCCCAGCCCAGCCTCAGCCCAACCCCGTGCAGCTGCAGCCACCTCTGAGGGTCCCAGGGCAACAGCAGCAGCAAGTTAACTTGCTCCACACAGGAGGTGTGGGAAGCCATGGGCAAGCAGGCAGCGGATCATCTTCTGAGGCCTCATCTGTGCCCCACCTGCTGGCCCAATCCTCTGTTCCTTTAGGGGAGCAGCCTGGGACCGTGACCCAGAACCTTCTGGGTTCCCAGCAGCCCCTTGGACTAGAGCGGCCAGTGCAAAATAATGCAGGGCCACAGCCTGCCAAATCAGGACCTGTCCCCCAGGCTGGTCAGGGCTTGCCCGGGGCTGGCGTCATGCCTACAGTGGGTCAGCTTCGAGCACAGCTCCAAGGAGTCCTGGCCAAAAACCCCCAGCTGCGGCACTTGAGTCCACAGCAGCAGCAGCAGCTACAGGCGCTCCTCATGCAACGGCAGCTGCAGCAGAGTCAGTCAGTGCGCCACGCCCCACCCTACCAGGAGCCTGGGGCCCAGCCCTCTCCCCTCCAGGGCCTCCTCGGCCGCCAGCCTCAGCTTGGGGGCTTCCCTGGATCCCAGACCGGCCCCCTCCAGGAGCTAGGGGCAGGGCTTCGACCTCAGGGCCCACCCCGGCTCCCCACCCCACAAGGAGCCTTAGCCACAGGACCCGTTGTTGGCCCTGTCCATCCCGCACCTCCACCATCCAGCCCCCAAGAGCCAAAGAGACCTTCCTCACAGCCCCCAGGAGCCAGCCCCCTAGTCCCGTCCCAGCTCCCTTCTGAGGCCCAGCTCACCCCCACCCAGCCAGGGACTCCTAAACCCCAGGGGCCATCCTTGGAGCTGCCTCCTGGGAGGGTCTCACCTGCTGCTGCCCAGCTTGCAGATACCTTCTTTGGCAAGGGGCTGGGACCTTGGGAACCCCCAGACAACCTAGTGGAAGCCCAGAAGCCAGAGCAGAGCATTCATCTGGAGCAGGTGAATGGGCAACCAGTGCCTGAGCCACCTCATCTCAGCATCAAGCAGGAGCCTCGGGAAGAGCCATGTGCCCTGGGAGCCCAGGCAGTGAAGAGGGAGGCCAGTGGGGAGCCAATAGGGGCACCAGGTACCAGCAACCACCTCCTGCTGGCAGGCCCCCGCTCAGAGGCCGGGCATCTGCTCTTGCAGAAGCTTCTACGGGCAAAGAATGTGCAACTCAGCACTGGGCGGGGGCCCGAGGGGCTGCGAGCTGAGATCAACGGGCACATTGACAGCAAGCTGGCTGGGCTGGAGCAGAAACTACAGGGTACCCCCAGCAACAAGGAGGTGAGTACTCTAGATGGATTGGAGCAGAGAGAATGGGGGCTGCAACCCAGGGCAGCGTGAGCATGTCTGTTCAAACAGGAGGCAAGGGCTCTGAGGAGGACAGCAGCCTTCACTTTGGGTTTATCTGGCTTAGGATACAGCAGCAAGGAAGCCTTTGACACCAAAGCCCAAGCGGGTACAGAAGGCAAGCGACAGGTTGGTGAGCTCCCGAAAGAAGCTGCGGAAGGAGGACGGGGTGAGGGCCAGCGAGGCCTTGCTGAAACAGCTGAAACAGGTGACCCCCAGGAGCTAGCCCCCTGGTCCCATTCCAGGATAGGGGGCACCCTGGCCCCCAGCTGTGCAGTGGCAGAGATGTATACACTGCGGGCTTCCAACCTTGTCATCTTGCCCCTCCTAGGAGCTGTCCCTGCTGCCCCTAACGGAGCCCACCATCACCGCCAATTTTAGCCTCTTTGCTCCCTTCGGCAGTGGCTGCCCAGTCAATGGGCAGTGCCAGCTGAGGGGGGCCTTTGGAAGTGGGGCACTGTCCACGGGCCCTGACTACTATTCCCAGCTGCTTACCAAGGTCAGAAAAACGGCAATACCTTTTGGGGATGACGAGGTTCTTGGGGAGGTGGAGGTGGGAACGGAAGATGAGGAAGTTGCTGATATCGTGTGGGGCCAGGATATTACGTCAGTCTCCCTATGCCATCTTGCACACAACACCCCACCCCACCCCCAGAATAACCTGAGTAACCCGCCGACACCACCCTCGTCGCTGCCCCCCACCCCACCCCCATCGGTGCAGCAGAAGATGGTGAACGGCGTCACTCCATCTGAAGAGCTGGGGGAGCACCCCAAGGATGCTGCCTCTGCCCGGGAGACTGAAGGGACGCTGAGGGGTAAGTCATGAGCAGAATGGGCCTCTCCTCTGGTAGGATTTGGTAGCTGGAGTCCCAGTTGGTTAGTGTCCTCTCTCATACAGTGTGAGACAGGAATGGTTGCATGTTGCCCTGTGCACACGTGTGACAGGATGCCTGAGGTAAGGAAGGGCCTGTTCAGGGCTAATTGGTTGGAAGCAAAGAGTCCAGAGAACAGGTAACAGGGGAGGTGGATGGCAGGGAAAGGGTTAATGAGGCTTTTCTTCATGAGGAACAGCCCTGCTTGAGTGGGTACAGAACTATAGTCAAATCTGGATTTGAATTCAGGTTCCTGTATTAATTTAGTTGTGTTGGCACAGCTAAGTAACATGACTGACTGTGTGGAGCCCAGCTTCTTCACTGTAAATAGGTGTTAAAACATTCCTCTGGCTGAGTTGTTAAAAAATTATAAAGCCCAGGACCTGACATACAGAAAAGGCTCAATAAATACAGCTCATCTGCCCCAGACTTGTAGATCGGTCGGTAGGTAGACAGCGAGCATGATAGCTAAGTTAGACCCTGTACTAGTTAGGCCTGAAATACAGGGGAGAAAGCCCTGTCAGCTCTGGTCACCAGCCTGATTTTCTTCTCCCTTTCTTCTTTTCAGATGCATCAGAGGTGAAGAGTCTAGACCTGCTGGCTGCCTTGCCTACGCCTCCTCACAATCAGACTGAGGATGTCAGGTAGGGGCAGCCAGAAATGCGGATGAGGAATGGGAGTGGGGGTGCAGGGGGTTTCATCTTTCCTTTGGCCAGTGGCAGATTTTAGAACTGGCTATGACATCTATTAATTTCTAGATTTGGGAGTGGGGAGGAGGAGTATGCAGGGCTATACCAACAAATGTTCTACTTTTGGCCCACAGGATGGAGAGTGATGAGGACAGTGATTCTCCTGACAGCATTGTGCCAGCTTCGTCCCCTGAGAGCATCCTGGGGGAGGAGGCCCCACGTTTCCCTCAGCTTGGCTCAGGCCGGTGGGAGCAGGATGACCGGGCTCTCTCCCCTGTCATCCCCATCATTCCTCGGGCCAGCATCCCAGGTAGAGGCTGCTCTGGGCGTGGCCCAGACAGGGCTGTGTTGCCCGAGCCTGGAGGAGAGAGGCAGCTAGAGCTTACACAGGTCTCTCTCTCATTCAGTCTTCCCAGATACCAAACCTTATGGGACCCTGGAACTGGAAGCCCCTGGAAAACTGCCTGCCACCACTTGGGAAAAGGGCAAAGGAAGTGAGGTGTCAGTCATGCTGACAGTCTCTGCTGCTGCAGCCAAGGTGTGTCCTGGGGGTACCTTGGAGACCCAGGGGCTCCTGGTCAGAAGGAGCTTGTGTGGATAAATTCAGTCACCCAGAACTATGTACTAGGACCTGCCGTGTGTGAGTGCCTGGGCTGGAGGCTGTGGGGTTAGGGTAAACAAAGCATGAGAGGTCCCTGCCCTCAGGGGGCTCATGGTCCAGTGGTAGACCCAAGTCAGCAATTGAGGAGAGTTGCACGTATTGCGACAAATGCTGCAAGACAGCGTGTCCTCAGTCATATTTGGTGGAACTCTTGTTATATTTTTTTTAATGCTGACAGGGTTTCGTGGTCAAAGAAAGTTGGAGCTCCCGGTTGAAACCACAAAACAAGTTTCTTTACTACAAGGTTCCACAGATCCTTTAACTTGTTAATGTGTACCATGAGTCTCCAGGTTGTGGATATAGTGTGTCATTCTTAAACTCGGCACTAGTCCCTTTTTGTGGAGCGCCCATTAATGGCCGCAGCTGTCTGGGAAAGGTGCTGTGAAGGAAGCGTGTGATAAGCGCAGGACTGACTGGCTGCTTGGGGAATGGGGTTCTGGGTGTTCTTGTCCCCATCAAAACCGGTGGCAGTGCTCACACTACACTGCAGACACAGCCTTCCCATCCCCTTCCCTGCCCTGGCAGAACCTGAATGGTGTGATGGTGGCAGTGGCAGAGCTGCTGAGCATGAAGATCCCTAACTCTTATGAGGTGCTGTTCCCAGAGAGCCCTGCGCGGGGAGGCACTGAGCCTAAGAAGGGAGAAGCCGACTGCCCTGGTGAGTGTGGCAGGAAAAGTCCTTGGGACCTGTGGGGAATGCTTCTGGTGGGAGGTTCTGACCCCTTCCTTCCTGCAGGAGGGAAAGAAAAGGGTCTGGGAGGCAAGAGCCCAGAAGCCGGCCCAGATTGGCTGAAACAGTTTGATGCAGTGTTGCCTGGCTATACCCTCAAGAGCCAGCTAGACATCTTGAGCCTCCTGAAACAGGTAGGTCTGGGGGAGAAAGGGAGGTGGATGTCTGGCTAGGGCAAAGAAGGCAGAGGGCTTTTGGGAGAGTGGAATCTGGGCGAGAGGAGAGGGAAGGGGCTAGTTAAGTGAGGAGCTGGCACTAATGATACTGGGCATGTACCCTCCCATAGGAGAGCCCCGCCCCAGAGCCACCCACCCAACACAGCTACACCTACAACGTCTCCAACCTGGACGTGCGACAGCTCTCAGCCCCGCCTCCTGAAGAACCCTCCCCACCCCCATCCCCCTTGGCACCCTCTCCTGCCAGCCCCCCTGCTGAGCCCCTGGCTGACCTCCCTGCTGAACCCTCAGCTGAGCCACCCGTCCCCTCACCTCTGCCACTGGCTTCATCCCCCGAATCAGCCCGACCCAAGCCCCGAGCCCGGCCCCCTGAAGAAGGAGAAGATTCCCGGCCCCCTCGCCTCAAGAAGTGGAAGGGGGTGCGTTGGAAGCGGCTGCGGCTGCTGCTGACCATTCAGAAGGGTGGTGGGCGGCAGGAGGATGAGCGGGAAGTGGCAGAGTTTATGGAACAGCTTGGCACAGCCCTGCGACCTGACAAGGTGCCTCGCGACATGCGGCGCTGCTGCTTCTGTCACGAGGAGGGTGATGGGGCCACTGATGGGCCTGCCCGCCTGCTGAACCTGGACCTGGACCTGTGGGTGCACCTCAACTGTGCCCTGTGGTCCACGGAGGTGTACGAGACCCAGGGCGGGGCACTGATGAACGTGGAGGTTGCCCTGCACCGAGGACTGCTCACCAAGTGCTCCCTGTGCCAGCGCACCGGTGCCACCAGCAGCTGCAATCGAATGCGTTGTCCTAACGTCTACCATTTTGCCTGTGCCATCCGCGCCAAGTGCATGTTCTTCAAGGACAAGACCATGCTGTGTCCAATGCATAAGATCAAGGGACCCTGTGAGCAGGAGCTGAGCTCTTTTGCTGTCTTCCGGCGGGTCTACATTGAGCGGGATGAGGTGAAGCAGATCGCCAGCATCATCCAGCGGGGAGAGCGGCTGCACATGTTCCGTGTAGGGGGCCTCGTGTTCCATGCCATTGGACAGCTGCTCCCTCACCAAATGGCCGACTTCCACAGTGCCACTGCCCTTTATCCCGTGGGGTATGAGGCCACACGTATCTACTGGAGCCTCCGCACCAACAACCGCCGCTGCTGCTACCGCTGCTCCATTGGCGAGAACAATGGAAGGCCAGAGTTTATAATCAAAGTCATTGAGCAGGGCCTGGAGGACCTGGTCTTCACTGATGCCTCCCCTCAGGGTGAGCACTGGGTCCTTCAAATGGTAATATGGAAGTGGGAGAGATTCGCAGAGTTTTTGTGAGTGACCTTCCTCTCCTGACCTCTGGCAGGTGGAGGTCTTTTAGAGATTCTCAGAGAAGGTGTTTTAGCCTCTTTTAGTCCCCTTAATTTCCCTTGTAATTTGAAAATGTTTTGCTTGTCTACTTCATGTATTCTAGCTTCTTTTCCTATCCACAGTGGAACTAAAGAATATGATTCTGAGACCACATCATCTGGCTCACCCACCCTGTTCTTAACCACGTGTTCCTTATGGCTGCTTTGTCCTGGCCAAAATTCTGTTGATCTTAGTTTTAGCATTAATGATAAAAATAAGTGAGCCTGTACTTTGTGGCACAAACTAATGTAAGTGACTGATTTCGGTTAATTTGTTTATGCCAACCCTGTGACGTAAGTACTTTCATTTTGCCCAGTTCATACATAAAGAAACAGAGCCATAGAGAGATTTGAGTATTTGGCTTAAGGACCTAAAGCCAGTACTAGAACTTGAACCCAAGTCATCCCAAGTCCAGAGCATGCCTCTTGTTCTGGCTCTCGGTTAGTCACTGTGGCCTGTGCTGGGTCTTCTGGGCTCTGGGTCCATGTTTGTGTGTCACGGGACTGTCTGATGCCCCTCCAGGGTAGGAAGCCGACCTTCCTTATTGTGGGAGAATGGGACTGGGAGGCCACTGGGGTGTCTTGAAGAACCACACAGCCTCGTGACAGAGGTATGCAGGCTGCAGGAAATGACCGTAGCTCCAGAGGGAGGTTAGGGCTGAGGTCAGTGAGTAGAAGTTGCCTCTGAGGGCTGCTCTCTTTCTTTGCCCCTTAGCTGTGTGGAATCGCATCATTGAGCCCGTGGCTGCCATGAGAAAAGAGGCCGACATGCTGCGGCTCTTCCCTGAGTACCTGAAAGGCGAGGAGCTCTTTGGGCTGACAGTGCACGCCGTGCTACGCATAGCTGAATCAGTAAGGAGGGGCTAGGGGCCAGTGGGCACTGGGAACTCTGCTCCTGCTCCCAAAACGTTCTGGCTGAGGCAAACATGACCTGTGCCCACAGCTGCCTGGAGTGGAGAGCTGTCAAAACTATTTATTCCGCTATGGACGCCACCCCCTGATGGAGCTGCCACTCATGATCAATCCCACAGGTTGTGCCCGATCAGAGCCTAAAATCCTCACACACTACAAACGGTGAGCTTGTGTGGTAGGGGCCGTGGGATGTGGGAGTGGGCGGTTGCTAGGAACCCTCCAGCCAATTAAGAGGGTTTGGGGGTTCACGCTAGGCCTCCTGATTAGAGGGTACGCAGCTATCACTTAGGGTATCCCTTTCCTCTTTCTCCGCCCTGCTTGGGTGTCCTAGGTTGCCCTGGGTTCTGGGACAGTCTTATCTTGGGCACCCTGGGAATGACTGTTGGGGAGGTTCCGGGTAGACAGCGGTGAAATTGTATGAAAGATATAAGGGGGGCAGTCACCTCCTTCCTCTTATTTTGCTTCTAGGGGGCCTGTGATTCTCCCAAACGTGAGACACCCTATAAGTGCTAGGGTCACCTTCCCTTCCCCAGGCTGAGTTGGTATCAAAAATAATTAGAAATATAATGGAAAAGTAATAAAACCTTACATTTGTATAGCACTTTATACTTTTTTTTTCAAAGCGTTTTCACATCCATTATCTCATTTGATCCTCACAACAACCTTATGAGGTAGGTAGGGCAGGTGGTATGACCCCCATTTTACAGCTGAGAAAACTGAGACCCGGAAAAGTTAAGTGACTAGACAAAGGTCACGCAGCTGGGACCAGAACCTTACCTCTTGATTTGTGGTTCACTGCTCTTTCCGTGTACCACGGTGGCCTGACTTTGGTCCCTGGGTCGAGGGGAGGCAGAATCCGCGTAGCAGGGTTTTCTTGGAGGCCTTTTGTTGCTCCTTGGGCTGTCGTAGAGCATCAGGCTCTTCTACCCCAGTTATCCCCAGTCCGCGATGCTGCAGTGGTTTTCAAACTGTGTGTGTTTCAGAAAGTCCTATAACACATAAACTGAATAAGCCGAACTTGGCCCTCTTCATTCATCCCTTCCCCAAATTGGATTCAACTAAAAGCATTCTCTTTTTCATCTAGTTAATGTATTGGAATTCCGATGACATTTTGTTAAAGAAAAAAGAAAAAACTTTCTGCTAAATAAAAAAGAATCAAAAACATTTGAAAACCACTGCTCTGGGATGGGCAAGATTTTGGCTGGTGCCCTAGGGTGGTGCAAAGGCATCCTGCCAGGCAGCAGTCATTCCCCTGCACTGAGCCATCTGCACAGAGCCCGACGTTATGTCAGAGAAGAGGACAGTCTGAAGGAAGGAAAGGATACCACTTTTTGGCTGTGAATTCAGAGCCACTTTTAATTCAAATCCAGCCTGATGTGGTAGACCCGGCCCCCATTTTCAGGGCTTCCAGTATGTTCAGGAGGTAGAACTCGGATGTTTGAGCAAATCATGAGCTTAAACTCCAGGCCTGAGCTGCTTGGGGAAGACCTCCCAGAGGAGCATGGCCTTGTGTAATGTCTGGCAAGAGGGTGGTTTAAGGTGGGGAGATGGGAGAGCGGGCTCAGTGTAGGGGAATTGGTGCCCCCCTCCCTCCACACCCCATCCCCTATCCTGGGCTCTCTGTGCCACTCAGGGGTGTCGGAAGGGTCCCCGTAACCAGTGGCTACCTCACTAAGGCCGAGACCCACATGCCTCTACTCCATTCTCAAGACAGCACGTGCCCCTAACTGGCATGTTGCACATCCCAGGGAGGAGGCGGGTGGTGTGTGTGGTCTGAGGGAGAACTATCTTGTCATGGCCTGTGTCACCTCCCAGGCCTCACACCCTGAACAGCACCAGCATGTCCAAGGCGTATCAGAGCACCTTCACAGGCGAGACCAACACCCCATACAGCAAGCAGTTTGTGCACTCCAAGTCATCACAGTACCGGCGCCTGCGCACTGAGTGGAAGAACAATGTGTATCTGGCTCGCTCCCGTATCCAGGGCCTGGGGCTCTATGCCGCCAAGGACCTAGAAAAGCACACAATGGTCATTGAGTATATCGGCACCATCATTCGCAACGAGGTGGCCAACCGGCGGGAGAAAATCTATGAGGAGCAGGTATGGACTGGCAGAGGCACCGTCTTAGTGTATGGTCTGTGCTCAGCCGAGGAGCAAGGGGTGGAATCAGGGTCAGGGGAGCAGGTGGAAAGCTGCGGGAGGAGGAGGTGGGCGATGGGACAAAGGCAGAATAAGAAAGGAAGATAAACCCACTGCCCGAGTCTGCTACCTGTTCTCACCACCAGCACCGCTGCCATTCTCTGATACTGTTCTCACTTGTACAATTTCGTCCTTTCTAGAATCGAGGCATCTACATGTTCCGAATAAACAATGAACATGTGATTGATGCTACGTTGACCGGAGGTCCTGCCAGGTGAGAGAGGAATGAGGAAGGAGGGATTTAGGGGTCCCTGGGTGACACTCAGGATGGGCCAACACAGAACCAAAACCATCTCAACTCAGCTGCCTGGCATCCCCGACTCTGGCCCACTGCTTAGGTACATCAACCATTCTTGTGCCCCTAACTGTGTGGCGGAAGTTGTGACGTTTGACAAGGAGGATAAAATCATCATCATCTCCAGCCGGCGAATCCCCAAAGGAGAGGAGGTGAGAGGAAGTGTCCTGTGTGAGTGACAAAGCAGCTCCCTCTTCTCTGCCATTCCCCAGAGCCGAGTTCCAAGGCCACTGCCCTCCTCCCATTCCCTCTGGGGTTCTGGCATTGATTCTACCCTCTTCTCTTTCCAGCTGACCTATGACTATCAGTTTGACTTTGAGGACGATCAGCACAAGATCCCCTGCCACTGTGGAGCCTGGAATTGTCGAAAATGGATGAACTAAGAAGCTTAGAGGCTACCAGGCAGGGGAGTCCCCCCACCCCCAACCTCTTCCCTGAAAGGGATGAGGGGGAAGAGAGGTAGCAGCCAGAGCCAGGACCCAGGGCTGGGGCTGCCGGCTGACCGGAGCCCCTGGAGCAGGAGGCTGGGGCAGAGGGCCCTAGGCCAAGCCCACCCTGGGCACCAGGGGCAACCCTCTTCCCCGCCACCGGCCCCCAGGCTGGCATCTCTGCCCCCAGCTCCAGGAGGGGCCAGACAGAAGCAGCCATTGGGCATCTCAGGTTTGAGGGGGATATGGGCCGGGAACTACCCAGAAGCAACTGGGAGGCAGCAGGGAGGGGGGAGGAGGATGTGTGGCCGGGCCTCACAGCCCTGCTGCTCCCACCGACCTCTCCGGCCCAACTCAAGGCTGCAAAGAGACTTGACTAAGCTTGACAATCCCAAAGGCCGGGTCCCACACCTGGCCCTGCCTGCCGGGTCCTGCCCCCACCCTCACTCCCATCCCCTTCCCTCTCAATCTGTCTCTGTCTCCCTCTTCTCCTCTGTGTTTCTGTCTCTCTATGGGTTGTGTTTCCTTGTTTTCCACTCTGACAAATGCAACATGAACGGGAAAGAGGCGCCCAGCTGCCCAGGAGGGCAAGCCAGGCAAGCCGGGCAAGGAGACCCCGCACCCACACCTACCTCATTTAAGTGTTGGATTTTTTGCTGTTTTGAAATGTGAGACCCTCTCCAAGCCCCCTACTGCCCCGACCCTCTCTTCCACCTCACTGCCCTCTTCTGAGTGGGTGGAAGGGGGGGGTAGGAAGAGGAAGAAAAACAACAACAAAAAATCCATCTTTGTTTTTAATTATGGGCATGGGATGGTGGTTGAGGCTAATGATGAAGATTGGGGATAACTGGCCCCGAGTTGCTCTAGGACTTCCTTCTCCATCTGGACATGGGGGCAGGAGGGGGTGCTAAACCTAGGACCAGGATATCTCCCTCCTGTTTTCCCAACCCCATCATGAGCCCATTTGCCCTCCAGCCCCTGGATGGGGTCGGGGGGTGGTAGGGTGAGGGCTATCCCTAAGTGGCATGCCCATACCCAGTGAGGCAGGGTGTGGCCTGGAGCTCCCACTTTCCCTCAGTCACCAAACTGCTGCTGGTCTGGTGGGAAGGGGTGGTGATGTGGGGTTGGGGAGCTTAGTGTCAGCGCGGGGAGGGTGGGGGGTATTTATCTATTTATACATGGGATTGTACATAGTCTTGTGGGGAATGGGGGAGCCGGCTGGAGGTGAGAACCCTCCCCTCTCCCCCCACCCCCGGGGAGAGCAAATGTAAAACTACTAATTTTTGTGCTTTATATATTCTATATAAATATATCTATTTTCTTTTTACAAAACCAGTTTATAAATGGTAGGGGGGCGTGGGGCGGACACATGGAGCTCCCCTTGTGGGGGGGCCCCCTCCATAACCCAACCTACCGCCCTTTTCCTCACCCCCTCCTTCCCACCCCCTGGCTGTGACTGCTGTAAGGTGGGGGTATAGAGGCTGGGCAATTCTCACCCCCTTTGTATAGTTGGACTATGTTATAACGCACAAAAGAGAGCTGGCCCCAGGGGGAGCCAGAGGGTGATGGGTTCCCTGCCTCCCTTTCCTTCCCCTTTCTGCCCAAGCTTGTGCTGCAGTTGAACCTCTTCCTGGGGGGTAGGGGTAGGTCGCGGTTGGGTGAGGCCCCAGACCCGTCTCTAGTAGGGAGCCTGGGGATGAAGATGAAGCTTATATGCAGTTCTCTCCTAGGGGCTGTGGGCAAAGGACATTTTGTAATTAATATTTTCAAGAATCAAATGTCTGGAGTGTAGGGGTGGGCTTGGTGGCGGTGGATGGGCGGGCCTGCTGGAGGGGGAGCACGGTCGCTGTTGTGATTTTAGGTTTGTTTTGTTTTGTTTTTGAATTTGGGGGGTTGCGGATTGATGGGGGTAGGGAGATTTTTTTTAAGCTGCTTCCTCAACTGTTTCAAGCTGCAAATGTTTAAGAGAATAACACCCCCCCCACCCCCACAGGAACCACTGTAATTAAATCAGACAGTGAGGAGACTGGGCTGCTGCCCCCAAAGCCATTGGATATTCCTTTTCCAAGAGCAAAAGGTCTAGGCTACAGGGAGGGGGAGATTGACTCCTATGAGTCAGGCTCTGGTTGGGGCTTGGGCCCTGGGATTGGGAAAAGGGGATGGGGCAGACTTTGTAAGCATATGCTAGGTATCCGATAGTCCTGTAGAATTTAGTGAAGAAACCTTATACAGTTTTTAATTTTTATATAAACTAACTCAGACCCAAGCTACAAGGTTGGAATTTTGGTTGTTGGTTCTTTTGTTTTGTTTTGTTTTTGTTTTTCTGTTTTTTTTTTTTTTTTTTTAAGTATCCCGCCTGTATAATTGCATCTGAATTCCCTCCCCCCCCCCCCCCGTGTTTGTATTTTGGGTTGGTTTACACTTGCACATATTCAATTTTCAGTTTTTCCCTTTTACAGTCTTCTCCCCTCACCTCCAGGACCCTCCCCCTTTTTAAAAAATAAATCGCTGACAAGTGTGAATCCCGTGGAGACTTTATTTTGTGTTGTGTGTATCCTGTACAGCAAGGTTGGTCCTTCGTAACAACGGATGAAATGATTCCCTTTTTTAAAGCGCCCTCTCTCCCTCCACCCCCAGCGCCCTGTCCTTGGCATGTTTTGTATCAGCGATCATTCTGAACTGTACATAATTTATGTTGCAAGAGGCAAAGGGCAAGTTTTGGATTTTGCTTCTTCCAAGTTTGTTTTTAAACGACAAATAAAAAAAGAACATTTTAAATACAAGCGGCTCCGTCCAGTCACCCTCGCCGTCGGCGAATCCGTGAGGTCCAATCTGTGAGGTCCGAGAGGACCCGGGGGAGGGTGGTTACTCAGGCCAGGCCACGCCGGAAGAGTGAACTCCCCGCCTTCCGCCCTTGGCTTGCGTTGTCTGACGTAGGCGGAAGTGGAGTAGCGGTACCGGACGTGGGGCGGGGCCTGCCCCCCCTCCACACCTCCCGCCCGGCTCCCAGAGAGCTTCCTAAAGCGAGCGAAGCTAGTCTGCGCCTCTTGAAATGGAGACGGTGAGGAGCACGGGAGGGCGGCGGGGGGCGCTGTGGAGCCTGAGACCCCCCGTTAGGGGACAGGGAGGCCTGGGCAGGGACCGGCGCTGCTGCCCAGCAAACGAGAAGCCGGCGTCTGTCCTATCCCGTGACTCTGCCCATCCGCTCCTTCGCTGGGCGCATCTTCTAGGACTGGGCCGCGCAGTGCATACTTTCCGTCCGCGTTACTCTCACCCCAAGTTGGCAGGGTTTGCTTTCCGCCAGGAACCCGTGCACACCCTGGCGATCTTTGGCCTCCTTTCCTCTTAGCACCTCAGACCGTCAGAGGTTTGCCAGAGAGCAGAGTTGTGATCCGGCTTTCCTGGGTGAGGCGGGGGCCTTCCAAGGGACTCCCGCTTGCAGGTAGCACCTGGCCCTCAGTTGTCTGAGTGTGAGCCCTGCAATCGGAAAGACTTCTACTGCTTCGAGGTGTCCAGCGAACTCACACGCCTTAATAAGACTGAAAAATGGGCTTTCTCTGAAGGAAGGACTCTTTTCAGTGTTAGAGGCCGCTTTGTCCCCGGACAAGTTTGAGTTTTGCCCTGCTCTGCGATTCTAAGCAGCGTTTTGGCATAGACCATTCTTGACTAGCAGGCGTTACCCAATTGTGGAGGGTCCCTGTCATTCTCCCAGAGATGCTGCAGGTAGCCCGCTGCATGTTTGGACCCACCCTCACTCTCAGGAGCCTTTTTCTAGCATCTGGAACCATGTATCCTCTGTCAAGCCGAGTAACCCTTCATGTCTTGGTTTTTATCATCTGTTACTGGCAGGTTCACCTTTCTCTGGGTCAGTCCCATGCCCATAGTAATTCCTTTACTACACCCTTTCTCTGCCTGCTCGAGTTACAAATGAGAAAATAGACGGAAGTGGTAAAATTGATTTGCAGTTGGTCACCCAGGCAAGGGAATTAGCTCCTACAGATTAAGACGATTTTGCATGAGAATAAAGAGTTTGGGGCGCCTGGCTGACTCAGTCAATACAGCATGCGACTCTTGATCTCAGGGCTGTGAGTTCTAGCCCCATATTGGGCGTAGAGTTTACTTTAAAAAAAAAAAAAAAGTCTGATTCCATTAAACTCAAAGTAACATATCAATTTTTATTTTACTTATAAATGTGTTATAGTTTACAAGACATTTTAATATAGATTTTCTAATTTAGCCCGCACACTTTATGTACTGATTAGGTTCTTGGGATAGAAGTTGTTTTAAAAAGAAAAGAAAACCCTTGCTTTGAAAGTGCTCAGCCTTCCTGGAGTGGGGGTGAGAGCAGGCCAATGACAGCTGTTACTGAAGGTAGCCTTTAATAAAATGCTATCATCAAGATGCAAACAAAGGACTGTGGAAGCATAGGGGAGGAAGAAATCATTGTAAACCTGAGAGGGCATTGCAGGTTGAGAGAACAGTGTGAGCACAGGCATAGAAATCGGGGTATGTAAAGATTATTTGGGGGTGAGCCAGTGGCATGATGTTGCTGGAGCTTTGGGTTTTGCTTGCACTGGGAGAAAAAATTGGAAAAGCAGGCCGAAGGTATTGCATATCACACTAAGTTTGAACTTCGTTTTATAATAAGGGGAGCCATGAAGATCTATGAGCAGGGCAGTGAGTGTGCTTTAGGAATGTTCTCAACAGCTTCTGCAAAGTAGAAGCTACTTCAGTACTTTTCAGCTACTTCAGAAAGTAGTGAGCTCCTGGTTGCTGGGGATGAGTCCCTTACAAGCCTGAGATGCTTAAAGAACTTGGAGACAGCATGAAAGATGAAAAGGAGATAGATTTAGGACAGGGAGACCAATTTAGAGAATGCTCCAAAAGTGAAAGATAGGTAAAAGCTGAAGTTAAAACTGTTAAAGTGGGAAAGAGAGAAATGGACTTGAGGCATTTCTAATATATCAGCTTAGTTGATAGATGTTAAGGACACGTTTAGGTCATGCCCTGCCCTGTGATTCTAAGCAGACATATTGGCATACCTCATTCTTGGAAGAATCAAAACTACACTTTTAGGCACCTGGGAGAATAATGCAAAAAACAAAGATGGGAAACACAATAAGAATAATAGGATGGAAGGGCAGATGCTGTTTTGTATTGAAGCGTTTGAGGAGTCTTTGTGACATCTGTGGTTGTCCACCAAACAATTAGAAATGTGGATTAGGAGTTCAGAAGAAACTGTGAGTCCGTGTGTCAGATCTAACCTGTGTCTCTATAATAATATTTTGTACTCCTGTATCACAGTGGTACTTTCTCAGGTCTCTTGTGTTCTTAAAAGCAGAGAAGAGTGGACATAGTTACTCTCCTTTGTGGAGAAACAGGCAGAAAGATAAGGTCATATTCAATTGTGGCTGACTGTGTGTAGGTTTCTGTATCTCTAGCTGTACATCTGTTTTCTTTTTCTGTAACTTAATCATAGGTCTCTCTGTTCATATCAGTGTGCATCATTATCATTATTAATTTGAGAGTTAAAAAACAATTGAGATTTATATGCAAAACCCCATGCTAGATGTTATGGGTGATACAAAGAAATATAAAATAGTTCTAGGCTTCCAAGAATTTAAACCTGTTTGGATAGATAATGAACAACAACAAAAAAAAACCCCAACATTGTAGCACAGTACAGTCTGTAAGTATTATATAATGGGTGTGATAATTTCTACAGAAGTAACTGTTTCTGTGTCTTTGTATAAACCTTTGTGAGACTGTGTTATACTATGTGTATATCTTTACTGCTGAACAGCCCTCTCTCCCACTTATAAGTGATGAGGCTGTTGTTCCAATAGCCTTGCCAAAATGCTAGGCCAAGCTGATAGTCTTATGCAGCCCAGAGAGAATAGAAGGAGATTATTCCCCTTCCCTCCACCCCCACCCTGGTCCATTAGGGGAGGGAAGCCTAGGGCTGTCCTGCCAACCTGACCATGTTTACCAGCTAACTTACCAGGTTCAAGCTGAGGCTTTTAATGTCATGTTCCTACAGCAGCTATGCAGGTGAAATATGACTTTAAGTTAATTTGGGTATATTACCCAGAACAAATATGTTCTCCATATTACCCAGAACAAATGGAGCCAAAATTGTTCATTCCAGTAGATTAAAATTCTCATGACCCCTCCTGGTTCCTAGATTACAATGAAATTTCCAAATGTTCCCACTTGAGGGAGCACAGACTTGGCTCTGAAGGTTTCTCTGTATTTAAAGACTGTCAGGGGCAAAGAAACTTACAAAACCAGCATCCTCTGGGCTGTAGCAGCCTTTGACTCACAAGGGTGCTAAGAGGAGTCAGGTCCCCAGTTTCAGAGCATTGATGGTCCTCATCCACCCTTCAGTTATTCAAGCTTTAACTCTCTCTTACTATCAACTGCTGGGATCCTCCCCAGATGTCCTCTCTTAGGGTAAAGCAGTATGTCTATGATTCTAGTGTCTACATTTAGGATTATATCACTTATAAGGCTGCAATGTCTTACACTGAGGGGAAAACAGTATTGTCTCTCTGGCTTCCATGTTTTTATAAAGTAGATCTGTGAGAACCTTGTGGGGACTGGCCCTAAGCACAGATTTTCTACTCTCAGCTTTTAAGATCAATGTTTCATTAAGCAGTATAGTATATACAGACATAAGCTTTGGAACCACATAGATATGTGTGCAAATTCTGCCTCTTACCAGCTATGTGACCTTGGGCAGGCTGCTTAATATTTCTTGGATCTCAGTTTCCTAATGTGTGAAAGTAAGGCTAATAATGGTATTTACCTTAGGGGCGGTTCTGATGACTAAATAAGATAATGTTTCAAGAGGGCCTATGGTGCTTTAAATGAAGTTATTAGTTCAACCAGCCCTTCTCTTAATGTTAGGCTAAAATGGATGGAGCCTAGGATAAGCTGAATCTTTGTTTCTTTTGTCTCTCTAGGTTACTTCTTCAGATGGCTCCCCAGCTCTGGAACATGAGCATTCTCAAGGTAAGTTTACTAAAGAAAGGAACCCCGCTATGAAAGCAATAGCCCAACCATACCTTGTCTTCAGCAATGTTTTCGAATCTTTCTCAGGATGCCCCCAGGGAAAAATAAAAACTGGGCCAGATAATGTGCCAAACCATACAAATCGGGAATAGTAATATGGCAGGAGCACCCAGCAGTAAATCATGGGCAGGGTGGGGATGACTAAGATTTTCAATTATCAAACCATTTAAGGGAAATTTTTGAGGAAAAACTTCCATAGGCAACTCTGGGCTGGCTACCCATGAATCAAAGGTCCCTAGTTTTTCAATTAGCTCAGAAACAGTGCCACTAGGCTTTTATCATCCAGTGAGTTCACTAAAGCCACTGAGTGTACACAAGAATAGAAAGGCCTTGAAAGCCCTTAAAACTAATGTAGAATGAGGCACTAAACCATAAAATCCAGGACACAGGAGAAGGCAGTTCCAGCACCTTCCCAAATAACTGGTTAGAATGGAATGGCCAACCCTAGACCATCTAGAAAGAAGCAGAACTTACAGACACCTCCCTTAAAGAATTTTGCCCAGGAACACTCATGGGTCTTCCCAGGGCATATTTATGGCATCAGGAGTATACACTTTCTCTCAGAATTGAAATATGGGGTGAGGTCTTAGAACATATTATTAAGGGTCTCTGAGTTCTCCACCTGACTTTTTAAATGCTCTGTTTTCATTTTGTTCATATCCAGGAAAATTAATATGGTCACATTTGATTTATCTGGATAATATTCTTCGTAATTGAGTACTGCCATATGATAGCACTGGCAGTTTTATGTTTCTGAGTACATTTGCAGTAGCACCAAGGCAAGAGTCAAAAACTCAAATTGTCTGCATGAACCAAGCAGTGCTGTAGGCCGCATATGACTGACAACCTGTAGATCTCATCACATCTAAAAGGAGGCAGCAACAATCCAGGTCTTGTCAATTGTCACTATTTAGGAATTCAAGGGGCACCTGGGTGGCTCAGTCGGTTAAGCGTCCGACTTCAGCTCAGGTCATGATCTCAGGTTTCGTGGGTTCGAGCCCCATGTCGGGCTCTATGCTGACGGCTGGCTCAGAGCCTGGAACCTGTTTCAGATTCTGTGTCTCCCTCTCTCTCTCATCCTCCCCTGTTCATGCTGTCTCTCTCTCTCAGAAATAAATTTTTTTTAAAAATTAAAAAAAAAAAAAAAGGAATTCAAGCCTGGTTTGGTCAGATCTGATTCTGAAAGAAATTGAGAATTTGGATTTTTATGTAAATCTCCAGATTTTTTAAATTGGGGAACTGATTTAAATTATTTTTAAAATGCTGAGAAAGCCAAATCAAATATGCTTGTAATTCTGTAGTCTAAAATGATACTATTTAACTATCAATGAAAGATGCCTTAAACTGACATCAAAAGACATGTTCTTGGGAACTCCCTTAGCCCATCCACCTCAGGCAAGGCAGGGGAGTTCCTGGATGGGGGACACTCGGAACATTGGAGTCCCACAGAGGCCAGCAGCACAAGGCCACAGGTTTCCCCTACATGACCTTGAAAAAAAAAAAAGACATGTACTTGGGAGCCTGTTAAGTTTTCAAATTTGAAAAACAATAGTGGGCTTCCAGTTAAAGATGGTGGATTGAATACATGCATCTACTCTTGTTCCTCCACAAAAAGCCACTAAAACCACCATAAAAAATAATTTTTTTTTCAAAAGGTACAGACCCACCAGAATAGGAAGAATAAGAGAGGAAACAATAGTAATTGGAAGCTGGAAAACAGAGGCAAGAGTGGTAAATGATTTAGCAGACCTGAGAAAACTGAATTATAAATTAACAATAGGGAAAGGCAAGAAGCATTGAAGATCTAAGAAGCAGTCAGATTCCGAGACTCCCTGCTCCACTGAGTGCAACTAGGAAACTGTCCCTCCCAACTTTGGCAAAGACTGGAGGCCTGGAGAGGGGCTCAGGCCCAGTTGAGCGCTTACGTACTAAACTAAATGCAGGAGCATGAAGTGAACTACACTGGACGCTGAAATCCCAGTCTTTTTCCCAGTCCAGTTTCTAGAATGCTAAAGAAAAGATCTTCACCCTTCCAAGCATGAAACTGAATAAATAATCTTTTTCTCCAGAATCCCCTTGAAGGGAAAGCCCTAAAAATATAAGTATGGAATGTTCCCCATCTAAACAGCTCACAGTTAACAAGACTCATGTGTACACTTGAGCTTCCAGTCAGCTTAGAATATGGTTTGAATGCTCCTTTGGCCAAGAATTATCAGACATCTAAAGAAAGCCTCTAACATTAAAAAAGAAAAGAAAAGAAATCCAAACTGCACCCCCACCCCCCAAAGAAACAAATAGGAGGGACACCTGAATGGCTCAGTCGGTTAAACATCTGACTTTGAGTCCCACATTGGGCTCTGTACTCAGAGCCTGGAGCTGTTTCAGCTTCTCTCTCTCTCTCTCTCTCTCTCTCTCTCTCTCTCTCTCTCTCTCTCTGCCTCTTCCCCACTAGCTGTTTCAGTTTCTCTCTCTCTGTCTCTCTCTCTCAAAAAATAAATAAACATAAAACAAGCTGTTTAAAAGAAAAGAAAAGTGGTCCAAATTGCCCCTGCAAAGGAAACAAATAGGAGGGGCACCTGGGTGGCTCAGTTGATTAAGCATCCAACTTTGGCTCAGGTCATGATCTTGCACTCTGAGTTTGAGCCCCACATCTGGCTCTGTACTGACAGCTCAGCTGTGTCTCTCTCTTTTTCTGCCCCTCCCCTGCTCACGCCATCTGTCTCTCTCTCTCTCTCTCTCAAAAATAAACATTAAAAAAATTTTTTTAAAGAAACAGGAAAAAAAAGCAACAGAAGGGAAAATTCAATGCATAGAGGAGAACTTTAGAAATTAATATTAATATATACTCAGATAAAGAACATATTTCCACTATGCAACAACAGGATACCATGTTTTTAAAGGAATTTTCAGAAAACAAAAAAGGGCTCTAGGGATTAAAACTATGATAGCAAAAAATTTAAAGCTAAGTGGAAGGTTTGGGAAATTAGGTTGAGGCAGTTTCCCAAAAAGTAGAATTAAAAATCAGAGTAGTGAGGTGTCTGGCTGGCTCAGTCCTGAGAGCATGTGATTCTTGATCTCGAGGTTGTGAGTTTGAGTCCCATGTTGGGTGTAGAGATTACTTAAAAGTAAAATCTTAAAAAAAAAAAAAAACACAAATAGGAGAGAAGATATTTTAACAGCAACGATTCACCAAACAAAAAACCAAAACAACCTTAAAGGTTCAGTCAAAGAAATCTTATAATCTACATAATAACAATTACATGGGGCACCTGGGTGGTTCAGTCGGGTTAAGCATCCCACTTCCACTCAGGTCATGATCTCACAGTCCTGAGTTCCAACCCTGCATCCAGCTCTCTGCTGTCATCACAAAGCCCGCCTCGGATCCTCTGTCCTTTCCTTGCTTGCGTACACACATGCGCACGTGCGCACGCTCTCTCTCTCTCTGTCTCAAAAATAAACATTTAAAAATAAATAGATAAATAATAGGAGTTACAGAAAGAGAAAAAGGACAATACAGAGGGAAGGACATGATCAAGGAAATAATTCAAGAACATTTCTTGGAACTGAAGGACATTAGTTTTCATCTTGAAAAGACTCATTGAGTATTCAGCACAGTGGATGAAACTGACCCACCCAAAGCAGAATCATCATGAGATTTCAAAACACTGGAAACAAAGGGAAGGTCCTGAGTTTTCAGAGAGGAAAAAAATAAGTTACGTAAAAAGAACCAGAATTGCCTTGGACTCTCAACACACCAGAAGCTAGACAGCAGTGGGGCAGTGCCTTCAGCATTCTGCAGGAAAATAAATTCAGACTTAGAATTCTGTATCCAGCCAAATTATTCATCAAAGATGAAGGTAAAATAAAGAAAATAATGATATCTGCAGGCTGGAGGGTCTCAAAAAATTTACCTCCATGTACCCTTTCTCAGGAAGCTACTGGAGGATGTATACTCCCAAAACAAGGGAGTAATTAAAAAAAAAAAAAAAAAAGGAAACATAGGATACAGGAAAAAAAAAAAAAGGAAACATAAGATACAGGACACAGGAGAAACGTGAAAGGGGGCGCTGGATGGTGATGAAGGAAGATCTCAGGATGACAGCGGTCCACAGCAGCAAAGCAGCCCAAATTTGAGCAGCTCAGAAGACTCTGGATAGACTTTTGGGTTGTTTAAGTTGATAGACTATCTAGTGCTTCTGAACCTCTTGAAAGGAGATTTAAACAATTGGTGAAGAGTTTGGGGTTGAATTAGTTATAAGTACTTCAATTAGTTATAAAAACAAAAAGACAAGACGGTTATTAACTCCAGGGAAAACAAAGTTACAAAAGAAAGAAAGAAAAAAAAAAGAAGAGTGCCTGGCTGGCTTGGTCAGTGGAGTATACGACTCTTGATTGCAGGATTGTGAGTTCAAGCCCCAAATTGGTTGTAGAGATTGCTTTAAACAAATAAAATCTTTAGGAAAAAAGGGGGAAAGAAGGGGAAAAAATCGAGTTTACAATTGGGGTTAGCTCTGAATAATGATACTTAGTCAAAATTATTTAAATACTAATATAACCAACATAGTTTAACTTCTGGAAGAATGGGGAGATGGGAGGTGCATGTTTGTGTCAGGGTCTTAGTAGGAAGGAGAACTAAAAACTCTCATATTCCTTGGATGATAATAGATAATGCCCAAAAGTGGAAAAATCAAAAAAGAGCAATATAAGCTTGTTATTTTCTAGACATAGAAATAAGTGCCAAAATAATCAGCTAAAAGAGGTCTCCTCTCTGGGGAGGGCTAGTCCAGAGCAGTAGGTGCCAGGGACTGGAGTTTTTCTTAACAAAATTTGTAGAACTATTTGATTCTTTAAACTGTGTACCTGTATGACTGGTAAAGAAACAAAAACAAACAACTGGCATAGGATTTAAGATCATGAACTTTGGTATCAGGTAGGTCTGTGTTTAAGTCTTTCTTATCACTACTAATGGCGTGAGCAGTTTATTTAAATACTTCCCACCTGTTTTCTCATCTGAAAAACGAGGACAGTATTTGCTTTACAGATTTGTTGTGAGGATTAAATGATGTGATATTTTTAATGTGCACATAGCATAGTATACAGCACCTTCAGATTATTATTTTGTGGGTTGCTTCTCAAGTTTAAAGCAAGCAGTTAAAATCAGAGGAATAGACAAGTAAACACACCCAGGGTCTCCCATTGGTCTAGAGTAGGTGAGATGATTTCTGATTCACACAGTTATCCCAGGATGGACTCTCAGGCTGTTTGGGGCCAGGTTAATTAAGCACTGAGCTCCAACTGAATGTTGATCTAAAATGGCCCAACTTGGACCAGGGCTTTCTCATCTGCAGGTCTTAGAAGAATTTTAAGAAGCTTACTTGAATTTTTAGATGCTTAATTACATCTTAACTAAGAAAAAAAAAAGTGAAAATGTGCTTAAATATATGAAAGGGAAAATTTGAGTTAAAGATAAGAAAAAAACTTAGACCAAACAGGCTAATGAAAGGTATTATAGACTTTCTGTTTTACAGCCATTGTTTGCATAAGGAGCCAATAAATATAGCCCTACCTGGAGTTGGGGGTTGAATGAAATAGTTTCTAAGAGGTTTATCCAGGTTTGGTGGTTTATCCAGGTTTTGTGGGAATAGGAACAAAATAGATAGACAAGGGGCCTTATAAAAAAAAAAAATCAGCCTCTAAATATTTGAACAACTACACTTTTATTTTCTGCCTCTTTTGATTGTGAGTTGATGCATGGAAGGAAGCTTCTAACTATCCCACCCTATACAGAGACCCCAGAATCCAACAATAGTGTGTATACTTCCTTCATGAAGTCTCATCGCTGCTATGACCTGATTCCCACAAGCTCCAAATTGGTTGTATTTGATACTTCCCTGCAGGTGGGTGAAATCCTCTTCTCCCATCCCCCTTCCTAGGAGCCTCTGGTTCAAAAACTTTCATACTGTCTCATCCCAAGGGTAATATCCTTGTCCTTATATGGGTTTAGTCTCATGTTTTCCCCAACATACCCAACCCCTTTCTTTTAAAGTCCTGCACCCTGTGAATTTTCCTTTGTGATTATTACTCTTTTGACTACAGGTGAAGAAAGCTTTCTTTGCTTTGGTGACTAATGGTGTACGAGCTGCTCCTTTGTGGGATAGTAAGAAGCAAAGTTTTGTGGGTATGCAAAAGTTTCTGGAACACGGTATTATTGGCATCTTGCGCTGGGCAGGGGGAGAAGCTTTGAACAGTGTTAAGGGATCTTGTCTTGGCTTCTAGGCATGCTGACCATCACCGATTTCATCAATATCCTGCATCGCTACTATAAATCAGCCCTGGTAAGGAACCTTAGTCCAGTGGCCAAAACCACTTTCCCTACCCAAAGCCCCTCATTCTCAGTTTCTTTTCTTCCAAGTGAACTACAAGGGGTTAATGAATCAGAGGGATCAAGTCTCAAGTTCTGTTGCTTCTGCCTCCAGGTACAGATCTATGAGCTGGAAGAACACAAGATAGAAACTTGGAGAGGTATGTAGAGAATTGGGGGTTGTAAAAAGAAAAAGGGATGGAGCGTTTACTGGGAAGTGGTTTTCCATACTGGTATTTTGTGAACCTCCCTTTTCCCTTCAGAGGTGTACCTACAGGACTCCTTCAAACCACTTGTTTGCATTTCTCCTAATGCCAGGTGAGTTCCAACTACCCATTTATCCAGAAAGGGAAGAGCCTTGCCACCAGAGTAGCTAAAGCCTTAGATACCCAGAGATCTAGAGGCCGAAGAGAGAAAAGATCCTTCACACAAACACACACACACTCACTCACTCACTCACACACTCTTTAGGTCTGGTTTGAGCACTGCTCTCCTCTCCCAGTCACCAGTTTTCCCTGTTTATAAATATGTTCTTAGAAGCTGTTTACCCGCCTTGGGCTCAGCACTGTGGGACTTATCATTATTCCCCACCTTCCCACAGCTTGTTTGATGCTGTGTCTTCATTAATTCGAAACAAGATCCACAGGCTGCCAGTTATTGACCCAGAATCAGGCAACACCTTGTACATCCTCACCCACAAGCGTATCCTCAAGTTCCTCAAATTGTTTGTAAGTGTCCTCATCCTGGCTTTTACTCCTTATATACTGGGTTGGAGGGGTACCCAAGGGTAGTTTGGGGAGCCTTGAAGATCAAGCTGATCGTTCTCTCCTCAGATCACTGAATTCCCCAAGCCAGAATTCATGTCTAAGTCTTTGGAAGAGCTACAGATTGGCACCTATGCCAACATCGCTATGGTCCGCACCACTACCCCTGTCTATGTGGCTCTGGGCATCTTTGTACAGCACCGAGTTTCAGCACTGCCAGTAGTAGATGAGAAAGGTGAGAGATGTCACAGAAGGAGAGGGAGGGCTCCAGGAAAGCCAGGGTGGTTCTGGGAAAACCTGTCCCTCAGTTAACCCCGGAGGGGGGGGTGGGGAGGTGGGGTGGGGGGGGTGATGCTACAGGCAGGGGGAGCCTTGGATGCCAGATCCTCTTTCCTGAACTGCCTCTGTCCCCCTAGGGCGTGTGGTGGACATCTACTCCAAGTTTGATGTTATTGTGAGTGATTGTGGAGGGGCCGGGAGGTAGGGAAAGGGGTGGGGTATTGAATGTGGAGAGGGAGTAGAAAAGAGTCTCTTCTGGGACCTAAGGGTTTTAGAAGCTTCCAATCTTTTGAATCCTATTTGAAAAGGAATTGAATGAGTTGGGCGTGGCTTGTGGGCATGGCTGACAACTACCCTAAATCCCTCTGGTGTGGGTGGGTGGGCTCAGGGTTTGGGGGCTGGCTTCCTTGCTTCCCTGCAAGCACCTTCCTCTCTCTCCCCAGAATCTGGCAGCAGAAAAGACCTACAACAACTTAGATGTATCTGTGACCAAAGCCCTCCAACATCGATCACATTACTTTGAGGGTGTCCTCAAGTGCTACCTGCATGAGACTCTGGAGACCATCATCAACAGGCTGGTGGAAGCAGAGGTAAGGAGCCCAGTGACCCAGAAGGAACTGGGGGAAGCAGCTTTGAGTGTGGGGTTTGGCAAGGAGGGTAGGGGTTGAAGGGCTCATCCTAACAGAGGCCATAACTAAATATCCCTTTTCTCCCTTGTTGCTCCATGCAGGTTCACCGACTTGTAGTGGTAGATGAGAATGATGTGGTCAAGGGGATTGTATCACTGTCTGACATCCTGCAGGCCCTGGTGCTCACAGGAGGAGAGAAGCCCTGAGCTGGGGTAGG
This sequence comes from Proteles cristata cristata, assembly GCA_017311185.1. Classification (NCBI taxonomy): domain Eukaryota; kingdom Metazoa; phylum Chordata; class Mammalia; order Carnivora; family Hyaenidae; genus Proteles; species Proteles cristata. The sequence goes on from JAESUZ010000312.1 coordinate 1,874,948, forward strand.
GGTCAGGCAGCACCAGGGGATATACCCCACTCACTGCCTGCCCAAAGTTCTAGGAACCACAGATGAAACCTTAAGAGAATTGTAACTCTGTTCCCTGCTTGGGAGTCCCCTACCTGGGACTCCCTGGGAGCTGAGGAAGGTGTGGGGGGAGGAAGGAGAACAGATTTTTAGCTGTCCTTATCCTCACACACACAGCCTAGCCCAGCCTAGCCCCTGCCTTCTTAGACATAGCCCCTTACTGGGTGAACGATGGGCTGTGTGCCCCTCAAGCAAATTCTGATCTCTAAGAGATCCCCAGACCTCACCCAGCCTTTGCCTCTACCTTTGCCCCTGACTCCACCCTGAGATAATAGCACAACAAAACACTTCCTAAAGGTATTTTTATTTATCCTGTTTCATGCTGTATGGAGGAGGCTGAGTCCATTTAGTGACATTTCTTCCCACAATGGGAGTGGGGAGGATTGTGGGGAGGAGGGCCTTTGGGTTCCTGTGCTGTGTGCCTGTGAAGGGAGATGGGGTTAGGTGGAGGAGGAGGGCAGAGTGATTAGCTGAGGTTATTGCTTTTCATGGCAAACGTAATTAAAATGACAGGAACTCTTAATGGTACTGCAGTGTTTGATTCTTGTAGTTGATAGACACTACTGCTCCAGGCATCCTACTTTATACGGCTTCTTCAGCTCATTACTGACAACAACAGAATAATGGCACGTGTATACACAAACAAACACACACACACACACACATGATTGTGTCAGGTACCATTCTTGGTGCTTTATGTATAGTAATTCATTAAATCCTCAGAACAATGGTAGGTACGATTCCAGTTTTACAAATTGTTAAAAAAACAAAACAGAAAAAAACCCTGAGGCACAGAAGGCTAAGAACCAGCCAAAGGCCACACATCTAATAAACTGTAGAGCTAGTATTTGTACCCAAACAGTCTGGCCCCAAAGCTCCTGCTCTTTACCACTACTCTGGATTTACTACCTTTCCAATTCTCCATTCATAACTGTTTCCTACCCTAGTCCATGAAATTCTCCTTGTGACCTCACTTCCCCCTCTGCCTGAACCATAGCTGGACCCCAGGAAAATCTCATAACAGTATTATGTCTCCAGAGAGTAGAGAGACTGAGGGTCTCCTTTAAGCAAAGAGACATGCCGCAGTTTTCAGCTGTTCATAGGGAAGGTTGGACTCTGTGTTTGAGTTTTGCTGAGCTGGCACTGTCTTTGAACCTACAAAATGCCTTGCCATTCTTCCAAGGTGAGAGTGAGCTAGAGGGTGAGGGTGGTGGGGAACAGACTCTTTACCTGTGCTGAAACCACGTGGGCCAAAACAGCCAGCACCAAACACCATAAGGACTGCTAGACTGTTGGGCATGAGCCAAGTTCTGGGTACCATCTCACCACTGACTTGCAGGTTTGATACCATTTCATGTCTAAGACCAGAAGCAATCTCGGGAGTAACCCCTTGCCCTACCCACACTGCACCTAAGAACTCTGATGAACCCTGCCCTACCTTACTGGTTCCTCCAAAGTAGGTTTCCTGATGGCACATATGGAAGAGTTTCAAGGCAGCTGTCAGGACCCCCATCTTGGCTCGAGAAGAGTCCCTGATTCTGCATTCACCTCTTCACAGCACATTCCCAGACTTGGGGGAGGGAGGCTTCCAAGTTATTAGAATTAGGATATGTTTATGTGTGTGTGGGTGAGTGCATGGTGGAAAGGACAGATGTCTCCTTATGTCACATTCCATCATGGAGCGTGTGTCTAGGGAGGAGGCAAGGGCTTTAAAAAGCCTTAGGACTCTGGTGGGACCTGGGTGGAAGGAAGCACTGTCAAGCAAAGAGCCAGCAGTGTTCAGAGCTGGTAGGTGTGTGAAGGGTCCGTGGAAAGGGGTGGGGGTGGGGGGATCTCAAGTGGATGGAATAGGGGCTGTTTGGGTTATCTTAAAAGTCCATACTGGGGAGCAGGGGGCCTGGGTTTGGTCTGGTTCTCAATAAGTCTGACTCTGCCCCACAACAACCCTCCTGGCTCCATCCTCATAAAAGGAAGGGTCTGCACCCAAAGGGCTGCATGATCTTTTGCCTCTCCCATTCTCCCCTAAACCCGACCAATCAGTCTCAAAATCTGAGAATGGAGTAGAAGGAAAGATAAAGGACAAAATTAAGGAGTCTCATAGCCTATTTTTACCTATTCCTCTCAGAAGAGGCAAATTCTCCCTTCTTCCTCAGGAACCATTGCCACACACACTCTTCTCCCACCTCCCTGCACCCTCCCCTCCACTGGAGCTGCTGCCATGGTTGCCAGGCATGGTTGCTAAGTCTCTGCATGGAAGGGTTGGCGTGGGCTGTGCTGCCACTAACATTACCATGGTGAATCAGGGGACACCTGGTATAGGCTTGGGGGAGGGATCATGTAGATGTAAGCAGCACCTCCTGCCCCTGGAACAGAATGATCCTAAAAAGTGACCATCTTGAGCACCACTTTAGGTGGGGGCTAAGTGAGCTGGGCACTGTGGTAGTGGTGGTGGGCACTGGGAAGCGGGGCGACTTTTATCATTTCAGTTGCTAGGGCGTTGGTTTTGCCAAGGGAGCACACTATTCCTCCTCCATCCCTGCTGAAAGGGTGCAAATGCATAACCACCATAGTTTGTCCTCCATAAGGCTCAGCAGAGCTGTGTGGGCACAGAACAGTATGACCCGCAAGTCCTGGCTTCTGGATTTGGGGAGAGAGCCTGCTGCGGGGAGAGGACTCCATAGGTGCCCAAGGACAAACATCTAGAACAGGAGTGTGGCACACTTAGGATGGTCAAGACAGACTCCTGTGTGCCGCCGAGCTAGCAGTCCTGGGCTGCAACACTGAGAGGGTAAGGAGTTAAGGGTGTGGAGGTTACCCTTTCTGAGCTTGGGGGAGGCAGCTCTCCCCCAGAGTCACATAAAAGCTGTGTGAAAGCCACCGCCTCCTCCCTCCACCGCATGGAAGCTGGTTACTCATCTCTCTGCACCCGAACAGCCACTGCCGCTAAAAATAGACCCCCTGCACCCCAACCCCATGGAAACCAGCGGAGAGTGGCAGGCAGAGACCTTGAGTTCCATTCCCATCACCTCCCTGTCCGGGAAACTGAAGTCCGAGGCAGCAAGTCAGAGGCAGAACCCTGGCGGTCAGGCACCCCGACAAGCAGAAGAGTGAAGGATTAAAACGACAGGAAGATTGAAGAAATGGGGGTGGGGGAGGGGCACCGTCAGCTTGCGAGCATAAGAAGTCCCCTGCCCACTCACGCAGGTCCCATCAGGCTTGGGGGACATGAGCAGTGGGAAGGGGCGCCCAATCCCGGGCCCCAGGGGGCGGCCGTGCACATGGGGGAGGTAACAGCGCTGTGCCGTCCGCGCCGCGCCGTGTCACATGCGCGCGCGCACACACACACACAGACAGGCACACACGTGTGCCCGGGTATATATAGTCCCCAGTCTCTGGGCCCGTCGCTCTGCAGTGGGCGCCGGCTCCTCGGGCTGGGAGGGGGCTCTCGGGGCGGGTGGGAGGGTGGGGGGCCGGGGTGGGGTGGGGCAGGATGCTGGATGGCCAGCTATTCTCCGAGGGGCCCGACAGCCCCAGGGAGCCCCAGGATGAAGAGTCTGGCAGCTGCCTCTGGGTGCAGAAATCCAAGCTGCTGGTGATCGAAGTGAAGACAATTTCCTGTCATTATAGTCGCCGCGCCCCTCCTCGACAGCCCATGGACTTCCAAGCCAGCCACTGGGCCCGTGGGCCCCAGAGCCGCACGTGAGTGAAGGAGGGGTGACGGGAAGAGAGTGGTGGGGCGGGGAGTGGGGTCTGGACCTCCCCGCAGGCACCAGCCAGACTGCTGGTCCCCCTTCTCTTCCCCACGCCTTCCCCTACCCCATCCCGAGGGCTGGGGCCTGACTCGTCTCACACTGTTTTGGGGGGCAGGAGTGGGTGTGAGGAAGGGCAAGAGGTGAGATGGGGCAGACGCTGTTAAAGTGTGCATGGAGAGATGGTGAGGAGTCCGGCTTCGACTTCAGCCCTAACATATACGCACGTGCACACGCACACGCACACACACTCACACACACCCCTCCACATGGCTGCCCCAAATGGTCTCCAGTGCTCCCAGCTCCCCGGATCTCGGCTCCCTTCCCCCACAAACTGCTCACCTGGGTTCCTGCTCATTGTCCCAGGTGTGGGCCGCGCTCGGGATCCCCTGAACCGCCGCCCCGCCGTCCCTGGGCCTCCAGGGTGCTGCAGGAGGCGACCAACTGGCGGGCGGGGCCCCCGGCCGAGGCCCGAGCCCGGGAGCAAGAGAAAAGGAAAGCGGCATCGCAGGAGCGGGAGGCCAAGGAGACCGAGCGAAAAAGGCGCAAGGCTGGTGGGGCCCGAAGGAGCCCCCCCGGTCGGCCCCGCCCGGAACCTCGGAACGCCCCTCGGGTGGCCCAGCCTGTAGGGCCCTCAGCTCCTTCAAGACCCGAGCGCCTGGGGCCGGCGGGGCGACCGCCCCGTCCATCCGCGCAGCCTCAGAGCGACCCAGGGGCGGCGTGGGCGGGGCCCTGGGGCGGTAGGCGGTCAGGGCCCCCCAGCTACGAGGCTCACCTGCTGCTAAGGGGTGCAGCGGGGACGGCCCTGCGACGACGCTGGGACCGCCCGCCACCCTACGTGGCTCCACCTTCTTACGAAGGCCCCCACAGGACCTTGGGGGCTAAGCGGAGCCCTGAGCCCTCCCAGGCGCCCGCCTCAGCAGCCCGTGCCCCGACTTCGGCCAGGACAGAGGGAGGGTTCACAAAGAAGAGGCTGGATCCTCGGATCTACCGGGACGTCCTCGGGGCTTGGGGTCTCCGACAGGGACGGGGCCTCTTGGGGGGATCCCCGGGCTGTGGAACAGCCAGGCCGAGGCTGGAGTCCGGCAAGGGGGCCGCGGAGAAAAGCCTGGGGCTGGCTCGTGCCGGCCGAAACAGTGGTAGCGACAGCCATCCCCAGGCCAAAGCCGCGGGGAGCCCAGGCTCGGAGACGGCTCCTGCGGGGCTGGCCGCGGCGACTCCCCGCGCACCTCGTCCGGCTCCCAGGTCCAGGCCCCATCTCAAGGGCTCGGGGGAAGGGAAAGAGAATAGGGAGCAGAGCTGGCTCCCGAAATGCTGGGTTCCCTCCCTTAAAAGGCAGCCGCCGCGACATAGCCAGACCCTCCCCAGACCCTGGGCTCCGGGAGGCACGGGATGGAGAGGGTCCCTGGGTCATAGAGAGGGGGCAGGACCTGAGACCTGGGAGGGCTGGAAGGGGGCCCGCCGCGCCCACACCCTGCCCCGCAGCTCCCGCGGCCCAGCTCGGGGAGAAGGCGTCTTTGTGATTGACGCCACGTGCGTGGTGATACGGTCCCAGTATGTCCCAACCCCTCGAACCCAGCATGTACAGCTTCTGCCCGCTGGGGTGCCGCGCGTCGGGGGGGATGCCTCTAACCAACCGAAGCCCAACAAGGAAGAGGGCGAGGGAATCGCGGCCTTTCCCTCCGCTTGCCAGAAACTGCTGTTGAGCAGCCGTCTTTCACACCAGCTCGGTGGGGGGCGAGGGTTAGAAGCCGAGGGCGGGAAGCCCCCGGACTCCTCCTTGGAGGAGCGCGCCTCCCGCATCTTGGGGCTCCCGGTTGGCGAGGTAAACCTGCAGGAGGCCCCCACGCAGCCAGGTAGCCTAGAGCTCTCAGCCTTAGGCCCACCGGCTTCGGGAGGCGCGGGCAGCGCCGAGGGCTCGGAGGAAGTGGCTGCCCCGCGGCGCGCGGGCCGGGGCTGGGCGCGGACCCCAGGGCCCTACGCCGGGGCCCTGCGGGAAGCCGTGTCCCGCATTCGCCGTCACACCGCCCCGGACTCAGACTCGGACGAAGCAGCGGAGCTCAGCGTCCATAGCGGCTCTTCTGATGGAAGCGACACCGAAGCCTCGGGAGCCTCCTGGCGAAATGAACGGCCCCGGCCCGGGGAAGGCGGGAAGACGGCAGAGCTGAGCGACAGTATCCGAGAGATTCTAGACGTCATCAACCGAACCGAGGAGGCCTTCTTCGGAGAAAGGGACACTAAGGGGATCCTGCAGGGAAATAGGGAGCAGCAGTGAGAGGCCCTTTCTTGTATTTGTATTCCCCAACCTTTCCATCCTTGGGCCCACTGGTCCTCTTTCTTCCTCACAGACTTTCTTGTACCCCTTACCCACAGTCGTTCCCATACTTGAAATAGAAGCCGCCCAAATGAAAGGAAAGGGAACATACGGCAATCCATTATTTCTTGCCTTTTTTCTTTTTCCTTCCCTTCCCTTCCCTTCCCTTCCCTTCCCTTCCCTTCCCCTTTGCTTTCCTTTCCAGGAGAGGTGAGGATGAGCAGTAGACTTTAATTCCTGCTCCATTCAGGGCATTGGGGTAAGATTTTCACCAGGGGCCAATGAACTAGTTGTGGAGCTGAGCAGAGAGACTTAGCCAAGACCAGGCGGGAGGGCAGGGATGCTGTAGTCATAGGAGGGCAACTTTAGGGCAGGGTCTCTGGGCTGGAAGGAGAAAGTGATGGAGAGGCTTCTGAGTGAAGTGACCAGGTGACATAAGGGCCCTTGGCAGAAGAGGAAGGGATCCAGAAGGAACCAGCAAAACAGAAAGAGGGATTGCTTTGGTATCACAAGGCTCCAAACAAGATTCCCATTCCAACTCTGACACTGATTGTTGGGTGACCTTAGGGAAGTCACTTCCCTTCTCCAGGCCTCCTAGTATGTAAAATAAGGGAGTCCTAAGATCATCTCTGATGTTTTGGATCCTTGGGGGAGGCTTTTATCTTATCCTCTCCTCCACAGGCCAAGAAAGAGAATTAGGAATAAATGTACAGAGTCTGAGGGTCCCTGGGTGGCTTCATTTTCACCTGCACTCATTCACAATTCAAGAGACTGTCCCAAGGTTTGCAGAAGTAAGTGGTTTGAGTAAGCGGTTGAGGGCTTCTATCCCAGTATCTTAGGTTTAGGTGAGGGATGCCCAAGGCAGAGCAGGATGGTGGCCTTGTCACTGTCCCTGGCCTGCAGTGGTCTGAACTGGGGAGGAAAGGCAGCCAGTGAATCACCTTGGGATTTCTTTAGACCTTCCCCCTTTTCCTCCTCCCCAGTGTTCCTTAGTGATGCTCTGAATTGTAACCACAATTTCCCACCCCGGTGGTATCACTCATCTGAAAGAACCCTGAAAATTTCTTGCATCTCTGCCTCTTCCAGAAACCTTGGCCAGGGAAAGAAGAGGGAGGCTGGTCCCAAAAAGCCTGTAGGTATGGGGTGTGTTACTCGCTGTAGCCACTATGGGGCGCGCGCAGGTCGCGGATTTCCCCAGTAGCTAATTCCCGAGTCCCCCCTACCCAGGCACTGCTAGTTAACCAGTTGATTCCCAGTTACTGCGCGCGGGTGTCCCGCCTTGCCACCCTCCAGCCACCCTCCAGCCGTGCGAGGTCGGGGGCAGTCCTCTGGCCTTCTAGACCTCTGGAGCGCGCGGAACCCCTCTTTGTACTCATCCACACCAAGTGGCTTGGGACCCAGACACTGAAGTCTTTTATCTCTACCATCTTGGAGAGCTCTGTCTCTGTTTATTAGCCATGCAAATTTGGCCAAATCACTTCACCTCCCTGAGCCTCAGTTTCCTCATCTGTCAAATGGGGGTTTATAAACACCTACCTCGCAGGGTTGTTGTGAGGATTTTATGCGATAATGTATGTAAAGCGCCTTGCACAGTGCCTGGCACACAGTAGGCGCTCAATAAATCTAAGCTTCCCTTTGTCCAATCTTGGCATCTTCTTCCTGTCACCAACCCACTCCCTCCCTCCGGTGTTCCTCCCCCGGAGCTCCAGTTTCTTCCCACTTGGTGGGGGGCTGGGAGGACTCCTTTCTTTGATGGAAACTCCCTGCTCAACCCTGTCTCCCCTAGTCCGGTGTCTTCCTTCCTTGCCCCCCACCCCACCCCCGCTGGCTCTTCCCACTGCCCCGGCACACTCCCCCCACCCCCCATTCCGGGCAAGGGCTGAGTCAGCCTGGGTAAATTTAGCCGCGACTCGGCGGGCGCGGGGGCTTTGCCCAGACTCAGTCGCAGAGTCCTGGCCAGCACGCCTCTGCCCCCATCCCTACAGAGTCCACCAACTCCAACTCTGGCTCCCTGTTCAGAGCCCTGACCCCATTCTCAAACACTTCTGATTTTGGTCTCCAGTTATTGCGATGTCACTCCCTACCCTCACCAGACAGACTAGGCAGGTCAGTTTGGGAGGTGGCGCTGGAGCACAGCCTGTGGCAGGCTGACCTTGGTTCAGTGAGGGGGGAGGATTGTCTCATTGGGCTTCTGAACCTGAGGGGAGAGCATTGATCAGAATCACCCTGGAGAGTCCCTCCCAGAACCTGCCTGGGACCCACAAAGTCAGCTTTCAAGTTGCTCTTGCTGGGGAGGAATAAAGGAAGTGAGGTTCACCTTGGGCAGAGATCAGAGCTTCCTGAGGTCTGTCTACCTTCCACCTACAAGTCTACCTCCTACTGATTCTAACTATTGAGCTTTGACTGAGCACCTGAGAGGAACCGGACAGTGGGCTGAGCTTCAGAAGAGATGCATAAGGCCTGCCTGACAATGGGGTGAAGATGAAAACATGCAAATAATGATAGTAGTGAGCAGGGAGTGGTAAGTACTGTAAGGAGTCAAACCAGGGAGGTTGTATGGATTTCATGAGATCAGGAAAGGCTCCATGAAGGAGGACGCATCTGAGATAGAATCTGGGGAAAGAGGTTCTAAGTAGAGGGAAGAGCAAAAATAGAAGTATGGATATGAGGACACGGTATATGTAGGAAATTACCAAATGGTCTGCTCCAAAGACTGAAGTTGAGGGCACATCCAGAGCACTTGTGGAAGATAAAGGCAGGAGTGAAAACTGAGGGCATGCTGGGGTGAGCCTGGCCCACTAAGGAGAATGTGCCTTGAACCTCAGCTTGAGAAGAGAATGGACTTCAAGCCAGGAGGAAGATTTAAGAAGGTCAGGGTAGTGGTGAGAGCATCTGCCTGGATTTTGCTGCAGCTCAGGGGCTCCAGGCTCTTGGGTTAGTAGAATAGGTAAGCTGCATGGGATGGTGGAGGGGCTGGCCCTGTGGAGGTAGACTCCACCATGCTGCCAAAGCCTCTTTGAGGCTGAATACCCAGGAGGCCAGTGTCTAAGAGCTCACCCACACTACTCTCATTAGCAGAGAAGTAGCCTGGTGTGGTGTTCAGAGCATGGACTCCCGTAGCCTGGCATCATGTCTTTAGGCCTTGCCTCTGTCTCACACCAGCTGTGTGACCTTGGGCAATTACTCAACCTCTCTGTGTCTTGGGGTCCTCAATTATAAGATGAGGTTATTAATAGTGCTTTTTTCATAGGCTTGTTGGAAGGATTAAACAATTCAACATGCAAAGCACTTAGAACAACGCCTGGTCCACAATAAGTAATATATAAGCATTAAGCTCTGATTATTATTTATCTCTAGAGCTATTTCATTAGTGTTGGAGGGGGGATAAGAAAAGGAGGATGGGGAAGAGAGAAGTAGAGGTAGGGCAGGAGGGGCGACAGGCAGCAGAGCCAAGAGGAGAGGGGAGCTCTGGGGTAGAGAGAGAGAGACAGTCCCTTGAATGGGTGATGGATGAATGGTGTACATGGAGCTTCTGGGTAGTTAGAACGGCAAGGCAACACACACACCCCTTCCCCAGGACTTCTCCATCTTTGCCTAAGGGTGGAGTCAGCACTAGCTGCTAAAGATCTGGGAAGAATGGGATAGAGAGGAAGGAGAGGAGTGACTACAGGTCTAGGGGCCAGCCCTTGGTGAGCCATATCTCACACTGGCCCTGCATGGCACTGTGGGTGGGAGGCTGGAGGCTCCCTGCTGCGAAAATGACTTCTAAATCTGGCTGCGTCTGCCAGCTGGTCAGCCTGAGACGGAGGCCACAACCACCCCCAACCTTGGGACAGCCTCACAGGTCAGGTGTAGGGACAGCAGACGCAGGAGGGCGTGGTCAGGTTGGGGCAGCAGGACACTACCCTCCCCCGGCCAAAGCCAGGTTCTTCCCAGGAAGCCCTTTTCTGTCCCAAATGTGGCCCAGTTAATATGGCTTTAAAGGACCAGTGGGCCCCTTCCCCTTCCAGACTCTCATGAGAGCCCTGGAACCTCTCTAGATCAGTCACAAATGGATAACAAAGAACTAGTCCATAACTATATAACTATGGGACTTTATAGGATTCAGGGTCAGGAGTTGGGGCGGGGGAGGGTATGAGGAGGAGAGAACAAGAGAGATGGCTGGACCTGAGTACATAGGGAGTGTGCAAAATGTGTCTATGAAGAAAGGTGAGTATTCACTCATTCATTTGTTCACTCAGTCATTAAACATGTACGCCAGGCCTGAGGGACACACGAGACTCAGACCCGGTTCCTATTTAAAGGGAGCTTCCAATCTAGGGTGGATGTGAGATAGGGCAAGGAATGTGGGAGAGGAAACCCACAAAGTCATTACAGTGAAGGCCGTACAACATCATATATGTTAATGAAGGCATTCCTGAGGAGCCAGGCAAGCTTGAAGGAAAGAGCAGGTCCCCGACTATGACTTCTGAGGAGAGGGAATATACTCACGGACTCTGAGAGATGGGTCACTGGGGGTGCATTTGTCAGTGAAGGGAGGCTCAGTATGCATACTGTCCCCTCCTTTGCATGTCTTGGCATGGGGTGGGCTTGCCCTGAAGCCCCTGATACTACATAGCTTTTTATGAGTCCTTCCGTTTTTAAATTTTTTTTTTAATTTTTTTTAAATGTTTTATTTATTTCTAGGAGAGAGAGAGAGACAGCGTGAGCAGGGGAGGGTCAGAGAGAGAGGGAGTCACAGACCGAAACAGGCTCCAGGCCCCGAGCTGGCAGTCAGCACAGAGCCCGACGCGGGGCTCGAACCCACGAACCGCGAGATCATGACCCAAGCGAAAGTCGGACGCTTAACCGACTAAGCCACCCAGGCGCCCCTGTTTTTAAATTTTTTAAATTAATTTATTTACTTTGAGAGAGAGAGAATAAGAAGGAGAGGAGCAGAGAGGAGAGACAGAATCCCAAGCAGGCTCTGCACCATCAGCCCAGAGCCCCATATGGGATTCGAACTGACAAACTGTGAGATCATGACCTGAGCAGAGATCAGGAGTTGGAGGCTTAACCGACTACTCCACCCAGGTGCTCCTTTATGAGTCCTTTTATTTTATTATTATTTTTTAAATGTTTGTTCATATTTGAGAGAAAGAGTGTGAGTGGGGGAGGGGCAGAGAGAGATGGGAACAAGGGATCTGAGGTGTGCTCTGTCCTGACAGCAGCAAGCCTGATATGGGCTGGGACTCACCAACCATGAGATCATGACCTGTGCTGAAATCGGACACTTAACCAACTGAGCCAGCCAGGCGTCCCTTTATGACTCCTTTTAAAGAATAGTTGCTTTGGGGCACCTGGGTGACTTATTGGGTTAAATGTCCAACTTTGGCTCAGGTCATGATCTCACAGTTTGTGAATTTGAGCACCTCATCAGGCTTTGTGCTGACAGGTCAGAGCCTGGAGCTTGCTTTGGATTCTGTGTCTCCCTTTCTCTCTGCCCTCCCCCACTCACACTCTGTCTCTCTCTCTCTGAGAAATAAACATTAAAAAAAGAATAGTTGCTTCATCCATCCATCTATCCATCATGCATGCATGTATCCTTCTATACATCTCACCTATCCATTTATCCATCCATCTACCAACACTTCTGTCATCCATTCACCCATTTATCCATCCATTCACCCATCCATCTCTTCTCTTAATGAGGACATGTGATATGCCTAGCTCAGTGCTACAAGGAATGCCAAGATGAACCAAGCACAGAGCCAATGTCCTCAGGAAGGTGAAACCCCAGCAGGAGGATAGGTAACCTATACAGATAACCACCCATGGGACAGCCAGTATGTGCTGTTAATGAAAGCCCTGCCCAGAAGCAAGGCCACTTTGTCAAAGGATATTAGAAGGGCTTAATGTAGGGAAGGACATGTGAGATGGGTTTCAACAGAGGAAGATGGGGAAGAGGTACTTTCCAGGGTATGGGCAAAAATTGAGAGGTAGGAAAGCCCAAAGCTTTTCTAGGGAACACAGTCACTGGGGGATATAGAGGTTCAAGAACCCTGGAATGATGTGTGTGAGCCAAATCATGAAGTGTCTCTGGAAAGCAAGGATAAAACATTTGAGCTTTAGTGAGAGAAACTGAGGAAGAGGGGAGGGGCAGAGAGGTTTTGAGTTGCAAATGTCCCAGTGGCCTCCTCAACACCTATAGCGTTGTTTTCTCTGCTGCTTGATTGTGGCCTTTGTTGGTCTTGTTATGTTGTGGAATCCCCTGCTGGACCATAAGCTACTGAAGGGTAGTGCCTTTGATTTAGCTCTGTATCCACTACAAGCTTGGCCTGGAACAGTCTCCCGGCAAATGCTATCAGAAGGTAGGAAGAAATGATAAAACTGTCTAATAGGAACACTGGCACAGCAATTCAGCGTCAGATAAATGGGAACAGAGGAGGCTGCTGCCTGGTGTCCCACCCCCACCCCAGCATAGGGATAAACCCTGCTCTCTTTGCCAGTCTCTCCAGGAGATCTTCCAAGAGGTACCACAAGGTGGCGGTGTTCTGTCTGTAGCTCTGTGTTCCGCCAAGGTCCTTAAAATGTTCACAGTTGGAGGAGTGCCCATCCAAGAACTGTCCCTGGATGGTCTAGACATTTCCTTTCAGCAAATGCTGAAAGAGAATGAGAAGGCTAAGTGCAGCTATGAAAAAGAAGAGCCAACAGACCCCCAATCCCACAGCGAGTACCAACCTCATCTATCCATCTATCCGTGTGACAGTACCTACTATGTGTCAGGTACAATGTTAGGCTCTTGGAAAAACAGCAGCGACCAAGTCATTGTCCCTTCCCTCAAGGAGCTCAACATCTAGTCCTAACCAAAATCCAAATCTTTCTATGCTATCCATCTCTTTCTTTTGCACACACACGTTCCCCCAGGCCAATCTCCTTGACCTGGGAAGCCATTTCCATGTGAAATCTACTCTTTGGCACTGCTCACCCCTCCAAAATCCAACTTTCTCTCTAAGGTTGCTGCAGGGCCACATGAGTGTTCACCCCTAGATGCTGCATTCTTGGATGACTCCTCTTGCCCTTTCCTAGTCTCTCTCCCAATCTCCCCATCATATCCACAGCCATGCTGCCAGTTATAGTAGCTTTAGGGACCTCCTGAGAGTATTTCTAGTATGGATTAGGGCCTCCCAATATTCCAGAGCTCTGGAGACTCCAGAAACATGAGAGTGGATCCACAGAAGGGCCCTGTGAGATCCTGGTGTCACCAGCCTAGAGATGAGGAGTTGGAGTGTCCAGAAAACCAGAGACCTCAGAAACATGCCCCTCTGTGGCCTGGGGGCTCTGCCAGCCAAACATGTCCCTAGACACGCTGCCTCCTTTTTCTCATCTACTTAAGGGGGGCGGGGGGGGGAAGCCTCTCCCTAGCTACAACTCCATGGTGGTGGCTGTAGAAGACACTGGTTGGGAGGTGAAGCATTGTGGGACATTGTCCACTTTCCCAACATGCTCCAGGGCCCAACTTAGCCGTTGGCGGGTTTGGGAGAAGAGAGGAGGGAGGGTTGGTGCTGAGAGTGGGAGCCAGGCCCATCGAGGTCCCGGGAGTGAATGCCGCATTGTTGGCCAGGCCAGAGTCACAGATAATTACCTCAATTAGTGACAATGGGAGAGTAATAAATACAGGCTTAGTGTCTCCTACCCCACCAGGGCTCCGAAGATTAATCCAGGCTGACGGGCGGGCCCTGAAAGGCGTGATGGACAATTCATTAAACTCCCCAAATGCCGCACAACCTGGGCGTGAAGGCTGAGTTAGCCCCCTGGGGGCTGTGCCTTTGTCCTGATTGTGTGTCTCCGCCGCAGCAGAGCCGGGCAGCCCCCAGAGAGCGGGGAGGTGAGTGGGGCTCCCCCAGCCGGGCCAGGCGGCGGGAGGATTAGGCCTCGGTCCGGCCCTGGTTGCCCTGGCACACCAGCCCGGCGGGGCTGGAATGTCCGTGGGGGGGAGCAGGCCGAGCGGAGGGGCGGGGCCGACAAGGTGGGGTAAGGGGGGCACACAAAACCGGGGGCAGGAGGAGTTAATTAGACGCCAGCCGAGGAGGGCGAGGGGCCACAATAGGGCCCGAGGGGCCGCCAGGGACGGCCCCTTCACTTCCGAGGATTAATAGGGAGGAGGGAGAGGGGAGGGGTTCAGCCCTGGGGGAGGAGAGCTGGAAGCTTCCCAGCGTGGCACTGCCCCCTTTTGCCCAGCTTGGCACCTACTTGGCAAGTGGCTGAGAGGCAGGAGGCTCTGGCAGCCTGGGCAGGTGCCTCCCAGCATCCCAGAGAGTGGCTCTTTCTCCTGGCATGGCACCTGCATTGGGAGATGTTTGGGCAGGGAAGAGAAAAAGGACCCTTCATTTATGTGGGGAGGAGTGGAAGCAGGGATGTTTAGGGCCCTGTCCTCAACACCCCCCACCTCCACCAACCTACTCTGAGGCAGAACCAGGAAGGAGCCTGAAGCTTTACCCTACCGGGATGAGGCTGCCAGGTTAAAGCCAAGAAGTCCATAGAGGGGCAGAGGGCTGGTGCTGGTGTGAACACACGGGAGCCAGGCCGCTGCGTGCGTGCACGTTACACATGCAGACACTTGTGCATGCAGGTATTTTTATGCACAGGGCCCGGTGCTCAGGAGGCCCTCAGTAAATGCCTGCTGAATGAATGAATGAACTTTGGTTTTGCTGAGAGTAAATGAGTGTGAGAAAGATGCTGGGCTGCCCCAGTGGCCTTGGGCCCGTTCCTTCTGAGCTCCCCAATGTGGTCCAGGAAGGATGGAACCCCACTGCTGAGCAGATGAGCAAACATCCAGGAAAATGGAGTGGTAGTGGTTCCTTCCCTTCGAAAAGGGCAAAAAAAGTGCAGTAGCCTCTTGGAAGCCCCACTTCCTGCCGGGCCCAGGACAGGGCAGCCCTGGCTCCTCCCTAGGAGCCACCCCACCCTATCCCCTCCCAGGGAATGACAAGGGAGCGAGTTGGCGGCAGTTCCCTGGGCATATTTATAACCTGCTGCTCGCTCACCCGCGTCTGCTTTTAGCCCAGACGGGGGAGGGGGCAGGGGGGTGGTCTGTCTCATGCTGGGCGCCCCGGCTGGGTGTGGAAAGAGTGAGTAAGGGTGAGTGGTGGGCAGCTCTGTATGGATATTCCTGCTCATGCCACAGCCAAACAGCTTATTTTCTCCTCATTTTGTTATTTTTCTCCCTCTGGCCTGGAGAGGAGGACTGAGCCAGCCTGAGATGGGGGGGGGGTGCTAGACCCTGGGGTATTTGCAGTCCCACTGACAGGGTTTTTCCAGGGTGCGTGTGGCAGGGTGTGTGTGGTGCCGGCTCACTGACCCCCCGGGGACGGTGCAGGGCTGCCATCTCACTCCTCTCAGCTTTTCCGCTCCCCCCAGGGTATTTCAGGACTAGAGCCTCCCTCGCCCACTGAGGCCAACCATGTGTCCTGGGTCCCTGGCGGCCTCAGATCTCCCTGGGTGTGTGGCACCTGGCACCTGAGGGTCAGAGGTGGGTGGAAGGATAGGATAGCCTGGGTGGACATGGTAGGCACATTCCTGACAACACTATCCTATGGCGAACCCCTTCTAGGGGTTTGTGAGGATGGCCTAGGTGATCATAACATCAACAAGAACTAGCTTCTGTGTGATGCTTTGCAGAGATCCTCTGCCCCTTTTGCTTGTTTCCCTCCCAGGCCCCACTTTTATCTTAGCGCATGGCCCCTTGAGGGCCGAGCCTCATTCTATGCTTCCCTACCCACTTTGAAGTCCCTGTCCCTGGAAGTGAGGGCTCCCATGCAGAGGACTCAAGTCTGGGAGTCTGTCATCAAACCTCACGGATGTGCAGAGGGCTTTACACTTCCGCTGAACCTTCACTGCACTCCCTTAGTAGTCTGACAATACCATCTGATGTGCTTGATTCCCTGGCCACCCTATAAACTCCTCCAGGTAGGCACGATGGCTCATGCATCCCCAGCATTTGGCATACGCCTGGCACAGAAAGGCATCAGCAAGTGTTCAAATGTCCCTAGTTTTCATGAACATGACCTCATCTGAACCTTCCACCTTCTTGAGGGAGACTAAGGACTGGCAACCATCCCTGTTTAATAGACAAGGTAACTGAGGCTATGAAAACAACAGATTTGTTGGAAGTCTAATTAGGGCCAGAACAGGATTCATTGTTTCCTTTCACCCTTCTTCCAGCCCTTATATGTCAGCTCAGCGCAGAGGCCCCAGTTTCTGGGCCTGAAAGCTGATACCCATTCCTGCTCTTGGAGTCAGGAGTCAGGTGAGAGAGCTTGGGGACAGCTGCCAACCCTTCAACTCCCCTAATGCTGCTTCTCCCCAATTCTGGGCATTGTCCAGCAGGGGCCCAAGGCCCCTCTCCTGCCTCTGGCAGCCCATTCACTTCTTGCTTTGGGAGCCAGGAATAATTCATTGAATTATAGCCTGGACATTCTCTGCATGGGGTTCTTTACTGGACACCTAAGGCTTATGAGATGTGCCTTCTACCCCGGATCAATAAGGTTTGTATTCCTACGCCTCTGCTGCCTATGAGAGCTAAGTTGGTGCTGGCTTGGCGGATGGAGGAAAAGGGAAAGGGATGTCACTGCAGGGTTGAGCAGCTCCTGTCTCCAATCCCCTACCCCCACACATGCCCCAAAGGCCAACAGGGGTCAGAGTTCACATATCCAGGGAGAGGTGGGAGGCAGATACCACAGCAAAAGAGTCCTAGGGAGGGGGAGAAACTCTCCAGTCTTCTAGGATCTGTTGTTGCCCTTGGGGAGTGGAGTGCTTCATAGCTCCCCCTGCCCTTTAGGCCCTCCCTTGGGGGGAAGTGTTAGGATTAGGGACAGGCATTAGAGCTTAGGAAGGGGTTAGTGTTGTCTGAAGTTAGGGTTAAGGCTAAAGTTAGACCTAGATCTAGGGACGGGCAGAGGATTAGGGTTAGAGATAGGTTCAGGGCATAGGCAGGATTAGTACTCCTGTCTCTGGTGAATGTGCACATGGAGGTATCAGTGTTATTAGTAACAGAGTCCTCTTTCAGGCTCTTTATGGGAATGACTAACTTAATGGTTTGGTTATGGACCACACTTGGGTTTCCTTCTGGTCACATTGGTTTTAAACCCTAACCTCCAGTTGGATTCTAGCCCTCCAGCTCCTTTCTTCTCCCCCACTGTCATCTCTGAGCTTCTGGGTCCAGCTCTAGAGCCCATCACCTGTTACCTGGATCCTCCTGAGCCCAAGGTTGGGAGCTGGGGTCCTAATAAGGTGTTCCCTTCTCTTGGGAGGGAAGTGCCTTCCCCACTGCTCAATGCCCTGGCCACAGCTGAAGCAAATAGGCTTCAGGGCCCCAAAGCTCTACAGCAGCACCCTTTCTGCTTGGATTCCTCTTTCTTCGTTGGTTTCTTTTTAGAACATGGTCATGGCGATCACTCAGTTGTAGCTATTTTCATAAATCCAGCTAGGAAAGGGAAGCTTAGAGTTTGTCTGTTTAATTCCCATTCAGCAAGGGAAGAAATTGAGGCAGTTACGAATTTGCCCAGTATCACACAGCCAGTTGGTGCTGGAATAGAGAGAAGAATCCTGCAGGGTCTCTTCACTCCTGCCCAAGTTCTTCTGGAGACCTAGACCCCCAGTGGCTTCATTAAGGTCATGCAAGGGTCAGAACCTCAGGGTCTTCTTGCAGGGCAGGGGGTGGGGGGGACCAGTTTCCCAACCATGTATCCTATTTGTTAAAAAGAAGTAAAGCAATGGTATGCTCTGGATTCAAGGAAAAGCCACCAAGTCATTGATAAAAATAGAGATTTTATTCTGCGGAGGAAGATACTACACTGGTGGGGGCGAGGAGCCACTAATAGCTACAATGGAAGGAAATGCTGATTCCGGTAGGCAACGGCATCTTTGAGAAATTGGAGAGAGGAGAAGAGGGATCAGAAAAGGCTGGAGAGGAGAAGGGAGAAAAGGAGAGGAGAAGGGCGAGGGATTGGGGTGGGGTGGGGAAGTGGTCTCTGCAAGCCAGGCTGGAACCCAGCACAATAAATAGTTTTATTTACATCAACCAAACTCGTGGCTTTGTATCCACGATTCAGTGCAAATTATTTACACACTGATGAGGAGGCAGGACAGGAAGGGGTAGGAGGTGGGTGAGGGAGGCATGGCTCACAGCTGTTCAATGGCTCCATGACAGAGGCTGGGAGAATAGGGGTATTTCTGCTGGGTTCCCCAACCTCATTTTCCACATCACCACAGCTGCCTTTTCACCCGAGAACCTCCGGGTTCTGTTGTAGGCGGGGAGGAGAAAGGCCCTGCTGTCCAGGTGTGTGTTCAGCATCTGCACCCTTGGCGGGAGAATGGGAAGGGCATGAGAGGATCTGGCGAAAACGGAGGATAAAGGGGAGGGAGAGAGGCAGGGAGGTCACTGGCGCGGTGGAGGAAGCAGAGCCACACGGTCAGAAGCTGACTCCCAAGGGGAAGGGAACAATCCTTCTCTCACCTCCTGACCAAGCAGGGGGCAGTGCAATAAGGGGTCTCCCGGGAGAGGGAGGGAGGTAGGTCCGGGGCAGGTCCATCAGGATGGCAAGAGGGTTCATGCCGGCCCAGGCAAGTGGTTTCAGGAGTCCCCCGGTAGGAGGAGGTGGGAGAAATGATCGCGCACGTATGAAGAGCGGGGGTTGTTGCTGGAGGGGCTGGGTGGGAACGTATCGGGGTGGGCTAGAGGGGAACGCTCCTGGGGCGAGTCCGCGCAGCGTCTCACAGACACTCGTGCAGCACGCGCGTGTGCGTGCAGTTGCGGCAGCTGACGTGGCAGCACCAGTGGAAGGTGCAGTTGCAGCGCTCGGTGACGCGCTGTGTGCGCGTGCGGTGGCCCCGGCCGCAGCAGAGCAGCTCGCAGCCGTCCAGCGCGGGCGAAGAGCTGTTGCAGGCGCGTCCGGCCGTGCCCGCCGTTCCCAGGCGTCCGCTGTATGTGCAGAAATTGGGCGATTTCTCGAAGTAGACCAGGTCGTGGGGGGAGGGCGGCTTGTGCGCCGGGTCTTCGGGCTCCAGGCGCAGCAGCTCCGCCCGCGAGGCGCGGTTGCTGCCGCGGTTGCCGTAGAGGACGCGCGACGCGCCATCGAATCGGTCGCGCAGCACATCGCCCACGGCGCGCAGCGTGGGCAGCCGCATCCAGCACGTGCGCACCGTGCACGAGCCCGACATCCCGTGGCACTTGCACTCCTGGCGCATCTCAGAGAACACAGTCTGAGGGGAAGGAGGAAGAAAGGATGTCCCAGGGCACCGTCAGAGAGCCAGAGCCACCACCGTCCCAGATACCGCCCCCTCCCGGACCCTGCCGGGACCTCAGCAAAGGCCCAGGTCTAGCCCAGGGGAAGGGAGGCGCGAAACGTCGTGTCGAGATTTGAACCCCAGGCCCAACTGCTCCACGCCGGATAGTGGTCTCGGCCTCCAAGCCTCGTTTTTTGAATCTGTACAATGGAGGGCTGTCGGCAGGACGTTCCACGGGTTCCATGACTTCTAACCTCTTCAGTTCTACCTGCCCTCGGCCACTATCTCTTCCATTTTCTGCCTGCCTTCCAAACCTCCTGCATCCTCGGGACCTCCTCTCCTGGTTCCCTACACTGACGCCTGGTCTTATCACCGATCGTCATTCCCCAGGTTCGAGGTTAGCCCCTGCTCAGGGACTCGGAGATCCCTGCTACGCCACTCCGCTTCCGTGCGGAGCCCCCTCAAGCCCGCTCACCGTGCGGCCAGCCTCGTTGTTGTGAAGGTTCATGAGGAAGCGCAGGTCCCGCCCCTTCTCCCCGGAGTCCACAAACTCCCTGCCGAAGAGGCGGCCGAAGTCGATGTTGTCGCTGCAGCCCCCCCAGTGCCAATCGGGGCCCCCCGGGCCGCGCCGCCGATAGTCGCACGTGCAAGACTCGATGGAGCCCTCAGAGCAGGAGCGCGCCACTGAATGGGTAACCCCGGCGGAGGTGATGGCGAAAATAAATGCTGTTTCCCGACAGCCTGTGAGGGAAGGGAGCGGGGATCAGCGAGGGGGGTACCCGGGGTGCTGCCAGCCTCCTCCGTGGAGGGCTTGGGACCCTCGAGGTCCGTGCCCCGACTCCGGCCTTGGAGTCCCGAGATCCAGGCGGCTGGCTGGGTTGGGAAGCTGGTCTCCTAGAGAAAGCACGTGCGTGGGCACGCAGCCCTGTCCACGCTTGTAATCACGCGTTCCTGAGGCTCAGGGCGCATTTGGCTCCGCAGTGGGAGTGGGGCAGCTCCAAAGAGAAAAACTGAGAAGAGGGGAGGGGAAGAACTCTGCCCTTGCCAAGACCTCTCCGTGGCCCAGACTTTCGGCCCCTGTCGGCGATGCAAACCTTGTCGGGCTGGAGGCAAGACACGCGCCAGCGCCTGATCAGCTTCCCAAGCGCCTTCGAGAGGGACCGGGAAAACGGTGGCCAGCCGGCGTCCACGACTCAGAGCTCGCTTTTGCTCGGGCAGCGGTGCAGAAAAGTTAAACTTCGCGCCAGAGGTGCACAGTTTGCAAACGCCTGGTGGAAGAGTCCGGCCCAGAGCTGGCGCTGGGCACGAAGCTCCGGGCGGGTTGATCCTGTAGCCCTGCAGGCGCCCGGGACATCTTCCCCTGCACTCGCCCGCCCCTGCCCTGCGGGTGACCCTGCGTTCCCCTGGTCCCGGAAGTGTCGCTTTCCTGGGTACCCACCTCGGTTGACGATCTTGCCGAAGAGGTGGGGCCCCGAAGCCGTGGGGCAGTTCCAGCGGCGATTGCGGAACTGCCACTTGCACTCTCGCACCGCGCTCTGCAGCCCCCCGCTCACGCTGTGCAGGATCCCCGGGTTCTGGCGGATCAGCCTCCGCTGTTTGCGACTCAGCAGCTGAAGACTGGGCTCGAGCACCAGTTGCAGACTCTTGGAGTCGGTCAGCAGGTTCGTGGAGGAGGCTACGTTCACGATGCCCCTGGTGAGATGCATGGTAGGAGCTCAAGCTCTGGTAGGGGACCTGCTCCCTAAGCGAAAAGGTCGTGTCTACCCTGTCCTCTTCCTGGGGCTATTTGCCTGAGACAGCCGCAGGAGATCAATAATGAGGTAAAGACTCCGCGCTCCCTGGCTAACTAGTTTGAAAGGAAGGGGCATTGGGAGTTTTGTGCAGGGCCGCTAGGGATGCAGGGTCTGGGGACTGGACAGGGGAGGCACGGGAAACCTGAAGACTAGATGTCCACCTTGACTCTGAAAGACGGCTTCCCGGCAGCCTGGGCGAGGAAATCCTTGGCCTGCCCACCCAAGGCGTGAAATGCTCAGGAGTCCCACCCTCGACTCGCCTCCTTTCTGAGCGCTGGCCTGGCCCTGCGCCTCCGAGGCAGGGAAACCTGCGGTGTGGCTCCCACCGCGAGGCTGGGTTTGGGGCTCAAGGCAGAAGGGCGGTGCTAGATGGGAGTGGGCTCCCTGCCTGGAGTACCGTGGGCCGCCGCCGCGGGCGGACCGTTTACCCCACCTCATCAGAACTAGATTCTCTGGAGCAGTTCCGCTCCAGAGCGCCCCTCGGTGTCTCGGAGGGAAGTCAGTGCGGTGGAGCAGCGAGCCTGTCGGCGGACCGATCCCAGAGCGTGGGAGCTGGCTGGGGCTGGCCCCTGGCTCTGCGCCCCGGGACAAGTGGCGACCCCGCACCAGCTCACTTACCACCATCGGCCACTGCTGTTGGCGGCCAGGGCTGCGGGCAGAGCGGCCAGCGCCAGCAACAGCGTAGCAGAAACCCAGCCGGGCAGCAGCACCCAGTGCCCCATGGCCTGCCCGGCCTCGCCTGCTCTGTGCTGAAGTTGGGGCAGCTTTGGCTGCTGCCCGCGACGGTGGGACGGGTCGCGGCGGTGGCGGCGGTGGCGAGAATTCGCAGTCTGGCTCTAACAGCCCTGGGGGCGGGCGGCGGGCAGCATGGCTCACAGTCCCAGCTGGTGGGCTGAGGCAGCCACGGCGGGCGGCACCGCCTCTTATAGCTGCGGCGCTGGCTGAAGTGACGATAGGAGGCTGCCCCTCCGGGCCGCACTGTGGCACCAGGGCGCACCGGTCAGGGGCGCAGACAATGGGCAGCGAGCGGGGCCGTGGCTCCCGCCCGTCTGAGGCTAGAGCTGACGGGCTGGCCGTCGGGGCTCACCCCCGCCCCCTGCCCGGTGGCTCCCGCCTCCGGGCCTGCACTGGCCTCCGACCCCTCCCCTTGGGACGCCCTCCCACGCGCGCCCGCCTCACTCTTCGCGTCCGGAGCCCGTCGGGGACCAGCAACCGCCAGGGGGCGCGGCGACAATGTGCTAAGGGGAGAATCTGCCTGAAGCCCAGCCGCTTCGCTACCACTGGCTGCGGGGCTGTCTCCTCGACGTCACCATGGGCCCGGCTGGCGTCCCCTCTCCCCCCACTCCTGAGTAGGAGAGGAAAGCTGTGATTCTGGGCAGTGACTCTGGGGAGACGCCTCCTGCCCAGGAACCCCCGACGGCTGAACGGGGAAGAATAAGCGGGAGACTGGGAGCCGGGTCCTGGTCAGGGCAATTCGGAGGGTGGGTTTGGGGGGTGAGTTCACCAGAGAGAAGTCGGGGGGCGGGCAGCGGCAGATTGTATTTGTGGGCTGGAAGGAGTGCACAAATGACTGGTGTGTAAGCGGGACAATGCAAGGGTGAATAAATATGAGGATGTGTGAGTGTGTTCTCAGGGTGCACACTCTTGTGTGGTCCTCACGTAGACAAACTCCATGTTTTGAGGATGGATGTTAGGGAACTTTCCAAAGAATCTTGGAATGTAGTTCATGTCAGAAGGGATCAATCAAGTCATCTTGTCACAGCCACCACCTGGGGCAGTGCATCATCTATGTGTCAGGAAAAGGTGGCGGCTACTGTCAGGAAAGATCTAAAGACTGACTGAGGGATGGAGTGTCTGGAACTGTTTGTGGAAGTGGGTGGATGAGTGTGTGTGCGTGGGGAGATTAAATATGCATATATGTGTCACTCTTGCCTTGTATACCTTGTGTCACACTATGGTGTGTCACTGTGGCATGTATCAATATGTGCATGTCAATAGGGGAGGGGACTGAGCCTGCAAACAAGGCGGCATCAAGATGGAGAAGGCCTGGAATAGCTGTCTCTGAGAATTAGGCTCAGGAAGGGCAGTGGAGTGGATGTCAGGTGTGTGGGTGGGTGGGAGAGGGCTGGGAAGAGAAAAGTTGCTGGCTGAGCTGAATCCAGAATAGGGAACTTGTGTCTCCACGTGTCTGCTTCTTTTTGGATTTTTCTGGCAAATTTCTCTCTTTCTGCAAAATTCTGGCTCTTTCCACTCTCACCACATTGAGATGTCTGGAATGCTTGCAAGCATCTCCTCCATTGTATGCTTTTCTCTCTTTTCCCAGGGACTCAAATTCAGATTTAAGGCTACCTTGGCCTCCTATTAGGGAGCACCACCAGCTTTGGCATCATGCCCCACCAGCACACACAGATGGCCCCTGGAAGGAAGGAGGACCTCCTCCTTTACGTCTCTCTTCCGTCTCATTTTACAGAGGAAAAAAATAGATTAGGAAGTTGTCCAAAGTCCATATAGCTAATAAATGAATAAATGGGGCATGTGTCTGGCTCAGTTGCTGGTGCATGTGACACTTAATCTTGGGGTTGTAAGTTTGAGCCCTACAGTGGGTGTAGAGATTACTTAAAAATAAAACCTTAGGGGCACCCGGCTGGCTCAGTGGGTAGAGCATGAGACTCTTGATTTCAGTGTCCTGAGTTCAAGCCCCACTTTGGGCAGGGAGCAAACTTAAAATAAATAAATAAATTCATAGTAAGCTTTAAAATTAAAGTCTTAAAAACAATGAACAAGTTGGTAGACCCAGATTAAAACTCAGATCTGGGGTGCCTGGGTGGCTCAGTCGGTTACCTGTCTGATTCTTGATTTGGGCTCAGGTGACGATCTCATAGTTTGTGAGTTTGAGCCCTGAGTCTGTCAGCACAGAGCCTACTTAGATTCTCTCTCTCCCTGTCTCCCTACCCCTCCCCTGCATTCTCTCTCTCTGTCTCTCTCTCAAAAATAAATAAACTTAAAAAAAAAACTTTTTGACTCAAAGCCAGTGCTCTTTCCACCTAACTAGTGAGTGTGTAGCAATAGTAACAAGCTATGGGTCCCGTCTCAAAATTGACAGATGAATAAAAATGATCTTTAGGATCTTTCTGTCTCCATTTTGGATCCTCTTTTTCATCTACCCTGCTTTTAGGATGTTTTCTGAGTATGTCCCCAGGTCTGATCCTGAAGAGTTCCAAGCCTGAGAAATGATCAGTATCCCCCTCAAGGCAGGAAAATCACTCGAAGTGGTACATGTCTGATACTTGTAACTAATCTCCCTGGGACACCTCCATTTTAAATGAGATGCTTATTAACCAAGATGAAGCCACATGGAGGTTATTTTTGAAGGCAACATCTTTCCCAGGCCTATTGCCCAGTCCAGTGCACCTGGCCCCTCCAAGGATTTGACAGTGAGGGACAAGATGGACTGGCCCAGCATCCTCCCCAGATCCAAAATCCAGTAGTCTCTACAGAGGACACCCAGCACAGAAGGCTCAAGTAAATAGGCAATGTACCATGGGCAGCTTGTCCGTCGTCCCTTAGGATTTCATTCCCACTGGGGCCTGGGCCATGTCTTTTGGCCTGTGGACTGATTAAATCCCATGGAAGTTGGAGATGCACTGCAAGACAGGAAGCCCTGTCTGTGGTTCCTGGTGACAACCAGAGGTGGGAAGAAAGAAAAGATGGAGTCAGTATCCTTTGCTCCACCATTCCACCCATCAGGAGTAATGAAGAAGGGAGGCGGACTCTAAGTCTGAGTCATGGTATGAATGACCTGGCCCAAATTTCTACTTAGATCAAATCATCACTATCAATTGTGCTCTGTTTCTTTCCTGCATCTTCAATTTACCTCTACACTGGACCATAGCCATCAGCATGCAAAATGCTGTAATCCCTCCCATCTAAAAACTCTAAAGCTTCATTTGACTCCACATAACCTCCTAAAATTGCTCTATTTCTCAGCCCTCTTTTACTGCAAAACCTTCAAGGGCTGCTTTAATCACTAGCACTAATTTCTTTTCTTTATTCTCTCTTTCCACCCTAATCACATCTTTGAATCTACTACACCTCCTGATCAAAATCATCCATGATCTCTCAGTTCTCATCCTAATCAACTTTTAAGGAACAGCAGACTGAGTTGAACACTTTCTCCTTCTTGAAATACTTTCTCACTTGGTTTCTAGAACACCATTCCTCCTACCTCCCTAACTGCTCACCTGCTCCGTCTCCTATCTAGTTATACCTTGTATACCCAGTTTCTGAGCTTCAGAGTGTACGCCAATTCAGTTTGGAGTTTCTTCCCAGTCTGCACTCATTCTCTTGGTGATCTATCCAGTCTCACACTCTCTAATTTATATCTCTGGCCCTGAACCCTGAACTCTGGACTTTCACATCTAACACTTGATTAACCATATCAAGATGTACATGTTCAAAACTGAACTCCTGGGGTGCCTGAGTAGCTCAGTCGGTTAAACATCCAACTTCAGTTCAAGTCATGATCTTGTGGCTCACAGCTCAGAGCCTGGAGCCTGCTTTGGATTCTGTCTCTGCCTCTCTCTGCTCCTACCCTACTCATGCTCTGTTTCTCTCTCAAAAATAGATAAACATTAAAAAAACAGAAACAACATCTAAACTCCTGATTCTTCCTCATCCTAACCAGGTCTTTCTTCAGTTGTCCCATCTCAGTAAATGGCCACTCTGTTCTTTATAGTTGCTCAGGATAAGGATCTTAGAGTCATCTTGGAGTCATCTGTTTTCTTGTACTCCATGTCAAATCCACTAACAAATCCTGTCCTTCTGTGTTTTTTTCTGTATTTTTTTTTTTCTGAGAGAGAGAGAGAGACAGCATGAGCAGGGGAGGGTCAGAGAGAGAGGGAGACACAGAATCTGAAGCAGGTTCCAGGCTCTGAGCTGGCTGTCAGCACAGAGCCCGACACAGGGCTCGAACCCATGAACCATGAGATCGTGACCTGAGCCGAAGCCGGACACTTAACTGACTGAGCCACCCAGGCGCCCCTGTCCTTCTGCCTTTAAAATATATGCAGGGGTGCTTGGGTGGCTCAGTCTGTTAAGCGGCTGAATCTTGATTTCAGCTTAGGTCATGGTGCCGCAGTTCGTGAGTTTGAGCCCCCCCGCATTGGGCTCTGCATTAACAATGTGGAGCTTGTTTGGGATTCTCTCTTTCCCTCCCCCCACCCCCTGCCACTCCCTGACTCTCCTTCAAAATAAATAAATAAACTTAAAAAAAATTAAAATATATGCAGACTGTGACCCATTGTTACTCTGCCGCTGCTACAGCATTTGTGAGAGCCATCATCCTCTCTCCCTCCTGTATTACTGCCATAGCCTCCTTCCTGACATCTCCCCATGCTCATACCTGTGCCCCCTCCACAGTCTCTTCTCCACAAAGTAGCCAGAGCCATTCTTTCCAAAACAGAAGTCAGGTCATTTCATTTCTCTGTTCAGAATTTTCCAGTGATTCCCCATCTCATTCAAAGAAAAAGGCAGAATCTTTTACAGTGGCCTCCACTCCACGGCCCTATATGATCCATCTTGCTCCTTCCTTGTCCTCTAACTTCGTTGCCCACCAATTATCTCCCCTGTGGGTTCCTCCCCTTGGCGGCACTGGCCTATTCGCTGCTTCCTTGAATGTACCAAGCAAGTTCCTGTCTTGAGATCTTTGCACCTGTTTTTCTGACTTCCTCAGATATCTCCGTGTTCCCTCACTTCCTTTCCTATCCCCCTATATAAAAAGGAATCCTACTATCTATCTCCTTTACCTTGCTCTATTTTTCTATCACTTTTTTTATATTAAAAAAAGTGTTTTAATGTTTTACTTATTTCTGAAAGAGAGAGAGAGAGAGAGAGAGAGAGAGGGAGGGTCAGAGAGAGGGAGACACATAATCTGAAGCAGGCTCCAGGCTCTGAGCTAGCTGTCACCGGGCTTGAACCCATGAACCCTGAGATCATGACCTGAGCTGAGGTCAGCCGCTTAACCGACTGAGCCACCCAGGCGCCCCTCTCTCTATCACTTTTGACCACGGATAACTTTAAAAGCTTGAAGTAGAAAACCAGCAGCAAAGCACCTCTTAGAATGGGAACAGGGGAGAGAGATACTAGAGGGGGAAGGGGCTGTACTTTGATGTTGGGATGTAGGGAGGAAGCAGGGGATTGGGGCTGAGAGCTCATGGACAGAAGAGCCTACTTTCCTTTGAAGCACCAGCAGGCGGCACTGCCTCCTTGGGCTGGGAAGGCATCAGCCTGTGGTAGAGAAGGGGGCAAAGTTCTGTCTAGGGTAATCCCGCAGATTTGTTGGGGCCAACCGCTCAACTATTGGGGTTTTCCCTGAGAGTCCGATGCAGTCGGACTGTGGACCCTTTGGTGCCTCCGGGCGGTGGCCTATGGTGCTGCAACAGAAGGCGTGACAGGCAGAGGGTGGGCAGCACAGCTGAGCTCACCGCTGAGGGCGCATCCATCCCTCCCGGGCCTATAATTTGGGTTCCCCAAGCCTGGCCGCCCCTATCAGCGGCTCAGCAATAGATGAGTCACCCGGGACCCCGGGCCAAGGCAAACATTAGGGGAGGAGGAGGAGGAGGTTCCCGAGGCTTTGCTCTGCATTAGCCACCGCCTCAGTTGCTCGATCCCCCAATCTCCCGGGGCCCCCACTCTTTTCTTTGACCCCCGCCCTCCAGGGCTCCAGTGTTCTTCCCAGATTGTTCTTGCTACACCCTCCATCCTCATGATGGGAAAGCAGCCCTCCAGTCTTCTCATCAAGGCGAACGGGGACCAGCTTGCTCCCACTCCCTCCCCAGAGTAATGACAGCCCCTCACTTTCCCCCTCCTGTCATGGCCCCAACCCCTGTCAAGGTCTCTCTGGTTCCCGCCCCTCCCCTTTCCTGGAGCTGGCTGCGTGCTTGGGGTATTAGGCAATGGGTGTGTACCCGCAGCCCTCTCCAGACCCCGCCTGCTCCACCACCCTCCAGCCGCCTGCGGGTCAATGCTCAGGCCAGCCGGTCGGGCCAAGGGCACTGAGGGCCAGTTCAGGCCACCCAGTCTGCCTGCCTGTGGCCTTCTGTCCCAGAGCTGGGTTTCTGCATGGAGAGGGAACAGGAGTAGGGACCCCTGGACAGACCAGCTTGGGGAGCCTTGGAGTCACTGAGAAGTTGGAGTCTATGGTAGTAGTTCTGACCCTGGCCATTCCTTGGCACCCGACTGTACCACAGCCTGACAAGGGGAGAATCAGAAGAAAAAAAATCAGAAACCCAAGGGACACCCAGAGACATGTGGAGAAATACAAATGTCCAAGAGGTCCCCATGTGAGAAGACAAGCATAGGGAACCTCGTCCCCTTCTTCCAGGGACCTGAGTGGAGTCCCAGGCTGACATGCAGGAAGAAGGACAAGGACACTGGCAAGGATCACTGAATCCAGGTGTAAGGGTGAAAGCTACTGAGATACAGCTTGCAGATTCTGGTGGCCTCAAAAGCCACACATGATTTGGGTCTTGGCCTCTAAACAGGAAGAAGAGGCAGGGGCTGTAGGGCTACTTCTCCTCCTCCCCTGCCCACAGAGGCGAGAAAGGAAAGAAAAGCAGCTCTCTGTAGTCAGAGCTGTCCAGTGTCAGGAATCATGGCACTTTTACCTCCCCAGCTTACTCAAGACCTGGTACGTAAAGGTGGTCAATAAACACTATACTGGGCAGATGAAAGTCGCTGACCTCTCTCAGACTGCTCTGCCCCCTAGACAGCAGTGCCCCCTGCAGCACAGGGCAGGCTCTGCAGCAGCACAGGCTGGAGGCTGACTGTCCCAAGTAGCTGCATGGCCACCACCAAGGAAGAGATGACTGTGGCTGTGGGTTTCAGCCCCGTGGCTCTGCTTCCCTGGGCGGCCTGTCTCTGAGTCAACGCGCCAGCCTTGGGCGCGCGGGGCCAGTCGTGCCTTGGGCTGCGGTCTGGCAGGGGCGGGGGGCGGCTGGGAAGCCTGGGGCCCCTCTCTGGCAAAAATAGCCCGCAGTGGTTAGAGCTGGGAGGGTGAGTCAGGCAGGAGCGAAGTGGCGCCTAACCCCTTCACTGCCACTGGAGCTCCCTAAGGTGGTTTGCCCTGCTCTGTGAACCCCAAGATCAGGCTCTTTCCCTGGCTGCCTCAGGCTGGGCTCCGTTTGGGATCCTGGGGCCCTCCTCATTCCCTGTGAAGCAAGCCTGAAAGCATGGAGCAAGCATATGGGCCACTAGAAGTACAGACCAGGGGATCCCGGGAAGGGCAGGAGAACTCTGCAGGCAAGGATGCCTGTAAGCCAGGGGAAACTAAGGGAAGCACATGAGAAGCTGGAGATCTTTGGGGCTACCAGAGCCTCTGCTAGGACCAAACTCTGAGGCCAAGGCTGACCCCTCCCAAGGGGCAGTCTCAGAGCTCAGAGGTGGGTGGAAGCCAAGCCACCCACAAGGAGCTTTTCCTGCTGGCTCTGAGTGCCTTGCGGTGCGCTCTGGCTGAAGGCTCTGCACAGCAGTGTCCAGGGAGGGAAGCTGATTCTCCGCTCCGTCTTCATCTTGTCAAAGGCACTCTCTAGCCATCCAGCTCTCCTTGGGGAAACGGAGGCAAAGAGAAATGACCACGTGGGATCGGGGTCCTATCTCCCTAGTCTGGGTCACTACACCCTCCTTGCAGACTTGGCTACCCAGAGCAGGTGAGAGGCACTTTGGTCACCACCCCCTTCAGTGGGGCCAAGCGTGAACCCAGGCGTCGGGGGAGAGGGTGTGTGTGTAGGCTGGGAGGAGGGGGAGCGGCTGCACTCCCTGGGTCAAGGCGGGGGGTGTGAGGAGTGGGGTGGGGATGCCCGGGGCTCGGGGAGGGGCCGCAGCTCTGTCAGCCGCAGCAGAGCCGCCTGTGAGCTCGGTGCGAGGAGAGTAGAGCCAGAGCCAGAGCCAGAGCCCCCAGTTCTTTGCTAGACCGCTCACTAGCTTTCTCGATCACTCCCTCCATTCCTCCCTCCCTTCCTCCCGGCGGCTGCGGCGGCGGCGGCGGCGGCGGGGAAGCAGCGAAGAGGAGTGGCCCTGCCCTGGAAGAATGTGGCTCTGCCGAGGGGGCAGAACCCGAGGCAGTCTCCCCACGGTTTGAGAAGCCCGAGTCCAGGCGACCCAACCCTGCCGGTGGCGACCCCGCACCAGAGCAGCTGGAGGTAATCGGAGCTGGGAAAGCAGGGAGGGCAGGGACGAGCACACGCGGCTGAGACAGGCACACGGACAGTCAGACAGACAGACACGCATCCGCCCACAGGGGCACTGAGACACAGAGAGAGCCAGGGATATTGCCAGAGATGAGGACAGCAAATAAAGGAATACCCCCAGATCTGAAGGGCAATGAACACCAGAGCCAAGGGTTAGGCACCGAGGCTGGGACCTGAGGGGACCAGACGGCCGTCTCTAAGGAGGGGAACACCAGTTAGGAAAGGTAACAGAGTAGGAAGAAGACTCAGCTTGTGCAACGGTCCTTTACAGGCGGCAGCCAGGTCCCCTCCCTATCTGGCGCACCTGGAGCCTCCCCTCTCTCCCAACTGCGGGAAAAGGGGTTAGAGAAGGGTTGGGAGCCCATTCCGCCACCCTTCTCAGGGAGGGTGCCTGTCTTCGATGGCATCTGGAGGTGACCCTCCCCCACATCCTGCGATCTGTTGGTGGAGAACGGCCTCCCAATTCTGCCCCCTAACCCTGAAAGCGGGACTATATTGGGTGAGGAAAGCCAGTAGTGGGGCCCTTGAAGAGGGAGCTCCTGGGGTCAAGATGGTGGAGTGGTGTTTGTGAGTCGGTATGTCTGCGTCTGCACCAGAGTGTGTCTGTGTGCCAGGCATTGTGTCTGGCTGGGTCCTGCTCCAGGGGCCCTTGTGTAAACCCCAGCTGCTGGTCCCTAACTCTCTCTCAGGGTTCCGGGACTGAGAATCAAGGGGTGATCCTTACTGTTGTGTTTGGGGAGGAATGGGGAGGGTCACTGGGGTGGCACTGGTGAGTTAGGAATCCTTGGTTGCCCCGCGGAGCCCACCTCATTCCAAAGCCCCCAAGTCTCCTGTGTCCCGCAGGCCGTGATCGATCTGCCCACCGGGGCCTTCGGGCCCGGGCTTCGACATGCCGGAGGAGCCCCGGCCGCGGCCTCCGCCCTCGGGCTTCGCGGGTCTCCTGTTCCTGGCGTTGTGCAGTCGGTGAGCAGTTCCCCCCGTCACCCAGCCCACGAGAGGAAGCCGTAGGCCGCGAGCACCGACCCGGGACGGGAGGAGTCGGAGGGGAAGCGCGGCCTGGACCACAGACCCCTCAACGCCTTCTGCGTTCCCAGGGCCCTCAGCAATGAGATTCTGGGCCTGAAGCTGCCCGGCGAGCCGCCGCTGACCGCCAACACCGTATGCTTGACGCTGTCGGGCCTGAGCAAACGGCAGCTGGGCCTGTGCCTCCGCAGCCCCGACGTGACGGCATCCGCACTGCAGGGCCTGCACATCGCCGTCCACGAGTGTCAGCACCAGCTGCGCGACCAGCGCTGGAACTGCTCGGCGCTGGAGGGCGGCGGCCGCCTGCCGCACCACAGCGCCATCCTCAAGCGCGGTGAGCCGAGCCGGGCGGGTCTGCGCCTCTGGGGCTGGGGACGGGGGGCGGGGGCAGGCCGAGGCGAGCGGAGGCGGGAAGGGACCGGTTCACGGCTCGGGGAGGGGCCTCTCTGGGAATTCCCCCCCGGGAGCCAAGGAGCTGGGCCCGGCCACCCGTCTGGGCCCCTGCTCCTGACTTCCACCTGCGTGCTGCCGGCAAGGCAGCTGGGTCGCTGCTCTCCTACCCCAGGGCCCCCCTCTCCTGCCTCCACCAGGCTCGGTCTGGGTTGCACCTGTGAGCGAGAGATGCCCCCAGCCCTGGAAGCTTCAAACGTCCCCCCATTCCCTCCCTCAACTTTCTCCCCTCTCCCTCTCCGCTGGGACAAGCCCAGGCTGGTGTCCCCAGAGCCTCAGCGGGGGTGGGGTGACGCCCCCAACCGTTTAAGGGTTAAACCTACTCCCCTAATTGCTGGGGTTCCCAGGAGCAGAGGCTGGGAACAAAGACCCTGATGACTTTGAAGCCGGGGAGCAGCCCCCTCCTCTGTGCTGTGGGGGCCCCAGGTGGCTCTCACCTGAGCAGGTGAGGAACGGCTGGCGGCTGGCGGAGCAAAGAACAGGTCACTGCTGGTCTGGTCTGGGAGGTATGGTCTGGAAGGCATCGTTGCCTCTTGCCAGGCCATGCCCGAGTTTCCTCCCTGGAGGAGTAAAGATCCATCCTGCATGCAGCTCAGGGTGGGGGCAGTACATCAGGGACTACGGGGTTAATAGGCAGCTGCCATCTGCGGGGGAATTCCCGAGACTTGTGCAAACAGCTTTACCCCTTAAGGGTTGAGGTTGGGGGGGGATTGGGAGGCTGGGCCAGAAGCCCTGCATCCTGGGGTGGGAGAGGCCTGGCCCCTAAAGCGGTGCTGTCTCTCATCCTCTCAGGGCTCAAGAGAGCCCCTACCTAAATGCAAGTGAGGGACCCCTCCTTCCCTACAGGGCCTGGTGTAGGGGAAGGCTTTGATACCTAAAAGGGAAGCATGGGAAAGGCTTGTCATCTTGAGCCTCTGTGAGCCCCAAAACATAACAAAGAAGCCAAGAGGGCCGTAGAGAAAATCACCCTGACTTCTCCCCCCCACCCAGCGTTTTATAGAGTAATGTCAGGTTAGGATAAACATAAAGGACAGTCTGAAAGGGCAAATATAAAACTACAAACTGGAAAGGGGAAGAAGGACAGCTCCACAGTTCCAGTGCTTTGGGAGTGTTGGGGTGGTGGAGGAAGGTTGGTTAAAAGACCCTAAAGGAAAAAAAAAAAGAAAGAAAGAAACCCTGAAGGTCTCCGCTTCCACCCTACCACCCAAGCTCCCTGCTGGGCTGGGGGAATTTCTAAGGCTTTCAGATGTAGAACTCAGTGAACGATCTTCAAAGACCTCAGGGACTCCCTTTCAGTCACCTGCCAATCCTTGGGGTCTTGCCCTCAAGCTAGCTCTTTCATCCACACCCGAAGATCCCAGACTAACCGAACTGGCCCGCAGAGATCACGTCAGTTCACCCCCTCCCTTAATAGATGAGGAAACTGAGGCTCTGTGCTTCTGTTCCCTTTCTTCTCGGTGACTTTCTCCCCAGTTATTCAGCTGGTAAATGGCAAAGTCAGAATTCAGTTAGGAATTCCTGGAATCGAAGGGTGGCTGCGTATTTCCTGCCACCTCCCTCTCAGCTGCCTGTCAACCTTATCCCCCGTCACACCCTTTTTGTCCCCAGGTTTCCGTGAGAGTGCTTTTTCCTTCTCCATGCTGGCTGCAGGGGTCATGCACGCGGTAGCCACGGCCTGCAGCCTGGGCAAGCTGGTGAGCTGCGGCTGCGGCTGGAAGGGCAGTGGTGAGCAGGACCGGCTGAGGGCCAAACTGCTGCAGCTGCAGGCACTGTCCCGGGGCAAGAGTTTCCCTCACTCCCTGCCCAGCCCTGGCCCTGGCTCAGGCCCCAGCCCTGGTCCCCAGGACACATGGGAATGGGGTGGCTGTAACCATGACATGGACTTTGGAGAGAAGTTCTCTCGGGATTTCTTGGATTCCAGGGAAGCTCCCCGGGACATCCAGGCAAGAATGCGAATCCACAACAACAGGGTGGGGCGACAGGTATGTGTGTGCAACTGGTCCTGGGTCTCCTTAGCTTTCGAGGCCTGGCTAGAGTTTGAGAGGCACGGCAGAATAAGAGGAGGAGATGCGGTGGGTGATGGCCACTCACCATCTGGAGGACCTCAAGTTACTCAGTTTTGCCTCTGTAAAAAGAGTCTAATGATATCTATCTTACATCGTCATTAAGAGGAAGCTAACAAATGGAGCAATCAGCAGAGTGCTTAGTCCTTGGTAGGTGCTCATTACATGATAGCTATTATTACAGCTGCCTCCCTACAGAATTTAGGGATTCTCTGGGTCAGACTCCTCATTCTAGTCCTCACTCTGGAAAGAGCACTGGACTGGGAGTCAGGACAACCGGAGTCGGGTTCTGTTGCCACCTAGTCACATAAACTGAGTCTCTGTTACCAGCTAGTGATTAAAGAGGACAAATCACTCTGCTCTGGCTTCAGTTCTCCAACCGTCAGATGAGGGAGTTGGGCTATTAGCCAGCCTTGCAGTGTGCCCTTCCTCTTCTGATAGTCCATGGTCATTCTTGCCTCTATTTGTCCCCTGTGCTCTCTGTTCCCTCCCCTCTCCTGTGCCTCTGTGCTCTGCCCATTTGCTGCCCTCCCCTTCACCTCACCTCCCTCTGCTTTAGGTGGTGACTGAAAACTTGAAGCGGAAATGCAAGTGCCATGGCACGTCAGGCAGTTGCCAGTTCAAGACATGCTGGAGGGCGGCCCCAGAGTTCCGGGCAGTGGGAGCAGCGTTGAGGGAGCGGCTGGGTCGGGCCATCTTCATCGATACCCACAACCGCAACTCCGGAGCCTTCCAACCCCGCCTCCGTCCCCGTCGCCTCTCCGGAGAGCTGGTCTACTTTGAGAAGTCACCTGACTTCTGTGAGCGAGACCCTGCCGTGGGCTCCCCGGGCACCCGGGGCCGGGCCTGCAATAAGACCAGCCGCCTGCTGGATGGCTGTGGCAGCCTGTGCTGTGGCCGTGGGCACAACCTGCTCCGGCAGACACGAGTTGAGCGCTGTCATTGCCGCTTCCACTGGTGCTGCTATGTGCTGTGCGATGAGTGCAAGGTCACAGAGTGGGTCAACGTGTGTAAGTGAGGGTCAGCCTCACCGCAGCACTGGGGAAGGGGAGGGGCATCTATTCAGCGTTTTGCTCTGATTTCTGTCCAGGGTCAGTCCTGGCTCCTAGAAGCTCCGAGTATCTACCTGGAAGCAGCTTGAGGGGGGGAGGTGAGGGTAAGGTAGAGTCTGTGATGTGCAGCCTTCTCCCCCACAGTAGGAGGGCCTTGGAGGGAAAGCTGTCACCCCTCTTCTGCTCCTTAAACACCTGAAATGAACTAAGATGAAATGCACTGTATTGCCTCCCTCTCTCCCACCCTGGGGTCCCTTTAGCGCTGGTTCCTCTTCCTTTGGGCTGGGGAGTCCCTGTAGTTTGACTACTCTTTTCCTTTGAGGGACAGCACCAGGCTCTGTGTGGAGCCATAACACCTGTATCCAGGGAGACCACTCATTCCTATAATCTGTTCCCAAACTCCTCTACAGTGGCCTGGGCCCACTCTGGTGGGGTAATGGGAGATAGGGGTAGAGAGGTTTTTCTTGGGGAAGGGACAGAGTGCTGGAGGGGGACCTCTCCCCTGAGTCCTCAGAGAGTTGTTTGTCTAGGTCCTTAGGGAAACTATCCCCCCCACCTTCAGATGTTAAAGGGAACCCTCCAAAGGAAGAGTTTTACCTAAGACTCTCTGAGCCTTTT
This sequence comes from Proteles cristata cristata, assembly GCA_017311185.1. Taxonomy (NCBI): domain Eukaryota; kingdom Metazoa; phylum Chordata; class Mammalia; order Carnivora; family Hyaenidae; genus Proteles; species Proteles cristata. The sequence continues at coordinate 1,910,599 of JAESUZ010000312.1, forward strand.
ATTCTTTCTTTAGCAGGAGGGATGGGGATGGATAATTTATTGTACTGAGACTTGTTCTTGGTTTCTGTTTGTAACTAAAATAAATTAAGCTACTGGACCAGTGGATGCAGGTGGTGGTATTTCTGCTCACACTTGGGATCCCAGTCCATGGCTTCTTTTCCAGGTGAATTCTACCCTCATATACTCAATGACATTATTTATGTGTATCTTTCAAAGGATTTGAAATGGTCTTCAGTGATTGATTTATCTATTATTTTTTAAAGTTTCCCTTCCTTCCTTCCTTCCTTCCTTCCTTCCTTCCTTCCTTCCTTCCTTCCTTCCTTCTTCTTTCTTTCTGAGAATGAGTAGGGGAGGGGCTGAAAGAATCCCAGGCAGGGTTTGCTGACTGCATGGAGCCTGATGTGGGGCTTGAACTCATAAACCAAGAGATAATGACCTGACCTGAAATCAAGAGTCCGACGCTTAACCACCTACTGAGCCACCCAGGTGTCCCTGGTCCTCAATATTTAGTTGGCAACTTTCAGTGTGAAAAAACAGGGGGGTACTTCTAGGGGTGAGGGGCTGGAGTTCCAAACATAGGCCCTATTTACTTTTTATGTGCCTCAACTCCAGATTTCACCTCAGTCAAACAAGGGTTGGAATTTTTTCTTCTTGCAAAGGGCTTGATAGTGAATATACAGTTAACCCTTGAACAACATGGAGGGGGGGGGTAGGGGAGCCTCCCTTCCCATGCAGTCAAAAATCTGTGTATAACTTTTGACTGCCCCAAAACTTTACTAATAGTCTACTGTTGATTGGGAAGCCTTACCCATGACATAAACAATTGATTAGCACATATTTTGTGTGCTACTTGTTTTATAGGCTCTGTTCTTACAATAAAATAAGATGGAAAGAAAATGTTATTGAGAAAATTGTAAGGAAGAGAAAACATATTTACAGTACTATATGGTATTTACTAAAAAAAAAATCTGTGTATTAAGTGGACCTACACAGTTCAAATCTGTGCTGTTCAAGGGTCAACTGTAGTAGGCTTGTGGGTTTTGTCCCAACTACTCAACTCTGCTGTTGTAAATCGCAAGTAGCCATAGACTGTACATAAATGAATGGGCGTAGCTGTATCCAATAGGGCTTGATTCACAAAAATGGACTGCCAATGAGATTAGGTTCTTTGGTTGTACTTTGTTTACTCCTGCCCCACACCACGTGGTCACCTCTTTTCAGGAGATTTCAAGTATGTCAACATTAAACCTGCACTCGAAAGAGCAGGTGCTTTTCTTTATGGCTCCAAGTCAGAGAACCTGGGAGGTAGATATAAAACTAACAGGAAACACAAAAAAAAGGGATTCCAATGCTCAAAAAGGGAGTGTTTTGCTCTGGACACTAGCCAAACCAGCATGCTGACCTACTGAATTATTTGCATGTGTATTCTGTACTTCCTTATTCAGAGCTCTTCTGCATTTAATCTTAGTAAAGTTGTTCCTCTGTCTTTAAGGAGATAACCGTAACCAAAGACAACAGATTTTTAAAACTTGCAATCTTTCTATTCCTAGCTCAGTATCTTTGAAAACAAACCATTATCATTCAATTCAGAAAAGGGATAGGCATCACACATTTAGGACTTTTCAGGTGACTACATGTTTATGGGGTGCTTTAACAGGTCATCTCCTTGGCCAGGGAGTGTTCTCTCTATTCCTCTAGGCAATAGATATATCTGCTACAGGTGATTTTGCTGCTAGGATAACAAGAACATTTTGAGGAATGTTGGGTGAGGGCAGTACTCTATGGCAACATTTTATGTCCTGAATTTCCACTTGAGAATTCTGGCTGTGGGGCGCCTGAGTGGCTCAGTTGGCTGAGTCCGACTTCAGCTCAGGTCATGATTTCATGGTTCGTGGGTTCGAGCCCCGCGTCGGTCTCTGTGCTGACTGCCAGCTCAGAGCCTGGAGCCTGTTTCAGAGTCTGTGTCTCCCTCTCTCTCTGATGCTCCCCTGCTCATGCTGCCTCTTTCTCTCTCTCAGAAATAAATAAAACATTAAAAAAATCTTAAAAAAATTAACTCTTAATTGGGGCTCCTGGGTGACTCAGTTGGTTAAGTGTCCGACTTTGGCTCAGGTCATGATCTCATGGTTTGTGGGCTCAAGCCCCGTGTCGGGCTGTGTGCTGACAGCTAGCTCAGAGCCTGGAGCCTGTTTCGGATTCTGTGTCTCCCTCTCTCTCTAACCCTCCCTGTTCACGCTGTCTCTCTCTCTCAGAAATAAATAAAAACGTTAAAAAAAAACAAACTCTTTAAAAAAAGAGATTTCTGGGCTTGGACATTTGATGGAAGCAAGAAGATATCTATCTCATCCCCACTGCAGTCACTGACTGAGCCTGGTGTGTATGGGGGAGTGGGGGAGAGGGGATGTAGCTAGAATGGACATAGGCTATGAGAGAGAATAATGATAAGGAACACCCAGAATGGGAATTTCTCACACTTAGAAAGAGGGAGGAGAACCTCCAATGGTATTACAGCAAGAATATTTCATCTTTTTCCTGTTTCCTTCCTCTGCATTCCCTTTGGCTCCCTCTCTTTCTAGCTTTCTCTTTCGTCAGACACACTCTGTGGTAAACTTAAGCCCCAAACCACAACCTTGAGAAATTCCAAATGGATTCTGTCAGCAAGGCCAACAGCCTCCCCCCGCTCCCGGCACACGCGCTGGGCTCAGACCCAGGTCTGGGGTCAGTGACGAGAGAGTGCGAGTGTGCAACCCACAGAGTGGGTGGCTACAATTTCAGCTTTTACTTAACTCCACTTGCAGTCAGAGGGAGGAAGAAGGACTGTTGAACTAACTGTAAGTTGGGCCTCTTGGCCTCCTTCAGCTCTGGATGAGCTCTTCTCCCTTAGTATTTCATGTGGCTGGGAAGTTGGGGAGTGGCAGTTGCTGGCTAATTGCCAGCGAGGGAGCACCCCTCCTTTCTCTGCTCCTGTTTGCTCCATGGGGAGCACCAGTGATGCTGCAGCAGACTCCAGACTCCAAACAGGTGAAGGCTGGGAGATTCTCCAGTCCCAGTCATCAGTTCTGACTCAAATGCCATCGTACCTGCTGCTAACCATATTAGGCTGTCAGCATTACCATCCTCTGTCACAGCTAGGACCCAACTTGGAGAGGATCTGAAGTCTTGGGCAGGGACGTTGAATTTCTACCTCCTGTCACACTCTCACAAGGCATGTTGGTGTCGTTGGGGCACTAGTGAAGGACTGGGGGTGCAAAGTATAATTTTAGTGGTCAGTGTGGGGGCATAATTTGGTGGCGTGAAAATTTTAGGAAAAGAAATGGAAAGAATAGTCATGTGGAAGTATCACAGGACCGAATCTAAGAACATGCAATAAAACTGAAGGAGTCTTCTGCTATCTACAATACAGAGGTTAGCAGGGCAAAGGCCCTTAATAGCAATAGCCCCAGACAGATACAACTCTCTTTGTTATGAACATGCTCCTTGTTTTCCAGCTCATCTCTTACCATCTTAAATTAGGGTCTTCTCGGCTTCACATTCTAGGGTCATGCTATTCTCCACGTTAAAATAAGAGAGAAAACAGACTGGAATTAAGAGGAAGAGTAGTGGGGGGCGCCTGGGTGGCTTAGTTGGTTAAGCGTCCGACTTTCGCTTGGGTCATGATCTCACGGTTCGTGGGTTCGAGCCCCGCGTCGGGCTCTGTGCTGACTGCCAGCTCAGAGCCTGGAGCCTGTTTCAGATTCTGTGACTCCTCTCTCTCTCTGACCCTCCCCTGCTCACGCTGTCTCTCTCTCTCCTAGAAATAAATAAAACATTAAAAAAAAAAAAAAGAGGAAGAGTAGTGAATGTACACACCAGGAATAGATGGGAACAAGTGTGGCTGTCTACAAACCTAGTTCTTCTTGAAGAGAGACAAGAAACAAGGGACACACACACATCCAGAAAAGGAACAATTTTGGCTCAGGCCTTAGGGAAGAGCTATGTGTTCCCTTATATTGCTGTAAATGAGGGGAGAGGGCACTTAGCATTACTAGTGCCCTTCTTTTATCACAGCAGAGACTGTTCCAAGGCATCTTTGCATGTCTAGATCAGGTGCAGAAATGAGTGTAAGGGAAGTGGGGGTGAGCAGGAGTGGAGAAACATGGGTGCACAGTCTCTCACTTTCCTTAGGATACTAAACCTCACAGTCATCTAGTCACACTTCCTCAAACCACACCTCCGAATATTAGGCTTCCACCGTTTGTCTTTCACTTTCCAACTTCCTAACTGGTCTAGAGTCCAGTTGTTTCCTTCAGTCTCTTAAATTCATCACTCTTTCTCCTTGTCGCCATGAGAAAGGATCTCCTGATTCAGACCCTTACTCTTAGGTTAGGAGTAGAGAGTAGTAACACTTTTGCAGCGGGGGCTTCCCAGGGAGTTGCAGCTAACCATGGTTAAGAAATAAAGATATGGTCTGGGGGAACTCTGGACCAGCGGGACTGGAAAAAAAAAAAAAAAGATGTGGAAAAGATGTGGTCTGGAAGAGTAAGGTGAGCCATAGCAAGGACTGTTCGCTCGCTCATACCCTGCTCCTGGCTTTTCCTCTCCGCCCAAACCTTCTCCAGTGTGGACAGCATGCCTCTCCAGTCCTTAAATTCCAGGCATGGCCCCGGAGCTTGGGATTCTCACCTCAGTCCCCACTGCCTCATCCCCACTTCCCGGTTCCCGCCTCCGCCGCCGTCAGCCTACAGCTCCCACATCGGCCCCCGCCCCGGTTCAGTTCCAGCACCCGGTTGCTTCTGCTGCAGCCGCTGCCATGGTGATGGATCTCGCGAGAACTGCTGAACGCTACCGCGCAGTTCTCGCGCGATCGGGGAGGTGGGAAGTATCCCGGTCTGGGGGTGGGGGTGCGTCGCACAGCTCCCGTCGCCGTCGCGGCTTCCGGTGCTAGGTGGAGGAAAGGAAGGAGGGAGCCAGGGAGCGGGGCCAGGAGAGCCGCGGTGCCGATATCGGCTTGGGGGAGTCGGAGGGAGCGGAACCAGTGCCGAGCGGAACCTGCGGGGGCGGAGGCGGCGGCCGCAGCGGCGGAGCTGGGAGCAGGAACAGGTGAGGGGCTGGGGAAGGAAGGCGGGTCCCCGTAGAGGAGAGGCTCAGGGTGGGGGCTGAGGAGATAGATTCCCCCTCCCCCAGGCACTGCCGGGCAAGGAGTGGTGTGGTCCTTCCCACCGGAGAGCTCGGAGAGGGGGCGCCGGGCCAGTCTCTCGCCTGCCCCCGCATTTGAAGGACGCGGAGCTAGGGTGGGGGTGGGGGTCGTACACGAATTTGTGCCTTTGCCTCGCTCGCGGGGGCGACCCGGGCTGCTGTTAGGTTCTCCTCGCCTGCAGGAGGTGGGCTTCCGAGGGGTCGGGGTTGAGGTGGAGGAAAAACAGTCCAGAAAGAGGTGATGCGGGGGCGGCGATGACTGTTTTGTATCCTTTTTCTATTAAAGGGCTAGGGAATGCCTCTTTTTCCTATTCTCTCTCCCGCTCCACCTTAGTACTAGGAAACCAGAGCCTTGCTGTGGTGACACCCTTTACTCTCATCATGGGGCAGGGGTGCGTAGGGGTTTTAGGGTTTAGGTGATAAGGCAAGCTACTGGGGCACCCCGGGGGCACTAATTCTGGTAGAGATTGCGCTTTTGAGGTCTTGGGAACCACCCGTTGGGAAGAGGGTAGCAGGTGGGGAGCGGGAGGAGAAGAGGCAGGAGAAGGGGGTGGGGGATCTGATCTTGCTTGGAGAGGAGAGGTGGTGCCTTCCACCCCCAGGCAAAGCGGGGGCGGTCTCACAGGAGGAGGGAGCAGCTTGTCGCCGGCTCTGAGTTTGTGTCTTCCAATCCGCTTTCTTTCTTTAGGAAGTACCAGGATTCCCGGAACAGAAAATGGAGCCATTGCTTACACCAATGCTTCAGGGAAGGAGGGGGAGGTGGAGTTCCCTGTTAAACCTAGCCACTTGAATACCAAAGTGGTAGCTCCTCTTCTGGGGGAGTTCCCTTCTTTTTGGGTTGTATTACTGCCGGTTTCATTCTGGCCAGGCCTGGAGGAGTGTGGTATGTGGTCAGGAGTGAGAAGAACTAGTGAGGTCATCTGGTTGAGGGAGAAGCGTAACTCAAAACCTGTCTCTGCTGCTGTTGGATTGGGTCACCCCTGGTCTATGCCATAAAAGTTTTATTGGTAGGAGATCTGCTACGGGAGTCTGATTGCGTGGGTCAGTGCAACAGGACAGAATCTAGTCTCTGCATACTTTTCTCCCCTTGTTCCTTAATCAGGTGGTGACCAGCTTTGCTGCCATTTTGTCTTGAGCTTCTTGGGGTAAGTGTCTCCACTTGGTATGACTGGAAGGGAGCAGTGAATTGGTTATTGTACATTAGACCTGAGTTTGAATAACATGTCTCTAAAAGCTCATTTTAAGAAAGAAGCTGATCCACAGAGGTCACCTTTTCACAGAATGAATCATTGACCTTGGGTTTAGCTGGGAAGGGCCCCCATGTATCATATATTTACATGCCTCCTGCCTCCCAGCATAAAATTATTACCTTGCATCGTCAAAATTTTTAATGTGTAAGTCTTGTTTTTCCAAAGATGAAACATTTCAGTTGCAGGGATTGGATCTCATGTTGTGTACCCCACAATGCCTATGCAAACAGTACACACTTATGATGAGAATATGGGATATGAATGGATAGAACTCAACAAGCTTTCTGACTACAGTTTAAGGAAAGAGGAAGAGATGGCTTGACTGTCAGGAAGAATGCCTGGAGATAGCTGAGTGAGGGTACAAAGGCTCTTAGCCATTGTAATTAAGAAATCTGAGTCTCTCCACCTTTCTAAGAGGCACAAAACAGGCATGGATAATGGAAGATAAGACCCAAAAAGAAATATATTACTAAACACTAAGTCATTATTTATCTGAAATCTCAAATCTCAGATCACTTGCTTCCCCATTGTGGGCAGAAGGGGTCTCCATTAAATGTTAAGTCAAAATTGGAATTCTGGAGACTATGGAGGAGAGAGCCAGTATATGTGTGTGGTGCCTGGCACAGAACTGGTGCCAGCGAATGGTAGCTGCTATTATTTAACTGAATGGAAGTGTAAAGGAGGGAGGACAGCAGGCTGGAAAGAGTGGAAGTGAAGTCTTAAGTGCACAGAGGGTCGTATTGTGTGTGTGTATATATCTGCTACTCTCTTTTCCTCCAGAGTCAAGAGGAAATGGACTCAGAGGATAGTGGGTGGGATTTGTTGCTTAGAAGGAGGAACTTCTTTAAAACCAGTTTTGTTAGCTGAGTAAATAACAGGGAAATTGTGGAATCTGCTTCTCCATACACCTTTAGAAATGGCTGCCAAGCAGCCTGAGACTCAAAACATCTCACTGTGTTTGGTTCTTTTCACCATTTTTGTTGTGGGTCAATTTAGAGGCAAAATGGTATGGTAATTGAGAGTGTGGTCCTTGGAATCAGACAAAATTGGGTTCAAATCCTGCCTCTGATAATTACTAGTTGTATAATTTCGGTGAAATTACTTGTCCCTCCTTATTTCTCATTTTCCTCATCAGTAAAGAGCATGATAATGATAGCACCTACTTCATAATATAGGCATGGGAATTAAATGAGATAACATATGTAAAGCACCCAGTATCATACAAAGCACATGGTAAGCTTCAAATGTTAGTTGCTACTAATCATCATGATCATGATCATGATCATCATCATCATAACATGAGCACTCAGAGCTGCCTTAAAGGAGAGAAGGTTGACACAAGAACAACTGGCTGCCTGTGTAGAGGGATGATTGTTACCATGACTTTCTTTGCTGTTTGTAGGTTTATGAGCAATGAAATCTTTTTTCAGCATCAGCCTCACAGAGGCAGCTCCTGCTGCCTGAGTGGGAGGTGAAGCTGGAGCAAGGCAGGGGCCCTGAACCATCAACTTGGATGCAGGGTGAGGATGTGGGGGCTCAAGAATAGTGTTCATGTTAGAAAAGTCAGCATGGGGCTCCTGGGTGGTTCAGTCGGTTAAGAGTCCAACTTAGGTCATAATCTCATAGTTCATGAGATCAAACCCCACATCGGGCTCTGCGCTGTTATCATGGGGCCTGCTTGTCTCTTTCTGTCCCCCCCTACTTGAGTGTTGTCTTCTTTCTCAAAATAAATATTAAAAAAGGGGGCGCCTGGGTGGCTTAGTGGGTTAAGCGTCCGACTTTGCTTGGGTCATGATCTCACGGTTCGTGGGTTCGAGCCCTGCGTCGGGCTCTGTGCTGACTGCAGCTCAGAGCCTGGAGCCTATTTCAGAGTCTGTATCTCCCTCTCTCTCTGATCCTCCCCTGCTCACGCTGTTTCTCTCTCTCTCCTAGAAATAAAAAATAAATAAATAAATAAATATTAAAAAAAAAAAAAGTATGATTGAGGTAATGGTCGACACTTTCATAAAAGAGCACATTCATTGACTTAGGTCAATGATTTAGATTCCTGCGTCCCTTTATTTTAGGTCTTAGTATTTCAGCATCCTCCATTTCCTGGACCATTCTTTTCTTTAAAAAAAATTTTTTTTAGGGGCACCTGGGTGGCTTAGTCGGTTAAGCGTATGACTTTCGCTTAGGTCATGATCTCGCGGTGCGTGGGTTTGAGCCCCGCGTCGGGCTCTGTGCTGACTGCCAGCTCAGAGCCTGGAGCCTGTTTCAGAGTGTGACTCCTTCTCTCTCTGACCCTCCCCTGCTCACGCTGTCTTCCTCTCTCCTAGAAATAAATAAAAACATTAAAAAAAATTTTTTTTTTAGCGTTTATTTTTGAGAGAGAGAGTGTGAGCGGGAGAGGGGCATGGAGAGAGAGGGAGACACAGAACCCAAAGCAGACGCCAGGCTCCAAGCTCTCAGTCTGTCAGTACAGAGCCCAACATGGGACTGGAACCTACGAACTGGGAGATCATGACCTGAGCTGAAGTCTGACGTTCAACAAACTGAGCCACCCAGGTGTCCCAAGCCACTCTTTTCACATAGCCACGTCTCCTTTAAATGTCTACTTCTGAGTATGTTTCAGAATGTACTGTATTAAGGTTCAGAGTTGTGATATCTGTGTAATTCTATCTGCTATACATTTTCAACATCTGTTGCAAATATAGGTAGAGTGCTAGTAAAGCTTTTTGATAGTGAAAAAATAAGGGGAACATTCGGAAGGAGTTCCACAAATGTTTGAAGGCTTGTATTATAGCCGAGGTAGGAACTGACAGGTAGGGATTCCATGAAGATGTAACGGCCTTGCATTGGACTTCTACAAAGGACCAGAGGGGACCTGGCTCAGGATTTCAGGGATCCACCATTATCACCATATTCCTGAAGAAAGGTGAGATGACTGGATGTAGATCTCATCGTACCTTTTAGCTCTTCCATTACTGATGAGGGCCTCTTATAACCCTTCCTTTGTGAGTGTCAAGTGTGGATGTTTAAATTTTTTTTCAACGTTTGTTTATTTTTGAGAGAGTAAGAGAGAGAGAGAGAGAGAGAGAATTAGTGGGGGAGGGGCAGAGAAAGGAGGAGACATAGAATCCAAAGCAAGCTCCAGGCTCCAAGCTGTTAGCACAGAGCTTGATGTGGGGCTCAAGCTCACGAACTGTGAGATCAAGACACTTAACTGGCTGAGCCACCCAGGTACCCCAAGCATGGATGTTTAAACTTCAGCATAATTTAAGCTGCAGGAGAACATTTGCTCTCCATTGCAGTGGCTTTTGACCCTCTTCTCCTTTTTTGTTAAAAGCAATAGAACGTTGGGGTGCCTGGGTGGCTTAGTCGGTTAAGCGTCCGACTTTCGCTTAGGTCATGATCTCGCGGTTCGCGGGTTCGGGCCCCGCGTCGGGCTCTGTGCTGACTGCCAGCTCAGAGCCTGGAGCCTGTTTCAGTCTGTGACTCCCTCTCTCTCTGACCCTCCCCTGCTCACGCTGTCTCTCTCTCTCCTAGAAATAAATAAAAACATTAAAAAAAAAATTAAAAAAAAAAAAAGCAATAGAACGTTACCTTACATGTAATCTTATATGAAGTCTAATATGTTAAATGAATAAGAATGGAGCTGCTCTGGTGGTGGTGTAGAGTTGGGGAGAATAATTAGAGTCTCCCCCCGCCCCCTCCAGAAGTCTGTGAATGCCACCCAAGGAACCCTAGGGTTCTGAGAACATAGCAACCACTTCTGGAGTTTTTCAGATACAGGAAGAGAATCAGGGGTCACTGATAGAATACTGTCTTCCTCAATCTCAGAAATGTTTCACCACTGTCAGTAGAACCAGACTCCTCAAAAACCAATCATGTTAGTCACTAGCCACAGATTAATCATGGTGTTGGGGACATGAAACATGAAAAAGGCATTGTACCTGTTGGCAAGGGGCTCATAGTTTGGTAAGCTATTTCCCCAACCTTTTCTCATCATGGCATAAACAGTAAATTTATGTAAATGGTAAGAGTGAGACATGGTGCTTGCAACCTGAGATGACTGCCCCTTGAGTTCTAGCCATCTTAAGCCCTGTCTAGCTATCCAGTACTGATGGGATGTACGGCAGACTTGTTATGAATTAAAGTCACATTATTTGGGAAGTGCCAGTTCTGAAAAGCAAAATAGGCAAATGTGAATCAAATATACCATGGTAAGTCCTAGCGTAGAAGTATATTTGCAGTGCTGAAGGATCACAGATGGTTCTTAGTCTCCAAGCTGGGTAGTTCCCTGTTTTCTGCATCCGTGGACTGCTCTGAAGAGATGGGCCTGTCAAATCATGGTTTCCTGATTCATCTACTCACAGAAGTTCCATTTTGGCTTGTGGAGTGGGACCAGATTGTGGCAAAGGTTTATTAGGGCTTTAGGCTGATTGCTCATGGAATTTCAGTGATGCTATAATTAAGAAAACATAGTGTTCTGAATATCCAAGACTATATAGATGTAGGCCTTGGAGCAGCCATGGAATATAAGGAGATGGAACAGTTGTAAGCTGGTCAGATTCTAAGAATAGGGCAAGCTGATAGATTTAGTTAGAGGGCAGTGCCACAGAATGTTTCAAAGAAACAAATGAGTTTGTTTTTAATCTGGTCACTGTTTTATGTGGCTAGGTCATGTATTCTGAAACAGACCTGATTCTCTGTTCTGATTCACTTGCTGAGGTTTGTCCGTGGGAAAAGCCAGACCCTTCCCAGGTGTTTGGGTCTTTCTAACCAGACAGGGCAATTTAGGATCCTTCTTTACTTGATAATGTGGCCTTCTTTGGGTTCTCCTATGCTGGAGTCATCTTCTCAGACTAGAAGGGAAACTGGCATAATGATTCTGGCCTGACCCTAAACAACTGTTAATCAAGTGGAACCTAATTTTAGTTAGGCATTTTTTTTTTAATGTTTTATTTATTTGTGAGAGACAGCATGAGCAGGGGAGGGTCAGAGAGAGAGGGAGACACAGAATCTGAAACAGGCTTTAGGCTCTGAGCTAGCTGTCTTCATAGAGCCTAATGCGGGGCTCGAACCCACGAACTGTGAGATCATGACCTGAGCTGAAGTCGGACACTTAACCAACTGAGCCACCCAGACGCCCCTAGTTAGGTATGTTTTAATTTGTAACAATATCATCAATTGCCTAGTAGCTAAATTCAATAGGTATCTTTGAGGCCCTATCTTAATTTGATATTTCTAAAGACTTTGACCCTCCTTCGTTTTAAAAAAATTTTTTTTCCTATGAAATATTTTACTGTCTTGACTTCCTTTCAGCCCTTCTAGTTCCTTCTTACTCTCTTTCCTGGCCTCTGTTTTTGCTCAGTGTTGATGTGCCCCAGGTTTCTGCCTTTGGCCTTTTTACCTGTCACACTGTACACACTCTCCCTAGATACACAGAGTAGTATCAGTTGCAAAAGACAGAAGACACACATGTGGCTTAAACAGTAAGTAAATTTATTAAAGCGTATACCTTGAAGTCTAGGTGAAATAAACCAGACATAAAAGAACAAAACTGTATGGTTCTATGTATGTGAAGCATCTAGAATAATCAAATTCATAAAGATGGACAGAATGGTGGTTGCCAGGGGCTGGAGGTAGGGGAAATGCCGGTCATTATTTAAGTTATAGAGCTTACATTTGAGAATGTGAAAATGTTCTGGAGCTGGATGGTGGTGATGGTTGCACAACAGTGTGAATGTGCTTCATGCCATTGAACTGTGTTTTCAAAAATAGTCAAAATGGTAAATTGTGTTGTATATATTGCCCTCCATACACACACACACACACAAAGAAATGTAGGGCTACAGCACTTGTCTTTTCAGTCTGCCAGCTTGGCATTGTATGCAGATTTTCTTCATTTCTCTGCTCTGACAGCCTAGAGTTCTTGTGCCTGTACCTTTGTGTTCTCAGCATCTCATCCTTCTACATCAACATCTAAAGGCTAGACAAGAGAATGTTACCGTATGTCTTTTGTTAATAAAATTTTGTTTATTTTGAGAGAGGGAGAGAGAGAGAAAGAATGTGTGACATTGCAAGCTGAGGAGTGGCAGAAAGAGAAGGAGAGAGAGAGAATCCCAAGCAGGCTCCATGCCACTAGCACAGAGCCTGATGTGGGACTCAGACTCAGACTCATGAACTGTGAGATCGTGATCTGAGCTGAAATTGAGAGCTGGATGCTTCACCGACTGAGCCACACAGGTGCCCCCCAAAATGTCTTTTTTTAAGAATGAGGAAAACTTTCCCATATGTTCCCAGCAGACATTCCCCATATCTTATCAGCTAGAATTAATATATGACCATTCATGACTCAGTCACTGGCAAGAGAAATGCCTACATCCCTTGGGGTGATCACTTTTCATACCCTAGAGCCGGGGAAGGGTATCTTTATAACCCCCAACCCCAGCATCTGAACAAATTAGGAATTCTGTTAGAAGAAAGAAGGGGAAGAATGGCTGTTTGGGTAGATAACTCCTGTCATCCTGGATCTTGGTTTCTCTTATGGCTTCTGTTACCATCTCTGCAGATGATTTTCAAATACCCAGCCTAACTTTTCTCCTGAACATCATACCTTAGCACCTCAAAATCAAAGTTTAATCTAAAAACAAACACCTTTAATCTCAGATGTTTCTCTTGTATTTCTTGTCTGAAGAAGTGCCACCACATTACCCAGGCCAGAAACCTGGGAATCCTCTTTGACTCTTTTACTCTTCCTATATTTAATAAGTCATTAAATCCTATGTATTCTACTATTTTGATGTTTCAAATTTATTCTTTCCTTTTTATTGCCACCTCTGGTTCAGAACTTTTGATTTCTCTGCTGTATTACTGTACCTACCACATGTCTTTCTGTCTCAAGTCTTTTTTAAAATTTATACCCTAAACTACTACCAGAATGGTCTTCTCCCCCCCTCCCGCCCCCTTTTTTTTTGAAAGTAAGCTTTACGTCTAACGTGGGACTTGAACTCCTGACTCTGAGATCAAGAGTCACACCCTCTACTGACTGAGCCAGCCAGGTGTACCCAGAATGTTCTTCCTGAAACACATACTTAATCATGTTACTCAGTATGGCCTTTAAGGCCCATCATGATCTAGCCCCTGCTTATCTCCAGAGTCATCGCTTCCTTTTACCCACCATGTGATATCCAAATAAACTGCCTCTCAGATGCACCTGCCTTTGTCTAGTAAAAAGTGCTGCCTCTAGCTCAAGTCTTTATGTCTTTGACATGCTGTTCCCTCTCTTTGTTGTCTGATTACTTCCTCTTCTCTTTTCAGGAATCAGCTCAGGTGTGACCTGAGAATCAGAGACTTGCCCTTTACCCCTGATTTGATTAGCTGCTCCAGCTTTCTGTCCCCACAATACTATGTGCTTATCTCACTCTTAACCTCATGCTGTTTCTTACCCTCATACTGTTTTGTCATCCTGAGTTTGCTAGTCTTTCTTTCCCATGACTGAGTTTCATGAAGGCAGAAGCTGTCTACCTCTCTGTATAGTTCCATATACTCAATAAATGCTTAGTGAATGGATGGAAGCTGACATCTGAAGTTGTTTCTTGGCTTTGAGAAATCTCTGAGTCCAGTAGAAGTCATTGAGATACTAATCTGGGAGTTCTTGTGTGCTTGTGATTACAGTGCTCTTGAGACAAAAACTTGGGAAACTTATAGAGGTCACAAACCAGCTGTGCTAAGGAAACTAAATACAGGCAGACCCTGCTTTTGTTTCCTTAAATTTTATTGGTCTGCTCCATTGGCTTTGCTAAAAATAGCGTCTCTGTTAGTGATATCTCAGTGTGAAAACTGTCTGGGGAACAAAGCTGCTTTTAGTGCACCCTGCTTGGTAGACGACTTTGGTCCTTCCTTTCCCTGGACCCATCATGTAGCCTGAAGAGGAGGAGGTGGTGCCAGATCAGAAGTCCCCTCAGAGGTGTCTTAAGATGCAAGCCTGGGTCAGCCACAGGAGTCAGGTGAGAGGAGTGTGTGTGGCAGACTGGAGCTGTGACTCTCAGGATCATTTGGAGTGAGGCAAGCATGTTCCTGCAACACACAAAAGCCAAGATGGCTGAGCAGTTATAGCAACAGCCTGCCTCTCCTGGGGGGGTGGAAGGATGGGCTTGGGGGCCGTAAGTAGCCTTCAGTGAGGACATCCTCAGATGAGGCTTAAAGCAGGCAGTATGCTTGATTGAACTCCTGCAGTGTCCCAGACAGATTGTCCTGGAACACGTTTTTTTTTTAGAGCTCTTCTTGTTTGTACCACTGATGATAAAGTTTGTGATTGTAAAATAGAATGTTGAGATATAATTTTTAATAATAGAGAGATTACTGTATTCCATTTTTTTTATCCTAAGCCACTTACCTTCAGTTTTAACTGCTGATTCCTGGTTTCTAACAGCCCATGGAACCCTGGCATTTTGCCTTATCAACACAGGACTGCCATCTGTGATTAAAGAGAGCAACTATAGGCTGCATACTACATAGGGAAACAATTTAGGGTTTATGAGTTTTTTTGTTGTTTTTTTGTTTTTTGTGGGTTTTGTTGTTGTTGTTGTTGTTGTTGTTGTTGTTTTTTGCCATTCTGCTTCCCAGAGCTTTTTCTAGGAATGCATTATGGTGAAAGTGAGATTCAGCTATACAGCCCAAGATTGGTGTTCATGACACAAAGCTGAAAGTTGCCACCATCCTCAGGGGAGAGGCAGCAAGCTGTCTGGTAATAAGGACAGAGAAAGCCAGGTCAGGAAAACCAACACCCACTTTGGAATGCTCATCTGAGTCTAGCTCTTGATAATATTAAAGAGGAGCCATAGTGTCCACTAATGTCAAGGCCCTGGGCTGCCCCCCCAGAGGATATGTGGTAACTACTTGGGCATTTCATCAGTTATCCATTTGCCACATTGCGTACTAAGTGGCAAGAGAAAATTCCACCAATTTTAGTCTTCTAGTCCTTGTGTGATGTTTCCAAACCAGTCTTGGGGTCACGTATGTGTGGAGAATGGCCAAGAATTGACAGGATAGCTAAGAAACCATCTGTGCATTACACAGATACCAAGTACTGTTAGGGCAGAAGAAATGATACAAGGACAACCTCAGATGAGGCTTAAAATTGGCCCATGTGTTTGGTTGAACTCATATAGTGGACTTGGTACTGGGAGTGGGACAGGACCAAAATAAATAAAAGGCATAGTCCTTGTCCATGGAAAATACAGTTAAGCTGGAGAGACCGTAAATATACAGACTTATAAAGAGGAAAAAACTCCACAGGTTAGTAAGTGCCACTTGAGTGGTTCAGATGATTCAGGGACATACCAGGAAATAGAAATAAGTGTAAGACTGGGATCAGCTTTTGAACCAAGACATTAGCATGCTAGCTTAGCAAAGAAGCAAACCAAAGGACAAGGTATGCATGTTTGGGGGCAAGGGGTATTTTTCAGCCACTGCTGTACTCAAAGTTGGTAATCATTTACTCAGCAATAATTTCATTCATGATGGACAGCAAGATAAATATGTGGCATAAATTCAATTCAGAATCTGGGCCAAAGCCTATTACCAAGGCCTGAAAGGAAAGTATCATCTGGAGCTGGAGATGAGAACACCTGAGGAGGAGACAAGATAAAGACCAAGAAGACTTAGGGGAGGTTTACATTTTGGGAGGTTATGGTGGCAGAACCAGAAATCTGACTGCTACAGATTGCTGGGTTGATGGAATCTGATCTTCTGAGCTGGGCAGATGTCCCCTCCTGCCTCAGGGATCCTCTGGGATCTGTCTGCCTGGGTGGGTTGAGGCAAGTTGGGCAGGAAGGATGGCTAGTGGGTGACTTGGCTGAAGTTGAGCCCTAAGGTTGAGCCAGGTCTTCTCTCTAGGGTGTGAGCCCTCTGGGTCAGGGGCAGGGCTCATCTGAGGAACCTACCAGGAGCACCACGCCTGGCTCATTAGTGGATGTCTGAGAAAACCTTTGAAGATGAAACACTCCATAAGCACTCATTGTTTCTGTTCTTTTGGACAAACTAGTACTTTGGTCTCCAGGGGCTGTTGATCTGGCTCCTTTGTGCTAGTCTGGAATTTGCTGCAAACTGAGGCGAGTCGGAAACAAAACTGAAATAGTTTTTGAGAAAACAGCTGAACTCCCACTAAACCCCCATGCTTTAGCTTGTAAATAGGATTCCTCCTCATGTACCTTTCGCATTCTTGGGTTTGGGTGCACTCTGTCTTGACCTGTTCCTTTGCCTGCTGGGTTTGGGGTGTGTGTGTGTGTGCCTCTGGTTCCCAGACTCTATAGAGAATGCCAGCAGCTGGCATATGGTGATTGCTGAATAAGCTGCCTGCTGACGCATGTCTCCTGCAGGCACAGAGAACTGGCTGGCATGGGCGATTCTGAACCCCTATTTCATTATTGTTTCAAAGATGTATTTCTGTGGCTGTCCTGTGCCATAGGGAAGGGAGGGAAGAAGAGAGAAAATGAGTGACTCTCTGATTTTGTCTTTTGGGGCAATAGGTAGCAGGGTGGGAGTATGGGCATTTTGTACCTTCATAGTGGTTCTTACTGCTGTCTTAACTTTTTTAGCAGGTATTTGTTAAGTTCTAGTATGTGCCAGGCATAAGCTTCCAATCTGAGTGAGCTGCTAGTAAGGTCAGTTTAGACCTTACTATTTTAGTTCATTTGCTCAACTGCTATGTGCCAGGCACTAATCAAGGTATCAAGAACACAGCAGTGAACAAAACTGATAAGGAGCTGACATTATAGTAGAAGGAGAAAAACACTACAGCAAGAAACAAATGTGTGATGTGTCTGATGCTGATAAATGCTAGAAAGAACAGTGAAGTGGGGCAAATGGGGTAGAGAGTGATATGTGTATGTTATAGGTGGTTGATAATGTGATATTCAAATGGATACCTGAAGGAAGTGAGGGAGTACTCCATGAAGGTTATCTGGGAGAGTGAAGAGTAAGTACCAAAGCTTTGAGGCAGGAAAATGTTGTAGAGTTGAAGTGGAGTGAGCCAAGGGGAGTGTAGCAGGAGATCTAACAAGAGAAGCAGAGGAATGCAGTTTATGCAGGACGTTGTAAGCCATAGTATGGCTTTGGGTTTTACTGAAAAGGAGATACGAAGCCAAGAGAGGGTTGAACCGAGAAGCAGCATGACCTGATTTTGGTTTTAAAAGCGGTCTGGCTGCTTTGTGGAGAATAGACTGAAGGGGGTGAGGGAAGAGGTACGGAATGAGGTGACTGCCTCATTGCAGGTGAGAATGTGGAAAAGCTGTCCTTGGATGGGCCACAGGAATGAGGGGGAGCCTCTCCCCATCCCATCTCCCAACTTGGTGTACGGTTGTACGAACGGGAACAACTTGAGCAGCTGGCACTTCACAAAGTGGAAAGGATCAGCCTCTTTTAGGGAATGTTACTTTCTTATTTCTTTCTCATTAATTTTGGTGTGTGGAGGTAAGGTGGAATTGCAGAAATATAGAAAGGGAAGAAGTGGAGTCTCTTGATCTGAGCAGAGAGCCTAGACCTTGGGAACCTGGCAAGCCCAAACCTTGTCAGGAGTCACAAAGAGCCACTCCTCATTCCACTCCCTCCTCTCCCAGCCTTTCCAGGAGTCTCAGGGTAAGGTTGGGGGAGGGAGGGGCGTTCACAGCCTCGCAAGACCTTGTATGGTGTGGAGTGTCAGAACTCAAGGGATTCTAGAAGTCATCAAGTTCAACTCTCCATTTACAGGGGCAGGTATGGATGGGTGAAATAACTTGTCCAAAGTCACATGGGTATATTAGTAGCAGAGCAGGGGTCCTGAGTGTTCACTGCTTTGTCTCTGCTCCCAGAGACTCAGGGTGTGTCTGAGTGGGACTTGATCTTCAGTCCTCTCAGGCTCTCTGTTTGTCATGAACTCTAGCCATGACTTTGGCAAATCCCGTTTGCATAAAATCCTGACTAGCAGATGGTGGTAATGAGTTTATGTTTCTTTGCCTAGGATCAAGTTCTCCATACCAGGGGCCAGGCCAAAACCAGACATCCACTGCCCCCACTTGAGCCCGCCTGTCCTCAGAAAGTGGTTGCTGCGATCATGGGTAATATCTTTGGAAACCTTCTCAAGAGCCTGATTGGGAAGAAGGAGATGCGCATTCTGATGGTGGGCCTGGATGCCGCAGGAAAGACCACCATCCTGTATAAGCTGAAACTGGGGGAGATCGTCACTACCATCCCCACCATTGGTAAGGGTACAGCTTAGATGTAGGCTTTCATGCCAACAGCTGAACCAGGCAGGGGGCCTATTCCTAGATCTGCCACCTGGCCACCAGGCAAGTCCATACAGCTTGGGGGGATTCAGGGAAGGATGGTTATTTAGCTTACTAGCAGGTGCTGAGGCTGCCGTTTGCCCACCTACCCTGGTCCTCTCTGATGCGGGAACTTCCGAAGCCTGGCACTGAACAGTCGCCCTGAGGCACCAAGCTGGTTTATTCTCTGTGTTGTTTGGAAGGCAGGTGAAAGGCTTTGATGTTCCTGCCAGAGCCCAGGAGTTGCTTTGCGTTTAGATCCTCAGTGGCCCTGATCCTGGTTAAGACCTGCATGTGGGAGGGAGAGCATTTGCCTTATTGATGGGGCTCCAGATCACCATTGTCCATTGGTTCTGCATTTGGGGCTCCAGGACTATAGGTCACTTTTTCTTCACTGTGTTCTCCAGGCCCCGCTTCTTAGCTGCGGCAGACTCTGGTGGCTGAGGTACAGGAATGGTTTTGAGTCATTTCTTTGGAGGAGGGAGAGGCAAAGACTGAGAGAATGAGTGGAGGTTAGCTTACGTTATTTACCCAGGCAATTGTGAACCTCCTGACTGGCCCTTCTCATTCTCTTTCTCTTCTTCTCTTTTTGGCCTTTAGGCTACTAGGTCAGGGAATACCAGGCCTGAGAAAGCCTTAGCTTCCTCTGCTAGGTTTATAGCCAGGCTGGGAGAAATGGAAATGAACCCACTGGGGTATTGTTCGTAGATCTGGTGTTTGAGGCCAAGTGGCCATTGTCTTTTCCAAAGGGTTCAATGTGGAGACAGTGGAGTACAAGAATATCAGCTTCACAGTTTGGGATGTGGGTGGCCAGGACAAGATTCGGCCTCTCTGGAGACACTACTTCCAGAACACCCAAGGTATGGCATATGAATTGCCCAGGTTGGTATGGGTTAGTTGGGTATGAACAGAAGGTGTGGCCTTCATTCTTGATTATGAGCAGCCAATTCTTGCCCTGCTGCAGCTGGTAGGGGTGGGAGCAAAGGAGGAAAAGGAACAGTTATTTGGAGGGTGTACGGAGGGTGTTGTCTTTTGGTGGTGGGTGTGCGGGGACTTCATCTGCTCTCTTGTGCAGCCCGTGTTCTGCCTCCCTAGGGTTGATATTTGTGGTCGACAGCAATGATCGGGAGCGAGTAAATGAGGCGCGGGAGGAGCTGATGAGGATGCTGGCGGAGGATGAGCTCCGGGATGCAGTGCTCCTTGTCTTTGCAAATAAACAGGTGAGACTTCTCCCCACCCCTGGATTTGAGAGAGGACAATCTGGCTGTAGAAATCATGGGCCTTGGGGCTAATTGTAGGGGAAGCCCTGTGCTCTCAATTTTGGAAGTGTGGGAAACACCATTAGCTGGCTTCTTTATGTTCCTCTTCTTGTCGCCCCCCGCCCCCCAGCTTTAATTAGCAGCATTTCTGTCCTCAGGGATTTGGTGTGGTAGATACATCACCTCAAGTCTCTCCTTCATCTTCCCTGTTGTCTGTGCTCGCTTCGGCAGCACGTATACATCTTCCCTGTTGTCTTACTTTAGTGGAACTGCCCTCACTCCCGCAGTCAGACAGACATGATTCTTTGCCCAGTCTGCATCACCTCTCCACTTCCCTACCAATCCCGTATTTGGTTTGCAGCTCCCCAGTGGAATGACCTTTAGTGCCTTGAATCTATGGCTCTAGGATGACTAAATCCAAAACTGCTCCATAGGACCTTGTTCTGGCTCCTACAGTGAAGGAGGAGAGGGTGCTGGTACACATCTCTTTGGTAGATGGGTGCTCTAGAAGCCTTTGAAAGATCCTGAGGCTCCTTTTTGTGTGTCTTCCTCGCGCTCCAGGATTTGCCTAATGCTATGAACGCTGCCGAGATCACAGACAAGTTGGGCCTGCATTCCCTGCGTCACCGCAACTGGTACATTCAGGCCACCTGTGCCACCAGCGGGGACGGGCTGTACGAAGGCCTGGACTGGCTGGCCAATCAGCTCAAAAACAAGAAGTGAGAGCCAGGCAGCCCTATCCAACCACCCCACCCACCCCTGACACACCTACCTACTGTCTCCCTAACCCCAGTCCTGCCCCTTCCTTCCCGTTGCCAGTGTGGCCAGGGCCCTGGGTATCATGTCCGCATGCCCAACAAGAGCCTTGCCTCCCCTGCCTCCCCTCCTCTTCCCTGTCCATGACCAGTCCCCAATTGTTGTCCTGATGATGAATCATTCCAATTTATCGGATTTAAAACAAAAACAAGGTTGTTATGGTTTCATGGGGTGGCCCCCCTCATCCTTGGGTTTGGGAGGTGGGGTTTTCTCTCCGTTCGCTTCGTTTGGCTCTGGTTGCTGTGCTCTTGGCATCTGAGTCCCTTCCCTCTCCCCACGGGTCCATCTCCTATTCCCCATCTTCCTTTCCTTTGCCACCCTCTCCCTGTTCTACATGGAAATTGCACGGGCCTCTCTGTGTGTGCGTGCATGTGTGCGCGTGTATATACATGTATAGAGAGATATATATGCAGGGGCCAGGGGGAAGGGTGGAGAGGTAGAGTGCAGCTCAAGGCTGGGAGCCAGGTCACTGCCCACTCTAGCCTGTCATCTACCCCACCCATGTTGGTGAGATAAAGGGAAGAAGAGGAAAGACTGCCCCACTTGCACTGGTTCCTCTCCTCTCTGCAGGTAGGTTTTTCTGGATGATAGGACGGATGGTGAATTTTCCACCACCATCTTCCTTGTACCCCTCTCTCCACCCCGCTTAGGGCAGGGAGGATGGTGTTTATCTCTAGATGACTGTTCCCAAGGAGATACCATTCTGCCCTGCCTTGTTAGTGGGAAGGAGAGAGGAGCCCACTCACTCTTACCAGCCCAGTGTTCAACTGATCCGCCTCCTCATCCTTAGATCTGTTCCTCAGGAGCTTGTGGGGAAGATAGGGAGAGCAAGACCATGGGGGTGTGTTTGGGACCCAGGGCACTGGGGGGTGGGCCTCAAGTTTTTCATCTTCATACTCTCATGTTGTTAGGAGAAGGTGAGGTATGGATCAGTTCTATTCCTGCCTTCCAATGCCCCCCCCGCCTTATCTTCTGATCTTGGGGATTGGGTGGTTCATCTGTCCTTTGTCAAAAGTTTCCTCACTTTAGTAGTCCTGCTGGCCTGGCCACAGCTGGTTGGGTGGTTTAATGGGAAGCAGGGGAGTGGGGGTGACCTAGCAGACCTCAGTTTCAATTCCCCTTCTCTCCGCTTCTCTCTTTTTCTAGTCCAGGATGTGCTGAAGGCTGAAAATTTTCTGTTTCTGGACCCTCAGGCTATCCTGCTTCCCTCCCATCTCCTTCCCAACAGTTTTCCCCTGCTTGTTTTACCCACTTCCCATAAATCAGTTTGAGGGTTGGAGTGGAGGAAATGGAATTCTGAAGTAGTTGTTGGTGCTGGTGGGATGCAGTGCTCTTCAAAATCCTCCCATCATTATTATTATGTAGTTCAGAAGCTGCTGCTGCTACTGCGTCTCTCTGTTTACAGAGGGCGCTTGTCCCTGAGGTCCTGGCCTGGGTCCTGACTTTGCAGTTTCTGTGAAGCCGTGGCTTTTCTGTGAGCTCCTGTGTGTGCTGGCTGCGCCCTGAGCTCCTGAACGGCCACCCATAATCTTTCTGCTAAGGTCAGGGTCCAGGCCCCCTGACAGTCATGGCTAAGGGACCCTTCCCAGAAGGAATGTTCCAAGCCCTACCCCATGGGACCAGGCTTCCTGCCACCTTTGTCTACAACAGGCAAATCAGTATCCCCACCCTGACCTAGGCTGAACTGTGAAAGAGAGGTTCCAGGGGTGTCTCCCTCAGTGCCAGTTCCTTAGTGATGTATTATTTACCCAGGATGCAGCGGGTGTGGGTGTGTTCAGGTCTCTTGATCTCTAGGCCTGTGTGTGTGTGTGTGTGTGTGTGTGTGTGTGGTGTTTGTGTGTGTTTGGTGGTGGGGGTAAGGGGAGAGGGGTGCTGGAGCTTCTTCTGTTTCATTTCAATGTGTATTCACTCCCATGAACCCCACGGATGCTTCTCTCCACCCCTTTTCTTAGCCTCTGCTTCTGTTTCCTCATTTTTTGCTCCTGTTCCTATTTCTTCTCCCTTCCTGAACTTTGCCTTCTCAACTCATTCACTGCTGTTGTCTGCTGTTGTCTCTCCTTTCCTGGTTTCATTTTGGTAGGTAAGAATCTGCCTCTTCTCCTGCCTCCCAATCTGACTCTCCCTAGTTAGCTGTCAGTCCCAAATAGGTTTTTCTCATTTTAGGCCCACCCCTACCTTGCTTTGGGGGGCTCCAGAGACCAGCGGCCCTGAGTGTTAGGAAGCAGTTTTGGAGGTTGCCTTGGTGCTGCACAAGGATGTATCCAGCAGGGGGCAGTAAGTGATCTTGGTAGTGTCCCTGGTTGCCAGGCCCTTGGCAGGGATGGTCCCTTTTACATTCCCGTTCACCTAAAAGCTCTTTTTGGATTGGGTTTTTCATTCCATTTTTGCTTGTTCCCTTCCATATTCTTCTCTGGTAGATTTCATTTTATGCTTTCCTTTGTTACAGCTTTTTCCCCCCTGCAGAACGCCCCTTCCCCCAAAGTTTGTTTTGTGGTGTTACAGTGGTAACTGCAGTTCTGAACTGGTTTTTCTCTTCTTTTTTCCTCCTCTGGAATGTAGACTGTATATGTTTAATAACTCACCTTCTCTCTCCTTGCTCAAAATGTGGGATACGCAATGCTGTGACCCTGGTTGGAAATTAAACTTGTTTTATGCAGCTTTGGAGCAGATCTTCATCCTTGATGTGCAGAAGCCACGGGAGAGTAGTTTAATAGTGAGGGTACTTCTGTCTTTGGTCCCTCTCTGTAGACTGCTCCTTCTCTCAGCAAAGGGGTAAAGGGTACGCTTGACAAGTGTGGGGTGTGGGGAGAGTGAGATTATGGAGGAATTTAGGCTTACCTCTACACTGCTTACTACTTCCCATCATACTCCATAGAGGAGCATAAATGAATTGGACACCAGAGTGTGAGGGCTTTGTGACTTTGCTCCTTAGTTGTATAGAGTTTAGTCCTCTACTTTGCTTTATTTATCACTTGCTGGTAGATATTAGGGACTTGAGTAGCTAGAGGGCCCTGAAGTCAGTGACCCACACTGCCTCCCCTCTCAGATGTCCTGAGCCCTGTGCATCAGGTGCTTCTAGATGGAACGGGGTCCCCACATCCATAGATTGGAGTCCCCTCAACCATCTAATTTTGGACTTTGGCAGTGAGTAAGCATGAAGGATAAAGGCCTGAATAGTGTAATGAACTTGGTCCTTTTTACAACTGTGGCCCTATATCACCACTGCTTCAGGCATGTGGTTCCCCATTGTCAGGATGCCAAACCTCATCCAGAGATTCCGCAGATGTCTTGAGGGAAAGGACAAGCCTCTGCCCTCCCAACCCACTCCTGCCACTGCTCTCTTCTCCTGCTACTACTGTCTGGCTCCAGGCAAAGAAAGAGATGGTGCTCCCCTTTCTTTAGTGGGTAAGGTCTGGGTGAGCTAGGCAGGTCTTCCCCACTCTTACCACTTTCTTTAGCTTTGGGGACAGAGATCTTCCCACCCTGATGTTGTGGGAAAGGAACAGGTTTTAGACCTATAATAAATTTGAGAACCCCAAGTGCTGGTGTGAAGTAAATCATTTGTATTCAGTTACCTCCCTGTTCCTCAAAAGCTCTACCTGGTGACCAATGTGACTGATAAGAGCACCTTTCCTAAATGCTTTATTTGTACATTTATAAATATATTCCTTCTAGAACAACAACTCCTCATTAGATAATGATAATAAAGAAGACTTTAGCTGAAGAGGATGACCTAGTCCCTTTTGTCCCTCAGTACTCCATTTAAGATTCCAGGAAGGAGGTGGCAGGAAACCCTCTTGTGGCAGTTGCTTAAACCTTCTACCTGCTTTCAGGAGGGCATGGGAGGATGAAGAAGAGACTTCACCTGGAAAGTAAATGTTTAGCATCCAGCTCTTAGGACAGATAGCAATCTTATCTGTCCAGAACATGCATAGCTCTTCAGTCATGGCGTGGCAGAAGACTTGGGCCCAGGGTCTACCTCAGAATAATCTGGGCAAGGAAGCTTTCAACATGAGCTTGGGGAAAGCCAGTGGAAGGCTTTGGATTGGTCAGGGTGGGATGGAGGATAGAACTGTCCTCCTCGTTCTGGAGTTTGGGGTCAGTGGCAGGGAAAATGAATGTGGGTATGTGTGAGCTTTTCAGACTAGAGGTATAAGGTTTGAAGGCTCTGGGAATTCTCTGCATCACTTTCAGTTCAAGTGCCTAGATTGGTCAGAGCAGAACATTGACAGTTGTTACCTTAGTACCTTTTAGGTTCCAGACCTGTGCTAAGAAGGAAGTCAAACCACTGGATAGACCTGGGAATCCATTTCTGGGATGCTCTGAAATCCTTTGGGACATCCATAGTGCAGTACATTGGGTAGTGAGAGTTGGGGAATAACTGTGGGGGGGATACCTCTTTGCTACTACTTGGTTCATGGAGTGCTGTCTTTGGGCAGGCAGTTGTACTACTAAAAATGCTTCCAGTTCTGGGGCGCCCGGGTGGCTTAGTTGGTTAAGCGTCCGACTTTCGCTCAGGTCATGATCTCGCGGTTCGTGGGTTCGAGCCCCACGTCGGGCTCTGTGCTGACTGCCAGCTCAGAGCCTGGAGCCTGTTTCAGTCTGTGACTCCCTCTCTCTCTGACCCTCCCCTGCTCACGCTGTCTCTCTCTCTCCTAGAAATAAAATAAAAAACATTAAAAAAAAAATGCTTCCAGTTCTGAAGGCTGTAGAGTTAGGAGGGTCACAGTCCATCTCTCTACTTTCTAACCTGGTACCTGGTGGGATAGAGTATCCTGCTGGTCACTGGGGAGTGATAGGATCCAGTGGCCTTCCTTCCTCTGCAAGTTTTTCATTCTAATTGGGTTTCCTGGCCCTGATTGCTGGGATTGGGTAAGAATGACCTTGAATTCCTGAGCAAAGGGAAGAGGAGGTTAAGTCTGAGAAAACCCAAACCTTGGGAAAGGGAGCAGTGCCACTGAAGGCAGTGCCTAGAGGTCTGGAAGTGACCGAACTTGGGTCAGGACTAATTATGGCTTAAAGGTGAGTGTCTGCTTATGTGTGTCACTTTAGCCATCATCTACAGAAGAGAGTATCTGGACTCTAGGAACAAATCTGGTTTCTGAACTGAACATTATGGAGTAGAGAGGATGACACTGAAGCCAGAACTCTAGCTCTCTTGGCCCAGAGCCGACCAGTGCTACCCATACACGCTTCCTCCCACCACCCTTCTTCCTAACCAGGCACATTGAAACCTGTCTCTAAAGGGGTCTGTACAGTCAGTCTGGACCTGGCAGGAGGTTTGAGAATGAACTTGTCTACCTGGCACTCCCCCGCCCAAACATCCACCCCTTCATCACGTACATTGTTGAGAGTCCTCCTAGGACAGAACTGAATATAAGGCCTTTTAAGGGTTGGAGGACTTAGCTTGGGGCTCTGAACCACAGGGGTTTAGATGTTAGCTTCTTTCTGCTTTCTTAATCTAGGAAAAAGAGGTGCTCTCTTGGCTTTAGGTAATAATAAGAGATGGAGAATCTGTTTTTGCCTATGCCTTAGGCAAAAACTTCTGTTGATGGGATGAAGAGCCATGGTGGGAGTGGGGAGGTACTGGTTCGGTTTTGGATGAGTGAGTGCATAACCATACCTAAAAAGAAAACATTTTATCATCCATGGTATGCATGCCCTTGAAAATATGGCATTAGATTTTGAATCCAGATTTACATATGCTGACTCACAGACTTTTTGTTTATTAACAGTCTGTTAAAAACAAACATACTAAAAAATATTTAAAAAGCAGTGCCCTGCTTACTATCTGGCACATAATAGGCATTCAGCCTTGTTGAGCGAATAAACAAACTGTCCTTAACCAAACAGCCTGGTGGACACCATATGAGTTCAGGGGGCCATGGTAGAGTTTCTAGTACTCACTGACAGAGACATGTTTGAAAGGTGGAGGCCTTTCCGGGAGTGGCCCTCTGATTTCAATATTGTGCTTCCAGTCAGGGTTGTGCCAGCTCCACTACCTTTCGTAGAACCATCTCACCTTTCTCTCTTCCTCCCAACTTCCCCCAAGGAGAGAGCTTCTTCCTCCATGATCCCTTCTGGGTCCAGGTGGGCTTGTGCTGCCCTCTGTGGGTGATCTTGTTGCCTTAGTTTTGCCTGCGTCTCATTCCTGCTCCCCACCCCCACTCCATTCCCACTACCCTTTTCCATTCAGAGTCCCTGACAAAGCCTGGACGTGGACTGGGCAGTAGCCCTCCATCTTCATGAAGCCATTCCAGTCAGACCATGTCAATGCAGTATGCGCTCTCACCGCTTTGCTCCAAAACCTTCAGTAGATCCCCACTGCCTTTGTCTGGCGTTGAATCTTTCCACAACCAGCTCTTGGCTTCCCTCCCCAACTACCTCTCTCTACTCTTCTGCCTGAATCCATTACTTTAGCCAAACTGGTCTACTCATTTTTCCCAAATATCCACCCTACTGCCTTTATCCTTTTTTCTCACTTGTTTAAAAATACCACGTTTCTTTAAGATCTACAAAGCTGCCCAGGACCTCTCTAATCCCAAGGATCCCTCCCCCTCCCCCCCCCCCAGCTGGCTCCTTTGGTTCCATTAGCACAACTCATTCAACATCTCCCACACTTTCCTTTATACTATTAATATATCATGTTCATTTAATATTTAATTTTGAAATTTATTTTTGTAAACAAAGTAATCTTCATTGCAAAACATCCAAACGATACATAAATATACAGAGCAACATGTGGAACCTGTTTGCCTCTACTTTTCTCAAAGTAACCACCCTCAGCTATTTGGTGCGCCTCCTATATTTTCTAAATATATATATCTCCACACATTTGGGGAGGGGCTAAAATGTAAATGGACTCCTATCACATTTATTATTCTTGTTTTTTTAAATTATTTTTAAAATGTTTTATTTATTTTTGAGAGAGAAAGAGAGCATGAGTAGGGGAGGGGCATAGAGAGACACACAGAATCCAAAGCAGGCTCCAGGCTCTTAAGTTGTCAGCACAGAGCCCAACATGGGGCTCGAACTCACAGACCATGAGGTCATGACCTGAGCTGAAGCCGGACACTTAACTAACTGAGCCACGCAGGTGCCCCTCTTGATTTTTATTTAACAAACGGTATATACATTTGTCTTGGAGGCTTTCCAAATTAGTATAGATATTTTTGTGTTACAAGCATTGCATAGCATAATATATTTATTCAAAATAAAACATTTGTCTAGAATCTGTTTTATGGGGAGTACTGTACAGCTAGTACCTAGGGGACTCCACACAAGATCACAACCTTGTCGTTGCCATCAGTGAGATGGCTCTTTAGAGAAAGGGAGAAGTGGAGCATACATAAATAATTGCAACACAAGAGAAAATAACGTCCCTGACAGTATGCTGGAAGTTCAGAAATAAGTGACTTCTAGCTAAGGAAATCAGGACTTTACAGAGGAAGTGACATTTGAGCTTGGTTTGGGGAAGCTTGACAGGTGAAGGCAGAGCATGATCCAGGGCACAGAGATGGAAACACATGATGAAGGTTCATCTGATGCCAGATCACAGTCCATGAGCAGGAAGGGAATTTGGTTCAATTCATAGGTGTTTATTGAGCACCTATGTGTCAAGCGCTATATTAGACAATGAAAATATAGAAAAGAGAAAGATGAAGTTGTCATTAAAAGGCTTTTAGTTTAATGGAATAAAAGCCAAATTTGGAAAGGCAGATTAGGAACAGATGGTGAAAGCTTTCAACTAGCATATCATAGAGTCTGAATTTTACTCGTTGGGCAATGTGAGGCTGTAGGCTCCATGACAAGCTGAGCAGATAGCAGTAGTGTACAGAATGGACTAACGTAGGGGTAGGGATGGGCTGGGGATGAGAGGCTTAGAGTGTTCATTCTTTTTTTTTCTTAAATTTTTTACAAGATAGAAATTTCATTTCTTCCTCAATTGAAAAGTATCTGGTGGTGGGCAGTCCAGGTATGGTGGCTTTACAGTTATCAGGGCTGAGACTTCTTTTTGCTTCTCCATGCTCACACATAGCTTCATCCTCATGGTCACCTCATGGTCTAATGTGGTTGCTAGAGTGTAATTCATATCACCTACATTCCAGACAGCAGAAAAGAGGAAGGGGGAAGGAGCTTGGGGAGAGGAGCAGGAGCACACAATGACACACTTCTTAGCTAAATTAACTGCCCTTAAGGAGCCTTGCTGGAAGTCCAGGATAATATTTCCAACACTTCTGTTTATGACTTACTGGCCAGAGCTGAGTCACATGGCCTTATCCAGCTTTAAGGAAGACTTGGAAGTGTAGTTTTGTGGACTTTTTTTTTTCATTTGAGGTATAATTTGCATGCAGTGCAATGTACAGATCTTCTGTAGTTTGAGTTCTGACATCCATATAACCCACGTCCCTATCAAGATACAGAGCTTTTCATCATCCCTAGAAATTCTCTCCTGAGGGGGCCTTTTCTTTAAAAAAAAATTTAAAAAAGTTTTTTTAATGTTCATTTTGAAAGAGCGAAGATGGACAGGGGAGGGGTACAGTGAGAGAGAGGTAGAGAAAGAATTGCAAGCAGACTCTGCACTGCCAGTCCAGAGCCCAATGTGGGGCTCAAACTCATGAATTGTGAGATCATGACCTGAGCTGAAATCAAGAGTTGGATGCTTAATGGACTGAGACACCCAGGCATGCTGAGGGAGCTTTTTCTTTTTAAACAACTCCAAAGAGAGATAATGAGGGCTTAAATAGGGTAGTAGCTTTGAGAATGGAAAGATGTGGACAGGCAGTCGAAGGAGAGTCCAAAGGAGAATAGTTAGGTGTGGGAGATGAGAATCTAGGAGAATGCTAATAGAGCTGCTAAACAGAAACAAAATTGGGAGGGAAGTCTAGGTTGTTACAGATGGGATTTGGGAGGGAAGTCTGAGTTGTTAGAGATGCGATGAAAGGAGAAAAAGGAATGAGTACAGTATTGGGTGTGTGGATTTGAGGTGCTGGTCAAATGTCGGTGGAAATACCCAGTAGACAGTGGTATCTAGAGCTTGGGAGAGCATTAGTTGCATTAAATACCAGAAAGGTGCTAAAGAGGACAATGGAAAGACACCTGGGTGGCTCAGTTGGTTAAGTTTCCATTCTTGATTTTGGCTCCGGTCATGATCTGAGATAGTTTGTGAGATTGAGCCTCATGTCCTGCAGGCTCTGTGCTAACAGCGAGGAGCCTGCTTCAGATTCTCTCTCCCTCTCTAACCATCCCCTGCTCTTGCTTTCTCTCTCAAAATGAACATTAAAGAAACAAAGAAGGGACCAAGAAATGACCCAACAATTTAGTGACTTTGAGCTCACTGATGACTTTTTGAGGGAGCAGAATTCAGATGCCAAGGCCCGAGTGGGCAGTGAGGGTTTAAATCATGCAGAAGGGGACTGATTGCATTGCCTGAGATCATTTAAAAGCCCTCTTAAAAAACAAAGTCCCTTGGGGTGCCTGACTGATCTTGGGGTTGAGTTCAAGCTCCACATTGGGCAAGATAAATAAATAATAAAAACTGGGGTCTTTGCATAAACATAAAAGAGAGCTGCCCTTTTGACAAACTTGTTGACGAAGGGAGAAAGGATATGTTGGTGTCAGGAAAAGGTCAGGGATTCACCCTATCTTTACAGGAAAATAGCTCCTCACTCTGAAATTAACTTTCCAAACGATAGGGAGATGAGACAGCTAGCTTCCTGTCTCCTTTTGGATATATGACCTCCAGACACTCAAGCTGAGGGAGGTGGGAAAGGGTTGCTGTCTCCAGCAACTGGTGGGGTGGGTGCACCTGCCAGGCACTGCCAGGACAGGTGTGAAGAGACTTGTTAAAAAGGAAAGAGCAGAGAACAAACACGCTGGACTCCGGCAATAATGGGCTTGAATCTTGTCTCTGTCGCCACCTAGCTAGAAGACCTTGGGCGAGTTACTTAACCTGAACACCCAGCTCCTCATCTGTAAAATGGAAACAATTATGCCTACCTTTCAGGGTGTTTTTGAAGTTTGCAGACAAGTGACTGGAACACAATAGGTCATCTAAGTGGGTGCTATTAAATGATCCAGTCTCGAAGGGACAGAACGGCTAACTAACCGATGGGTCAGAAACTGCGACCTCACGATCTTAGAGGGTAGGGAAGGCTCCCAGCGGCCTCCTCCCTCCAGTAGGTGGGGACAAGGTGGAGGGAGGGCTGCTGGAGGAGGAGCTGGCACGTTGCGACCCGCCCCGTCCCGTCCAGTCCAGCCTGGGCGCCGAGGGAACCGCTCTCCTAGCCGCCTCCACCCGAATAGCCTGTCCAGTGCCCAGTGTCCTGCCCCGCGTCCAGCCATGACCCTGCGCCCCTCGCTACTCCCGCTCCGTCTGCTGCTGCTGCTGCTGCTCAGTGGGACGGTGTGCTGGGCTGAGGCTGGGTTCGAAACCGAAAGTCCTGTCCGGACCCTCCAAGTGGAGACCCTGGTGAGGGGAGAGTATCCCGGGGCTGCGGGAGCTGGGCCTAGGGAGGGAATGAAGGGGTCTAAGCACGCTTGGGAGCGGGGAGGAGAGTAAGTACCGGAACTGAGTTGGGGCAGTGCCGGGTCTAGGGGCAGGAATGGACCTCCGGAGGAGCCTGCGTGACTCCTGTAGTCCGATCGTAGGTGGAGCCCCCCGAGCCTTGTGCGGAGCCCGCTGCCTTTGGAGACACGCTGCACATACACTACACGGTGAGGGATTGGGGGGGCGGGGGGGGGGAGGACGGGGCGGGGCCTGGGCGGGGGCGGCGCCCTGCTGGAACACGTCAGCTTTGGCTGGGACACGTGGCAAGTGGTTCGGGAGTAAGTTGGGGCTCTGGGGTCGTCGAGCACGTGGCGGGGGGGGAGGGGCGCTCCTCTTGCCTGCTCATTTCCCCTCCTGGCTTTTCCGCCAGTTCCGCCCCAGTGTGGAGAAGGGTGGGGAGATCTCCGAGAAGTACTAGCCCTTTGGGGCTTCCTGTTCCTTTCTGCCCTGAGGGGAATGCAGGGCTGCAGCTGCCAGGGGGTTGCCGCCTAGCCGCTGCTGCCCAGGGGCGCAGGTGTGTGTGGTGTGTGCATGCTGAGAGGGAGGTACTAGGTGTGCGCTTTTGCTGCTCTCTCCCCCCCAGGGCAGCTTGGTAGATGGACGCATTATTGACACTTCCCTGACCAGAGACCCTCTGGTTATAGAACTTGGCCAAAAGCAGGTGATCCCAGGTATGTGACCTGTGCCTCCCATTCTGCATCTTCCTAACCTAAGCCCTTCTTAGCCTCTTCAGTCTCTAAGTTACCTTGGAAATGCCCCCACAACTCTACCAATCATGTCCTCAGGTTCAAACCCCGCTTCTAACACTGTTTTGCCCCATACCCCAGGCATCTGAGAAATGGGGAGCGCAGTTGAGGGTCAAAGGGAGCCTTTGATCCTCCTCTCCTGGGATTTGGGGAATGTAGGTAGCTTCCTGTTCAGATGTGTCTTCTTCCTCAAGGTCTGGAGCAGAGCCTTCTAGACATGTGTGTGGGGTGAGTATCTGGGCAGGGGTGGGATTGGGTACCTACCCCTTAGCATGGGTGGAGGCTTACATTGCTATCCTTGCTCCTAGAGGGGGCAGAAGAATGTGGATAAAGGCTTTGCACTGGGCAGGTTCAGGTCATTGGACCTGGACATCCAAAAGCCACGTTGCCTATTTGGCTGTGGATTTTGTTGGAAGAGTTGAGGCACGTGGGGGGACAGACACTTTTCCTGGTCAACTTACTTAGTGCTCAGGTGGGAGAGTTCATGTTTTGGGGTGACTATCCAGAGAGTTTTGCTGGTGGGGCTTCAGATGGATTGAGGCCACTGGACCACCTGCTCCACCTCTAGCTGTGATTCACATTCCTTCCATCAGAGAGAAGCGAAGGGCAATCATTCCTTCTCACTTGGCCTATGGAAAAAGGGGATTTCCACCGTCTATCCCAGGTAATCTGACTGGGTCTCTCTCCTAGGCAGTCCAAATACCCAGTCCCTAAGAGCTACAAGGAGCTATACATTTTGTCTGGAGCTTGAGAAGGTCTAAACCCAGTCTGCTAAAAAGGTCACCAACAGGGACTAGAGACATATAACCTCTTAAGGCTACCTGGCTTGCCCTCTGGCAGACTGCAGCTTTTTAGGGAGGAGACACCTACTTGAACCACTTGGGTCTGTTGCCTGTGCTACCTGTCTCAGAACTCTAGACCTTTTTACTACCACTTCTCCACAACTCCAACCTGTGTCATTTGTGCAGCTGGCCTGGCTTGTCACCATACCCCCAGCCTCCATCAGGGAAGAGACAGTAGAAATAATCACAGTCAAGTAATTCAAGACAAAGCAAAACAAAAAACAACTTTTAAAAGCCAAGCCTACCCTATAACTTCAAAAGCTGTCACAGGTCACTGCTGATATCTATACTTGAAGATCTGAGACTAGACAGATTTCCTAAGATGCGTATCTCTTGCTTTGGGTTATAACAAATGTTCTGTTAGCTAAAATGTTTTGTCCTTCAGAGTATTAGGATAAAAGTTCTTATCCTAGTTCCGACTGAGAGGGAGAACTGGAAAGAGGGTCATGGGACTAAAGAGAAACTCTTTTACCCAAAGCTCTATTATCTCCCCATTTCCAGTGTTTGCACATCTCCTCTACCTCACCCCTATTCATTCCGTGGATCCTTACTTCTTAAGCCGCCTCCTTCTTCCTCTCCAGCCCTTATATTGAAACATCTATGTTTTTTTAGTTCTAACAGTCACATCAAGTGTGCTCATTGGTTGGTGGAATTTTAAAACATCTAGGTTAAATTCAATTAATTTCAGGCCTGCAAATATTCTGTCAATGTGGCTGTTTGGAAATGGTGTCATTAGTATAGAGGTTCTCTCACTTATAAATAGTGAACACCCTGTAGGTTTCAGATCCACAAACTTTCCCCGTGCTGTCAAAAACCTGTCCCTGAACACAAGTCACACTTGTAGATTTGCAGTAAACCTAACTACCAATAGACTCTGCATAGCCCTTCTCTACTTTTACCTAAAGAACTCAACACATTTAAATCTTGCCAGCCTCATAGTTGTTGCTCTGGTGTGGCCTGCCCTTCCCCTGCTTTCATTTAGATTCTGAGTCCTGGATAAAATGCAGAGATTCTAACCCTCACCTCCTCTCTGCCTCCAGCGGATGCAGTGCTGCAGTTTGATGTGGAGCTGATTGCACTGATCCGAGCCAACTACTGGCAAAAGCTGGTGAAGGGCATTTTGCCTCTGGTAGGCATGGCCATGGTGCCAGCCCTCCTGGGCCTCATTGGGTATCACCTATACAAAAAGGCCAACAGACCTAAAGTCTCCAAAAAGAAGCTCAAGGAAGAGAAACGAAACAAGAGCAAAAAGAAATAATAAATAATTTTTAAAAATTTCTTTGCATTCTTCACATACTTTCTGGGGCTGCTTCTTTAAGTGGGAACGAGGAAAAGGGCTGGGGAAAAAGGCATTCTGAGTTGGATCTTGCCTGACGCGGTGTTTGGAGGCTTTGGATCACCTCTGCCTCTGCCTCTTTCTCCTGTCCTAACTTACTGCCAAGGAGCTGCTCTTGAATCTTCCCATAGGATCTCTACCTCCCGAAGGTATAGGTTTTGGCCCCCATAGTGTCCACACTCCAAGAAGCAATGCCTTTTGGAACAGTGAGCCTTTGATATTTGCCTAAGCAATTCTTTCCACTCTCTGGGGCCATTGTATTCCTAGTATCTTCCAGGTAGACTGCTCTGTTCAATATGGGAAAAATATAAAGAGCTCACAAACTCCATGGAAAATTTTAATAGCAAAGTCCTTGGGCCTCTCAAAAAATCGTTTGGGATTTGAAGAGATTTATTCCTTGTATCACAGGATATGGGAGATCACGTGGGCTGCCTCAATGATGTTGTAAGTGGTTGGAGGTTGCTTGTCACCTGGCTGGGTGGTAGGTGTGGATGAAGGCTGGGGTAAGTTGCTTCGATGGTTGACGATAAAGAGTGGGTTGAGCTGGCTCAGCACTTCATCATTCACCGAGATACCATCCAAGTACTGCTTCAGCATCTCTCGCAACTTCCTGTTGATTTCTGCCAACTGGGCATGTCTGTGCTGGAGGCTCAGTTGTTCCAATTTTACCTTGTTGTACCTTTTCCAGAAATTGTCCATCCCTGTATAGTTCATGATCATCTGGGGGTTGAGTTAAAGGGAGAAGGTGTGTGGTGGGGCCTATTGGCAAATATAGCCCAGTGTCCCATCATTCCCAACCTTGGGTGATGGCCTCTGGGGCCTAGGAACTTTACCTTTGAGAGCTCCTCAGTAAGCTCCTCTCGGTAAATCTCTTCTATCTCCTCCTTTTCCTTGGGAGTCAATACTGATGAATAGAAAGGCAGCACTTTTTCTTCCTCGGTTTCAAATTTCCTACATATTTCAGCAAGTTTCAGGATCTTTTCACCCTATCCGAAGCAGGAAGAGACATTTTATTAGGAAAGGGGGTGAGGAGGGGAGGTAGTGGAGTTGGTTCCCCTGCTTGAACCCAGGGAAGTATTCATCCAGATGTGACATGACAGTAATAAATACATCTCACAGGCTGCTCACTAGGTGCCAAGCACTATTCTAAGTATTCATATGTGTGTGTGTGTATTTTTTTTCTTTTTTTTTTTTTAATGTTTTATTTATTTCTAGGAGAGAGAGAGAGAGAGAGACAGCGTGAGCAGGGGAGGGTCAGAGAGAGAGGGAGTCACAGACTGAAACAAGCTCCAGGCTCTGAGCTGGCAGTCAGCACAGAGCCCGACGCGGGGCTCGAACCCGTGAACCGCGAGATCATGACCTAAGCGAAAGTCGGACGCTTAACCGACTAAGCCACCCAGGCGCCCCTTTTTTTTTTTTTTTTAAGAGAGAGAGAGAGTGAGCAAGCAGGGGAGGGCCAGAGGGAGAGAAAGAATCTTACTCTGGCTCCATGCCCAGCGTGAGCCCAATATGGGGCTCAGTCTCCTGACTATGAGATTGTGACCTGAGCTGAAATTAAGAGTCGGATGCTTAACTAACTGAGCCACTTTATTTTATTAAAAAATAAATTTAATTCATTTAATTTAAAATGTGAGGGGGTCACCTGGGTGCCTCAGTTGATTAAGTTTCCAACTTTGGGTCAGGTCATGACCTCACGGTTCATGGGTTTGAGCCCCACATTGGGCTCTCTGCTGTCAGCACAGAACCTGCTTTGGATATCTTCCCCTCCCCGCCCCCCCCCCCGCCCCCCACTTGTGTTGTCTCTCTGTCTCTGTCAAAATAAATAAACTTTAAAAATAAAATAAAGTAAACTAAGGTAAAATGTGAGAGGGGAGGAAACCTGGAATAAAAAAGGCACTCAGGCAGGAAGCAGGAGAAAGCCCTCTACCCCTCTCCAACCCCTTTCACTTTGCAGGAGCCAAGTGCCTTGGTTCTGTTTTGACTGCCCTCTCCCCTCCATTACCTTATCAACAGTCTTTCTCAGGGCCTTGAGGGTGGCATTACTTTCCAAAGTAAGTTTGACTAAATTTTCCTGTGATATTTCCCGGCTGTGAGTCCTTTGGGCCTTAAGTTTTCGCAGTTGTGCAAGGACCAACTCCTTGTCCTTACGAATGTACTGGTTCTGGTCTTCACTCTCACGGCTGTGCACCATGATCTTGCCTCTTAAAACAATTATGGAGTCCTGGAGGAACAGAATAGATTAGAGGAAACGCTTGCCTGGCTGAAGGTCTTCAATGAGACTGGTAAAAGGACCATCTGGGGACTGAAATCCAAGGAGATCATCTTTCCCCAGCCAGGGGTCCAGTAGAACTTGGGAGAAGATGAATAGGGGATAATGGAGCAGTGAGAGCAGCGAGTATTTCCAGTTGGCTGCACTAACCTGTAGTCTCTGTATTTTTTTCATCTGTGCTTCAATCTCTTTGGAGCTCTTTTCATCTTTCACCTTCAGAGTCTCAAAGGCAATCTTTTGATCGTCTGTGGCATCAGTATAATTCTTGAGTGCATCCTGGAACCTTCTCCACAGATCTTCTACTGTATTCTCCAGTTGCAGTCTTAGAAAATGCTTCTCTTCTAAATTCTAGGAAGTGGTGCCAAAATAGCCAGTGCTTGGAATTACCCTATTAGTGTCCTTTTCCTGCCTCCAGCAACCTCATCTTCTTGAACTGTTTCTAACATAGTACGGGGCAGAGGTCGCCAATGAAAATGCCCACAAAGAGCAGGCAGATGTTATAAATAAGTGCTGTACGCTAGATGAGGCCTGTAGTGAACCAGAGAGGAGATGTTCCCAGGGGGTTGGGAGTAGGGGTATAGCATACCCTCTCGGCTTCACATGAATGTCCTCATTTGGAAACGTGGCCCAGTGTTACCAGATCTTTTATCAAGGGAAGCTAAAATTTTGTATTTTTTGTGAAACCTTTCCATTTTTAAATGTAGGAAACTTAACTTAAAAATTTACAAGGGGCACCTGGGTGGCTCAGTCAGATGAGTGTCCTACTTCGGCTCAGGTCATGATCTCATGGGTTCAAGCCCCATGTCAGGTTCTGTGCTGACAGCTCAGAGCCTGGAGCCTGCTTTGGATTCTGTCTCCATCTCTCGCTGCCCCTCCCCGACTCTCTCTCTCTCACACACACACACACACTCTCTCTCTCTCTCTCTCTCTCTCTCTCTTTCTCAAATATAAATAAACATTTAAAAACTTTTTTGTTTTTAAATTCACAAAACACTATGGGGCAAAATAAAAACAAAGAGCCCCATGCCCAAACCCAGGTCTGCAAGATAACTAAGTTTGCCACCTCCAGGGTGGTAGAAAGCACTTTGGGCCAAGGGCAGAACTGGCTTCCCCTCCTGGCTCTATCACAGGGCAGCAGCATAACTTTGCCAGGTCACATTACTTCTTTGGGCCTCAGTTTCTTCATTTATTTATTTATTTATTTTTTAAATGTCTTATTTATTTCTAGGAGAGAGAGAGAGAGAGACAGCGTGAGCAGGGGAGGGTCAGAGAGAGAGGGAGTCACAGACTGAAACAGGCTCCAGGCTCCGAGCTAGCAGTCAGCACAAAGCCCGACGCGGGGCTCGAACCCACAAACCGCGAGATCATGACCTAAGCGAAAGTCGGACCTAAGCGAAAGTCAGACGCTCAACCGACTAAGCCACCCAGGCGCCCCAGTTTCTTCATTTACAATTCACAGGGATGAAGCCAAATGATCTCCTTGGTGCCTTTTAGCTCTAAAATGCATTTCCTTGACATTCCAGAATGGTTCTTCCCAACCAGTTTCTATAAATTACAAAATGCAGTAGGGGTAGAGGCATTCTCTTGACTGTGTTGATCAGGGGTCTCTACGAGCTCCAGTGGCCTTGAGCATTTTCTCTCCCTTCTCTCCCAGCTCTTGCCCAGCTACTCTCCCTCCATACCTTGTTTTTGAGATCATCCCACATGCTCTGGAATTCCAGCTTACTTTCATACTCAGAATCTATATAGTTCTGCTCCATGGCCATGAAAACCTCTTGTAGGTAGCAAATCTCTTTTTCATGCTGGTCAATAATTGTCTTCCTGTGGGAGACAAGACACTGTCCCTGCACTGAGGGATAAAGCATATGGACCAATAATGACAACTCAAAGCAGTATGTAATAAAACCATATGAATAGTATAAATTCCTAGGTAAACACAGAGAGGGTGGGCCCTATTCTTTTTAGGGTCAGAAAGAATAAGATCGTTTTGATTTTTGAACAGGCAGTACATTTACATGATACAACAAGCAAAACAGTACAGAAGGTTTCAGTGAGAAGGCTCCCTCCC
Source organism: Proteles cristata cristata (assembly GCA_017311185.1). Lineage (NCBI taxonomy): Eukaryota > Metazoa > Chordata > Mammalia > Carnivora > Hyaenidae > Proteles > Proteles cristata. The sequence continues at coordinate 1,949,199 of JAESUZ010000312.1, forward strand.
ATCCCTGATCCCTACCAGATGGGTTGGATTTTGACAGCTGAAAGTAGGTGGTGACAGTGTTAAAGACAGGGACCTAGCATGGGGGTAGGGAAGCTAAATCCATAAGTTTAAACACATGTTGGTTTAGAAGGAACTCAGGAGAGGGGCGCCTGGGTGGCTCAGTCGGTGTCCGATTTTTGATATCAGCTCAGGTCTTGATCTCAGGGTTGTGAGTTCAAGCCCTTCATTGGGCTCCACGCTGGGGAGTGGAGCGTACTTAAAAAAAAAAAAAAAAGAAAGGAACTCAGGATATTCTCTGCTGGGGCCATATCATCAGCAAGGTGGGGTCCTCCATGGTGCTGGTATAGAGAGCTCCTCGACAGGCTCTGCATACTCTCCTGACCTCAGTCCCTGAGTCCTCTTATGCCGCCATACCTTTCTGTCTCAAACTCCTTGGTTAGGGCCTCCAGCTCCATGTTGTAGCTCTCCTCTAGGAGGTTGAGCCGGCTTCTCTGTAGTGCTAAGAGCTGATCAATGCTGTGCAGGTGGCTGCGCAGAGCATGTGCGTACTGCTCCTCAGCTTCTGACAGGTCCCTGGCTAAAGACTGGGTAGGAAACAGAGATCCCATTTTGGCTGAATGACGTCGGTGTGAGAAAATAAAAATGTATTCAGCTCGCCAGCTAGATGGCATGAATGCCATTTTCCCCTACTTCCTGATGCTAGCTCTTTGGCTCTAAGAGTGCTGGTTCTCCCATTCATGAATGAAAAGTAAGAGTGACGTTTGGAAACCCCATGTAGCCATCCACTGTCCCAGGGACAACAGATATTTACACTGATGAGGCTACCACTAAAGGGAATCAAGGATTCTTAGAGAAATGCCTGCTCCAAGATGTGAGGTGGAAAATAAACAAGTAGAACCAAGAGTATCTTGTCATGCAACTTAGCAAAGCAGCTATGGAAGACCAGTAGGGTCATGTCAAAAGGACTCAGGAGCCCAACAAAAGTGGCTCACTGTGGCAGATTATATCTCCTAAAGTCAGGCTCAACAATATCTCCTATCCTACAATCTTCTGCAGTGTGACCTTGTCACCCCTCCATCAGGAGGTATTCTCTCTTCCATCTCCTTGAATTTGGGCAGACACTGTGACTACTTGGACCGTTAGAACATGGTGGAAACGACACTGTGCCAGTTCAGGCATAACCCTTATGTGGCCTGGAAGCTTCTGCTTCCTGCCCCTTGGCATGCTTGCTCTTGGGACACTCCTTCCAGGAACCCAGCCATCACATTGTGAGAAGGGCAGCGCACAGGAAGGGGCCATGTAAGGCATTCTGGTCAGCCGTCTGGCTGAGCTCCCTGCCGAGCTCCCAGCTGACTCTCAGAATCAACCGCCAGCCCCCTCAGACATCCAGCCCGGTCAAGCCTTCAGAAGACTGTAGCCCCAACTGACATCTGACTGAAAACTGTAGGGGAGATACCGAGCAAGAACCCCCTGGGTGAATTAAGTCAACGGACTGTGAGAAATAATAAAATAAACTGTTCTAAGTCACTGATCTAGGAGTGGTTTGTTATGTAGCAATAGAGAGCTGGAACACTTCCACTGGCAAGAAGGGGGACAGAGTGAGCATCAGTAAGGATAAAAACTATGATCAACTGAAAAGTATCAAGTATCTTTGATTATGAATTCATAAGGATACTTTAAAAAATCGGTTACCTTTGGAGAATACAGACAACCATTTTTTTTTAATGGTGTATAAAGGGCAGAGAAAGCATTTATGCTGCCTTTATTATATAAACTATACCTCTTGGTAACTGAATGGCAAATGACAGAGGTATCTTTTAGAAATATTCAAGCTAATAAATGAAAAATGAATGATCTTATTAGAAAACCAGCATTTTGTAACCCCCAGTGAATTAAGAAATAAACAACAACTGCTAGCATCACATAAAGGGGGACGCGTGGGTGGCTCAGTTGGTCGAGCACCCAAGTCTTGATTTTGGTTCAGGTCATGCATGGTTTGCGAGTCTTACACTGGGCTCTGTGCTGGTAGTGCGGAGTCTGGGATTCTCTCTCTCTGCCCCTCCCCTCACATGCACGCACTCTCACTCTCAAAATAAATAAATGACCATTTTTTTTTTAAATCACAAGAAAAAGACTACCAGATGCATGCGCTTCCTGATGGAAGAATACAACATTTCTAAGCTTCTAGACCTAATGGCAAAATATAGGAAATACAGAAAACAAAGTAACGTGTTAAACTACAATACAGAATACTATGCAGTTGTTTTAAGAAAAAAGAGAGAGCGAAGTTCTTTATGGACTAATGTAGAATAGTCCCTAGGATATATTGCTCAGTGAAAAAGACAAGGGGCAAAACAGGATGTAGGACTATCATTTGTATTAAAAAAAGTTTACTTGTGTGCCTGGGTGGCTCAGTCAGTTAAGCATCTGACTTCAGCTCAGGTTACGATCTTGTGGTTTGTGAATTCAAGCCCCACGTTGGGCTCTGTGCTGACAGCTCAGAGCCTGGAGCCTGCTTCAGATTCTGTGTCTCCCTCTCTCTCTGCCCCTCCCTCCCTCCCTCCCTCTCTCTCTCAAAAATAAATAAACATAAAAAAAAAAAAGGTTTATTCACGAAATCAAAATGACTGAGCAAGGCACTGGGTGGCTGAAAGTCACTGGTAGGAGGAAACTTTTCTCTGTTTCACCTTTTGAATTTTGAATAAAGAGTGTATTACCTATTTAAAAATGTAAAACAAATTACGATTAAAGTGCATGAAACACAAAAAAGATGTAGTAAGTGCCCACAGGATCCAGGCACCTTGAGCCATGCACTGTAAGTTGCCCAGCCTCTTTGCAGAGCTGGCTCTTAGCTTGTATGTTTGGGATGAGAAAGGATCTTATGAAATAGGTGCTGGTAATGGAAGTCTCCTCACTCACTCAACAGATGATTGCTGAACCAGTCATGTACCAGCACCCTGCTGGAGGCCAAGGATTCAGGGATGAAAAGACCTGCTCATTGCCCCCAAAGGAGCTTGCAGTCTTGTAGTAGGAAAGGTGTTATATAAACAGAAAAATACAGTGTAACATGGAAATTGCTATGAGGTCAATGATGTACCAGTGACAATGCGATGTAAAAGGCTGAGTGCCTATGTCTAAGAGCACAGGGAGAGGCTTCACAGAACAGAGGTCATGTGTATCACTCCTGAAGGAGGAGTGAGAGTTTGCCAGGAAGACTGAAGAGATGGGAAGAATTCCAAATAGAAGGAACAGCGTGTGCAAAAACACAGGTAAGAAACAAGGAAAGGTGCAGGCAGAGGCCAGAACATGAAGGGCTTTGGTGTTTTTTTTTCTTCTCTGAAAGAAAGGAGCCACTAAAATTTAAGCAGTGGAGTAACAGGATCGGATTTTTGTTTCAAAAAGATAATTCTGGGGGACGTGGGTGGCTCAGTTGGCTGAGCGTCGGACTTTGGCTCAGGTTATGATCTCCTAGTTCGTGAGTTCGAGTCCCATGTCAAGCTCACTGCTGTCAAGGCAGAGCCTGCTTCAGATCCTCTGTCCCCCTCTCTCTGCTCCTCCCTCACTTGCGCTTTCTCTCTCAAAAATAAATGAACACTAAAAAGTAAATAAATAAAAAGATAATCCTGGTAGTTGTGTAGACAGTCACCTGGAGGTGGCCAGGCATGAAAGGCTGGAAGAGATAGGGGCCCTACTGCAACAGTCCATGTGAGAGAAAATGCCCAGGTCTCCGCTGCAGCAGGACATGGGGGAAGAAGAGCAGGGTATGGCTTTGGAAAGTACTTCAGCAAAAGATTTATACAAAACTTAGTAACAGAAATTCAGGGGTGGAGGCAAAACCTAGGATGATTCCCGGGTTTCTGTGTTGAGTGGTTTGGTGAGTGGCACAGGCCACCTGAATAGAGAGTAAGGAAGACCAGATTGTGGAAGAATTGCTTTGGGCCTCGCCAGGGAAGGGGAAGCTCCTTAGTTCAGTTGTGAGGACAATGCAACAGCCAGGAACAGTTATCTAGGAATCTTAAATAGAGGGATGTGGAATTCACGAAAGAAATCCAGACTGGTGTTACAGACCTGGAAGTCATTGACATAAAAGTGGTATTTAAAATCAGGGTATTGTGGGGCGCCTGGGTGGCTTAGTCGGTTAAGCGTCCGACTTTCGCTTAGGTCATGATCTCGCGGTTCGTGGGTTCGAGCCCCGCGTCGGGCTCTGTGCTGACTACCAGCTCAGAGCCTGGAGCCAATTTCAGAGTCTGTATTTCCCTCTCTCTCTGACCCTCCCCTGCTCACGCTGTCTCTCTCTCTCTCCTAGAAATAAATAAAAAAGTATTTAAAAAAATAATAAAATAAAATCAGGGTATTGTGTACGACGCTATAGGCCCTAGATACCCGGTTAGAGGGTGAGATGGCCCGGACTCAGAAACCTGGGAGATGCTAAAGTTCAGGGGATGGAGAGAGAAAGATAAACTCACAAAGGGGACTGGATGCATATATCCCAGAAGCAGGAGAAAAACCACGAGAATGGTGACATGGAAACCAGTTTGAGCCCCGCACTGGGCTCTCTGCTGTAGGCACAGAGCCTGCTTCAGATCTTCTGTCCCACTCTCTCTTCCCCTCACCCTCTCAAAAATAAATAAACATTTTTTTTAAAAGGCCATAAGGTATAACTAGTGGCATGAGGAAGTCTAATGTAGAGTGGTTTTTATAAATCTGGGGACTCCTAGTATGTTATCATCTGAAGCTTGCCCAGGTCTACTAGTTTGTTTTTTTTCCCCCAAGAGTTAGGCTGTGAAGGAGAGATGCGTGTTTGCAAGAGGGGGCATGCCAGGCGAACAATGAATATTTTGCTCTTATTGTGGGATTTCCGTTGTTGTTTTCAGATAGAAAATACTAAGTAGGAGTCAGTACACAGAGGTTAAAAATAGGATAAAAGAAGGGATATAGCAAAATCCCTTAGAATAAAAGATGGTATGTGGGGTGCCTGGGTGCCTCAGTCGGTTATTTGTCTGACTCTTGACTTCGGCGGAGTTCAGTTTATGGGTTCGAGCTCCCTGTGGGGCTCTGTGCTGACAGATTGGAGCCTTCTTGGGATTCTCTCTCCCTCTCCCTCTGCCCCTTCCCCTCACACTCAAGTGCACACGTTGTCTTTCTCTCTCTCTCAAAAATGAAGAAATAAACTTGAATACAAGAAAAAAGATATGGACTCAACTCAGGAATCTTCCAAGAGCATAAGGATGGCTGACTGAGTTGCTGAGAGATCCAGAACTACTCTTATCCTTGGAGATCTCAAGCTCATGCATCAAAGAGGCCTAACAGAATTTGGTTAAGTAAAGCACCAGAGTGGGAATCAAGAAACTCATGCTCTGGTTCCAGCTCTCTCACTGACTAGCTGTGTGACCTTGGGCAAGTTAGTTCCCTCCTCTGGAACTGAGTCTTCTCACATTGAAATGAAGACCCAGACTAAGTTTAAGTCATTGGGTGATAATCTGTTGTGCCTTACAACTCTAAAATTGTATAGTGCTGCTATTAGGCAGTAGATAACCCAGGAAAATGGCTACCCTGAGGGGGCAGGGAGAGGGATGACAGCCCAGTACTCTATTTTTCATTTCAGTGAAAACTGGTATTAACAATAGCCGGCTTCATCACAGCCTGCATCTTGTAAGGGCTTTAAGACTGATAAATAGGGGCACCTGGGTGGCTCAGTCGGTTAAGCACCTGACTTTGACTCAGGTCATAATCTCACGGTTCATGGGTTTGAGCCCCACACTGGGCTCTGTGCTGACAGCTCAGAGCCTGGAGCCTGCTTTGGATTCTGTCTCTCTCTGCCCCTCTCCTGCTCATGCTCTGTCTCTCTCAGTCTCTCAAAAATAAATAAACATTAAAAAAAAAAAAAAAGACTGATAAGTAAATGGGGCGCCTGGGTGGCACAGTTGGTTAAGCAACTGACTCTTGATTTAAGCTCAAGTCATGATCTCACAATGATCATGGTTGGTGAGATGGAGTTCTGGGTGGGTCCCTGCGCTGACAGTGAGGACCTTGCTTGGGATTCTCTCTCCCTCTCTCTCTCTGACCCTTCCTCTCCTCTCTCTCAAAATAAAAATTTTTTAAACTATTAAAAAAAAAGATGGACAAATTAATTCAGTAGGCCCATTCTATTAAGAGGTCAAGGCAGCCAGGTTCAAGTGTTTCCTTGATGTTTCCTCAATTGCCTACCTTGATGACACTGTCCTTGCAGTCCACCACTCGTTCAAATGTTTGGCTGAGGATCTCAATGTCCTTATGCAGCTCTCCGGTCTTGACTTCCCTAAGGACAGTTCTCCACTGTGTGTTAATCTTGTTAAGGTTCAGAGCACTGTTTTGCTCCTCCTTGGCCAGCTTATCCTGTGTGAAGGAATAAATACACTCCCTGGAGGTCAGGCCCTAAAGCCCTGTTACAGCAAAATAAAAAAGATCATTTTTAAAAGTTAATTAATTAAATAAAAAGGGGCACGTGGGTGGTTCAGTCCGTTAAGCATCTGACCCTTGATTTCAGCTCAGGTCATGATCTCATGGTTCATGGGTTCCATCCCCCAAATCAGGCTCATTGCAGAGCTTGGAGTCTGCTTGGGATTCTCTCTCTCTCTCTCTCTCTCTCACTCTGCCCCCTCCCACTCATTCCTTCTCCCCCTCTCTCAAAATAAATACACTTTGGTTTTTTGTTGTTGTTGTTTTTTAATTTTTTTTAAATTTTTAATGCTTTTTATTTATTTCTAGGAGAGAGAGAGAGAGACAGCGTGAGCAGGGGAGGGTCAGAGAGAGAGGGAGGGACAGACTCTGAAACAGGCTCCAGGCTCTGAGCTGGCAGTCAGCACAGAGCCCGACGCTGGGCTCGAACCCACGCACTGCGAGATCATGACCTGAGCGAAAGTCGGACGCTTAACCGACTAAGCCACCCAGGCGCCCCAAAATAAATACACTTTGAAACAATAAAATAAACAAGATCATGGTTTGTCAACTGACACCTTACTCTTTATCTTTTCCGAGGGACCAAATTTCCTGATGACTAACACTCCGGGAATTCTCATCCTTGTTTTGGGGATAGTCTGAAGTATGACAGGAACAGCCTGATGGCACTTTAGGGAGGGCAAGGGTGAATTTACTTCAGGTGAAGCCATCAAAGTAGGATGTTGTTTGTAATGACCTATCTCCAGGGAGTATATCAGAATTTCAGACAAGCTCAGACAACGGATAACACCTACCATCCTAGTCTGGGGCTCAGTCGTGACTGTTAACCTCCTTACCACTTGACCCCCTCCATACTTCACAAAGAACTGCTTCCTCCCCCAAACAATGTTGCCAGAAATCTAAATATATTTGGGTCTCAAGATTTCCGGAGGAGAGGAGGCCAACATGAAAATGAGGGGGCCATGATGAGAGGATCCAGGGGCAGTGTAGGGAGTGGGAGGGGTTGGGCAGAGTAATGCATTAAGCCATCACCTTCAAGAACTGGCTCAGGAGCCTCTCTTTCTTCTTGGCCATCTCCTCCTCTGCCAGCAACTTCTGCTGAAACAGAAGCAGCTGCTCCTCATCGGACAGGGGAATCTTGGCCTTCTTCCCTTTCTTAGACATAGCTGGGCGGGGGACTGTGTCTAGGCAAGGATCCTCGGTCTGCTTTGGCGAGCGGTAGAGGAGGTAGGAGGAAAGTGCCCCAGAAGAGGGACTTCTGGAACTGCCCCCTGAATGGTAGCGAGGACCTTAGATCTGACCTCCTGTAAGAAAGAGCTTGGGAGAGCGGGGAGGCTGGGATCTGGAGCCAAAAGACGCATATCCGTCTCCTAGCAACGGGGCTCTCACTAAGATGGCGCTGTGAAAGGTTAGCAGCAGGGACCCTGGGTTGGAGCGCCGACTGCTGGCTGGAGGACTGCAGTCAGTTTTTGAGAGAGGTTTTACTTCTCAAAAGCCGTAGCCTCCTCACTGAACCTTTTTAAACCTTTTAAGACCTTTTGGGTGGAGGTTGCTTTTCATAGAATGGCCATATTTTAGCATATTGATAACAAATTTTGAAGAGAATGTGGAGAAATCCTCATACATTGCTGGTGGGGATGTAAAACAGTGCAGCCATGTTGGAAAAAATGTTGGCAGTTTTTTTTTTTTAATTTTTATTTATTTTTGAAAGACAGAGATACAGAGCATGAGCAGGGGAGGGAGAAAGAGAGAGGGAGACACAGAATCTGAAGCAGGCTCCAGGCTCTGAGCTGTCAGCACAGAGCCCACACGGAGCTCGAACTCACGAACTGGGGGATCATGATCTGAGCTAAAGTCGGCCGCCTAACCGACTGAGCCACTCAGTCACCCTCTTGGCAGTTTCTTAAAATGTTAAACATAAATATACTATGTGATCCAGCAATTTCACTCTTACATAACAATCTAAGAGAAATGGGAACATATCCACACAAAGACTTGCACAGAAATGTTCTTAGCAGCAATACTCATAATAGCACAATTGAAAACAACCCACATGTCCCCTGACATTTGAATGGGTAGACAAAATATGCTCTTTTAATACAATGGAATACTATCCAGCAACAAAAAGGAACAGGTTACAGATGTGTACTACCACGTGGATGAACTACAAAAATATGCTCAGTGATAGGGGCCAGACACAAGAGACTAGATATTGTAAGTTTCCATTTATATGAAATATCCAGAAAAGGCAAAGCTAGAAAATCAGAAAGTAGACTACTAATTGCCTGGGGGAGGGAGAGGGGAGATTAATATTAAATGTGCATGAAAGATCATATTGCGTTGATGAAAATGTTCCAAAGTTGATTCATGTTGGGAGTGGCTGGGTGGCTCAGTCGGTTGAGTGTCCAACTCTTGATTTTAGCTCAGGTCATGATCCCAGGATTGTGGGATTGAGGCCCATGATGGGCTCTGTGCTGAATGTAGAGCCTGCTTGAGTGCTCTGTCTCCCTCTCTCTCTTTTTATCTCTCCCTCTATATATATATAGATTTTATATATATATATATATTTTATGTTTTATTTATTTCTGAGAGAGAGAAACAGCATGAACAGGGGAGAGTCAGAGATAGAGGGAGACACAGAATCTGAAACAGATTCCAGGCTCTGAGCTGGCTGTCAGCACAGAGCCCAACGCGGGACTCGAACCCACGAGCCGTGAGATCATGACCTGAGCCGAAGTTGGACGCTTAACCGACTGAGCCACCCAGGGGCCCTCAAATTCTTATTCCTGAAGGGTCTGGGCTGTTAGTAGTCCTGCCCAAATTGGGCTGTTATAGTTTTCCATTTACCCAGTCATGGGGCATAGTAATACTAAGAGACAGTCTGAGGAATCACCTGTGTCCCAGACATTCTTTTCCTTACTTCCATGTGGAACAGTTCAATTTCCCCTTGGTAGTCAGGATCAGTTCCAGGCAGTGCAGTGACTCCCTTCTTTGCTTGTTGACTCAGAGGGATGAGGAGCCCAAAGTGGCTGGATGACAGTCCCAACTTCTGGTTCGATGGAATCATTCTCGTGTCACCTGATGGAAGTATTCCTCCTTTGGCGGTAAGACCTCTGGGGCAGCAGAACATAAGGTTCCAGCAACAAAGGCAATAAATTTGTTAGTGGATAATAGTTATTGGTGCCACTCCCATTTCTACTCCTTGATTCCTGGACCTGTGAATCATGGCTATTAGAGAAATAGCACCATATATTGGGTGCTGACTCAGAACACTTACAGCCTTCTGGAGAATGTCGCCCCAGCTCTGCAAGGTATTGCCATGTAGCTGGTACTGTAACTGAGTCTTCAAAAGGCTGTTCCATTGTTCTGTCAAACCAGCTGCTTCAGGATGTCAGAGAACATGAGAAGACCAGTGAACTCCATGAGCATGCCCACTGCCATGCTTCATTTGCTGTGAAGCAACTTCCCTGATCAGAAGCAATGCTGTGTTGGGAATACCATGACAGTGCATATGGCAGTCTGTAAGTCTATGAATGATAGTTTTGGTAAGAAACATTGTGTGCAGAGAAGGCAAATCTGTATCCAGAATAAATATCTATTCCAGTAAGAAAAAAGCACTGCCCCCTCCATGATGGAAGTGGTCCAGCGTAATCAACCTGTTCAGCCAAGGGAATGATACTATGTCAGAGGCCCAGTGCTGGTCTGTGCCCCTGACAGACTGAGCACCAGGTGATTGCCATAGCCAGGTTAGCCTTAGTGTGTGAAAGTCCATGTTGCCAAGCCTATGCATAACTTCCGTACTCGCCACCATGTTCATTAGCCCACTTCGTTCATGAGCCCATTGGGTGATGACAGGAGTGGCTGGGGAAAAAAGGTGTACTGGTATCCACAATATGGATCATCCTATCCACTTGATTATTAAAATCTTCTACTGAGGTTGACCTTGGTAATCATTCACATGAGACACAATATCTTCATGGGGTTTTATTGTTTTTGTTTTTGTTCTTGTTGCTTGGGTTCCCCCCCCCCGCCCCCATTTAGAGAGGTCTATATACATACCTTCTCCTCAAATTTCCTTGTCACCAATTTCCCAATCATGTTTCTTCCAAGTCCCTGGCAATCCAGCTAAACCTTGGCCATAGCCTGTGAATCAGTATATAATTGCACATTTGGCCATTCCTCGTTCCAAGCAAAGTGAACAACCAGGTACACTGCTCAAAGTTCTGCTCAATGGGGGGATTTCCCTTCACCATTGTCCTTCAAGGATGGCCCTGACAGGGGCTGTACTACTGCAGCTGTTCACTTTTGGGTGGTGCCTGCATATATGCAGAATCATCTATAAACCAGGCCTGAGTTTTTTCTGCCTCTGTCAAATGATCAGAGGGAACTCCACCCAAGAGAAGAGAGAAGGTAGTGGGGAACCATGAGCTTTTGGGCCACTTCTTCACGTGACTCACTTATGATGTCAGGGCCTGTTTGGACCCAATCTCATCTCTTCCAATTGGATGTCCTGATACCATGCTATTTTGCATGCTCAACGTCCATGAACACCCAGTTCATGATGGACAGCTTGGGTCTCAAAGTAACTTGGTGCTTTGTTAAGCACCCAGTCTCTACGGAGGCCCAGCAACAAGCCAAGAGCTGTTTTGAAATAGAAGAGTAGTTAGTTGTGGAGGATGGCAAGGCTTTGCTCCAAAATCCTAAAGGCCTGTGCCGCAATTCGCCTAGAGGGGCCTCACAAAGTCTTCAAACAGCATCCTTGTCTGACGCTGCTTTCAAGCACCATGAAATCTACTAGTTCATGTGACACAAGTGGCAGAGCGTCTGGCACAGCAGGCTGGCTCGGGGCACAGCCATCTCCTGTTCTTAGCCCCATTCAAAACCAGCAGCTTTTCAGGTCACTTGGTAAATGAGCCAGAATAACACAACCAAATGAGGAATATGTTGTCTCCCAAATCCAAAGAGGCCTGGGAAGCTGCTGTGCGTCTTTTTAGTTATAGAAGGGGCCAGATGCAACAAGTTATCCTTCACCTCAAAGGGCTGGCTCAACATGCCCTGCACCACTAGACCCCTGGAAATTTCACTGAGCTAGTAGGCCTCTGAACTTTGGTCGGATTTATTTACCACCCTCTGACATTCCAATGTCTTACCAGTAAGTGTAGAGTAGTCGCTACTTCTTGCTCACTGGATCCCATCAGCATAATGTCCCCAGTGTAATGGACAAGTGTGTGCTATCTTGTGGAAGGGAAAGTTGTTAAGCACAATGTCATGCATTGGTGGCCAGTGTTAGGGGAAGGCTTCAGCTACATGGAGGATAGCAAAGACCATCACAGTGCAGTCAACTGGCAGAAATCCAAACACTTCTGCCCACTGCATCTGGGGGTCAGAGTCACCCAGGAAAACACAATGCAGTCAAGCACTGAATGAAACAATGCTTTATTTGCATAGAGAAGAGATAGAGCAAGATCAGCTTCAATCAGGGGAGCCTGGGTGGCTTAGTCGGTTAAGCGTCCGACTTTCGCTTAGGTCATGGTCTCGCGGTTCGTGGGTTCGAGCCCCGCGTCGGGCTCTGTGCTGACTGCCAGCTCAGAGCCTGGAGCCTGTTTCAGTCTGTGACTCCCTCTCTCTCTGACCCTCCCCTGCTCACGCTGTCTCTCTCTCTCCTAGAAATAAATAAAACATTAAAAAAAAGATCAGCTTCAATCAGCTTCATGGGGCATTGGTCCCCCACGACCAGCAGGTGCCTCCTGGCAGTTAATGCAGGGCAATTGACTGACGTGTACCCCTCTGGCTGCAGTTCTTGCAGATAGAGAACAATTACAAAGCTCCCCTCACAGTCCCCCCCCCCCATCGGAACCCTCCCAGTATGTGTGAGTAGATCTTAAATGACAAATCCACTCAAACATTCCAGTTCCCCTAACCCTTTGAATCCCTTCCTCTAAATTAAACCAAGGCAGGTCTGGCATTTCCAGCTTGCTCAGTGTGGGTCACCCTTTGGTCTGTGGCAACCAAACATACTGTTAAAATCCTTTCAATCCCCACTCCCCCAGGGTGCAACATTAAATGCAGAATCTGAGGGGTGCCTGAATGGCTCAGTTGGTTAAGTGTCCAACTCTTGATCTCAGGGTGGTGGTGAGTTCACTGGGTTCAGCACTGGGCATGAAGCCTACTTAACAACAACAACAAAAAACCCCCCTTGGAATGTGTGCTTAATGAGCTCATATCAACAAGTTCAGCCAGATCAAATTTTATGTTCCATCATTATCCCACACCCTTCCTATCCATTTTCACACATGTTCTCTAAATTTCTGTCAGCATAAATTAGAATACTCAAGTAGTTGTTTTGGAGTATAATACACCCCTCATAGGTCATACTTTGTACCTCACCTTTAGGGGCCTACCAGGACTTGAGTCTAGTTATAAAGCTAAAGCAGAGAGGGGTGGTAGGTGCGGGTCAGGGTCAGAGTCGGATAGGCCTTGCCTTGTATTGTGTGACAACTACCTCAGGGGAGGCCATGACTATTTCCTCAGGCAATGCAAGGTTAATTCACTCACATGGGGGTAGGGAAGCCAATATCACTGGCAGTAGAGAGGTTTCATCCCCTGGCAAAGAAGGCTTATCAGAATTTGGGGGCTCAATGTCCACCCCTGATGAAGGATATCCCTGTTCCAACTTTCAAGATCCCATTCCTTCCCAAACCAATGCCCTTGCTTTAATAGCAAACACCCTGTGAGGCTGGGATTTCAACTTGTGTGGTAATTCAGTAGGATGAGAGTCTGTGTTTGATTTTCAGCATGTCCACCTTGCAGCTGGAGGAGATGGGGTCTCTTTGAGGACACACATAGTACCTTTGAGGTCATTTATGTGGCATTTGAATTTGGAATTTGAATCTCTAAGCTCTTGCCTTTCTTTCCTTATTTTGTACAGTAACAATAGGAATAAGCAGCTAATTTCATTATTTTTGTTAATTTGCCAAAAAATGTTAGAGTATCATCTACACAATTGCCCAGGTCCTTGTTTCTTATAAGTGATTGATTAAGATTATCCAGACTATGGGGCACCTGGGTGGCTTAGTCGGTTAAGCGTCCGACTTTCGCTTAGGTCATGATCTCGCGGTTCGTGGGTTCGAGCCCCGCGTCGGGCTCTGTGCTGACTGCCAGCTCAGAGCCTGGAGCCTGTTTCAGTTTCTATGTCTCCCTCTCTCTCTTCTCCTCTCTCCCTTGTGTTCTGTCTAGAAAAAATAAATAAAGATTAAAAAAATTTTAAAACTTATAAATTACTCCACAGGGCGCCTGGGTGGCTTAGTCGGTTAAGCGTCCGACTTTCGCTTAGGTCATGAGCTCGCGGTTCGTGGGTTCGAGCCCCGCGTCGGGCTCTGTGCTGACTGCCAGCTCAGAGCCTGGAGCCTGTTTCAGTCTGTGACCCCTCTCTCTCTGACCCTCCCCTGCTCACGCTGTCTCTCTCTCTCTCCTAAAAATAAATAAACAACATAAAAAAAAAAAAAAGATTATCCAGACTATGCAAACCTTAAATGGCATCAGAATAGAACTGAACTGTTCTCCAGAGTGGCTGTGCCAGTTCACACCCGCACTCGCAGTGTATGAGAGCCCTTGGTGCTACACGTTGTCCCCACCACTTGATATTTTCAGGCTTTTTACTTGGAGTGTTGTCAGTGGGTGTGTATTTTCTTAATGATTAATGAAGCCAAACACCCTCATGAGGGTGTGTGCCATTTGGGCGTCCTATTTTGTGGCGCATCTATTTGAATTTCTTCCTCACCTTTCTGTCAGGTTTTATGTCTTTGTCTTATTGATTTGTAATACTTCATTTTACGGGCTGAGTGTAGGTCCTTTATCAGTCCATGTGTTCCAGATTTGTTCTCCTACTTTGCGACTTAACTTTTCACTTTCTTTCCTTTTTTTTTTTTTATTCAAATATAATTAACATACAGTATTATGTAATAGTTTTAGGTGCACAATATAATGATTCAACAGTTCTATACATTTCTCAGTGCACTTTCTTTTCTTCTTTACAAAATTTAAGTCACCTACCATCTTATTAACCTTTTTCCTTTTCACCTTTTAATTATGTTTTGCTTGCTTTTAACCAAGCAGAATATTTTTAAAGTTTAATGTAGGCAAATGTATCAGTCCTTTTCTGTAGGCTTACTGTTTCCTTTTGTATACTGTTTGAGATGTCTTTGCCTATTCTAACACCATGAGAATATTTTCCTGCCTTGTCTTCTAGAGACTTTATTGTTCTGTCTTTTACATTTATATCTATAATTCACCTGATGGTGACTTTTTAAATTAAAAGTTTTTTGGGGCGCCTGGGTGGCTTAGTCGGTTAAGCGTCCGACTTTCGCTTAGGTCATGATCTCGCGGTTCGTGGGTTCGAGCCCCATGTCGGGCTCTGTGCTGACTGCCAGCTCAGAGCCTGGAGCCTGTTTCAGAGTCTGTGACTCCCTCTCTCTCTGACCCTCCCCTGCTCACGCTGTCTCTCTCTCTCTCCTAGAAATAAATAAAAATTGAAAAAAAAACATTAAAAAAATTTTTTTAATAACTTCATTTTTTGGCTAAGGTGAACATCATGATAGATCATCCTTTCTATAAACAGCTAGATACTATGTGTTTATGGTCTAAACAAATAGAAGACTTTGCTTATAGGACTTTGCATCTGCGATCACGAATCTAATTTTCCTTTCTCAAAATGTCTTTATCAGCTTTGGTATCAAGGTTATGCTTGCCTTATAAAATGAGTTGGAGGAAGTAGCCTTTCTCTCTCTTATGTGGAAGAATTTGTATTCAATTGGCATTATTTCTTCCTTAAGTATTTGGCAGACTTCACTGGTGCCACCTCTTTGCCTGGTATTTGATTTGTGGGAATTTAAAAAATATGGACTTTATTGAGATGTAATTCACATACCATACAATTCCCCTACTTAAAATGTGCGATTCAATGGTTTTTACTACATTCACAGAGTTGTGCAATCATCACCGCAATCAATTTTGGAACATTTTCACCAGCCCCAGAAGAACCCCAAACCATTAACAGTCACTTCCCTTTCGTGGGAATGTTTTAAATTATAGATTCGGTGAAGACTTTTCTGCTTCCTTCATGGTCAAACTCAATGCCTTTGCTTCAGGATTAGCTCTTCCCTGAGACTCCCGCTCCAGGATTGATGTCACTGAACAATGAGGTACTGACTTTCTGTGGTGCAGTGCTGGGCACAGAGACACAGAAGGGAGATGAATGGATCAGGCAGAGCACTCAGCTGTTACAGAACCCTGAGTTTTAGCATCAGGTGAGACCTGAGCCTTTGGACAAACTTGAACTCTGAATCTGCATCTTGCTCTGCCAAGTGGGGAGGATAATTTCCATTTTTCAGGACTGAGGTGGGACCACTGCGAGAACGTGTGTAAAAGCACTTTGCAAACTGTAAAGTACTAGGGAATTATTACTGAAGGGCTGCCAGTTTAGCTAGAGAAACACAAGTAACAAATTCAGATACATGTAGGATGCTAGCATGTACAACAATAACCATATTTTTGAGTACTCACCATGTGCTGAGCACTGTTTTATGTGTTGTATATGTGTCACCTCATCAGATTCTTGCAAGAACCCTGTTAAGTAAGTGCTGCTCTTATTTTTATTTTACATTTACAGATGAGAAAAGTGGTGCTTGGGGGTCAAGTAAGTCCCTCAAGTTTACCACGCTACAAAGGGCTGTCCTTGGGGAGGGGTTGGTAGTTTGGACTGAGCAGTGGCCCAGGAGAGGCCTGCATTTATAGCCTGTCAAGGAAGCCACCTCTCTTCACAGGGTACAAGTTATTCCAATAACCCTTATAAAGCAATCCCTCCCCACCCTGGTGTCTCCATGTCTCTCCTTCTCTCCACGATTTCTGTGAACGCTATCTCTTTGGCTTTCCTAAGCAGCACCCCCACCACAACCCCAGCATCCAGATTCTTCCCATAGCTTCACAAATGAGCTCCAGGATGGACACATAGGTTCCTGTTTCCATGGTGATGTGGGGAGGCTGGTACACCACACGCCAAGTGTAGGCAGGCGATGCAGAGAATTGGCTCAGGATCCAAAGGTGTCGGCAGTAGCCAGGCTCCGGGGAAAAAAGATGATGCAGGAGAAAGCCAAGTCTGAGTGACTGGACCTCCCTTAAGCTCTACAGGAACGGCCACCCCCGCCGCGCCCCCGGCCCTCCCTAAACTTCTAATTTGGGAGAAGATAGGACCCTTGGGAAGGGAAGCAGTGGGGGCCCCAAAGCAGAAGCTGCCGTCCTTGACTTGATTGAAAATGAAGCCTAATCTTGACAGGAAGGACTGCCCATCGGGGGACCTGGGCGAGGGTGGGGCGCCCCCTGCCCGGGCCCCCTGCCGGGGCCCCCTGACTCCCCGGCTCTCTCTTTCCTGCTCTGACCTCATTCTTGGAGCGCGCGCTGTCGGAAAGCCAGGAAGACAGCAGGGGGCAGAGTCTCCCACATTCAAAGCTTCTGCGGGCCTCCTGCTCGCCACCCCTGTTCTCACCAGGATTATTTTCAGCTGACAGGCTGCAAAGGCGCAGTAGGTGGATTTCGGGCTGGAGATGGGTTCTGGCAGGGGCTGGGAGCCGCTGAAGCTTCGGTCTTAAGCTGTGGGCCCTACTGGGGGAGGGGTATTCAAGGCCGCAGAGTTAGGGGCTGAACTGGCGAAAGTTTCTTCCGAGGTTTTGTTCAATCCGTTGAAAGTGTTAAAAACATCCTAACCCCGAGAAAGAGTCATAGTCATCCATTCAATAACTGTTCATTGAGCATCCACAACTACATTCACAGATGGATGAATCCAATCAAAAACTAGTGTTTACTGATGCCTACACTGTGGCTTTTAACCTTTTTGGGGAGGAGGAGGGACGGGTTGTTACACATCCTGTGAGATTATGGGAAAAAATACAGACCCTTTCCCAGGAAGAATGCACTACAAATCTATAAACATTTTCATACGATTCAGGAGCCCTGTGAACCCCTGGAAGCTCATCCATGGACCCCAGGACAAAAACTCAGTCTATTATGGGCCCTGTGCTGGGAACTGAAGATCCAGTAGCAAACTAGAGAAACATGATCTCTGCCCTGCCTGAGTTTGACAGCTAGTGGGAAATTAAGGTAAGTAAAGAGATGCTTAAAATACAGGAGGGAAGTCCAGGTGCTGGAAGACCCACCGGCCTAGACCAGGGGCCTTATGGAGGGCTTCCTGGAGGAAGTGATGGATAAACGGAGACCTGAAGAAGTAGTAGGAGCCAGCCAGGCAGAGACCTGAGAAAGAAGACTTTGAGCAGGGAGAAGAGCACATGGAAAAGCCCTGAGGAGGGAAAACAGTAAACCTGAGAAGCTGACAGCAGGCCTCTGTGGCTGGCTCACACGTGCCAGGAGGGAGACCAAAGAGAAATGAAGCTGGAGGGGTAAGTGCCAGTTTGGGAAGGCCCTGAGGTGCAACTCAAGGGCACAGATAAGAAGGCTGTCAGGGAATGCTCCCAGATTGAGCATAGGGTCTTAGGGGAGCAGGCCCACGGCCCAGGAAATACATGGCGCTCAGTGAGATATATATATCATATAGGCCTCACTCCCAGCACAGAACCCAGCTGGGGGCTTGAACTCACAACCCTGAGATCAAGACCTGAGCTGAGATCAAGAGTCAGATGCTTAACCAACCGAGTTACCCAGGTGCCCCTCAGTGATATATTCAATGTACCCAGAACAACCTCAGCTTTTCAAAACAGCTGGATAGGGTGACTGCAGCCTACCATTAGGAACTTTTATTCTTTGGGTGACCAGGGCTGGGTTGGAGTGAACTCAGCTCTGCCTACTTTTTAAAGTACCAGAGTTGTGGCCAGAGGCAACCATTGCCAGAAAAGCCAAGGACAAGAGAGAGAAGTAGGCTTGGCCCCTGGTTGGAGGCCCAGGGGTAGGGAACTGGGAAAGCATGGGATGACACAAGAAAGCTGATGTTGCAACGATTTATTGCCAGGGATTTATTTTATTTAACAAACACTCATATTATACTTACTACATGCCAGGCACTGTCCTAAACACTTAACAAACATTAACTCATAATATTCCTAGGAGATAGGCAGGGTCATCACCCTCATTTCACACGTGGAGAAACTGAGGCAGTTAAATAACTTAGCAAGATCAGGTAAGTGACAGAGCCGCCATCTGAACCCAGCCAGGCTGGGTCTTGCTCCAGCGTCCGTGCTCTTTACCACTAAACTATGCTGCCTCATGAGAGGAAAGGCAGTTGCAAGGGTGAAGAATCTGGGCCTCCCACACGAGACAGATGAGAATTCCACCATCGCAGCTCCTAGGACACTGAGAAAGTACTAGAAGCACCCACTATGTGGGAGGGCCCTGGGCAGTGGGAGGCGCTATGGGGAAAGGTGAGGCTCTGCAGCTGGAGAGGGCTGCTGGAGACCAAATCCTAGGGGTCCAGGGCTGGGGCGGGAGGGCACTAGTTAAGAGATAAGATCAAGGGACTGGGTAAACTGGAAGCTCTTACCATGGTCTAAGAGATCTAGCCCCTGTCTCCCTTGTCAATTTCATCTCTTCCTTTTCTCCCCTCACTCACAATTTTGTCCTCACACTGTTCTTTCCTACCACAGGGCCTTCTCACTTGCTGTTGCCTCTGCCCTGAACACTTCTCCGGCACATACACACAAACACCGCCCACCCCCACCCCCCACCCCCGCTTTACCTACCTAGGCTGACACCACTCATCCTTCAGATCTCAGCCTCATTGTGGGTTCTTTTTTTTTTTTAAATGTTTTATTTATTTCTAGGAGAGAGAGACAGCGTGAGCAGGGGAGGGTCAGAGAGAGAGGGAGTCACAGACTGAAACAGGCTCCAGGCTCTGAGCTGGCAGTCAGCACAGAGCCCGCCACGGGGCTCGAACCCACGAACCGCGAGCTCATGACCTAAGCGAAAGTCGGACGCTTAACCGACTAAGCCACCCAGGCGCCCCCTCATTGTGGGTTCTTAAGAGAGGCCCTCTGGGCTTCAATATCTGAATTAGATTTCTTCTGTTATTCTCTCATAGTAGTATCCTATGCTTTTCTTTTATCACCTACATCATAATTTGAAATTATAAATTCAACTGTTTATTTATTTAATGCCTGTCTCTCCCATTAGACTGTAAGCTGCTTAAGGGCAAGGACCCATCTTATTCTCCACTGTAAATCTTGTTCCTGGCATAGTCTGGGCACATAAAGATACTCCATAACATTTTGCTTAATAGGTTTATGAATTTAGAAGGCTCTCAGAGGTCTACTTGTGCAATACTTCTTTCCCTCTACCATGTGCCCAATAGGTGGTCATCTACCTTCTCCTTGAATGCTCCCAGTGACAGAGAACTTGCTATTTCACCAAGAGGCCCATTCCACTTTTTTAAAATTTATTCATTTTTCTTAAATAGTTTACTGTCAAGTTGGTTTCCATATAACACCCAGTGCTCATCCCAACAAGTGCCCTCCTCCATGCCCATCAACCCCCCTTCCCTTCTCTCCCACCCCCATCAGCCCTCAGTTTGTTCTCAGCATTCAAGAGTCTCTCATGGTTTGCCTCCCTCCCTCTCCCCAACTAATTTTCCCCTTCTTCTCCCTCATGGTCCTCTGTTAAGTTCCTCCTAATCCACCTATACGTGCAAACATATGATATTTGTCCTTCTCTGCCTGACTTATTTCGCTCAGCATAACACCCTCAAGGTCCATCTATGTTGCTACACATGGCCAGATTTCAGTGTTTCTCATTGCCATGTAGGATTCCATGGTATAGATAAACCACATCTTCTTGATCCATTCATCTGTTGATGGACACTTAGGCTCCTTCCATGTTTTAGCTATTGTGGAGAGTGCTGCTATGAACATTGGGGTACATGTGCTCCTATGCCTCAGCATTTCTGTATCCCTTGGGTAAATTCCTAGCAGTGCTACTGCTGGGTCATAGGGGAGTTCTATTGTTAGTTTCCTGAGGAACCTCCACACTGTTTTCCAGAAGGGCTGTACCAGTTTACATTCCCACCAACAGTGTAGGAGGGTGCCCGTTTCTCCACATCCTCGCCAGCATCTAGAGTTCTCTGATTTGCTCATTTTAGCCACTCTGACTGGTGTGAGGTGGTATCTCAGTGTGGGTTTGATTTGTATATCCCTGATGAGGAGGGATGCTGAGCATCATTTCATGTGTCTGTTGGCCATCTGGATGTCCTCTTTGGAGAAGTGTCTGTTCATGTCTTCTGCCCATTTCTTCACTGGATTGTTTGTTTTTTGAGTGTGGAGTTTGGTGAGTTCCTTATAGATTTTGAATACTAGCCCTTTATCTGATATGTCATTGGCAACTATCTTTTCCCATTCTGTCAGTTGCCTACTAGTTTTTTGGATTGTTTCCTTTGCCATGCAGAAGATTTTTATCTTTTTTTTTTTTAATTTTTTAATGTTTTTTTTTTTAAATTTATTTCTAGGAGAGAGAGAGAGAGAGCGACAGCGTGAGAAGGGGAGGGTCAGAGAGAGAGGGAATCACAGACTGAAACAGGCTCCAGGCTCCGAGCTGGCAGTCAGCACAGAGCCCGACGCGGGGCCTGAACCCACGAACCGCGAGATCACGACCTAAGCAAAAGTCGGACGCTTAACCAACTAAGCCACCCAGGCGCCCCAGGAGCTTTTTATCTTGATGAGGTCCCAATAGTTCATTTTTGCTCTTGATTCCCTTGCCTTTGGGGATGTGTCAAGTAAGAAATTGCTGTGGTTGAGGTCAAGGAGGTTTTTTTCCTGCTTTCTCCTCTAGGGTTTTGATGGTTTCCTATCTCACCTTCAGGTCTTTTATCCATTTTGAGTTTATTTTTGTGTATGGTGTGAGAAAATGATCTAGTTTCATTCTTCTGCATGTTGCTGTCCAGTTCTCCCAGCACCATCTGTTAATGAGGCTGTCTTTTTTCCATTGGATACTCTTTCCTGCTTTGTCAAAGGTTAGTTGGCCATACATTTGTGAGTTCAATTCTGAGTTCTCTATTCTATTCCATGTGTCTATGTGTCTGTTTTTGTGCCAATACCATACTGTCTTGAAGATGACAGCTTTGTAGTAAAGGCTAAAATCTGGGATGGTGATGCCTCCCATTTTGGTTTTCTTCTTCAATATTACTTTGGCTATTTGAGGTCTTTTGTGGTTCCATACAAATTTTAGGATAGTTTGTTCTAGTTTTGAGAAGAATGGTGGTGCAATTTTGATTGGGATTGCATTGAATGTGTAGATTGCTTTGGGTAGTAGTGACATTTTAACAGTATTTATTCTTCTGATCCACGAGCATGGAATGTTTTTCCATTTCTTTATGTCTTCTTCAATTTCATTCATAAGTTTTCTATAGTTTTCTTTTTTTTTTTTTTTAATTTTTATTTATTTCTAGGATAGAGAGAGACAGCGTGAGCAAGGGAGGGTCAGAGAGAGAGGGAGACACAGACTCAAACAGGCTCCAGGCTCTGAGCTGGCAGTCAGCACAGAGCCCGACGCGGCTCGAACCCACGAACCGGGAGATCATGACCTAAGCGAAAGTCGGACGCTTAACCGACTAAGCCACCCAGGCGCCCCAGTTTTCTATAGTTTTCATCATATGGATCTCTTGTATCTTTGGCTAAACTTATTCCTAGGTATCTTATGGTTTTTTGTGCAACTGTGAGTGGGGTCAGTTTCTTGAGTTCTCTTTCTGTTGCTTCATTATTGGTGTATAAAAATGCAACCGATTTCTGTACTTTGATTTTGTACCCTGCAACTTTGCTGAATTCGTGGATCAGTTCTAGTAGGCTTCTGGTGGAGTCTGTCAGATTTTCTATGTAGAGTATCATGTCGTCTGCGAAAAGTGAAAGTTTGACTTCTTTGCCAATTCTGATGCCTTTGACTTCCTTTTGTTGTCTGATGGCTGATGCTAGGACTCCCAGCACTATGTTAAACAGCAGTGGTGAGAGTGGACATCCCTGTCGTGTTCCTGATCTCAGGGGGAAAGCTCTCAGTTTTTCCCCGTTGAGGATGATGTTAGCTGAGGGCTTCTCATAGATGGCTTTTATGATTTTAGGTAAGTTCCTTCTATCCCAACTTTCTCGAGGGTCTTTATTAATAAGAAGGGATGCTGTATTTTATCAAATGTTTTTTCTGCATCTATTGACAGGATCATATAGTGTTTATCTTTTCTTTTGTTAATGTGATGTATCACATTGATTGATTTGCGCCATTCCACTTTTGAAGAGATTTAATATCAAAGAAAAATTGGACTCCCTGTTACTTCTTTGTCCTAGTTTGGCTCTCTGGAGCTATATGTGATCAAGATAAACTTTTTAAAAAAATGTTTATTCATTTTTGAGAGAAGAGACAGAGTGTTGTGGTGGAGGAGCAGAGAGAGAGAGGGAGACAGAATCTGAAGCAGGCTCCAAGCTCTGAGCTGTCAGCGCACAGCCCGACGCGGGGCTTGAACTCAGGACCGGCAAGATCATGATTTAGGCTGAAGTCGGACGCCTAACAAACTGAGCTACCCAGGCGCCCCAAGATAGTCTTTTAAACAGTTTAGAGAGGCATCATGCTCGCCCCCGCTGCCCTCAATCCTTCTCTGCGTCACCTAAACAGTTCCTACAGTTTTGGAAGGCTTGGTTTCTTAGCCCTTCTCTACCCCCGTCTCTTTTCTCAAGAAACACCCCCTTTGGTCAGCACACAGAATGTAGCCTGATTTATGAATTATCATCCTCCCTAGCCACCCCCAACTGGAATAAAGTCCAACAGGATAAGGGAGGACAGGGAGGAGAAAGTGTGAAAAGAGAGCAGTTTCTTTCTCACCAATGTAACTGGGGATGCATTTCTCCAGGAAACAATGTTATTAGTGATGGCTGGGGCCCCGGGCTAGTCCTGAACTAGATGTACCATTGTCAGCTCTGTTCTGGGTCAAATGGTCTTTCTGGACCCCTTTAATACCTTTTCTCTGGGAAAAATGTGTTTGGGTTCCAAACAGGCAAGTTATATATAAAGCCTTTAGATAACCAGCTTACAAATTGGGAACTGCTTCTAGAAGTATTTAGGTAACACCGAGTGGGAGAGTGAAGGGATGAGAACAGAGTGGGCTTGCTCGGAGAAGTTTCCAAGAGGTTTTTGGAGCAAAGATGGGGAAAGCGGTAAGGCACACAGGCTTCAGTCAGCAAACCTGGGTTTAAATCTCAGCTCTGCACTTCACGGCTGTGAGACCTACTGGCTTTATCTAACTTCCCGTCAGGTTCCCCTCTCTAAGGAAGAAGATCGTTGTTTTTTTTTTTTTAACCTGACAGAATTGGAGGGGGCATTTAAAGCATTTAAAGAGAGATTGTTGCTTCAGTCCAGTGCCTGCCACATGAATGCTGATGAGTGATAGGTATTGTAAGGTTTTCAGAATGGGTTTTCCGCACTCCCCTCCACTGAGGTAACAAGGCTAAAGTCCCTGACTGAAGCCAACATGCCCCTCTCCCACCAGCGGGAGCCCAAGCTGATTACTGTGAAGACTGTCCTCTGCTGGTTCTAAGGAGGCATTCCAAAGGTTGGCTTCAAAAAGGGGGCTCCTGGGGCGCCTGGGTGGCTTAGTCGGTTGGGCGTCCAACTTTCGCTTCGGTCATGATCTCGCGGTTCGTGGGTTCGAGCCCCGCGTCGGGCTCTGTGCTGACTGCCAGCTCAGAGCCTGGAGCCTGTTTCAGTCTGTGACTCCCTCTCTCTCTGACCCTCCCCTGCTCACGCTGTCTGTCTCTCTCTCCTAGAAATAAATAAAAACATTTAAAAAAAAAACAAAAAGGGGGCTCCAGAGGGGAGTTAGGGGGACAAAATAGTAGGGCATCTGAGTGTAACCAAGGATGGGCGCTTCAACACACACCGTTTCTGTAGAGTGTGTGTCTGTGTGTGTGGGTCCTGTGTGGCTCTGCCGACCATGTGTGTCAGTATGACAACATACGCAAACCTTCTACCAGTCAGTGGGCCTCAAGATTGCCTTCCCTCTGTCAGGCTCCATTACTCAGCTGTTTGTACTTCCAGGCCTTATCGCTTAGCTGTCTGCCCTCTGGCCTCTTCCCTTTGTTTACCAACTTGGCTGGCTTTCTCCTCTGGGAACAAAGGAGGTGTTCAGTTCTGGGCAGTGCTTGGCTCCTGCTACCCCACCCCCACTCCCTTCCCTTTCCAGGAGCACGGCCCCTCCCTGTCTCAGGCAGCCCCCTTGGTTCTGAGAGGCCCCTTCCCGCAGTTCCAGGGAGAGGAAAGACTGAGCTCCTGGCTGGCACCCCCTTTTTCTCACCCCCGGGCCCCCATTCTTGTCCCCAAAGAGGCCCCTAAAGCTTCACTTGTCTAGGCTGGAGGCAGCTCCTCTCCCCATTGTCTGGCCAGGATTTGGAAGCTCTGGTTTCCATAGCAACCCCTGGGCATTTAATTAAGGGAGGAGGCCTTCATCTCTTCTAGTCCAGGCAGTTCCAAATCTCTCCCCAAAAAGGATACCCTGAGGGGGTGAGGGAGAAGCATTGTCCTCCAGTTCAGCACAATTCTGCCTTCTCCGCGGAGCCCAGTATAGCTTTCCCAGCCCGCGTCCTCCCACCAGCGACCTCCATCCCCACCCCTCACCAGAGCAGGCCTGGGAGACCTCTCAAACCAGTGAGGGCAAACCCCAGGTCCCAGGATAGCAGGGGTTTCGAGGGGTGGTGGGCACCCTCACCCGTATGCCCTGTTGCTTTGTTTACTGGGGTGGGTGATACGTCCACACTGGCCTTATTATCTAATTGCCTTACCATGGAATGGGTTCAGGGCTCTTTGAACTCCCTACAATTAAAAGTAAAATGTTGTATATAAGTTAATTACAAGCTTTTTCTTGGGTACTGGGACCACAGAGGGATCTGTGGTCTCAAAAGATCCGTAGCTCTGCCATATGCCAGCTGTGAGACCTTAGGCAAATTACTTAACCTGTCTGTGCCTCCCAGTCCTCATCTGTAAAGGGGGATAATACTTCACAAGACTGTTGATACCTGGTGAGAGCTTAGTAAGGGGTTGTGATAGTTCCTTACTAGAGACAGGGTGAAATAGAAGACCCCACAGCTTATCCACTCTGCACTTACATCCCTCAACGGTGGCAGGTCTGCCTTCTCAGTGGGAGACCTTAACTGCCCCCCCTCCCAGCCCCTGGGCACCCCTCCTCCCTGGGCTCATTCCCTCTCAGCCCCACCCCAGGCTGCTGGAAAGTACTCCAGGACTCTGATCGGAAGCTGGCAGCTCTTTCAAGAACCTCGTCATGAGGTGGAATTTCCATGCTCTGGTCACTGAGATCCCAATTCCTGAAATTCCTGCCTCCGGTTTCTCAGCTGTGGCCGTGACCACTTTTCCCCATTTCCGGTTAGGTTGCTTAGTGTGTGTGTGTGTGTGTGTGTGTGTGTGTGTGTGTGTGTGTGTGTGTGTGTGTGTGTGTGTGTGTGTTTCCTTTTCAGGGTATTTTTAGACTTAGGAAAAAATAAACACAATTTACACACTAGCACCTTCCTGACTGTTGGGTCCCTCACAGACAGGAGGGTGGGGGCACTTCTTTCCCCTGACCGGGTCTTCAACTCTGCCCTCCCATACCCTTACCTTCTGCTGAAAATTCCCAGGCGTACCCCACTCATCTTTCACCACACTGACTCTCCCATCCCGTTAGCATTGATAAATGCAGATTGTAACATAATTCTGAACTCTATGTGTCTCTGGGTCTTTTATCCTTGTTATATTTTTATCTTGTTTCCCTCTTGGAAAATTCCCTCACCGTGGCATATTTTTTCCCTCTTTGGAAGAGGCAACTCTATCCAGGCAGCTCTTGGCTTGTTCCATAGTGATTGCAGCCTGATTCAAAGGAGGAGCTGGGAGTCCGAGGAACTGGGGGACCTGGCCACTTAAGTTCGGGCTTCCTCATCAATAAAGCAGTGTTTACCTACTACAGCTGGGGAGAGATTTCAGTGCGATAATGGGAGGAGAGCCCTGAGTGTCATGTCCTGCAGCAGCAAAGGCCTCAATTCTGGAGCCATTACTCCTCAGACCTGACGGTCCCCTGAGGACACGGAGCTGTTTCCCAGCCCTGTTTCCCTCAATTCGGTTCACAGAGCAGCCAGAGTCATAGAGCTGGACAGGGCCCTGCCAGCGTCAGGAGATGGTGATAGGGGAGGCATGAAGGAGAGAGGTGGGAAGGGCTGAGAATTAGCCCCGGGGCGCCAGAGAAAGGAACTTAATCAATCTTCAGAGAACCGGAAGAGGGAAAGATAGACTTCCTAAGAAAGGCAGGCTGCGTTCAAGGCTCTCATGGCTCTTGGTGGCAAGTGTCTTTACTCGCCCTCAGGGAAGAGAAAGCGTTGGATCCAAGAGACTGAAGCTGGCCAGGAGATGAATGTCCTACTGTGGATGAAACCTCTGGCTCAGGTAATCCAAAGTCCTTGCTGAGGAAGGTAAGGCTCACAGAGGTCACCACCGGTCCAAGGTCACGAGTTAGTGTGTGGCCTGCCCTGGACATAGCCCTCAGCCTGCTGAGTGAAGAGAGGCAAGGCTTTCAACTCACAAGCTGTTCCCCGGAGGCTGGCAGTGCCATGGGGTCAGGGGGATGGCAGGCTGAGTGGGGGCTCCCGGTTTGCTTAAGATTCATAGCCACTAGGAAGGGCTGGAAAGAACTCGAGGTAAGACAAGTGATGTCTTGAGTTATTGAAGAAAGTTCAGCGAGAGGTTGAGTAACCTGCCCAAGGTCACACCACTAGTGATTACAAGGAAGGGTTAAGTCTCAGACCCCAGCTGGCCATGTGGCCTGAGCCTGCACTTTCAACCTTTACTGCCTCTGGAAGTGTTGGAGTCAGGTTTTGAATCTGGCCTGGCTGACTCCTGAGCCAGAGTGCTAAGGATGCTGTACCCTCAGAGGGCTGAGGGCTGAGGGGATGATGCCGTGGAACAGAACACACAGAAGGCAGCCAACATGGCTGCTCTCATTAGGTCAGGCTGTCCCCCCCACCCCCACTTCCTGCCTTTTCATTATTTGCTCAGTGCCTGGGTTTATACCCTTGGTTTTTGCCAGCCTGGAAACCAAGCCCCATCCTCAGTGGTCCACAGGATTGACGGTAAACAGGTGACCGCCTGACTGTCTCTGTCCTGCTGCTGCTGGACTCTGGCTGTCTGGAGTGCATCCTCTGGTGTGTCCTTGAAAACTGACTCTAGATACAGCCAAAAGGGCTCTCAGAGAGCAAGTCCAAGTTTAAATTTTGTAGATGACGATACTGGGGGGGCTCAGGGGGAGAAAGAGTCTTGATTAGGGCCATTCCTTCAGGTCAACAAACAGTTACTGACCCCCCTTTGTGCTCCTGGCACTGTTCCAGGCCCCGGGAAACAGCAGGGAGCCCTACGGGAAAGGCTCTGCCCCCATAGGGTCCACCTTAGCCAGTGGAGGAGAAAGACAATCAACAAAATGAGTCAACAAAAAACATGGACCAGAAAATATCATAGTGACAAATGCCAGAGAACATGGAAGAGAATGAGTGGGTGGCCACTGCAGCCTCAGTGACCTCTCTGCAGAGATGACACTAAACCTGACACTAAAAGTGGCAGCCGGGACAGTCAAGAAGGGCATCATTTTGGCTAGAGGGAGAGCAGTGAAAGGCCCTGAATTTAATTGTACTTCATAAAAGTAAATGCTTCAGAACTTTACTATCAATATAAATATAAATGTGTCTGTGTGTGTACATAAGTAAACGTACATGTTTATAAAGTGTGAGCGTGTCTACATTTTAGGTTGTGCTTGACATGTTATTTCTGACTGTGACTTGTGGACGGAAAGGTGGAAAATTAAGAATGAAATTAAAATTTGATTCTGGAGGAATCAAAACAAGTTCAGTATGGCTGGAACAGAGTGGGAGAGAGTAAGACTGTAGGTGACGGGGGCAGCGAGGGGCAAAGGCACCTGGTCATGCGCGGCTCTAGAAGCCAGGAGAAGAACCGGGATTTTATTCAAAGTGGACCTGCCCCCTAGGAAGACTTAAGCAGAGGATGGACATGATCTGTGTAGTTTCTTGTTTTTGTTTTTATTCTAGCCATTTATTTATTTTAAAACAATTTTTAAAGTCTATTTATTTATTTTTGAGAGAGAGATTGACAGGGAGGGGCAGAGAAGAGAGGGAGAGAGAATCCTGAGCAGGCCCCGTGCTGTCAGAACAGAGCCAGAGAGGGCCGAGGAGGGCGGCGGGGGGGAATTGCTACCTGACAGAATGAGCTAATGGCTGTACTTGAGGGTAGGTCTGGCGCAGGGTCTACATCGCAGTCCAGGCCCCTGCCCCATGTTTCTGAGGTGTTTTCCTCCCTTATGACTCCCCCTTAGCATGAGGCCTCCCCACCACTCACCTAGCAAGTGGCCACCTTGGTCCTGACCAAGCCCCGTGGCGGCAGGGGAGGGCAGCTATGGCCTCACCAGTCTCCCGACTCTAATGTCTGCTCCCAGTGGGGCTGCACTGAACTTCCGCTGGCTACCTTCCGCTCTTCTGTTCCTCCAGCTCGGCCAGAACAGGACAGAACACGGGTTTCTTTCCGTTTCCCCTCCTGCCCACTCCTCAGCCATTCCCGTACTTTCCTCCTAATTCTCAGTCCAGATCACAGAGCTCTGTGTGTGTGTGTGTGTCTTTTCTCCTCCTATGTACATCTTTTTTTTTTTTTTTTTTTTTTTACATTTTTAAATGTTTTATTTATTTTTGAGAGAGAGAGAGAGAAAGAGAGAGACAGAGTGGGAGCAGGGAAGGGGCAGAGAGACAGGAGACAGAGAATCTGAAGCAAGATCCAAGCTCTGAGCTGTCAGCACAGAGCCCCATGCAGAGCTCGAACTCATTAACCATGAGATCATGACCTGAATGGAAATCGGTTGCTTCACCAACTGAGCCAGCCGGGACCCTCCTCCTATGTACATCTTTACTCACACACACACAGGCATGCATTCACTGTTCCTCTTTCCAGCCTCCTTCCAGAACCTTGCTTCCAAGCCATCTCATCCCACCAGAGCATTCCCTGTCCTCGGCCCCCCGCTCAGCCTTCTGTTCTGGTTTTATATCATAGCTCAGTGCTACTTCCTCCAGGAGGTTTTCTTGGGAAATTCTCCTCTTTCCTTTTGTTTCTCCTTCTAGTCTCTCACCAGACTGATGTAGCAACACCCAGCTCCCAGGAAGAGGAGTGGAGAAGAGCACCAGAAGGAGAAAGCCCCAGGAATGGGCCTGGCACTCACAGTGAGGCTTTGGTTTCCTCCTGGGGAACATAAACAATTTCACAGAACACCAGCATCAAGCCAGACCACTCTATGAGCGTGAAGGACCAAGAACAAGACTTCACTGTAGTCACATCAAACTCCAACAAAAACAAGAACATTGTCCAAGCCACAAATATGACCAAACCGCCCCCCTCCCTCCTAGCTAGTGGGAGTGGCCGCTCTTTCTTCACCAATCGCACTTTTCACCCAGCTGCTTCCTCCTACCTTCTAACAAGATTTATTAAGTTTCCCAATCACAGAATTCCCCAGCTTTCTGACAACAGAGAAAACCCCCACTTCCTTGACCTCTCCCTAAATCAGCAAATACAGGGGCAAATCTTAAGTCCTTTCTGATGCCCTTTTCCTGGATGCTCACAGCTCCAGGGTGCTGTGTGTTCTTGTTGAAATGAATCCCTACCCCCAATTTTGTTCAACTGTCACTGTTGGTGGTCTTTGGCTGGAGGGCATTGACCAGAGCAACGCGTAGGTATACTTTAAGTAATGTCTAAACTACTGACTCCTATATTTGGGGTTTTAAGTGCCTTTTATGATATTTTAGCACCAGATTTCCTTTCCTAATTATGTCCTCAAGGCAAAATGCCCCACCCCCCTGTCCAAATTCGTCCTTCCAGTGAATGGGATTGATTCTTCAGTCCTTGGGCATGCTTAGCATTTTCCTGCATCCGCATTCTTCCCTCACCAATCTTATATAGGGATTGAAACCCTCTCCTATCACCTTCCAGGTCACATAGCCAGATCTGATCCCTCCCTCCTCATCCCTCCTCTTGCCCTCAGTTTTAATTAGCTAGAGCGCTCTTGCCTTGTTTCCCCTCAGAGCTGGAGGCTCTCCGGGCAAGCACTGAGTCTTAAAATCTTGGTTAGCACTCCAGGGGCTGCTCCAGCTAAAATGCCCTGTCAAAAGGTCAGGGGTTCCCAAGTGCCTGGGGCCAGAGATCCTTGCGATCCTGAGAAGTTGTGCCTTCAGACCAAGGATGGGGTGCCTGAGTCCTATTAAGAAATGGGGAGAAAGGGCCTCATCCACCACTCCTAGAGGATGGTGGTGGCAGGTTCCTGGGAGCTCTTTGTAGGATCCCTAGGACAGAAAAAGACTGAGCTTGTGTACCCTCTGCTGAGAATCAGAGTGAATTTGAATTTGCCATCACCCTGAACATCTTTGTGTATTATGTCACTGTCCCAGATAAGGACTTTATCAGAGTAATCAGAGCAAAAAAAAGGTAAGGCAGTCCTGAGCTTTGAACACGTGGTACACACACACACACACACACACACACACACACACACACACACACTATCCAGGCTGGTGAGTGGTTTTTAATTTTTATTCTATTAAAAGTTTATTTATTTAGGGGCGCCTGGGTGGCTTAGTCGGTTAAGCGTCCGACTTTAGCTCAGGTCATGATCTCGCGTTTGTGGGTTCGAGCCCCGCGTCGGGCTCTGTGCTGACTGCCAGCTCGGAGCCTGGAGCCTGTTTCAGTCTGTGACTCCCTCTCTCTCTGACCCTCCCCTGCTCACGCTGTCTCTCTCTCTCTCCTAGAAATTTAAAAAAAAAAAAAAAAAAAAACATTAAAAAAAAAAGTTTATTTATTTATTTAGAGAGAAAATCCCAAGCTCTGCACTGACAGAGCCTAACTCGGGGCTTGAACCCATAAACTGTGAGATCATGACCTGAGCCAAAACCAAGAGTGGGACCCCAACCAATTGAGCCACCCAGGTGCCCCATGGGCTAGTGGTTTGAAACTGTGTCCCCTGTACTTTGTTCCTTAAAAGTACCCCAGGAGGGGAGGGGTGACTGACTGAGTCCCATTCCAAGTCCCTCATTCATTTTTTTTTTTTAATGTTTATCTATTTGTGTGTGAGAGAGACAGAGTGCGAGCTGGGGAAGGGCAGAGAGGGAAACAGAATCTGAAGCAGGCTCCAGGCTCTGAGCTGTCAGCACCGAGCCTGATGCAGGGCTCAAACTTAAGAACTGGGAGATCGTGACCTGAGCCAAAGTCAGAGTCAGACACTTAACCAACTTAGCCACTCAGGCACCCTTTCAAGTCCCTCATTCTGATTCAACCAGAACAGTTTGTTTTTTCTTTCTTTCTTTCTTTCTTTCTTTCTTTCTTTCTTTCTTTCTTTCTTTCTTTCTTTCTTTCTTTCTTTTTATATTTGGGATTCTGGATAAGATTTAATTTGTAAAGCAGCTTACTACATATAAACAACACCATGGAAATGCAATCAGCAAAGTCCAAAATATGGAAGACACTGTAGAATACACAACTTGGTTTCTTCAACACATTCACTTCAAAAAAAAACAACAACAACAAACAAACAAGGGAGGGAGAGTCTATGAAATAAGACATTTAAGACCCATATCAACCAGGTTGAACATGTGGACCTTGCTTTAGATTAAATCAACGCATGACATAGTTGGGAAAATATTAACACTGATTGGATATTTGATGATATTAAGGAGTTATTTATTTATTTTTAGTTGTGATAATGGTATTATGGTTATGTTAACAAACTCCTGGGGCACCTGGCTGGCTTGTCAGTGAAGCATGCAACTCTTGATCTTGGGGTTATGGGTTCAAGCCCCATGTTGGGTATAGAGATTCCTTTAAGCAAAGTCTTAACATTTTTTTAAATGTTTTATTTATTTTTGAGAGAGAGAGAGAATGAGCAGGGGAAGGGCAGAGAAAGAGAGGGAGACACAGAATCTGAAGCAGGCTCCAGGCTCTAAGCTGTCAGCACAGAATCTGACATGGGGCTGAAACCCATCAACTGTGAGATCATGACCTGAGCTGAAGTTAGATGCTTAACCGACTGAGCTACCCAGGTGCACCCAAAATAAAACCTTTAAAAACAAAAACCAAACTCGGTTTAGAGATGAGTACTGAAATATCTATGGATTAAATGATTTGATGTCTATCATGTGTTTGGAAATCATCCAGTACAGGGGTTGTAGTGGGAGAGGTGGGTGGAGGGCATAGATGAAGTAAGATTAAGTTGATAATTACTGACACTTAGTGACAGATGGATAGGGGCTCATTGTATTCTTTCTCCCTTTTTAAATATTTGAACATTTCCACACTCACAAAAAAAGCTTTAAAAAAAGTTAAAGAAGACTACGTAAATAAGATTTGGAATTATAACCGTATTGTTTAAAGTCACAGATGTATCAAGATATAATTCAAATACCATACATTCACCAATTTAAACTGCATAATTCAGTGGTTTTTAGTATATTCGCAGAATTGTACAAACATCACCCAATCGAATTTAGAAGATTTTCATCACCCCCACTCACCACCTCGTAACAACTCCCATCACCTCCCATTGTCACCTTGTATCACTCATCACCCCCCCATCACCACCTCATATCACCCCCTGTCATCCCCTCCCATGTAACCCCCCATCACTACCTGTATCATCCTCAGTCACCTCCTCCTATTACCCCCATCACCCCCATCACCACCTTGTATCCATTAGCAGTCACTCCCCATTGCTGACAGCCCCAGGCAGCTGCTCACCTATTTTCTGTTTCTTTGGTCCATCTATTCTGGACATTTCACACAAATGGAATCAGACAATATGCAGTCTTTTGTGCCTGGCTTCTTCCACGTTAGGATAAGGTTTTCAAGTATAACCTTGTTTTAAGATTTTCTGGTCTTGATAGGAAAGAGCCACCTTGTAAGTTTATTATTCTGGCTATGGATTTTTACATAAAGACACATGGAAGAGGTTAAAACAAACTTAGGGGGAGGAACCTAACTGCAAAGAAAGAAAGAAAGAAAGAAAGAAAGAAAGAAAGAAAGAAAGAAAGAAAGAAAGAAAGAAAGGAAGGAAGAAAGGAAGGAAGGAAGAAAGAAAGAAAGAAAGGAGAAAGAAAAGAAAGAAGGGAGAAAGAAAGAAAGAAAGAAAGAAAGAAAGAAAGAAAGAACAAACGAAAGAAAGAAAGAGCTAAAGCCCCCTTATCCAGTCCAAACCCCTTACATTACATTTTAAGAAACAGGGGCTAGAGAGGAAGTGACTTTCGCAAATGTCCTAACAGCTTGTTAAGAGGAGAGCAGGGTCCAAAACCCAGACCTGCTGAACTTTGGCTCCATCCTCTGTTCATGTTGCCACGCTGCCTTCTGACCTAACGCACACATCACTTTTCCCACCACAGCTCATAACCAGGTGACCCACAAAATATCTTCAGACACATTTTGAGAATCCACCATGATGGCGCCTGCTTTGCCTCACAGCTCAGGCTTTCGGCTGCCCTACCCTGAAATGCAGCCACCCAGAGAAGAATCAGTGTTAGCACCAGCTCCTGGAATTTCTCTCTCAGAGGAGCTCAGGAATAGCAATCTTGTTAGAAGCCAGAGAAAGCTGTTGGCATGGCAGGAACAGCTTTTACTTATACTGAATGTCTCTTTGGAGTGGCTGGTGGAGAGAGTGTATGGGGAAGGCTGGTAGAGAACATGGAGAAGGGGGGCTAAAGCCTTTGGGAATACCATTGGAGGGAACCCAGTTAAGGGTTAAGAGGATGTATGGGAACCCCACGAAGGCATCCAGAACAGAGTCCAGATGAGCCAGAGAGGAGGGAGAGGACTCCAGGTTGAGGTAGTCTGTGACCTTACAGCTGTTCCTGGAACTCTCCCAAACCGTACTTGTGGGCAGTTCAGGGAGGCTGTCAGGTGGCTGAAACAGGGCAAGAAGAGGACACGCTCTACAGACGGAACATTATCTGAGGGCTGAGCATGAGGTCGTGGGGATGAGGTGGGGGAAATCCTCTAGAGTGCCTGGGAGAGAAAGCTATGGTAGCACCTGGGTAACTCTGCCTACTCTGGGGGTTCCCTTAGGCGATCCTTAACCCCTGGATGGGTGGGGGGAGGGAGCTAGGAGATCGGTAGAGCACGGTGCAGGCCTTAGGCCCAGGCCCTCACCCAAATAATTTGGGCTTGGATGTTACAGGATTTGATGAGAGGCTCACTGGTTAGGCTACCTTCTCAAAATACCCTCCATCTCCTGTCTATAGTGAGCAGTGGAACTCTCACTCTTAGGAATCTGTCCCTTTGGGTCTGGGAAAGGTTTTTAAGCATCCTTTAGAACAGGGAAAATAATCGTGGGTCAGGCACCACTGAAGGTAAAACTCAGACAGAACAAGACCCAGGCATGCTCTAGAGGCGCTGAGCTTGACAAGGATGAGAGACCTAAAGATAAACTCTGGGGTGCTCTCATTTTTGCCCAAGATGAGCTTTGCTCCAGTTCCCAATCTCCAGGAGGCCTTCTTTAGACCGTCTGGGTTCCTGAATGATCAGTGGGTAGTTGGAGCTGTGTACACCCCATGGTCCTGCCTAGTGGGGAAGATCCGAGGGGCAGGGCCCATAGGTGGTCATGCAGCTCAACCTTGGGTTGCCCTCCAGCCTGCTGATCCAAAGTCCCAGGCCCAGTCTTCCATTCTGAACTTTGACCAGGTGACACACAGCGCTTCGCCATTAGTAGGTGTTAACCTGGAACTGGACCTGTGCCTGATTCATCCAGGAAGGTGAACCCGGGCGGCAGAACAAACACCCCTGAGCAGCTCCTGCCCGGCATGGGGTGAGAGATTATCTGGCCCAACAGACAGAGACTTTGTTTGCTTTTTTCTCCTTCTCTTTCACATCCCCACTTGCCAGTCTCCCTCATTCCTTTCTTGCTGCCCATCTCTGGGTCAGGAACTGTGCGGGTTTTTTTTTTTTCCAGATGATGCAAGAAGATCTATCTATCTATCTATCTGTCTATCTATCTATCACCTACCTACCTATTTATGGATTTATTATTTATTTATTTGAAGGTGATTCTATATTTGGGCATTGAAAGGGGTACAGCAGGAGCTGATAAAGGGGTATCGCGGGGAGAGGGAGAGGAAACCAGAAGTGGTTTGGATGGGGATTAGATGGAACAAAGAGGTTAGAGATCTGTGGGGCCACTGTCCCACCCCCCACCCCGGGTGCCACCTGTCTATAGTTGGGGCAGATCCTGCTTTTCTCTTGGGACAATGCCAGCCTGACCTCATTTTCTGCCTTCATGGCCAGTTTGCTTTTGGCACTAATTGATGGACACTCAAGGCCATTAATTTTGCTTCACGTCCCCTCCCCCTTCCTAATACAAATGCAAACAGCGTGGGAATCCCCTTGCAGAGGAAGCAGCGGTGCAGCTTTAAGAGAAAGGGAAGGGAGAAAGAGGGCACTGACTCAGATTCCCCTACCATTGGCTGCTGGAGGGGATCCCACTTCAGGGATTGGCCTTGACAGAGTCCGCCTCCTCTTGCGATTGGCTCAGCTAGAGAGATATAAGGTGGCCGTGCCGGCCTCCTTTTCATTTGGAGGGAGGCGAGGAGCCCGACTGAGTTTTTGTGCTAAGAGGCACCTGGCGCAGCCCTCTCCTCTCTGAATTGGAATCCAAGTCCAGCAGAGGCTACGGTCATGAAGGAGAGACGGGCCCCCCAGCCAGTCGTGGCCAGATGTAAGCTGGTTCTGGTGGGGGATGTGCAGTGCGGGAAGACAGCGATGTTACAGGTGTTAGCGAAGGACTGCTATCCCGAGGTGAGCCGCCCGCCCGCTGGCCAGCGTTTCTCCTCGCCCGCCTGGCTTCCCCGGGGCCCGGGGCCCACCTGCCCGGGGGAGCTAGCTTCCCCCAGCTTACGCCACCCCAGCCTGCCCATCCTCAGGCGCCCGGCTGGAGGACCGCGCTGCCTTGGCTTCCCCTGAGACCTGTTCCACTTCTGCCGCCCCGCTGGCTCCTCCTCACCTCTTCACCCGTGGGCCCCGATCAAATGCCTTCCTACCCCCGTTCGTCCTGGAGTCGGCTCTCTCGGGAGAGGGAATTGGAGGCATTTCAGAGTCGGGTTTCTTCTTGACGTAATACCTGCCCGTCTCCTCATCCCATCCTCAAAAGGTTCTGCGAGCTGCCCTCCTGGTCCGAGGGGCTCGTGGGAGAAGAAAAGAGCTAGAACTGGCCTGTGGCTCTAAAATCGGGAGACACCCAAGTCTGGAAATGTGAAAACTCTATGTGTCTGCCTCCCTGGCCATATAGGAAATGGGGGCTTGTCCCTGGCTGGACGTCATTCAGATTGCTTCCTTCCATGGAGCAAAGTGCTTGTGCGTCTACCCTCCCCTCCTTCCTGTCCCATGTGGCCCCTCCTGTCCTAGGTGTCCCCCCTCCCCGCCCTTTATCCCCTGCCACCTTAGTGTCTCACTAGGGTGAGTGGCTTCTTGTGTGCCCAGGGTGTGACTGGTTCCTCTCTTTTCACAGACGTATGTGCCCACGGTGTTTGAGAATTACACAGCCTGCTTGGAGACAGAGGAACAGAGGGTGGAGCTCAGTCTCTGGGACACCTCAGGTAAGACTGCCCACCCCAGATGCCCCCTTCCCACCTCCATTGGTCTGCTGCAGCTGCTCTCTTAGGAAACGGTTTCCCTCTTTCGTGGGGACAAGGAGTATGCATGGTACTGGCCAGGAAACTGACAGAAGGGGGACCTGAAGATTGCTTGATTGGCTGGTCCAGGGGGGCAGAGTGAATGAGCCCCAGAAGCCACTTCTCTGGGTCTAGCTCCTTCCTTCAGAGGGCTGGGATGGTGAGGTGACGGACCCTGACTACAACTGGGAGGCTGTCAGATAGGGCTTCTCCATTTCCTCTCCCTGCTCTCTGCCCCGACCCCCACCTTTACTGCCGCAGAACAAACCCAAAGGAGAGGCAGGAGTCAGTGCTGCTGGAGGCAGTTGTGGTTGCGGCCCGGAGACAAGCCTGCTTTGGGGGAATATTGCTCCTGACTCAATTTTCTCTCCTGCATTCCATCTTGGGTCACTGCTGTCCGCCTGCCGCAGCTCTGTTCCACTTGTCATACTGCTGCGGCTCAGGGATGAAGCGATGCATCATCGATGCTTTGGAGGGTGGGGGAGATGGCTTTACTGTGGGACACAGTTAGGTTGTAGATAGTGGCAGGGGTGGTGGTGGCTGTGACAGTCCCCCCCCCCCCGCCCCCATACTGGGCTGAGGTAGAAGATGCCCGGTCTTTCTGGAATGTAGAAAACAATATTTTCCCAGCCTCTCAACCCAAAACCCTCAGTGCTAGGCTGTCCTTTGCTTTAATTCTGATCCCTCCTCATTATCTCCTTTACCCCAATTCTTTTTTAATAGACTGGGCTCAGAGTCCTAATTAAGGACTGAAAGCCAGGAATAACAGAAAAGAAAGAAAATCCACCCTCTAAAAATGGATATTGAGGCTGAGTTTAAAGAGGAACTGTGTAAATCACTAGGGCTTTCCTGTTACATATAATAAATATGCCATCCTACTCCTGAAAGAGCTGTTGTTCCCATGATCCAGTTTTGAGGTCTGAAAAGATTGGGGGTAGGGGATGGATAAACAGAAAATGAGATTTCCTCTTGCCACCCCCACCCCCCCAAACAAAGCAAGGCAAAAATTCCTCCACCCGGTATGCTTTCCTCTGTTGCAGTTCTAGGGGTTGGGAGGCAGGGTTCTGGTTATCGTGGACTGTGCTTTGCTGGCTGGATCCGACTAGAATGCAGCTTGGCTACATGATATATGGGATTTCGTCTGCCACCCCCTGCCCACCTCTCAGTCTCCATAGAATCTTACTGCGGCTCATCTCTTTTTACTACCACTGCCCCCAAATGCCCCCCACCACCTCTGCCGTTGGAATGCAGCTCTTGAATCCCAGTCCAGATAATGGGAAGTCAGCAAAGTGGTGTCAGTTCTCTGTGTCGCATCCCCACCCCCCAATTTCAGAAAGGATGCAGGCTATCAGTCATCCTCAAACTCCTTCTTTCAAATTAGGTGCCCACAAAGAAGGAGGAAGTGGTAGGGGGGTGCGGGATGGGGCTTCTTAACATAGGGGCCAGGTTGAACCTGTTCCCATTATTCACTTGCTGGTCTTAGGGGAGGGGGGTCGCCTGGAGCCGGAATGGAGGCCTCCTCCCCTTCCCTCCCCCTTCTCCAGTGCTGCAGTGCTCCCTCTGCTCCGTGCTGCGGTGCTAAGACCCCACCTCAGACCTCAGGCTGGGAATGGGCAGAGTGCTGAAGGGCCAGACAATTATTGCAACTCCTCTTTACTCTCTTTTTTAAAACAGCCAACCCCCCACCCCAGCTTGGATTTCCCCCCAGTTTCCATGGCGATTGTGGTGCAGGGAGAGGGGCTGCTTGCTATTCTGAGCACGGATTGTCTGAGTTCCAAATCTGCTACTGTTCCTTCCCCAGGGTGGAGGGGGGCAGGCTGAGCCCCTAGCATTCTCCCATACTGGACCACCTGGGTCTGCATTGCCTGCTGCCCTCCCAGGGAAGGACCCTTCCTTGAGCCTCTAAGTCCCTAGCCAACGGTGCTACTATCTTTGAAACTGCCTCCCTGAGATCTTGGGGGACAGGGGCTGCAGCTTTTTGCAGGGAGGAAGAGTAAGGCACTGAATCCGTGATGTTCTTCCTCCCCTGCCAGCCTCCAAGAGTTCTGACCCCATGGCAAAGAAGCAGGGCAGCCAGTTATGTAACAGGCAGGTTTGTTTTCCCTTTGGGGAGACCCTGGAGCAGAAGAAGCAAGGAGCAGAGGTTGGGCAGCAGGCAGACTCTAGAAAAGAGACTGTACACAAACCCTGATCTCTCTGCAGGGGTGGGAACATCCTCTGGGATTCAGAAGAATGGTAGACCTTAAATTAAGCGCACTGTAGGAGACACACATTCTATTCTACCCACCCTACCCTGTTTGATTTCCCCTTTTCCCTTTTTCAGGGCTAAGGAAGATGATATTTTGGTACTGCTTTCTGGCAGGTGGTCAGGTTCCAAGCTTCCAGGCTGCAGCATGTTCCCCTGGGAGATGGGTGGGGCCAAGTAACCTAAAGGGCCAAGAATGGTATTTCCAGGTCTCTCTGGACTTAGGCCTGTAGGGAAGGGAAAATGCCATGGCTCACCATCAGCCCTTTCTCCCCCACACCAGGATCTCCCTACTATGACAACGTCCGTCCACTCTGCTACAGCGACTCAGATGCAGTATTACTATGCTTTGATATCAGCCGACCGGAGACAGTGGATAGTGCGCTCAAGAAGGTAAGTCTGGATAACCGTGCCACCTCTAACTCAGCTTGCGAACAAGAAAGAACCTTGGAGACCTTGTTGTCTAATCCCCTCTTCTGTAGCAGGAAGAAACTGAGGCCAGGGAAGGAAGAGACTTTCCTGAAACCATAACCATTTGCTACAGCGCTGGGACTGGAACCCAGATCTCCCCCCTCTGCCCCCTGGCTTTGCCGTATCCTGTGCTGCTCTGCCAGGGGCCCAGCAAGGGCGGGTGGTATTGAAGACTCAGAAAGTGAAGAACTGAGAGTCAGAACCTTTCAGTGATAGGGTTTGAGGGTTGGAAGCAGCATCTGTGCGCCTTGACCCAGGCCCAGCGGGACTGGGCAAGGCAGGCAGCCCTGAGCAGAACTGCTGGTAGCAAACGCCTGGTTTGGGTGGCAGTCTGCCCATATGCAGCGTCTCAGAATACCCTGTGGAACTACTTTCCCAGGAGACTTTGGGATTATTTCCTTTCCTCGGGAAGAGACTGGTTGGTTTCCTCCTAATCCCTCCTGGCTTTCTGGTCTCATGAAGCCCTTAGGGGCCAGATCCATGTCCCTATGCATGGCAGAGAGTGGGAGGAGATTCTGCCCCTGTGATTTCTTTGGTGAACTGGGCTGTTGAATGAGGGGACAGGCTCCTGGATCAGCACTCCCGTGGCCCCAAAGGCCTCACAGGCAGGAAGATGATGTAATTAGTTCATTGGTGATGCTGTGACTCAGGGAGGGCTGGGCTGGTGATAACTGGATGGTGTGTGTGATGTTGCCAACTAGGCTTCTGCACGTCGGCCACTGACCCTTCCTTCCTCCTTCCCCCTTCCTTTCTTACATGGCTCTTCAGTGGAGGACAGAAATCCTAGACTATTGTCCTAGCACCCGTGTTTTGCTCATTGGCTGCAAGACAGACCTGCGAACAGACCTGAGCACACTGATGGAGCTGTCCCACCAGAAACAGGCACCTATCTCCTACGAGCAGGTGTGTGTGTGTGTGTGTGTGTGTGTGTGTGTGTTAAAAGTGGGGTGGGGAAAGCTATAGGCAAAGGACTTAAAATGTGGCCTTTGCTTAACTTTCACTAAGGAAAGGGAGAATTGGCATCCTGGGGGGGTCATCTGTAATCAGCAAATCAGTCACCTAGCAGAGGTGGTAGGTAACTACTTACCCTGATTTATGCTATAGGTTGGCGGGTGAGTCATTCCTCTGTGTGCTAGTATTTCCCAGATTTTTTTTTTTTGACCACCTACATTAGAATCACCTGTTAGAATTCCTGACCTGTAGAGTCACTCTGGGAGAAAGATATAGAAACTGTGTTTTGGGGGCACCTGGCTGGCTCGGTCAGTGGAACATGACTCTTAATCTCAGGGCTGTGGGTTCAAGCCCCATGTTGAGTATAGAGATTACTTTTTAAAAGTCTTTAAAAAAAAGAAATTGTGTTTTTTTAAAAATGTTTATTTATTTTTGAGAGAAAGAGAGAAGAGCATGAGCAGAGGAGGGGCAGAGAGAGAGGGAGACACAGAATCCGAAGCAGGCTCCAGGCTCTGAGCTGTCAGCACAGAGCCTGACACGGGGCTCAAACCCACCAACGGTGAGATCAGAACTGAGCTGAAGTCAGACACTCAACTGACTGAGCCACCCAGGTGCCCCAGAATTTGTGTTTTTGATGATATTCCTGGATAACTTCTTTTTTTTAAGTTTATTTTATTTATTTTGAGAGAGAGCAGGGTGGGGGTAGAGGTGGGGGTGGAGAGAGAGAGAATCCTAAGAGGTGGGGGTGGAGAGAGAGAGAGAGAGACAGAGAGAGAGACAGAGAGAGAGAGACAGAGAATCCTAAGCAAGCTCCACACAGGGCCCGAAACAGGGCTTGATCTCACACACCATGAGA
Source organism: Proteles cristata cristata (assembly GCA_017311185.1). Classification (NCBI taxonomy): domain Eukaryota; kingdom Metazoa; phylum Chordata; class Mammalia; order Carnivora; family Hyaenidae; genus Proteles; species Proteles cristata. Next base: position 1,990,903 of record JAESUZ010000312.1, read on the forward strand.
TCATGACCTGAGCTGAGATCAAGAGTTGGAGGCTTAACTGACTGAGCCACCCAGTCGCCCCTGGATAATTTTTTGGCACATGAGAGCATACGGATAATTTCTTTTACACCAGTGGTTCACATTAGATTCACTTAGAGCTGGGGAGCTCTTAAAAATATGAATGCCTGGGTGCTACTCGCAGAAATTCTGATTTACTTGGTCTGGTATCAATATGGTTTTAAAAGCGTTACAGGTGATACTAAAGTGCACTTAGGCTTCACATGTGGAAAGTAATCAGCAGAGGGTGGTGGTGGGAGACCGGATGTTGGGTCCCATCCAGAGTAGCCCTGGGGAGCACCACTAAGCATAGAAGTCAGTGTTCCAGAGCCATTTTGGACAATTGCATTGATGACCTCACCCCCTCTGCAGGGCTGTGCGATAGCCAAGCAGCTGGGCGCGGAAGTCTACCTGGAAGGCTCGGCTTTTACCTCAGAAAAGAGTATCCACAGCATCTTCCGGACAGCGTCCATGGTGTGTCTGAACAAGCCCAACCCAGTGCCCCCAAAGAGCCCTGTCCGAAGCCTCTCCAAGCGATTGCTTCACCTCCCCAGTCGTTCTGAACTCATCTCTTCTACCTTCAAGAAGGAAAAGGCCAAAAGCTGTTCCATTATGTGAAGTGGGGGTTGGAGAGGGGAGGCAACCTCCCACTTCCTCCCTTGGGTTGCAGAGGCACGGGGAGAGGGAGGATGGGATAATTTCGGACACTGGACACGAGTTTTTCAGACAGCCACGGTGAGGGCTTGGAAGGAGACAGGAATGGGACGAGGAAAGAGCCAGGCCCGGCTTGAGGACCTGACACTGAGAAAGAACCATCACACCCCAAGCCAGACACTAGGTTGTGGTGGGGGCGGCTGCCCCAGTGTCCCCTGCTCCAGAGGAAGGAAAGGTGTGGGGGTGTGGGGGGCATGCTGGCCTCATGGGCTTGGGGGCCCATAGGAGCCTCACCTTCAGCATCATGCCTCTTCCACATAGCGCTTCCATGTGGGCCAGGGGACGGGAGGGGTCCCTGAGCCCTTCCCTTCCCCTCTGAGGGAGCCACAGAGGAGTGGAGCGGGGAAGCCAAGAGGCAGCTCCCTTGGGAGCTGAGCCCAGGTGCTTCAGAACTGAAATGAGAAGGGCAGGAGCTGGTCAGAACTGATGAGAAGGAAACCTCATCTTTGCATAGCCCATGCCTCATGGAGAGGTGACATCATACATTCATATGCTTCTCACCTAAGTCCACAGGGTCCAAGGGAGAAGCCCCAGACCCCCTTCTCTTGCAGTGTGGGGGTGGTGGTGCTGCAGGGGGCAGGGCTGGGTGGGGGTCACCAGACTTTTTCTGCCCTTAGGGCAGTACAGCTGGCATTTGTTTTATAGACTCTTGTCTTTGGAATTGGGGGGAGGGGGGAGTGTTTCAATCTGTTATATGTTCTGTGTTTAAAGAAGAAAACCTATTTATTAATGAAAAATATAACACATATAAAGAAGTTGGCTCTGTTTTCTTTGTTTCTTTCTCTGTTCCCTTTGTTCGGTCTTTGATAACGAGGAAAGAGCTATCCTGGGGCCCCTTCTGTGGGTTGCATAGTGACTGCTTCCGCTGTTCTCTGACATCTCCAACAAGGATCTCCCTTTCCCCCAACGCACTACCTGACCCAAACCTTACCCAAGTCCAATAAGCCTGTGAAGATCTCCTTAGCCCTAGGGTGGGTTTCTCCACCTTGGAACTAATGACATTTTATTTTCATTTTTTTAATGTTTATTTATTTTGAGAGAGAGGCAGAGAGAGGGAGAGAGAGCAAATCCCAAGCAGGCTCCATGCCATCAGTGCAGAGCCCAATGCAGGGCTCTAACCCACAAACCGTGAGATCATGACCTGACCTGAAATCAAGAGTCGGACGTTTAACTGACTGAGCTACCTAGATGCCCTAGAACTAATGACATTTAATTTTTTTAACATTCATTTTTGAGAGACAGAGTGTGAGTGGGGGAGGGGCAGAGAGAGAGAGAGATACAGAATTGAAACAGGCTCCAGGCTCTGAGCTGTCAGCACAGGGCTCGAACCCACGAATCGTGAGATCATGACCTGACCTGAAGTCAGACACTCCAACTGACACCACCCAGGTGCCCTGGAACTAATGACATGTTAGACTAGATAATACTTTGATGCTGGGGCCTGTCGGGTGCATTGAAAGATATTTAGCAGCATCTCTGTCCTCCACCTGCTAGAGGGCAGTAGGACCTTGATTCCCCCCTCCCCCTCCCTCAGTTCTCGCAACCAAAAGCATTTCCGGATACTGCTAAGTGGTCCTTGGGCCAAAGTCACTCCTGGTTGAGAAACATTGCCCTAGAAAGTCCTGAGAAGAAAGGCAAGGTTCAGTGAAATCATCAGTAGAGGATCCAAGCTGCTGAGATTCCGGCCCCTGCAGAAGGTGGGACAGACTGAAGCTCAGGTTGAGGGGACGTTCCTGAGGTCGTGGTTGTCTCCGAGTTCAAGGAGAGGTAATGTCTTCTGCTTTCTTCACCTCCGGGTTCTGTTGCCTGTTGATGACAGTTCAGGGGCCTTAACATCCCTTCCTCTCAGAAACATTTTCCCAAGTTACATAGTGTGCTGGAAATAAAAGTAACTATGTACTGAGCACTTACTATGGACTCAGAACTGTGCTGAGAGCTTATCTACATTATCACATTTAACCTTATAAATGATAATAGCTATTTCTTCTTTTTTTCAATGTTGATTTATTTTTGAAATGGAGGGAGGGGCAGAGAGTGGGAGACACAGAAGCCCAATGCAGGCTCCAGGCTCTGAGCTGTCAGCACAGAGCCTGATGCAGGGCTTGAACTAACTAACAGCAAGATCATGACCTGAGCCGAAGTCGGCTGCTTAACCGACTTAGGCATTGAGGTGGCCCACTTATGAGTTCTTTCTATGTTACTTATTTCTGTGATAACCCTATGGGATATTATCTACCTCATTTTACAGGCAAGGAAACTGAGTTCAGAGAAGTTAGTTAATGTGCCCAAGACCACACAACTAGAAAACGATAGAATCTGGATACAAATCCAGGCAGCCAGACTCCAGAATGTGCACTTTTTTTTTTTTCCTGCTATCCTATCCTGTGAGGCAAGAAATATCATGGTCCCTATTTTGTAAATGAGGAAATAGAAAAGTCAGAGATGCTTTCTCTCTTACCATAGCTAGTAAGTAATAGAACCAGGATTATAAGTAATAATAGATTATAGTAAGTAATAGAATCAGGCCCCTACTGGGCCTCAATGTTAACTATATTCCCATCGGCTCCTTATTGCTAGTCATGTTGAACCTAAATAGGAGACTCTACCTTTGGCCCCTGCCACAACATAGTCCCTCTGTCTCTATCTCCAAAGATGCATGTTTGTGAAAGAACTAGCAGGACAAGACAAAGCATATGAGCATCTTTTAAGCTAATGTCTTTTTGTTTTTAATGTTTATTTATTTTGAGAGAGAAAGAAGGAGAGAGAATCCCAAGCAGGTTCTGAGCTGTCAACACTGAGCCCAATGCGGGGCTCAATCTTATGAGCTGTGAGATCATCACCTGCGCTAAAATCAAGAGTCCTGATGCTTAACCGACTGAGCCACCCGGACAGCCCTAAGCACAATGTCTTGCATGTATGATGAGAAAGTTGTGCACCAACTCTGCCACTATGAACTTGAACAAACTTCATCATCTTTCTGGATCTCAATCGACTCATCTTTATTTTTATTTATTTATTTATTTTTAAATGTTTATTTAAAAACTTTTTTTTAATGTTTTATTTATTTCTAGGAGAGAGAGACACAGCGTGAGCAGGGGAGGGTCAGAGAGAGAGGGAGTCACAGACTGAAACAGGCTCCAGGCTCTGAGCTGGCAGTCAGCACAGAGCCCGACGCGGGGCTCGAACCCACGAACCGCGAGATCATGACCTGAGCGAAAGTCGGACGCTTAACCGACTAAGCCACCCAGGCGCCCCAGTGGGCTTCATTCTTTTAACTTTGTGGCCATTGAAGGCATAATTTAAAAAAAAAATTTTTTTAATGTTTTATTTATTTCTGAGAGAGGGAGAGAGACAGCATGAGCAGGGGAGGGTCAGAGAGAGAGGGAGACACAGAAGCTGAAACATGCTCCAGGCTCTGAGCTAGCTACGACCCGTCAGATAATGACCTGAGGCAAAGTCGGTTGCTTAACCAATTGAGCTACCCAGGCGCCACTTGAAGGCATAATTAATCAGTAAAATGATGGTAATACCTGCTCATACTGTTATGAGAAATAAGTTAAATAAGTAATGTTAGGTTAAGTGCCCAGCACAGAGTTGGGCATTTGAAAATTCTCAGTACTTACTAGTAGCTGCTGCTCTTAAAGTCTACACTTTTGGTCTTTTTAAAGTTCCATTCTGTGAATGGAGGGCCCTCTAGTGTTCACTTCATGCATTACATCTACTAGATCTCCGACGTGCTCTGACTAGATCTCCCTTTGGCTCTTTCTCTAGGGTAAAAGTGGCCAAGTGAAAGGCTGCAGAGTTCTAAGAGCAGAAGCTCGAGTTTCTCCTGGATTACTTTGGGCCATTGTCGGTGATGTTCAGGATTTTAGAATTATTTGAGTCTATGCTGAGACTCTGAAGAGAACTAAACATACATTCAGAGAGAAAAGGCAGATCCACAGCCATGTGGTATTGAAACCGAAAGGCTAATGATGGGAAAGTGAGAAGAAAGAGGGTATTAGACACATGCGTATCTATCTAAAGCGTTCAAGAAGTTGCAACGTTCAGGGTTTCTTTTCTTGAGTGGGGGGAAGTAGGGTTGGTGAATTATTAGCCACAAGACCAAAGAGAAACGAAGTAAACATAAAATTTGGGGTAAAGAAATCTCAGTGGATCTGAAGACGGGGGACTAGAAGGAAGAAACAAGCAAAAATACGGAAATAGTCCACTGGCCAGATTCTAAAGGCCAAGAAAATGAAGAAGCCAGGGTCCTATTCGGAGTGTTGAGAAAACAGGGGCCACAGCCCAGGCAATACCATCCTTCCGGGAGGACTCTGTAATCCAAGTATGGGCTCATTGTTAGTTGCCGCAATAACTGGAGATTGTTACTGCCTGGCCAAAGTTGCTAAAATGTCGTTCCAAATTCTGGACAGTCCCACACAATGAATTGTCCCCTCCCCCCAATTCTGAAATACTGGGATACTCCTGTAACCTAACCTTTAGTTTGTGTGTCTGTAAAATGGGACCACTCTATCTCACAGATTCTTATTTTTATAAAAACACTTTTCCACAAACGATCCAGTATTTGTTGTTACTGCAGTTGTTAGTTATAATTAAGCGCTATTGATAGCTAAGGAAGCTCTTAGGCCATAGGCCACGATAGTCTAGGAAAACCAGCATATTGTAGGAAAACTGTGTGGTGAGAGAACCTTTTGGTGGAAGCAAACCCACGGAAAACTGTCCCACAAACTCGGATGTTTGGCGAACCACATTGCCCAGCCGACCCCGCGACCGGGGGCTGGCCCTCGCGCGGTGCGTTATGGGATTAGTAGTTCTCAGGCCTCTAACGTCGGCCCGCGCCGCCGGGCACTAGGAACTCACCTTCCCAGCTTGCCAAGCGGCCAGGGATGCATCTCGGCGACCAGGAAACGGGAAAGATGGCGACTGTTCGGCGACGTTGAGGCCGCGTTGGGCGGTTCAGACTCAAGAGTGGTGAGTCCTGAACGATGGAGGCGGTTCCCAGGAGCTTGCAGAGAGGGCAAGAGTGGGGGCACGGCAATGGCCCCTGCCCCCGGGACGAGGCGGGGAAGAACGCCTCAGGGTAGGGGCAGAGAGCTCTGGCGGGCTGGAGCGAAGGGGCGCGGGCCCCAGGGCGGAGTGTTGACTCCTGGGGACACAGGCCAGGTCCCTGGACGACGTTAAGGGCCAGACCTTTGCCCATGAGCACAGCACCTATGATACCCTCCATCCGACCTCATTCCTTCATGTTTCGAGTATGCCTTGCTCCAGCCAAACTGGAACTCTGGCTTTTCTCCCAGAACCAGTCATGCTTTCCCGCCTCTGCGCCTCCTGTATTATTTCTTTTGCTGGGGATGACTTTTACGCACCCTCAATTACACATCTTCAAATTCTACCTATACTTAAATGCTCAAGAGCCACTTCCTCTACAGATCTTTCCAAATCTTCTTTTGCAAACGAAAGGAAACTTCTTTGAATTCCTATAATACTTCATCTGAGCCTTCTTCATCTTGGTAAGTGCCACATACCCTCTATTGTTCTGTAACTTTTTTTTTTTTTTTTTTTGGACAGGATCTTACTAATTTCCTTTTGTGATTCAATACGAAGTCTAGCAAGGTGCTTTGCATATTGTAGACGCTTGATAAATACTTAACTGGATGAAAAAAAAAATCTGTCCCTACCTTGCAAGAACTGAGGAACTCAAAGACCTGGAGGTTTGCAAAGAAGGCTGCTGAGAAGGGATGACTTAGGGTGGGCCTGGTTATCTGGCCTTGAGATAAGTAGAACCTGTAATAAAAGTTGTTTGTATTTATTATTTCCTTATTCTCACTTCTCATTCTCTTCTAAACTCACTCCACTCAGGCTTCTACTTCCTCCATGCCATCAAAACAGTTCTTGTCAAGGTCACCAATCATCTCCATTTTTCCAAATGCAGGGGTCACTCCTCTATCTCCTAGTCGTTTTCCACTTGGCACAGTTAACCACTCCCTCCTTGAAACACACTTTTGGCTTCTGTGATGTCATCCTTAACTTTTTTTGCCCTCTTAATGCCGTTGCTTCTTTCCAGTCTTCTCTGGCTCCTTTGCCTGACCTCTAAATGTTTCAGTGTTCCAGAGCTCAATCCTGGTTCTCTTTTATTTGCTTCCTTAATTATACTGGCTACTTAGGTAATATTATTTAGTGTTCTTTGGCTTTAAAAGCCATCTATATAGTGATGACTCAAGTTTTTGTCTCCAGGTTCTTCTGAGTTCTAGAATTGCATCTTCAAAATGAAACTTTTTATTTTCTCCTAAATCTCTTCTTCCCCAGTCATTTCTGGTCACACTAATGGCATCATGAACCATTAGGTCGGTCAAACCATAAATTTAGGAGCTAACTTTGTGTCTCCTCTTTCTCTTTCTTGCTTCCATCAGTAAGTCCTGTCTCTTCTTCCTCCCAAGTATATCCTGAAGCTCACTACTTCTCTCCATCTCCATTGCCAGTTTCCTAGAACAAGAGACCATCATCTGTTGCCTAGACTGCTGGTTCTGTTTCTACTCTTGCCTCCCTATTCTTTATTTTCCTTCAAGTCACCAAATTCTTTTAAAATGTAAAATTAGGGGCGCCTGGGTGGTTCAGTTGGTTGAGCATCCGACTTCGGCTCAGGTCATGATCTCATGGTTCGTGGATTCGAACCCTGCATCGGGCTCTGTGCTGACAGCCAGCTCAGAGCCTGGAGCCTGCTTCGGATTCTGTATCTCCCTCTCTGACCCTCCCCTACTCACGCTACCTCTCTCTCTCTCAGAAATTAAAAAAAAAAAAAATTAAAAACATTTTTGAAAAAAAAAGTAGAATTAGATCACATCACTTCCCTGTTTAACATCCTTTAAGGTTCCTGTTGTGAGAGTGAAATCCAGGTTCCTTTACCTGGGCCTAAAACACATTTCCATGATCTGACTCTAGCCTATCTCTGTGAACTCACTTTGAATCAATCTTTCCCCTGGGTCACTGTCACTCAGCCACACAAGTCTGTTTTTAACTGGCAAAGATGCTGAGCTAGTTCTTACCCCAGTGCCTTAGTACTTGCTGAATCTTCTACCCAGGAAGATCTTTTCCCTGGTCTTTGCAGGCTTCTTTCTCATCATTCAAGTCTCAGTTTACATGTCATCTAAAAAATTCTTTCCTGAGCCCTCTCTCGCTTGTTTCTACCTCCCCACCCTGCCATCATGTCCACCCTGTTTTATTTTGTTTATTACTTCTCCTTACTATTTGAAATTCTCTTATTCTGCCCGTTATCTACTGCATTGGAATTTCAGTGTCATGAGATCAGAGACTTTTTTTTTTTTTTTATTTCTAGGAGAGAGAGAGACAGCGTGAGCAGGGGAGGGTCAGAGAGAGAGGGAGACACAGACTCTGAAATAGGTTCCAGGCTCTGAGCGGGCAGTCAGCACAGAGCCCGACGCGGGGCTCGAACCCACGAACCGCGAGATCATGACCTAAGTGAAAGTCGGACGCTTAACCGACTAAGCCACCCAAGCGCCCCTCAGAGACTTTGTTTTTGTTTACTGCTATATCTCTAGTAGGTGGAACAGTTTCTGGCACCTACCAGGTGCTCAGGGAATATTTGTTGAGAGAATGAGTGATGTTCAGAGAAGATACTTCTCTTCTGGATTGTTTCCTTAGGGTTCTGAGTAGAAGAGACACAAGTATAATTGCATGACGTACTGATAGAGCATTTAGTCATTTCTCAGATAATTGTGAGATAAGATGAAAGTGCTATTTGTTCATTTTTCTTTACACATTCTCCTTTCTTAAAGATATATGGCAGGAAATTACATGAGGAAGGGAGATTGTAAGAGAAAGTCTGGAGAACTCATATTCCAACTGAACCATTTGGGGGTAAAATAAGTTCTGAGAAATGTATCCTGAGTCTTAGGGATGGATGATGATGATGGTGATGGGGTAGAGGTAGATTCAGACTTACTGTCATTTTAGCCCCTGGCTGAAGTGGATTTTGTAGTTTGAAGGCCAGTTGACAGTGTGACATGGTGTTCAGTGTCCCCCAGGCAGGAGGGTAATGCAACAAATTCCTGCTCAAACCTTTCATAGGACTGGGTAAAGGTCAAGGCTATGAGAATCTGAATAGGAAGTGTCGAAGTGTTAGTAAGGATGTCTGTGACCTTTAGTTTTTGGAACCTATCTTTCTTTTCTGAAATAATTATAGATTCACAGTAAGTTACCAAAAAAATGCATAAAGGTTCTGTGTACCCTTCACCAAATTTTTCCCATTGTATAATGAGAAGTACATTTCTTTTTGTCTGAGTGAAAGTGAGTTTGTTTCCCCATTTAAATTTAAGTTTTCTTTGAGATACTGATTATAATCCCAAATCTCAGAATTAACTCTTTTATTCCTCTTTTGAGTTTTCCTCATGAGCTCAAGAGAACTTACCTCCATTAGCCATATATGTGTTGACTGATCCCAGTGGGCTGGCAGAGTCCTAAGATAAGCAGTACAGGATGTTTCTAGAGGTAGCTAGTACACTGTTCATTCACTAACATTTCTTTTCATACTTTTACAGTTTAATTATAAAAATAAGATATGTTCATTATATACTTTTGGAAATTAACATATGTGTATACGAAAAGGAATCACAGAGGGATAGTATAGTATACTGAATAAGAACGGGTCTCTGGAGCCAGAATGCCTGGCACTCTGTCACTTACCACCTGTGTGTCCTCAGGCAAGTTACTTTATATACCTGAGCTTCCATTTCCTCATCTATAAAGTAGGCATTCCTGTGTAACTACCTGAGAGGGTTGTTTTGTGATGATATACATGTTTAGAGTAGTACATAGTACATAATAAGTATACCTCTTATCCATGACAGATGGCAGGAGAGCTGGCTGACAAAAAGGACCGTGATGCATCACCTTCCAAGGAGGAAAGAAAGCGATCTCGGACTCCTGACAGAGAGCGGGATAGAGACCGGGACCGGAAGTCTTCCCCATCTAAAGATAGGAAACGGCATCGTTCAAGGGATAGGCGTCGAGGAGGTAGCCGTTCTCGCTCCCGTTCCCGTTCCAAGTCTACAGAAAGGTAAAGTAACTATGGGAAAGGAGAGCACATTTCAAACTTCTTCATTCTTGGTTCCTCTGATGCCTCCAGTATTAGGACACTAGGTCTTTCGCATATTTCTCTACACCTAGTGACCCAGAAGCTCTTAAAAATTAAGAGGGAACTTGTAGGATGAAGGTCCAGGTGATCGAGAAAGATAGTTTTTCTGTTCACATAGGCCATTGCCTATCATTGCCATTAATGCTTAGCAGTACAACTCTGATCTAGAAGACTTTCTTAGAATTCCCTCTTGACTTTCCCTAGAGACACATTCCCCAATTTGTAAAATGCTGCTTTGTGGGGCTCCTGGATGGATCAGTTGGTTAAGCATCCGACTTCACCTCAGGTCATGATCTCAAAGTTCATGGGTTCGAGCCTCACGTCAGGCTCTGTGCTGACAGCTCAGAGCCTAGAGCCTGCTTCTGATTCTGTGTCTCCCTCTCTCTGTTCCTCCCCTGCTCATGCTCTGTCTCCTCTCTCTCTCAAAAATAAACGTTAAAAAAAAAATTAAATGCTGCTTTATGGAGAAAAGAGCATGAGAGGTGGACCTGGGTGGCTCACTCAGTTAAGCCTCCAACTTTGGCTCAGGGTGTGATCTCACGGTTCGTGGGTTCGAGCTCCGCATTGGGCTCTGTGCTGATAGAGAGCCTGCTTCAGATTCTGTATCTCTGTCTTTCTCTCTGCCCCTCCTTTGTTTATGCTTGCTCTCTTTCGAAAAAATAAGTAAATAAACATTAAAAAAAAGAGAGAGAGCACGAGAACCTTCTTATGGCTGCAGTGAACCTGAATATCCTGGAAATACCACGTGATTTCTTAAATTTGCTGTCTTCAGAGAGCGAAGGCACAAAGAACGAGAACGGGATAAGGAGCGTGATCGGAATAAGAAGGACCGAGACCGGGACAAGGATGGGCACCGACGGGACAAGGACCGTAAACGATCCAGGTACCTGAGGGAATGGGAGTGGGCTTAGGAGAAAGCCTTCCTCTCTGCCTCTGACCGGGCTCAGGCTCATGGGAAAGTCAGTTTTTCTTAGCAGTTCCTACTGATAGTTGCTGCAGAGCTGTCATTTTTAGAAAGCTTATATCCTTAGAAACTGTAACCAGTTACTGAAGTCGCAGCCATTTGAGGGTCAATTTGTTCTTAAAAGTTAGAAATTAGTTTGAGAGGGTCACCAGCCTGCAAAACAGTCCCTAAGTTCCATTGGACCATTCAGATATCTACCCAAGATAAACAACATATATTTGTTGAGATGGCCTAATACCCCAGTATCTTGATCTCTTTCCCCTAGAAGCTTTGTATGCAGTTTTTATTAGGCTCTGAGTATGCAGGTTAGAATTCAGGGCAAAGAACACAGTTCCCATAACAAACACGGGGGTGGGGGTGTTTGAGACCTCTCGTAGATTGGGCTTGTAGTAGCGGTGGGGAAACCATCGCTGGCACTGGTAGGAAGGAAGCATGGGGAAGGACCATACAGAGCAGGATCTGGGAAGGGTGGATGGTGGGAGACCTTGTCCACAAAATTCATTGTGTATTATAAAGTTAAGCAGGACTTTTTTTTTTTTTCCAGTGTCCACCTGCCATTTGATGAGATATTTTTGCCCTCAGTAGTGAAGGCAATCTTGTTAGAAGAGATTAGTCTTGGAAAAGGAGAGTCAGGTAGAATGGGGCCAAGACAGAGCCATCATTAGGTGTCAGAGCAGGCAGAGCGACCAGGCCTGCAAAGGGAGCTTCAGGGCGTGATGGATGGCCAGAAGCCGGTCTTGTTGAGTCATGGGAAAACTTCCATCCTCTCTGTGGTTCAGCCTGGATGAGGGAAAGATAGCGATGTGGATCTTTCCTGTTCCTTTTCCTTAAAGCTTATCTCCTGGCCGAGGAAAAGATTTTAAATCTCGGAAAGACAGAGACTCTAAGAAGGACGAAGAGGATGAACATGGTGATAAGAAACCTAAGGTAAAGGAGAGGACGGATTTCTTTCATCTTCCTCTTCAGTTCAAGTTCTACATTATAAATCTTCAGAGGGAGAGAGTCTTTCTGGACTGAAGTCCTGTTTTTTATATTCAGGCTCAGCCATTATCCCTGGAGGAACTTCTGGCCAAGAAGAAGGCTGAGGAAGAAGCTGAGGCTAAGGTGAGACTCGAGGGTGTGTGTTAGCTGCCTGGGCTGCTGTAACAGAACATTGCAGGCTGAGCGACATAACAGAAATTAACCTCACAGTTCTTGAGGCTAGAAGCCGGGATCAAGGTGTCGGTAGGGTGGTTTTCTTCTGAGGCCTCTCTCCGTGGCTTGGGGCTGGATGTCTTCTCTGTCCTCACATGGTCATCCCTCTATGCAGACATGCCCCAGTGTCTTTCTGTGTCCAAATTTTCTCTTATAAGAGAAAAAAACCAGCCAGCCTGGTTTAGGGTCCACCCAAAGAGCTTCATCTTACCTTAATCACCTCTTTAAAGGTTCTATCCAAATATAGTCATATTCTCATGTACTAGGAGTTAGGGCTTCGGTATAGGAATTTTGAGGAGGACACCGTTTGGGCCATAGTGATCCTATCTGTGTTTCCTTAACAGGTGTAATGCCTGAGCCAATATTGTCATGCTCCCTGCTGTCTCCTCATCAACGATGCGATCATGCCCTGCTCCTAGATCCTTTGTTTACAGTTCCAATCTGTTTTGTAGCCCAAGTTCCTCTCCAAAGCGGAACGAGAGGCTGAAGCCCTAAAGCGACGACAGCAGGAGGTGGAGGAGCGACAGAGGATGCTTGAAGAAGAGCGCAAGAAACGGAAACAGTTCCAGGACTTGGGCAGGAAAATGTTGGGTTCGTTTTCCTCCCCTGTGTGGCCCCTAGAAGGGGTAGGAGAGGATGGACTGGTATTGTAGTGTCACTCAGGAGAGCCAGAAACCTGTTTGCTCTGGGGTTTGGAAGAGGGAGGGATAGGGGAGTTGATGAGAGTATCTCTGTGTTAGGTCTCTGTTTCCCCTATATTGTAAATCTCCCCCGTCTCATTTGATGTCTGTCGTCTGGATCCTGTCCGTGCCCTCTTTTGTCTTGCACTGAGCTCTTCTGCAGCTTTGCTCTCCTTGATCTGCAGAAGACCCTCAGGAACGGGAACGTCGGGAGCGCAGGGAGAGGATGGAGCGGGAGACCAATGGAAATGAGGATGAGGAAGGGCGGCAGAAGATCCGGGAGGAGAAAGATAAGAGCAAGGAGCTGCATGCCATTAAGGTGCAGGCCTTGGTTCTGTACTCATTTCCCGCACCACACACAAGAATGAGATTTAGTTGTTTGGCCATTCTGATCTCTGCGTGTGAGATCTGGGTGGGCCTGGAGCTTCATAGGCTTTGCATTCCGTCCCTGGGCAGGAGCGTTATCTGGGTGGTATCAAGAAGCGGCGCCGAACAAGGCATCTCAATGACCGCAAGTTTGTCTTTGAGTGGGATGCATCGGAGGACACGTCCATCGACTACAACCCGCTGTGAGTGGATATGGACCTACGTGCTAGGTCTTTTAAGGCAGTTCCTGGAGAGGACTGGTGCTACAGAAAGAGAAGTAAGATTCTGGGGTGGGGAAATTGGTAAGTGCGTAGTCAGCCAGCTCTCGGGGTGAGGAAAGACCCCAGTTATGAAGGTGTCCATATTGGTACATATTAGTAGTCTGCCCTTCCTTCTTGCTGCTATAAAAACCTCTGTCTCCATCTCAGATACAAAGAACGGCACCAGGTGCAGTTGTTGGGGCGAGGCTTCATTGCAGGCATTGACCTGAAGCAGCAGAAACGAGAGCAATCACGTTTCTACGGAGACCTGATGGAGAAGAGGCGAACACTGGAAGAAAAGGAGCAGGAGGAGTGAGTGGCAGGGCTGGGGGTGGTTGGGCGGAGCCCGGAGCCCACAGAAAGGAGCTGGAGGAACGACTCTGATCCCACTTGTTCCCCACGTCCTGCTCCAGGGCCAGACTCCGCAAGCTCCGTAAGAAGGAAGCCAAGCAGCGCTGGGATGATCGGCACTGGTCCCAGAAGAAGTTAGATGAGATGACGGACAGGGACTGGCGGATCTTCCGAGAGGACTACAGCATCACCACCAAAGGTGGCAAGATCCCCAATCCCATCCGGTCCTGGAAAGACTCTTCTCTGCCCCCACACATCTTGGAGGTCATCGATAAGTGTGGCTACAAGGTAAGGAGCGGCAGCTTGGCCCAGAAGACCAGACATGTTCCCTCTCATGTTCTAGGGGATACACACTTAATTTGGGAAAAGAGCTTTGTTCCTTTGTTTCTCTGTTTGGTTCCTCTTCTCCCAGGGAGCACTAAGGTGATGTTGTCACCTTCTGGTAGAAGTATTGGCCTTTGGGGACTGTGTGTCCCTCGGTGTGAACCGGTGCCCTCCTCTTGTGCTGGCCCATGTGCCCACTCTGTCAGCAGCGGCTTGGGTAGCTGAACACCATCTGGACCCATTATTCTCTCTGGGTCACTGCAGGAACCAACGCCCATCCAGCGTCAAGCAATTCCCATTGGGCTACAGAATCGTGACATCATTGGTGTGGCTGAGACCGGCAGCGGCAAGACAGCAGCCTTCCTCATCCCATTGCTGGTCTGGATCACCACTCTTCCCAAAATTGACAGGTGGGGTCAGCAGGCCTCAGTTGGAGTGGGTTTGGATGGGTGGGAAAGGTCACAGTGGCAAATGAGCATTTGGTTTTCTTTTTAAGTCTACAATCAGAAGCCCCCTTCTTTAGTATGGGTCAGATACTAGGGATTAATTGGGTCACGGTATCCAAGAAGTGTATGATTTTGTTGGCAAGGACCACTCCCTGAAGAACGAGACTACCCTGGAGTCTCTGATTTTTAAGTGAGATCTTTGCATCCTTTTCCCACCACCCTCCCCATCTCCATAGCTGCCCTTAAGAGTGACTTTCTCTTGCTCCTGTTTGTGGTTGGATGAGAACGAAAGCTCACGGAACTGTGGGATGCCCTATTTACCGTAGGATTGAAGAGTCAGACCAGGGCCCTTATGCCATCATCCTGGCCCCCACTCGTGAGTTGGCTCAGCAGATCGAGGAAGAGACCATCAAGTTTGGGAAGCCACTGGGCATCCGCACTGTGGCCGTCATTGGTGGCATCTCCAGAGAAGACCAGGGCTTCAGGCTGCGCATGGGCTGTGAGGTTCGTTCACCTAGCGGGCAGCCAGCCCACTGTTTGAGGGCTCTCAGTTTGGGGCTGTGTTTCTAGTTTCTGCCATAGATGTACAGTAAAATGAAGTAAAGGACTGGTTTTTATGTATGTAGTGTTATTTATTGAGAACTTATGAACCAGGTATTGTACTGTGCACATCATTAACTTTACCAACAACCCTATGAGAGAGAGAGGTGGTGGACCTCCATTGTACAGGTGAAGCTGAGGCTCAGGTCAGTAACTTGTTCAGAGTCACATCTGGCAATGAGCAGAGCTGAGATTCATATCCAAAGCCTTCGTTCTCATTCACTTTGCCGGACCACGTCACTGACTTCATGTGTTGCCTTCTCAGGGTAGAGAAAGAGCTTTCCATAAGAAATTTGATGCAGGAATTGAGACTTTTGCAACTTCTTGGCATAATCCCTTTATATAATCCTCTCCGTAGTTTCCCTTAAGTCTCTCTTCCGTCTAAGGAAGTTCCTTCTGATTTTGCCTCTTCTGTTTGACTCCTGGACCTTATTCGGAGACCTTTCATTCCCTGAAAAATCCAAGGTGGCAACAGGTGATTCTGTACCATTGGGGCACCTGGGTGGCTTAGTCGGTTGAGCGTCCGACTTTCGCTTGGGTCATGATCTCGCGGTTCGTGGGTTCGAGCCCCGCATCGGGCTCTGTGCTGACTGCCAGCTCGGAGCCTGGAGCCTGTTTCAGTCTGTGACTCCCTCTCTCTCTGACCCTCCCCTGCTCACGCTGTCTCTCTCTCTCTCTCTCCTAGAAAAAAAAAAAACATTAAAAAAAAAAACAAAAACAGGTGATTCTGTGCCAGTTCTTAGGAACCTTTGCCGCCAGTCATAACTGAAGGTTTGGGGTCCAAGTTCCTTAGCATTAGGGTCTGTTGCCTGAGCGGGTGGACAGTTCACAGGAGGGAGAAGAAAGGTACCTGCTGCAACTGCGTATGTTTCCACTGTGCCTTCCAGATTGTAATTGCTACCCCAGGACGTCTGATTGATGTGCTAGAGAACCGTTACCTTGTGCTGAGCCGCTGTACCTATGTGGTTCTGGATGAGGCAGACAGGATGATTGACATGGGCTTTGAGCCAGATGTCCAGAAGATCCTAGAGCACATGCCTGTCAGCAACCAGAAGCCGGACACAGATGAAGCTGAGGACCCTGAAAAGATGTTGGCCAACTTTGAGTCAGGAAAACACAAGTACCGCCAAGTAAGGCTGATTCCTTAGGCTGGGGGAAGGGGGCAAGTTGCCAAAGCTGCGCTGAGGCCCTTCTTGCCCTGGGTGGGCCCACAGCGCATTTATCAGCTTGTCCTCTGGCAGTCCTGGAAGTGGAGCCATTGGCTTTGGCCTCGAAAGTGGTTCCAAGGCATCATGCTACTCCCACCATGGGTGCCAGCAAATGCTCTCAGCCCTTCCTGTCATCATAAAATGCAAAGTACCTTGGGGAACAGGTACTGAGGAAAGAAGTGGGAAGGCAAAGGACACAATTTCCTAAGGCAGTGGTTGTTAGAGCTTACTCCATGGCTCATTTTAGGTTCTTTAGCCCAGGCTACACTTCCTGTGGTGATGGAGGATATGGTGGTGTCTGCCTGGGCCCAGGGCTGAGCCTCCTGTTTTCATAGACAGTCATGTTCACGGCTACCATGCCCCCGGCGGTGGAGCGTCTGGCTCGGAGCTACCTTCGGCGACCCGCTGTGGTGTACATTGGCTCTGCAGGCAAGCCCCATGAACGTGTGGAACAGAAGGTCTTCCTCATGTCAGAGTCAGAAAAGAGGTATGGGGGCAGCTGAGCCAGGAAAAACGTGATGGAGAAGGGGCGTTTTTCTGTATGAGGGATGACAGAGGGTAAATGTTCTGCCATATTAAAGAGCTGCTGTTTTCTTGTATGGGATGCCATGGGATTAAAGGTCCTGGAATTGGTATTGGTAGATCAGAGTGTGCATCTCATTCAGAGGTATGCCTCTCATTTTTCTCCTCTACCTCTTCTCCCCAGGAAAAAGCTGCTGGCAATCTTGGAGCAAGGCTTTGATCCACCCATTATCATTTTTGTCAACCAGAAGAAGGGCTGTGATGTTTTGGCCAAATCTCTGGAGAAGATGGGGGTATGTCTGGCAGGGTAGAGCCAAGTCTGCTCTCTTTGCTGGGGCTTTCTGAAAATAGAGGGCCCCTCTGAGGCTCTTCCTTTCAGTTCTGTCCCATTTTAGAACCTCTCTAGTATTGTCGGGGCCAGAGGGAAAAGGGTGGTGTGAGGGGTTGAGGGAATGGGATCTGTTGCTGTGATCCCCTATCTAGTCCAGCAGTGGCAGCCAGAGCTGCCTTGGGTCTTCCTTCAAGGGGGTTGGGCTGGGGACAGGTTTTGAGACACACATCCTGGCCAGATGTGAGGCCATGGAATAGTGGATCAAAGTTCTTTGTGCTTGTATATGTTTGGGACAGTGGGTAATGTGATCAGGAAGGACATGTGGGTGACCGGTGTCCTTTACTCCTGGTAAAGGAGTTTACCTGCTGCTCCTGGTGTTTCAAGGGTCCTTAAGCATCTTGGCCCTTGATTGCTGCCATCATCTCAGCCTCATTCTCTCTTTGATAACTTTCCATCTGTGTGGCTCAACGCCCCTTCCCTCCAAGTTGCTTTACCTTTATTACTATCACTATTTTTATTCTCCCCCGGCCCTGCTCCCAGGGCTTTACCTTTGACCTCACTCTGCCCCTACACAGCACACCCTGTTCTCTCCTGTCCGTTTCTCCAGCTCACCTGTTCTCTCTGCTTGCTTCCAGTAGCACTCATTCTCTCTCCTACCTCCTTCCCCTTCTGCCCTGCTGCTCTGCAGCCTTCCCTCACTGTCTCCATGCCCTTCTGTGTCTTTCCATGACCCCACTGCTCTCTTCTCACCTTGCCATTCTTCCAACAGTACAATGCTTGCACACTGCATGGTGGAAAAGGCCAGGAGCAGCGAGAATTTGCACTGTCCAACCTCAAGGCTGGGGCCAAGGATATTTTGGTGGCTACAGATGTGGCAGGTCGTGGTATCGACATCCAAGATGTGTCTATGGTTGTCAACTATGATATGGCCAAAAACATTGAAGGTAAGTGCAGGGGAAAGCAGCTTCCATCCAGGTAAAGGGAGCCTCCTTGTTTCATTCCACTTGAAGCCGGAGGCTCTTGCTGCCATTCCTTGCAGCTCTGAGTCGGAATGCTTGTCCCGGTGGGAAGAGCTCTGCTCTTTATCTCCCATGGATTTGTTGTCCCAGCACCTGGGACAGCTCTGTCTCTGGGGTGTAGGGGGACTACTGTCAGTCTGGGTGTGGTAGGATGACCACCATTAGTGGTGGGGAGGGCACTGTGGGCACTGTGGGGTCAGGCCGCACTGTGCTCGGATGTGGGCTGGGGTGGGGATGCCTTTAGAAGTGAGGCTTGGTATCGTCAGTGGCACTCCTCCCCCCCCAGATTACATCCACCGCATTGGTCGCACGGGACGAGCTGGCAAGAGTGGTGTGGCCATCACCTTCCTCACCAAAGAGGACTCTGCTGTGTTCTATGAGCTGAAGCAAGCCATCCTGGAGAGCCCAGTGTCCTCCTGCCCCCCAGAGCTGGCCAACCACCCAGATGCCCAGCACAAGCCAGGCACCATCCTCACCAAGAAGCGCCGGGAAGAGACTATCTTTGCCTGACACAACACTCTTCCCATCAGTTTAAGGGCATGTTCTGAAGCCTTTTCTTCAGGACCCTCCCATCTCTCTTTCCAGGTCCTCACTCTTATGGGGCCTTAGGAAACAATCAGACTCTTTGGCCCAAACCCTCAGGTCTGAAGGCCTGGGTGTGGGGCTGCAGAAGGAGAGGAAACTGCTCTAGGCGCCAGGGAGAACAAGTACACAGATTCTGGCCTGGCTCTGCCCCACCAGAGGGCTTTGGGATTGCACTGGGCCATCAGCTCTTGCCAGTCATCGGGGGAGCCAGTTGGCATTGCCTCACAGACTGAACAAAAACCTGGCTGCCAGCACGGTACCTCTTCAGCTCGGATTTGACTGCGGAAGTTGCAGCAGTGTCATTGCCCTAGATGACCCCAGGGGCTCTGGCACTGTGAGGATTATGGACCTTGGACTCTGTCATTTTGACAGCTGTTTGCCCTTTTGGATTATAAAACAAGTTGAGAGCCTTGTTTAGAGCTGTGCACGGCCCCTGTGCCAAGGGGTGCTGTGCACTCTAGGCATCCCTCACCCAGGGAATTTTTTTAGTAGCTGTGGGGACAGGGTGAGGTGGCTGTGTCCATCTTGAAGTCACTGAGTGAAATTTCTGTTTTTTATTCTCTGAGAAGATGAGTTTGTATGTTCTGAGAATAAATACACGAAGACGAAGCCTGTGTCTAATTCTAGCTACATGCATTTCCCGGGTTTTCCCTGCTGCCGCGGGAGACAGGAGGACAGTGTTGGGCATGGTGGGTTGACTTGGGAGATGAGCGAAAATCATATCCAGAGAGGAGCCCGGCGCCTCAGCTGATAGCTTGGATCTACAGGAGGCCACTCGAGGGGAGATGGAAAAGCTCAGGGTCGGAGTGCATCTTCCCTGCCTGCTCTAGCCTCATGTCACTCGTAGTCCTGCCTGCCCTGCCCGGGCGCCCTCTGGGGAGCTTTGCCCAAGGGTGAGAATAGGGTGCGGTTGTGAAACACCGGCAGGTGAGGCCCAGTTGTAGCCTGTTGTAGTGTGTCAGCGGATGAGTGGTACTCAGTCTTCAGCACCTTTTTTTGTGGCTCCCTAATGGCTGAGCCCACCACTCCCCAGGGGCGCGGAGACGGGAACTAGGGGCATTAAAGAGTGATGAGCTCGGTGGCTGTGGGGAGAGGGCTGCAGGGCTGGCCCAAGTGCATGGAGTTCAACTTACAGGGACTCTTGGGTCTTTTTGACCCGAGGCAGGGACAGTGTGAGGCTGTGACTAAGCCTTTTCTTCCTCACCTCCCAGAACAGGTCCCTTGTGTGCTGCTGAATGTTTTCCTCCCGGTCCCTGGGCATGAGGTACTGCCTGGGAGTATGGTCCCTCCCGCAGGTCTGTCCTCGTTCCCTTCCCGCTCAGTGGGTCCTTTGTGAGAGGAAAGGAGGCCAGAATACTTCATCTCCTCTGGACTTGGACTGCGCAGTGAGCACCCTGGCCACCTGAGCCGGCGGACACACAACAGGAGCCTGAAGGACTGTGCATGGTGTTTATTAGAGATGACAGTGAGGTGGGGGTCTTGTGGAACATGCTCTGTAGGTCACACGCTAGAGCCATAAGGCAAGGGCAGTCAGGTAGACAGGGCCGCTGGGGGCTGGCCTCTCTGTCTTATCTCTCCCCACCTAACCCTAACGTAACAAGCAGCAGCTATGAATCAGCGAATAAAGTTGGGGCCCTGTTCCCCAGGAGGCATGAGGGCCAAGAACAGAAATGACAGGATGCAAGAGCAAAAAGTGAGGGGGGCAAGGAGGCCCCTGTAGCTGTTCCGTATGTCCTCTGCTGTACACACTCTCCCTTCCCAACCCCCTAGTCCAGGTTGGCTCCTGTCTGCCATTCGGGTTGACCATGTTCTCGGTCTCTGGTCCTGTCACACGTTGAGAAGCTTTCCCGACAGGAGAGGAGAACCCTTCCCTTCAGGGGCTTCGGCCGTGAGGCCTCCGGCCCCGGGCTAGCCTGCCTGCTGCTCCAGCCTTGTGTGTGGATGCCCCACTCCAGCTGTGGACGGGAGTGCCACCCTGTTGGGCTTTGATTGTCTCACTTCTAACGTGTGGCAGTGAGGTGAGTGGAGGACCTCAGACCCCAAAGCACAACCTCTGAATGCCTTGACTGTTAGGACGTGTGCCTGCTCAGGGGCCTCGTTTCTTCCTCACACAATGCTGCCCGCACCCACCCTCTTGTCACTCTGAGGGGGCATCCCTTCCCTGAGTCTGGTGGGAAGGCCCCTGCTGAGGGCATCCTGGCCTGAGGGCACTGCCGGTGGGGCAGCTTCTTGTGCAGGAGAGGAAGGTGCCAGGGGTGCAGCACACACAGCTAGTACCTGGGATGGGAGCCTATGGGGGTCACTGTGCCCGGGAGGTAAGGGGGCTCCCTGCTTCTCCCAGAACCTCGGGACCACAGGCAGCCCTGGAGCTGGGGCTGGGCAGGGGGTTGTGGGGGCTGAGCCTAGTGCCAGCCGAACGCCAGGCTAACTCCAACCTGCCTGGAGCGGGCGCCCCAGCCAGCTGTGCCTGTGCCTGCCGGGGCAGAGCGGTGGGAGGCTGTCAGTAGCTGTCCTTGGGCCAGGGCCGGTTGCGCTGCCAGTTCCGGTCATTGTGGTTGTGCTCCGAGTCCTGGGCTAGGAGCCGGTCTTGGGGGTCGTGCCCATTAGCACTAGGCAGCCCCGAGGTGTGTTGGCGGTGAGGCTGGTACAGGTCCTGGTAGGCGTCTGCATAGTCCTCCTCCAGGTGGCGGGAGCTACGCTGCGAAGACCCTGTCCAGGCTTGGCGGGAGCTCTCGCTGGCCTCGTCTGAGGGCATCAAGCTGTCCCGCTCCAGCGGAGAGTGCTCCTCACCACGCTCCCCCAGCAGCTGCTGGTTCTGGGGGCAACATGACAGCTCTAAGTAGGCAGGGCAGACCTTGCCTTGGCCTCCCTCCCACCTCTAGCGGGTGGGGGCCATTCTTCCCCCTCAACTCTCAGTTTCTGGATACAGGAAATGGTGCAAGGAGGGAGGGAGAGGCACCTTCCACTTGAGACATGGAACACAGCAGCTTTGGACCCCTGCAAAATTCAGGCTCTGCTTTCAAGACACACTACGATAAACAGTGTTTCTTTTGAACCCAGAAAAGTAACCTCTGATTACCCGTCTCACTGATTTATTCCCTCTCTCATCAGGAAGTTCCTGCACCCATCTGCCCTGGCTCTGAGGAGCACAGCTGAGTTCTCTGATCTTTTCGCCTTCAAGCTGGAGGCCAAGGACAATCGCCTGGGCCAGGAGCGGGCAGTACTTTGGCTGGTTCAGCCTAAGCATCTGTGCCCACTGCAAATGGGTACCTGAAGTCCGGGGATGGCACTGGGAGGGCCCAAAAGTCCAGGGCCAGGGGCTGGGTGGTGGGTGGCCCTCCAGTAAACCTCTAGGTACTCAGCCAGGTGCTCACACGCATCCTCCAGCTGGTTCTCATCCAGAATCACATCAAATGACTCCTGGGGAAGAAAGGGGAAGGGGGAATGTCGGCTGCCTCTTGGTAGCAGCCCCCCACCCATCTCCCTCACTCTCCCTGCTCTGGAAAAGCTAGAGTGGGCACAGGAGTAGCTGACCCAGGCACTCACCGGTGGGCACTGAACCAGCTTGTCATATGCCATCATCTGTACAGTCAGGTGCTTCATCTGTGACTTCCCCCGGGAGCGGATGAGACGCTGGAGGACCTGAGGAGGAAGGGCAGAGCTGGGCCTAGAGAGAACCGGGCACGTCCCCCACTTGTGCTACAGCATCAGGAGCAGGTGAGGATGATTCACAAGGGGGCAGCAGGAAAAGGGAACTCAGGATCCCTCGGGCAGGAACCAGGCAGAGTGGTAGCATGTTCTGGGAGGGCCTCTCCCATCGCTGTTGATATACCTTTGGTGAGGACACTTTGACAAAAACGATGATGGGGGCCAAGGAGGTCTTGGCCAGCTGTGCCGGGTGGTTGATGGTGTCAGCATCCAGCACTACCAGCTGCAGGGACTTCGCCAGCTCGAATATGCGCTCGATCTCACTCTGCACTTCCGCTGTGGAAGGGGGCAAGTGAGCCAAGACGCTCACTGCAGGGCTCTACCTACTTTTTAGTCCTGTGGGGTCATAGGCGCTCCCACGTGGTGGATGGGAAGGGATTGGAGGGAGAGGATGTTCATCAAGGTGCAGGCAAGCAGTGAAACAGGGAACCGGGGAAACTGGGGCCGTTCTTGCCAGGCCTGGGGCAGGTAGAGAAGCTGCCAAGACTGCAAGGTGCCAGGGAAGGGAGAGGTAGGAAGAAGGGTCTCACGAAGGCTTGAGTGGGTGCAGAAGCAGGAGACCGGGACTTCTCACCAATGCTGGAGCGGGCGGAGGAACGCTCAATGATGGTCCTCTTGCCAGGATTGTTGAGCACAGATCGCTTTGCCAGTGAGAGGTCAGCTGTGACTCGGGTGATGGAGATCCTGGGGTGGCGGTGGAGAATCACAGCCCACCCCTAAATTTCAAGCC
Organism: Proteles cristata cristata; assembly: GCA_017311185.1. Taxonomy (NCBI): domain Eukaryota; kingdom Metazoa; phylum Chordata; class Mammalia; order Carnivora; family Hyaenidae; genus Proteles; species Proteles cristata. The sequence goes on from JAESUZ010000312.1 coordinate 2,014,095, forward strand.
TTGGGCTTCTCCTTACCCAGCTCCCACTAACTTTCTTTAGAAAAGACCTTGCCACAGGCATCTGGAAGGTGATAATGATCTTCTCCCTGGTTCTCATGCCCCCTGAGGCCAGAGAAACTTACCTGCCATCAAACCTATGTTTGAGGAAGTCGAACAGAGCCTTCTGCATCATGTCTGTGACCTGGGTGGCAGGGGTGAGGGGAAAGGCATGGGACTGACTGGGGCCTTCTTGGAGAGAGGCAGCATCCCAAGGAATGGCCCTGGAGCCCGCTCCCTCCACACACAGACCTGGTGGGGGTAGAACACCCCTCCCACTGTCCCTGTGGTCTTCCCAAAGCAGGCTGGGTAGAGGCAACTCTTTGGGGTCAGGGACCTTCTCTCACCTCATAACCTTTCAGAGAGGGTCCCACCAACACCACGGGCCGCATGGAGGGCACCACATCATATGGGGGAACATGTTCTGCCTGCAGAATTGAGCCGAGGTCATGCAAAGCCATGGCCCTGTCGCCTGCCCTACGCCTGAGTGGTGCAGGGCAGATCCAGAAGTTCTGGGCTCCCTCCCCTCTCTGTTCTCTTGCCCTTCCAATAATGACTGCCCAGAAATCTGTCCCCACAGCCATAAGCCATGAGCCCCCCCCAGCCCATGTCCCTTCCTTGACTCACCTGCTTTTGCTTCTGCTTGGCTTTTTGGAAAAGGAAATAAAAGATTGAAGTTGGTGAAGGGGGAAAAGCCCTGAGGGCATGGTATTTATTCCCTTCCCCAGGGGAGACACTGGGTTTCTCTGAGCTCTTTCGGTCCTTCCACCAACCCCCTCCCACGCAGCTCACCTGGGAACAAGCTCCCTTTCCCCCTGTGTCTTAGTTACCCACCTACCCAAGATGGGTGGGTTGAGGGGAGGCTACCTAGAGATGGCGGAGGGGAGCGTCGGTTGCCAATGTCACTCAGGCCAGAGGGGTTCCCAGATCTCCTGAGAGCAGAAAGGGAGGTCAATTAGCTTCTGTGTGTATGCACGTTCTACACAGTATTGAATCATCGTATACGTTTCCTTACATCTTAGCTAGTGAGGGAGGGGCAACATGTGTATTTAAGTGTGTTGGCTTCCATATTTGTGCGGTGTTATGTGTACTACGGGCAAAGGGCAGTGTTTGGGGGGGTACGTTTATTGAGTCACAAACCCCGCTCTCACCTGGCCTTCTGCTCCTGCTTGAGCCGGATGCTTTCCAGGCGCTGGGGGCTGGGGATGAAGGCAATGTCCCCACCCTCTTTCACTAGCCTCCCGATCCACCAGTCATTGCTGTACTTCTAGGGGAAGGGGTGGTGAGAGGAGGCGCCCAGGCCTCAGTCCTGGCTCTTCATTGTGAAGGAGCCAGGGAGGCATTCAGGCAGCGGTCTGAGGAAGGCAGCACAAAAGGAGGAGGGCAGGAGAAGGTGCCAGAGGGAAGGGCAGCCAGGTTTGAGCCACCCAAGATTTCAGTGCAAGGCATCACTGATGTCACAGGTAACCTAAGAGGCAAGTCATCTAACTGCTCACTTTACACACATGGAGACTGAGGCCCAAGCCAGGTCTCAGAAGGATGGAGGCCCTGGGGACTGGGTTTCAGATATGAGGGGCGTATGGGTGTGTGCTCTGGATCAGAGCTGAGGAGTCTGGGGGATCTGTTTATAGACTAAGACTGGAGTAAGAGGCATGGGAGCTAGGGCAAGAGCAGGGAGATTAGGTGGCTCCTCTTTGGGGGTGGGGGTTGGTCACCTCTTTAATGTGCAGAAAATCTTTGGCCTCAAAGTTGACTCCAGAGCCCTGGACTGGGCACTCCTCGTCCAGTACGCCACAGTAGCTGACATTGGTCCTCACAGCAAATGCCACAGGTTTGTGCTAGGGAATTTGGCCATCAGTGCAAATAAGGGGAGTCTCACAGTACCCATTCTAGTTTCAATGCCCCATCAGTAGAAGGTGGAGGCCCCAACAGGACGCCCCTGACACACACGCTCTTTCACACTCACGAGCATCCTGCCCACTGACCCCTGGGGACTTAGGACCCAGCACAAGTTTCCACCCAGCCCAGCCTGGCTTGCCAGCCCAAGTTGATACCTTGGCCCTTTCAAGCTGCTGCTGAGCCTGGCTTTCCACTTCCCGCCGGGCACTCTCCCGGTCCTCCTCCAGGGAGACGTCTGAGTCCAGAGATGGGCGGCTGGTATAGGAGTCGGCTGAACCCTGGCATGGGGGAGAGGCTGTGACCGCTGGGCACTACAGGCATCCTCTAAACCCTACAGCAGTGCCTCCCTAACCCCAGCCTGTCCATGTCCGTGTAGGGTGGCTGGACTCCAGTGATCCCTCTCATGTCCCCAAGAAGGGCCCCAGGGCCTCTGGGGCTGCAGGAAAGCCAGCCCAGTCCATACGTACAAAGATCTGGGGCCCTCCCCACCCCCAGCCTATTAATACTGCAGCTTTGAATAGAGTCTTCAGTTTCCTCCTTCCTCCCTTCCCTCTTCTCTACCCTGGCCTCTGGGGCAGAGTGAAGGGAGATGTACTGAAGATGATATATTGGAGATGATTCTGAATCTAGGAGACCCAGCCCTCTCGTTCACATCAGCCTGCAAAGCAGCCTGGACCTTATCCCTTTAAAATGCATGGCAGGAGTACAGTCAGCTGGGAACAGTCAAGAGACGCTGGTTGGCATGGCACTCTCTCCTGAGTGTCAGGATAGAGCCATCTACCCCCTTAGATCTCCTCTCCCCCAGTGCCTACCCTTCCAGGGTGAAGAGGAGGACACAGTGCTGCCAACTCCTGGAAGTCACTTCCTCTCCATGCTCCCCACCCCCACTTTCTTTCCTCTCACACCTGCTGGGGCAACTGGCCAGGTGTGGGCAGCAAACAAGACACAGACTGAGAAGGCAACACAAAGCTGTCTCCCTGGGCCCCAGTGAGGCTCAGCCACACCTACCATCTGGCCTACACCTCCCCAGCCCTTCCCCAAGGGGATATCAGCCCCAGAGGAAGGCCCTGTCAGTGCCAGGCAACCCAGCCGAGGACCCTGGGGATGTAGGGACAGGGTCTCTGGTAACCTGAGCCAGGAGAGTCTCTGAGTCCTGTGAATAGAAACGGTCTTTGGGCAGGGGGTACATTTAGAGGGTTGTAGAGCTCACCAAGAGGGAGATACACAAACGAGTAAGGGAAGCTGGACCTTAGGACAGGAGGAAAGAAGTCAAGATGTCTGGGTTTTTCCGTCAGACTAGGGGAAAGGGGATCTTTTATTTTCTCCCTCAGTTTCCACTCTTTATGATCAGAGGCTTGAAGTGGTACTTCCATTAATTCTGAAGAGCAGGTGACAGAAATAAGGTAGGAGTCTGGCTAAGGGGTCTATGTAGGAGTGTGTGTGTGTGTGTGTGTGTGTGTGTGTGTGTGTGTGTGTGTAGGTTTTAGAATATTCTCAGGCTGAGGAACATTCCTTCAAGTTCACTGTGCATGAGCACTTACAGAAGGCAGCAGAAGCCAGACTCTCAATGGGGAAGACAAACTCACATACCGCCCTCCCCTCTGCCCCAGCCCCACCATCGGCAAGAGGGCTGGTCAGCTTAATATCAGCCCTGAGCCTTGAGCCTAAGCAAACACAGTGTCTGCAGTAGATGGAAAGCATGAAGATAGCACAGAGGGGGAAAAAGTCTTTCATTTTACAGAGGAGTAGAGTCTGCCTGCTGTTCCTCATCTCTCTTGAGAACAAAATAAGGCTGGCTTGGCAGCAGGAGAAAGAGCGGCTGAGCTCAGGAAGAACCTTTGTGCTGTCAATAGAGTGGGGGACCTCCTTTCAGGGGTCTTAGACACAGGGGATCGCCATCTAATGTGAACAGGGACCAATGGGAAAGGAGGCATGAGGCAAGGCGGGATGATAGCAGATGCCTTCTAGATGTCCAGGCCTGTGCAGGAAGAGGATTCTGACCTTTGCTCCACAGGCTTTCAGCCTAATTTAGTAATCTTAATGTCCCTGCCTGGGCCATCTAGGTTACCTGGCCTCTCACCTCAGGATGGGACTTATGGGATCTCCCCCTAAATGTTTAAGGAATCGTGCTCACAATGGAAGCCCCCTCCATTACTCCCAAGTCGTCAGAGCAGGACCCAAGGATGAGCGCATCCTTCATGCTCTGGTATCACTTGGGAGGCCAGGGCTGCCCTGCCAAGGGTGCTCTGGGGTCTTGCCTCCCCCAACCCCCGTTATGCCAAAACAGCCAGAGGCTCAGTACTTTGGAGCTGCCAGGAGTTGGCACAGTGCCCTGGTGGTGCCCCCCTTGCCTGGTGAGTGTGTGGGCAGGCTGCAGCTCCACTCTTGCCTGGCACGGGGGAAGAAGAGGAGGGAGATGAGCCGGTGGATTTATTTAGAGCCTGATCTCCCTCCTACTGCTTCAGAGGGGGCCTCAGGGAGAGCAAGGAGCCAGGCAAGAGAAAGGGAAGGGGGGGAGGGTGATCCAGGAACCAGAGAGGGGTGGGGAGCCGGCAAGAGGGTAGCAGGGCTGCCCCCAACACCATCCACATGTCAGTCTTCACCTTTCAGCAGCCCTTGCCTTCAGGCAAGGGATAGGAAGAACCTTCTAGGGCCCTCCAGTCCCTCAGAGAGGTTCATTCTCAAGCTCACCTTGGCACCCTGGGCCATACCAGCTGTCCCTTCAACTGTCAGAAAGAGGTGTCCACCAGAGCTTTGAAAATCATCTGCTCTAGCTGCAGTGTAATTAGCCTCAGGCCCAATGGGGAATTGGGCCCAGCAGGAGCCCAGTCCCAGAAAAGAACTGAGAGCTGCCTATTCTGAGCTCTCAAACTCATGTGTCCTGGGCTTGGCAGCAAGGGATAGAAGAAAACTCAACTACTTTGACCAGAGTGCTCTGCCCTCCACACCCAGCGGGGACCCCTTCCAAGCCATCTAGTGGTCCTCCCCTAAGGAGACCTTCATGCAGGATGTTTGAGAGAAGGGACAGAGAAGCTGCTGCCCTCCTTGGCCCCATCTTTCCAGGCACTCTCCCTGCTCTCTGAGCTCCGGGAATCACTGCCTAATGAGCTGATTTGTCTCAGTGGGTCAGGAGATAAAAGCAAAGAGGAGAATTAAATATTTATCAGTTGCCTGGTTCTCTGAGCAAAGAGCTTCCTCTCCATCCCCAGGCCCTCAGCCCCTCTGGCCTCACCTCTAGGCCCTTCATGCTGAGCAAAAGCTCAAGGAGCCCACTGCTCTGAGGACGCCCCAGCAGGAGGCGTGGAATGGATGGGGCTGTCAGCTGGCCCATCCATGTGCCAGGTGCCTACTTTCCAGCCTGGGAGAGAAGCAGGGTGAGGAAATAAGGCAATGCTCAGGGATGGGCAGAGGAAGGGAATAATGGAGGTCCTCAAGTTTATGATCCTTTTGAGGCTGGTATCTGATTCTCTGATGTTATCCCAGCCTCTCTAAATTTGTCCTTTACTTGAAGCATGGGTCTGAATTGTCCTCCTTCCCCAAAAGCCTCAGCTTCTCCAGTAGCTGTTGTGTTCAGACGCCGTCAATCCTCCTTTGGGAACTCCAGACACTGCGTGTGCCCTCTCTCCAGCCTCTATGCTCTCAGTCTCCAGCCTTTCCTCCCTCTACCCTTTAGTCCTGGGCTTCGGGGCCACCTGCTCGAGCCTTTCCCCCACACTACCCCTGCCTTGCGCACACCCGATACCCCTTGGTCTAGGACTGGAGTCCTGGGGAACCTTGGGCATGAAAATTCATCTCCCCACTTTCCAGGAGCGCCCCCCTACTGGCCCTGCCCCTCCACTGAGGCGTTTTTCAAAGTCCTGAACAGGGGAAGGGTCCAAGGGAGAAGAGGAGTCACCCCAACTTCCCCACCCCCACCCTCACCGTGGGCACTCACCGCCTCCGAGTCCTCAAACCCGGGCACGTAGGAGTCGTCATACATGGGGGAGTCCGGGCTGGGGGGAGCGCGCGGCGCCGGGGGCGGGAGCAGCCCGGAGACAGGGGCGAGGACGGCGGGCCGCGCCCGAGAGATGCCACCGAGCCCCGCAGCCCTGCGGGAGGGCGGCGGCGGCGGAGCGAGAGAGCGCGAAGGAGAGAGCGAGCCGCGAAGACCAGCTGCTCGGAGCTCAAATCACCGCTCCCCCCACCCCACCCCCCCAAACCCTGCCGGTCCCACCCCGAGCGCGGCTGAGGAATCTGGCGCCGGCTCCTACAACAATAGTGCCCGCCCACCTGACCCCCTCCCCGGGAGCAGGCGGGGGCGGCGGCGGGGGGCGCCGGCCACCCGGGCAGCCCGAAACAGGGCCGGGAGAGGGTGGCCGGTCGCAGCCGGGGAGAAGGTGGGTCCCCAAGCACCTATGGGGCACAGGGGCCGCGGGGAGGAAGGGGAGGAGAGACTGCGGGCGGGGCGGATCCTGGCTGGGAGGAGGCGGGGCGAGGAGAGATGCGGAGACAGAGACGCTCAGCAACCCAGGAAATACTCCGCCGGGAAACAAAGGGCTGGGGCGGGGGAGGGGAGGGGGAGCGGAGATGGGACCCCAGCCGTGAAAGCTGAGGGCGCAGGTTGCTGAGAGGCTGGGGACCGAGAAAGGAGGGATCGAGGCAGAGGGAGGAAAGGGGGAGACAGGAAATTGGAGAGACGGGGGGAGATCGGAGAGGCGGGGCGGGGGCGGCGGACGGGTGGCAGACGGGGGAGGGGCTCCAGGTGAGAGGGCCGAGTGTCTAGGCCCTGGCAGGCCCGGAGACTCCGAGAGCAAACCCCTGCAATGGTACTGGGGAGGAATGGGTTTGGCGAGCCCAAGCCAATGTCATGAAAGTAGCCCCTACCCCAGCAGGTGCTCGGGCCCCCTCGGTGCTGGGACCCTGGAGCAAAGAGCCACGTCGCCCAAACCGTGCAAATGGGGCGGTTTTGGGTCCGGCCGCCCCACACCTGTTGCGCGATTAGATTCCATCCTAGCTTGGCCAGGATGGGGGTTCCCTTACTTCCTTGCCAAGAACTGTGCCATGCATTGCCAAGGCATCCGTGCGAACTGGGGGAGGGAGGGGCTGTTTTAGGTGAGCCTAAAGGGAGGGGGAGAGAAACCGGAGGATGGAGGTAGTGGGATTGCCGGGACTGGAACAGAAGGTAGGATACTGGCCACACTAGGGTTGGGAGATTAAGGGCAAGACTACCGAGTCACTAGTGTAAGGCCAGATTCCCTCCGTAGAGAAAGAATGGGGGGTGGGGTGGCCGGGACCCTGGTTGGAGCCACAGTACCACTCTGTACCAGTTCCTTCCAAGGAGCACTGAGATGTGAGGTTGGAGACAGAGCAACAGCCCTTATCTTGAATAAACTTCCCCAAAGATCCACCCATTTGAGCTCCTTCCTTTCTTCCATCTCCTGAGCAACAGTATTCCTTCGGAGTTTTGATTGCCTACCAGCCCCATCACCACCACAAGGGAGATGTGAGATAGAAAGAGGGTTACGCTTGGAGCCTTTCTGGGCTCATTCCTTCTCCAGTCCCTGTTTGTCACACCCAGGAGGGTGAATGAGGAACCTGCTCATTGCTTTACCTTCCTGAGCTACAGGGGAGTCAAAAAACCAAAACTGACCCAATTTGATGAGATCTATGGGAGAAGCACTGCACATGGGAGCAAGGAAGTCCACCCAATCCAACTGGCTTTCCATTTATGTCAGTTGTTCATGTTCCGTTGAGGAGAAAGAAGCAGAGAAGGGGCCTCATCTTAAGACTATTTTTAGCCTGTCTTTGTCTACCCCTGTGAGTGGTGCAGCCCAGTCCTGCTCGTTTATTTGGCAGACAACTTTGTTGGAGCCTTAGGGCTGGGCAGGCACCGCTGGGGGAGGCCGTGGCTTTCACAGTTCGCTCTCCTGAGTCCAGCACCATTTGGGGATTGGTTATACGTTGGGTTCTTTGGTAGTGCAAGTTCCCAGACACTGTGTTTTCACGTCTGTGCCCTCTTTCTAGTTCCTCAGAACTCCTTGTCGCCTCGTCTTTTATCTTCTGCCTCTTCAGCTCCTTCTGTTTTTTTCCAGAAGGGCAGAAAGGAGCCATGAGGTGTGAAAGAATAAGACTCTCAAGGCTCTCTCTCCTGGGAGATAATTCCAATGAAGACAGCTGCTGGGGCATCTGCTTCTCTTCCCATCCCTCTCCCTGTCTTGCCTTTTGGGACTCTCTCCGCCACCAGGGGGTCCTGGGGATTGTAGTTACTCAGCAGACCTGCCAGCAGCTTCGCTCCTTCCTCACACACCTTGTTGTCTTCATCCCCATCTGGGACGGCGGTGTCCAAGTCTGCTTCTGAAGCATGAGTTGCCATGCCGACCACCCCCAGGAGACGGGTTCAAGTTTTCATACCTGGGCCCATCCCTTGGGCCTTACAGGAGCTTCAGAGCTTCACTCTTTTCCTTATCTCTGAGTTGCTACTCAGTGCCCCCTTGCATTTCTCATCTCACCCACACCTGCCTGCTCCAGTTCTCTCGCCAATTTCCTGTCCTGAAACAAGACACGTGCCTGTCAGTATCTAACCCCCTTTCTTTTCTATGGCCGAGCATAAGAGGAGAGCTGAGGGCAAAAACCAAACCAAACCAACCAACTAGACAAACAAACAAACAAACAAACACAACAACTGATTGGAGGACTGGAGAAGAGATTCCTACTCTCTTCCCTTGTAGGAGAGAGCTCTTAGGCTGGTAGCTGCCTGGTACCCAAGGTATGGAAGCTGGACATTCCGGGAGAAGCCTGAATAACCAGCTTGGGGAGTGAGAGTTCTCTGGAGCCTCCGGAATACATTCTAGTGTCTCCTATAAGTGCACCAGGAAACTGGTAGATCCTAAGCCCTCTGCATTGAATGAGGAAACTGAGGCAGGAACCAGTACCCCTGGAAGTCCTTCTCCCCAGCAGTCTTTAAGATTTGGACCAAGCCCAAACCCCCAGTTTTCTAGCTGCTAGCTGGAGCCTAGAGAGGGGCATCAGGGGAGTTTGATGGATCCCTCTTATCTCCGTTCTTTCATCTAGCTCCTTTTTTGGCTCCCCGGGCAGCCCTCCCCTCCCGTCCCAATCCCAGTGCTTAGAAGCTGCCAGCTCTGGCTGCTCCCTCCTTTCTTGCCCGCCTCTTCCACCCTCAGCCTCACCTCCTCGATCTTCCTCCCTCCCTCCCCATCACTGCAGTCTCCCCCAAATGCGGGCCCTCTTCCTAGCTTGGAGTAGGGCTCTCCTCCCACCCACTGGGGAGGGGGCCCCGCGTTTACCTCATTCAGCAGGAAGGTTGCACTGGAGTCAGAAAAAGACATAGACCGGGCTAGCGGTCTTTCCCCCTCCCCCGGGCCAGGGGCTCCGAGGCGGGAGCAGGACCCGGCCGCCGCTCTGCACACTGGCTCCCGCCTGCACGCCTGGCCTCGCCCCACGCCCGCCCGGCTCGCTGCCGGCTCGTGTCCCTCTCTCCGGGTTCCCTCCCCCTTTCCTCCTCCTTCCCTCCCTCTCCCTCCCTCTCCCTCCCTTTCTCGCCGCCTCTGTCACTCTCCCTCTCCAGTCGCCTTTCAGTCCTGCTCTCTCCATTTCCGTCTCTTCTTCCTCCTCTCTACGGTCCCTGTTCTCGGTTTATCTGGGTGCCTCCCACTGTCCTTCAATCCCTACTTTTCGCCTTCCTTCTCCGCCTCCTCCTTCCTCTTCAACCCGGTCCCCAGAAAAGGTAGGGACTCTGGAGCCCCCACCGCCGTAGGCAGAAGGGCGGGAGTGGCTCTGGGGCTGCCCGGACCCCAGAGCTCTAGGCGGAAGGTTCTGGTCCCTCCCGGCTCCTGCTCCGTGCGCCCGAGGAAACCAGGCGCCGGCCCTCCGGGCGGCGGCGTCGACCCCGACCTCAGCAGGGGACAGGATCGAAGCGAGGAATGCTCGTGTGCGACTCGCTAGCCCCCGCGGCAAGACGCCCCCACCCCCCGGGTTCCGGGGAGGCCACGTCCAGGCATCCGGCCCCGGCCCAGATCCTGTGTTTGCAGTGCGCCCGGGAGTCTCTGAGGTCTCTCCTCTCTCCTGGGTTTCGGCGCCGCTGGACTCAGCCCGCGAAGGCGCAGGGCTAGGCGAGGCGGCTCCTCCCCGCCCGGCTGCAGCGCCCCCTAGGCTCGCCCGCCGGGTGGCCGCACACGCCCTCCAGGTGGCGGCACCCGCCCGGGGGTCTCGTCTGTCGACCGGCGTCGGTCCGGCGCTGCCAGCAGGAGGCGCTGTCCAGGTTGGAGCAGAGGGGGCGCAGCTCAGAGCCAGCCCCCCACTGAAGCCTAGGACAGACCCCACTCCTTCTCCTCTTTCCGAGAACTGCGGTCCTACCTCGACCCCCCCCAGTATGGGACTCCAGGCTGCACTCTGTCTTCACCCCCGTAGGATTCCTTTGAAACACTTGGCTTCTCTGGAGCCCTACCCAGCTCCTACCTCCATGTTGGTCTCCAGGGGCGTCCCTGCTGAGCCCAGCAGCTTCCCTGGCAGGCCTGGGCAGTGGGAGTACAGAGTCGCGGGACTGCTACTCGGGTCAGTCCCCCCTCCACCCTCTTAGGCGGGCACGTCAAACAGGACAAGCCCAAGTTCTGGCGGGGGAAGGGGGGAGCAGGGGTGTAGCCCCAGCCAGCTCTCTCCTTGCACCCTTCTAAGCGGATTGGCCTCTCATTGGTCCCACCACACTCCCAACACCCCCAGGCTGGCTAAAGGGGAGGGGGAGGCCGACCCCCTCTCTGACACAGACACACCCTGGTGCTGAGTGACAGGAGTCCCTAACTTCCCCTCAGCAGAACCCTTAAGGTCAAGGGGGCTTCACTGTCCTTCTCCGCCCTTCTTTTACATCTCTTCCCCTGGGGGGTCCTGAAGCCCCTCCCCCAATCCTCCCATCCCCTGGGGACCTTGGAAGACCTCTCTCTCTCTCTCTCTCCCCCCCACCCCCCACTCCCAGCTGACCCTCCACTTGTCCCAATTTCAGAGGGAGCTAAACTGGGGAGAACCAGTTCTCCTCTCTCCACCCCTAGCTCCTCATCAGGCTGGCCTTACCCTGGAAAGTGCTTTGTGAGGACACCTCCTCCCCTCCCTCTGTGGTCTAGTCCAATGGGTCCAAGGCTCTCCTACCTCCCATCTACCCCCAAGTTACTCAGCTTCAACTATTCAGAGATAAAGAGATTGTGTGTGTGTTATTAATGTGCATGGAGGGTTTTTTTTATGGATTTTCTTTTTTTGGGTTTAAGAGATAAGCAGAGCTTTGCTTTTCATTTGGCAATAAGACCTGAAGGGAGAAAGTCGTGTGTTCCCTCCGCCCCCCCCCCCCCCCCAGACCACAGCTAATGGACTAGCTCTTCTGGGCCTTGGGGCAGCTTAAGTTTCGACAGGAGAAGGGGGGTGGGGGTGGGTGGCCAAGGCAAGCAATTGTCCCCGGCTTCCCCATTCCTCCCCCCCCTCCACTCTCCCAGAACCTACTGCCTAGAACACCATCTCTCTCTCCACCCCTTATTTTGAAATAAAAATCTCAATGACTTCTTTCTGAGCCTATCAGAAGGATTCTGAGGTACAGCATGCGGCTCCACACCCTTCACTTTTTCTCACTTTCACTCAAGCTGCTGGACCACACCCCTCTCCCTTCTGCCACAGAGAGAAGGAAGGAACCACAGAATCAGAGTTGGGAGCCCAGCGGTCAGGCTCCCAGAACCTCTCCCACCCGCTTTGTGTGAGATGACTAGCAGCTTATCACTCTTTGGGCCCTACCCAGGACACACACCCTCTTGCTCCCCACTCTATCTTCCTTGGGTCCCCATGTCTGGCTCTGACCTCACTGTATCTGGCACCTTGCTCTAGAGGGGGACTCTAGACTGCATGCTCTCCTGGGAGCCATGCCTTAGCCGGGCCCTTCAGGTCCTCAGCTCCCGCATACAGGCCCTCGGGGCTCTGCAGGCAACCTCATGCTCTTCTCTCTGGCGTTGGCTCAGCCTTCTGTGACCTCTCAGCCCCCCAGGTCGTTAGGACCTCAGGATATTTGGTAGGGTCTCTGCTAACCCTTTTGTTTGTGCGGACACATTCTGCGCCAGGGGCTTGCCCTACAAATCCAGAGCTGGCTTGCCTCCTCAGCAAGGCATAACGTGCACAACTATACTTAGAGGCCCTGGCATTTGAAACCTGTGTATTATGGGGACAGAGAACAAAAATCACCATCCATCCCTTTGTATCTATGCTATTGAGACCGAAAAGGGTCTTCCCATCTCTTCTGAGAAAGCCCTGTGGAAGCAGCTGCCTCAGGGAATCCCCACTGCCAATTCTGCGTATTACTCTGGGGAAGTTCCTCCAACATCAAACCTCAATCCCTTCTGCTGCAACCTCTTTCTTCTTTTTCTGGGCTCCGCCTCTGGGCCCATGGTGATATTTGATGTGTCTAGGCACTTTTAGTCTCCATCCCCTGACGCAGCATTTGCTATAAATATGTCTGAAGAGTTTCTTGCTGACAGTGCCCAGCCAGAGTACACCTTCCTTCCCACACCAAGCCTTTCTGGAAGGACTGGGCTCTCAGCTACGGCATAAAGACCCAACTCTGGCCAGCGCTGGTGCAGGCAGTGTGACTACTCTGTGGATTTGGGGGTTCGTTTTCCTCCTGGGAAGGAGGAAAGGTGAGAGGGCTGAGAAGCTCAGCTCTCATTCTCTTGCTGCCCAGAGTCTGGCTCAGCCTGGCATATGATAGGTGCTTGATACATGTTTATTTTAGTCTTAGATCTCAGTTTCCCCCTGAGTGCATTGCGTTCATTGGTGACTCCAATTCCCTAGGATGAACTGGAGTGAGGAGTGTGGCTGGGCCATGAGCAGAACTGTAGGGCTGCCCCAGGTGGAGGAAGAGAGTATTAGCAGCAGAATCTCCCTAAGGTGGGTGGGGGTGGGGGGTAGGAGTGGGTGTGGGGGTGGTCTAGACTCTCCTGGCTTTCTCTCCTCTTGCCAAGCCCTAAACGCTATAGGATTCTGAATCACAGCACTGCCCAAGAGGCCGGTTCAAATCCTTTCCTCACTCCCACATGCTTACAACCTTTGTAAACAGCAGAGGTTAGCCAGGGAAGCTGGGGTTGAAAAAAGATGAGTGGTGGTGGGAATCCCTAGGAGGCTGTTCTGAGATGTTTGACTCAGATTACTGGCCTAAGTGGCCAGAGCGCTTCAGGGAAAGATTTCCCCAAGCAGGGGCAGCTGAAACATCCCAGGGCTTCCAAAAGTCTGGGATAGAGGGGACTTGGGCTTTAGGAGGTGGGACTATTGACAAGAGGCTGAGGGTGGCCTTAAGAAGAAGGCTCAGAGTGAAGGGAGAACAGGCTATTCCTGGATGTATAGTTGGAGTGAGTGAGGATGAGGCACTGGGTTTGGATCCTTCCTCTTTGTCCCTCTGCTTACTGAAGTTCCTGGGTTCTTTTATCTCTTGCCAGACTCCTGATCTCAGCCCAGATCAGAGCCCCAATCTCTCTCTCTCTTTTTAAATATGCGTTTATTTTAGAGAGAGAAAGAGAGAGCATGAGCAGGGGAGGGGCAGAGAGGGGGGGGGACAGAGGAGCCTGATGCAGGGCTTGAACTCAAACTGTGAGATCATGACCTAAGCTGGAGTGGGACACATAACCGACTGAGCACCCCAGATGTTCCTTTTTTTTTTTTTTTAAAGTTTGTTTATTTATTTTTAGGGAGAAAGAGTGTGTGGACCGGCTGGGAAAGGGCAGAATGAGAGAAAGAGAGAGAGAGAGAAGCCCAAGCAGGCTCTGTGTTGTCACTCATCACGGGTCTCTAAATCACAAGCTGTGAGATCATGACCTGAGCAGAAATCAAGAGTCGGACACTCAACTGACTGAACCACTCAGGCTCCTCCCACCTCCACTGAGCCCCTATCTGACAAAGAGTTCGGGGAGAGGTACCAGTTGTGGGCCGGAGAGGGTACCCTTCTACTTGCTCTCACTAGCCCTCTGCCCTATCCCAGACTCCCACTACTCTCAGTTTAAATAAATGTTTTTTTATTTATTTCTGAGAGAGAGAGACAGCGTGAGCAAGGGAGGGTCAGAGAGAGAGGGAGACACAGAATCTGAAGCAGGCTCCAGGATCTGAGCTAGCTATTATCACAGAGCCCAACACGGGGCTCAAACCCATGAACTGTGAGATCATGACCTGAGCCGAAGTCGGATGCTTTTTTTTTTTTAATTTTTTTTCTTTTTTATTTCTAGGAGAGAGAGAGAGAGAGAGAGCGTGAGCAGGGGAGGGTCAGAGAGAGAGGGAGTCACAGATTGAAACAGGTTCCAGGCTCTGAGCTGGCAGTCAGCACAGAGCCCGACGCGGGGCTCGAACCCACGAACCACGAGATCATGACCTAAGCGAAAGTCGGACGCTTAACCGACTAAGCCACCCAGGCGCCCCTACTCTCAGTTTAAGGATCTGAGCATGGCAGCCCTTTCCAGCTCAGAATGAGGGCATGGTGCCTGCAGCCTCCCTGGGAATGAATTATTGAAGAGAACACAGTGTTAGCTGCTCACAGCTGCTGCCCCTTGGGCCCACCATTGCCTCTCTCTGCTTCTTCACCAGCTCCAAGAGACACGGGGAAGGGGGTATTAGGGAGAGGCAGGAACTGGGTAGAGGTGAGGAAGTATAGACTCAGACCTTAGGGAGAAGCATCCTGGGGAGGAGGGAAAATGGCTGGCAAAGAGCTGTGGCCCTTCATCATGAATCAGGAGGGCAGAGGAAGCCGGTAGCCACCCTGGAGCCAGGTTGGGAAGTGATACTGGAAGACCCTTGACCCCAGTGACTGCCCAGCACTGGAGGTCAGGAGTCCTATATGGCTCCTGGTAACACAGAGCCCGAGTCTGGATCCTTCTTTGACCTGGAGTCAGCACCAGTAAGGGTATTAGGTCATTCAGGGATGCACTGTGCAGAGCTCTCTCTCTCTCCCTGGGAAATGACATCCTGCTGAGAACAGAGAATGCAGAGCCACTGGGAGCACGTGCTGGCTGAGGACAGGTGTGGCTGGGTGTCAGAGTCCTGGATAGGCTGTCTGGCGTGGTGCAAAGGACACAGGGCTTGGAGTTTGAAAATCAGAGGGCAAGTCCTAGCTCTGTCCCTTACTAGTTGTAGGCAAGTCACTTATCTCAGAAACCGAGTTTTCTTACCTTTACAAAGGGGGAAAGAACAGTGCTTGCTTAGCAAGAGGTTCTGTAAGAATTCAACAGGAACAACTGTATTTCATAAGGTGAATTGCTATGTAAAAGTTTTTGGGCAAGAATACCATGAGCAGGAAAGCAGCATGGAGTAGAAAGGACCTGTGGAGAGTCATGGCCTGGGTTTTAGTCTGTGGCTGTGACTAACTCCGAGTCTTTCCAGTTCTGAGGTTAAGTGACTTTCCAAAGGCCACAATCAGTCAACAGTTGATCTAGAGGACCCGGATCGTTCAGATTCTACCTCCTGGGTTCTTTCCATTACACCATGTGCGCTGGATACTGGGATCTACTCTGACCTTCCATGTGCTCAGCACTGGGGACTTCCCCTGAAAAGTCCCCCACACCCTGATGCCACAGTGATTAGTACTTCATTCCTTTGTAATTTGTGTGGCCACACCCCTCTCTCCTTTAGGAATAGTGTAGCAAGTAGGCCTCCTGACTTTCCCCTGAGGCAGCATGAATAATATTATCGTGTATTTGGAATGCAGTTAAAAAATATCCTTTTATTATTACAGAAGCAGTACTTATGTATTGTAGAAAATAAAAAATACAGAGAAACAACAAGACAAAATAAGTCCACAGCATTCCCACCACCCAGAAATTACCACCGTTAATACTTTTGGTGTAATTCTTCTGTTTTTTTTTTCTTTAAAAAAAAAGTTTGTTTGTTTATTTATTTATTTAAGTTTATTTATTTTTGAGAGAGAGACAGAGAGAGACACAGAGAGACAGAGAGTTCCAAGCAGGCTCTGCATTGTCAGGATAGAGCCTGAGGCAGGACTCAATCTCACAAACTGTGAATTAATTCATTGCTCTTGGGTATATATACCTAAAGATGGAATTGCTGGATTCCAGGGTAGCCTATATCTTTTTTTATGCAACACACACACACACACAAATGTTGTATGTGTGTATGTTTAGCAAAATGAGATAATAATGAACATGCTATTTTTTTAATGTTGAATTTTTAATTTTTTTTTAGGGAAGAGAATGGGGGAGAGGGGGAGAGAAAGAGAATCTTCTTTTAAATTTATTTTAGAGATTGAAAAAGAGAGTGTTAGCTGGGGAGAGGGGCAGAGGGAAGGAAAGAGAGAGAGAGAGAGAGGGAGAGAGAGAGAGAGAGAGAGAGAGAGAGAGAGAGAGAGAGAGAGAGAGAGAGAGAGAGAATCTTAAGCAGGCTCCATGCTCAGTGCAGAACCCGACGCAGGGCTCAGTCCCCAACCCTGGGATCATGGCCTGAGCCAAAATCAAGAATTGGATGCTCAGCTGATTGAGCCACCTAGTGCTCATAAACATACTGTTTTGAACCTGCTTTTTTTCAATTTTTTTCAATCAACAGTCTCCCTTTCCATTTCATTAATTTTCATTTTATCTAATTCCAGTCGATATTCAAATCTCCCCAGTTGCCCACTTAAAATATCTTCTGCAACTGATAGCCCCTAATCAGTATCCAATCGAGGGTCACACATTGTACTGGCAGTTGCATCCTGTAAGACTTCATCTTAGGTCCTTGCTGACTATTAATTGGATATCATGTAGACCTCCACACAGGGCTTACATACATCATGGCAGCTTACTGCTGTGGGAGAGAGAGAGATTGTAGTCTTTTTGTAACCTAACTTTTAAAAAAGTTGATCTATTTATTTGAGAGAGAGCACGAGCAGGGGAGGGGGAGAGAGAAAATCCCAAGCAGGCTCTGCTCTGTCAGCACAGAGCCCGATGTGAGGCTCAGATCCACCCACCACCAGATCATGACTTGAGCCAAAATCAAGAGTCAGTCGTTTAAGTTTAAGTAACTGAGCCACCCAGGAGGCCCTGTAACCTAATTTTGGAAGTGACTTTTGAATACTCTTGTTCTATTTTATTTCTTAGAAGCAAGTCACTAGATCCCGCCCACTTTATGAGGGTGGGGATTACACAGGGGTTGAATCCCAGAATGCAGGGATCATTGGGAGCCATTTCAGAGTTGCCTGCCAATAAGTTATAGATGATGTTCTATACCTTATCAAATGGGAAGATAAATAGTAATTTAAAGTGTATATACACACACACACCCTACTCTGGTAGAGGATTTTTTTTTTTTTAAGATTTGTAGAGTTAGGGATATATGAGAAATCTCTATACTTCCCACTTGACTTGCTGTAGACTTCAAACTGCTCTAAAAAATAAAGTCTGTTTTTTTTAAAGTATGTTGTGGGAAATGAACACCTGATTAAAAGTACCCAGAGGCAACTACTTTAGATAGGGTGAAAAGGAAGCTCTCTCTGAGACTCAGTTTTCTCATCTATAAAATGGAGGTAGGAGTATTTGCCTCTGTGTGTGTGTGTGTGTGTGTGTGTGTGTGTGTGTGTGTGTGTATATATATATACAGGGTTCTGGCTGCTCAGTCAGTGAAGCATGTCATGTAACTCTTGATGTCGGGGTCGTGGGTTCAGGCCCTGTGTTCGATGTAGAGATTATATGAAAAAAAAAAAAAATCCTCCACCAGAGTGGTACATTTATTAAAATTGGTGGAGTCTGATTGTGATGCATCGTCATCACCCCAAGGCTATAGTGTCCACTAGGGCTCACTTTTGGTGTTGCACATTCTATGGGTTTTGACATATATATAATGACTTACATGCACCATTATAATATCATACAGAATAGTTTCATTGCCCTAAAAGTCCTTGGCGCCCTGCCCTATTCATCATTCTCTCCCCCCAACCCTTGGCAATCACTGAACTTTTTACAGTCTCCATAGTTTTCCTTTCTCCAGAATGTCATATAGTTGGGTTCATAGACTACAGAGCTAGATTCTGCAATACACTTTCCGTGATATATAATTGTCTTATTCATTTCTCTCACTATCTGCTTCCCTGAACTAGAATGCAGGTTGTCTGAGGGCAGAAACCTTGTCTGTCTTCTTGATTTACACTGTATGCCCAGTACTTATAATTGTGCCTGCTACCTAGTAGGCATTAAGGAATATTTGTTGAGAGGAAGAGTACATCTCGAGATTTGTTCATATCACATCCTAATTGATTGGAATCCAGGTCTCCTTAACGTAGCCCAAACTGATGAGTTCATTCATCACCTCGGTGGTGGTGGTGGGCTGAGACAGAGAAGGGAAAGGGCAGGAAGAGTGAAAGGAAGAGAGAAGGAGGGTAAGGGCGAGTAAATTTTCTACAAAACACATTGGCCAAGGGGACAGCTCGGGAAGGCTCTGCTTTCCCCTGAGAGCTCCCCAGTGGGAGCATAATCCCCTTGTCCTTCTCAACATAGCTGAGAGAGGCTCACATTTGTTGTAAGCAAATAAAAAACTTTACCTAATATTATTTAAGGAGGAATGAGAAGAAAATAAACAATGACAATACATGAACTGTAAAACAGTCCAGGAGAGATTGGCGTATAAAGTTTCCAGTCTCATGGCAGCTAGCTCTCTCCCTGGACCCCTAGACTTGGGCTCTCTGCGTTTCGTGCTCCCCAATTCCAAAGAGCTTTCTGCAGTCTTTCAGTCCATTGAATGCCTTTCTGCTTTCCCTGCCTCCCAGCTCCCAGCCTGTTTGCCTTGGTGGGTGTGTGGGCACATTAAGATGCTCTAAGCATGAAAAAGATTATGACGAGCTGTGTGCAGTGAAAAACAAGTCAACAAACAAAACAGTTCAACTGTAAAAAAAATTAAGTCCAACAAAATTCTGAAAATTTCCATGACAAATCTCATGTTTAGAGGAAAATGACAAATACCAACTTTATCTCTAAATAAATATTTTTCAGTGCCCCTGCTGTGCCAGCACCCAGCACTCAGTGCGCCTACTGTGTAAATATTCGCTGTTGCACCCCCCCACCCCCCAATGCTACCTCTGTGGGAAACATGAAGTTTAGAGGAAGCACAGGACATTGTCACTTTTTCTCATTTGGAGTATTTTCCTGCTGGGCATTGAAACTCTGAACTAGTGTTAACCCCAAATTTTTATCTTGGAAGATTTTTAGCCTTTCTGTAGGTTTAAAGTTGTGAGACTCCTCCAATTTCATCTAGATTTGTTAGTTGTTAACACTTCCTCACATTGTTACGTATTTTTGCTGAACCATTTTGAGAATTGCTTGCAGACATCAACTTCATTCCTAAATACTTCATCACATGCTTACCAAGAGCAGGCATTTCTACATAACCACAAAACATTATCAAACTCAGGAAATTTAACATTGTTACAATATTATTTAAAATATAGTCCATTTCAAATTTTCCCAAATGTCCCAACAATGTCTTGAGGACTTAAAAAAAATCTGTTATCCGATTAGTTATGTCTCTATAGTTTCCTTAAAACTATAACAGTTTCTCAGCTATTTTTTTCTTCTATAACATTGATATTTTGAATAGAACAAGGCCATTTGTTTTAGAAATATACCTCCATTTGTTTCCTTGTTGTCAGATTCAGTTTAAACTTTTTTTTTTTGGAGAAACAAAGAGAATGTGCACATGGGAGAGGGGGAGAGAGAGAGAGAGAGAGAGACAGACAGACAGACAGAGAATCTTAAGCAGGCTCCATGCTCAGTGTGGAGCCCAGTGCAGGGCTTGATCCCAAGACCCTGAGATTGTTACCTGAGTCAAAATCAAGAGTCAGATGTTCAACTGACTGAGTCACCCAGGTGCACCTAAACATTTTTGTAAGAATACTACATTGGGTGACATTGTGTCCTTCTCAGTGCATCCCATTAAGGGTATATGATGTCAGTTTGTCCCATTTTTGGTGGTGTTAAATTTGGTTAGGTTGGTGTTGGTGGTGAGGGGATATTACCTTAATGTTTATTCATTTATTTTGAGAGACAGGAAGAGACAGCATGCAAGCAGGGGTAGGGACGCAGAGAGAGGGAGAGAGAGAATCCCAAGCAGGCTCTGTGCTGTCAGAGAAGAGCTTGATGAGGGGTCGAAGTTATGAACCATGAGATCATGACCTGAGCTGAAATCAGGAGTCAGACGCCTAACCAAGTGAGCCATCCAGGTGCCCCAGGGAGGATATGACCTTAAAGAGGAAGAGAGAAACGAAGGGCACTGAAAGGAGGAGGAGACCAGAGAAGAGGTCCAGAAAGGGAAGGCAGTGGATATTCATCATTTCTCTGGGAGCTGAGGCTGCATGAAATGACTAGGTGCTTCCTGGTCCCTGCTGCAGAGAGAGGTTGCGAGCCTTGGATCCCACCTGACCCAAGTGGAGGATCTTCCTCCTCTCACTTCCCCTTCCCCTGAGCCCACACTCTGAGCTCAAGCTAAGGTCTGCGAGGTCAAAACCGAATCAAAAGAGGACACTTAGGTGCTTGGCTGGCTCTGTCGGTAGAGCACGTGACTTTTGATTTGGGAGTTGTGAGTTCAAGCCCCATGTTAGTCCTAGACCTTACTTAAAAAAAAAAAAAAAAAAAAAGAGGATACTTGCCCTGAGTGTCTGCATTCCACATCTGTGTGATGGTGCTGGCAATGAGCAGGGTGATCACTGATTCTGGGAGCTGGTTCTCCACCCTGAGCTCTCTCCAGGATCCTTTTCCTTCCTGATGTGAAGGATCAAACAAAATGCGGAAGGGGAAGTTCCGTAGACTGAATACCACTTTTTCACTGATGACAATATCTACTGACAATATCAATGGTAGCCATCTTCACTCCACATTCTTTTGTTCAGGGCTGATGGAAGAATTTTAGTGAATTTGTATATATCTATGAATATATATGAGATGAGGAGATTTGATATTTGTTAAATATTATTCCCTTAAAATATTATATCATTAAATATATTCTTACCTCTTATACACATATATAAAGCTGGCTTTCTGGACAGTTTTGGGCAAGAGCCAAAGTAACTTTGTCCAGTTTTATTTTTCCTTCCAGTAATGACTTAGTCAGGGAAATTGGGAAACAAAGGGAAAATGAACTTCTGACTCTCTCCTTACTACTCTAAAAAGTTTTAAGGGAAAGTGTGGGCATCATGATATTCCACCTCCAAATACTTCAGTAGTATTTTTCAAAAAGAACATTTAGAAAAATATTTATTTTGAGAGAGAGAGAGAGAGAGAGTGCATGAGCTTGAGTGGAGGATGGGCAGAAAAAGAGAGGGAAAGAAAGAATCCCAAGCAGGCTCCATGCTGTCAGTGAGGAGCCTGGCATGGGGCTCAATTCCACAAACTGTGAGCTCATGACCTAAGTGGAAATCAAGAGCCAGATGCTTAATCGACTGAGCCACCCAGGCACTCTGAACATTTTTAAAAGTAGGGTCTATGCCCAATGTGGGGCCTGACCTCATGACCCTGAGATGAAGAGTCATATGCTCCACTGACTGAGCCAGCCAGGCGCCCCCAAAAGAACATTTTCTTGGAGCACCAAAATAACATTATCCTTCCTAACACAATTAAAAATAATTCTATCAAATACCCAGTACATCTTCAACTTTCTCCATTTGTAAGAGGGGAACTTAATTTTTAATGGGTTCGGGCTGAGGAGGGACTTGAAAAGCCCTCAAGAAGGAAGTGGGATTTTGAACAAGGCTTGAATGATGACTAATAGCTACATCATTGTGGCAGGACAATTCCAAGATGGCCCCTAAATGATCCCCATCTTCTGGTATTCATGCCCTTGGATAACCCCATTCTCTTGTGTACGGGCTGGCTTAGTGATTTGCTTCAGTTTGTAGAACACAGCAAAAGTAATGAGATGGCTTTTGTGATTAGGCTGCCAGAGATTATGACTTCCATCTTGCTAGCCGACTCTCTCCTTTCTTGACTTTGATGAAGCAAGCTGCCATGTTGGAGAGGCCCATGTGGCCCATCCAGCAACCTGAAGGAACTGAATCGTGCCAACAACCAGCTGAATTTGGAATCGGATTCTTTCTCATTCGAACCTCAGATAAGACTGCAGCCCTGTCATCTTTGTGAGATCCTGAAGCCTAGAGTATCCAGCTTAGACATGTCCAAACTCCTGATCTATAGAAACTGTGAGATAATAAATCTGTGCTGTTTAAAAATGGCAAATGTGTGGTAATTTGTTATGTAGCACTAGGTAACTAATACACACATTTAACAAAACAGCCTTGCATAGGGAAGCCATTGTTATCATCTTTTTTTACTGAGGAGGAAACCAAGGCTCAGGGAGGCTTGATCAATTGTCCAGTGTACCAGTTGTCTTCTTGGTTGCAAAACCAGAAACCAATTCCAGCGAATGTGAGCAGAAGAGACATTTATTGGAGGGGAATGAGGAATAACTTGCCATGGAACTGATGGAAAGGCTAGAGTACTAACCAGCTTGAGAAACAGGCAGGAACAAAGGGAAATTAGGCAGCAGGAGCCATGGAAGGGTTTGGTTTGGAGGCTCTTGCCACTGTCACTGGGTGCACCGCTGCCGACAGCAGAATACTTTTTAAACTGCTCTAGCTCCTTCACTTTACCAGCTCTAGATTCAAAGCCCTTGGTGGGAGTGTCTGATCATCTGAGCTTGGGTCAGCTTCACACAGGTTGGTGCCTGGGATCAGCTCACAGCAAGTAGGTGCTCAAAATTAGTTCATTCAGTTTATAAACAAAAGACAAATCTGGCCACAAATGGAGAGCTGGTTCATGCCTCAGAAACTGATATGACCTTTTGCTTTAATGCAGTGACATTCCCAGCTCTTCCCAAGATTTCCCATACTGCCTCCCAGGGAGCAGGTAGCCAGAGAAGACTAGATTGAGCAGTAAAGAACTGGGAAGATTAACTATGGGGATGCAGTGTCAGAAATCTGCCACCGGAGGGCACATGAGACTCAGAAATCTACTAAGGGAGTAAGGTTATTGGGGCAGCCAAATTACTAGGAATGGTGGAGAAGGCTGAGGAAGTCAGGCTTGATCAGGGCTCTCTGCAGGCTGGGCTCTGGGGCCCCAGAGAAGAAGGAGCAGTGGTGTGGGCACCAACATGTTTCTCTTGTCCTTGTGGCCCTGGGTGCACCATCTCCCCACTGTTGGGGCTTTGGGCTCCCCTGGTCTTTGTTCTGAGATCTTGGGAGAACTTTGGACTCTTTTTTTTTTTATGGCATCAATTCTCCAACTCTAAACACTCCCCCCACCCCATCAACCCCAGCTCAGCACTGGAGTAGAGTGCAGGGGTGGGGTGCCTCTGGCCCTGAAAATGGGGCAGGGTTGAGACGGGCAGTGGCTTCCCAACCTAGAGCTTTGTACGGCAAGAGGGCAGGAGGATGTAGTTTGTCTTCTCTGGACTGTAACTTCCAGTTCCCAGCACTGTGCCTGACATATAGTAGGTGCTCGGTAGATATTTTTTGGTTGTCGATACGAACAAACCATGCAACGGGAACCAAGGTCGGCTTCAGTACTCCAACTCCAAAACATTTCCTGAGCCCTTCAGTTCTCCACAGCCCTCTATTGCCATCCTTGTCCAAGCCACTGCTCTTTCTCCCTGTATCACGATGATAGCTTCTTAAGTATCTCTTGATCCTTTGATTTATTACGTACCTAGCAGCCAACGATCTTTTAAAACCGTAAATCAGATCATGCCACTTCCGAGCTTAACATCTTCCAAAGGCTTCTCATTACACTTTGAATATAATCCAAACTCCTTACGCTGGCCTGAGAGCTTCTGTACTAGCTAAGGCATGCCTCCCTCTCTGACCTCATCTTGTATTCTCTTCCAACTCACTGGGCTTTGGCCTCGCTGACTTTCTTTCTGTTTCTTGAACACAGTAAGCTTGCTATGGCCTTGGGACTTTTGCACGAGTCGTTCCCTCTTCTTGGAACACTCTTCACCCAGATTCTTTGCATGGCTGATTCCTTGCCATTCAGGTCTCCATGAATGTCACTTCCTCAGGGAGGCCCCTGGACAATCCAGCCTAGGTTTCTCCTCTGGTCACTTCCTACCCATCCCCATTTCTTTTTTTTTTTTTTTAATTTTTAATGTTTTTATTTATTTCTAGGAGAGAGAGAGACAGCGTGAGCAGGGAGGGTCAGAGAGAGAGGGAGTCACAGACTGAAACAGGCTCCAGGCTCTGAGCTGGCAGTCAGCACAGAGCCCGACGCGGGGCTCGAACCCACAAACCGCAAGATCATGACCTAAGCGAAAGTCGGACGCTCAACCGACTAAGCCACCCAGGCGCCCCACCCATCCCCATTTCTAATGGTGAGCATGGCACTTATCACCATCAACTCCCTTTTCATCTGTTCATTGGTTTCTTGTCTCCTCCCACTAGAAGTCAACTCCATGAGAACAGGGAGCCAGTCGGCTGAGTTCAATTACTGTATGCGTAATGTGTATTAATAGAGCCCTCCCTGGCCATAGAGGGCATTCAGTATATAACTTGTGCAAAGGATAGATGAATGAATGAATGGTGGTGAGGAGCTAAGGAATGGGCAAGGGAAGTTCATATCCCTTGGGAGCCTATGGTCAATTTATTATCCTATGGTCAGTTGTATCCCTCAGGAGCTACTTTATTCCTGTGGTGGCAGTGGTTGTGAGACTGGTGGGGGCCGAGACCTCCTCCAACCCTGGGGCCTAGAGGAAGCCAAAATCTTTGGGGTGCTGCAGTCTCATCAGGGGCAGTGAGGTGGGCAGGGTATATGTGCTGAATGAATATGGGTTTTCTTCACACATCTTTCTGATTTTCAGAAAATGTAATAGGCAGAAATCTGATCTTTAAGACAGAGAAGTTAGGGAATGGTTATTTGCATCGTAAAAGGAATCCTCCCTTGGTAAAAGGGAGTAGGCAGAGATTCGCTTAGCCTCTGGGAAGACTCAGGAGACCCAAGCCCGAAACCCTTAGTTTTGTTACGGGATGTTTTCAACACGGGATATTTAGAGTGTGGTCCAGATACACTTATGGATATATGAAACTTGCATTAACGTGGGATACATTCTCCTTGTAGGAATTTCTTCTTCCTGAAAATGAGACTGTGGTCTGTATTAGAAAAACCAAGTTGTTGAGACCAAGCTAGACTTGGAAAAATTGAAACAGTTCATGCCAGCTGCCTGGCTCCTTTTTTCTTTTCACTGTGAATTAATTCCTTACTTGATGTTGTTTTCCGCCCTGTGATGAGGAGGTCCTTTCTGAATATTTTCACTTGTAATGGTTCTCAAACCGGGCTCAGCAGAGCAAGGTGTTCTGTCATGAAAATTCAATAAGAGCCATCTTGTCCCAGTTAGAAGAAAAAAAATTGGTAGAATTTTCTCAACGTTAAGATTTTTCCATTATTTTTCCCCCTAAATCTTTGATGTCTGTGATTCTAGACTCTGTCAGATCTGGCAATAGCACAAAATTGTGATTTGCTTCTTTTATTTATTTATTTTTGTTATTTTAATATGTTATATTGCATTGTGTTCTCCTAAGAGTATCATTTCTTCTAGAGGCTCAGCGTAGGTCTGAGAACCGCTGTCTCAGAGACTCCATTATTGAACCTCTCCGTGCCTCAATTTTTTCCATGTCTAAGACGAGCATGACAATAATAGCATGAAGCGGTTTTACAAGGATTAGACGAGTTATTTTATGTTAAGGGCTTTGGAGAAAACTTGGCGCATAGTAAATGCTAAATCAGTGCTTGCTATTAAAATTACAAAAAGGATAGCAACTGAATTATCTTTCTGTTCTAATGTCCTATACCTTTAAAAATTCAATAATTGAGTATTTCCCATGTGCCTGGCCCTGGCTCGTGTTTCCTATCCATGGAATAAGAGACTGACATCATTTTTAAGGGCCGGTCTATCGTGCTAGAAGAAGTCCTCTGTATAAGGTGCTGATGGTGAGGAGCAAAGAAAGGGGCTGATGGTGCCCCTGTCCTCAGCAACCGGCAGGAGAACTCAGGAGGATACACTAACACACCGAGGCCATATGCAAGGGTAAAGGAGGCCTGAGTGACTGAAAGCACCCAGAGACGGGCCCTTTGCACATTTTTCCAGCTTACTTGGTTGGTGTCAAAAATTTTTTTCTTTCCAAAATTAAATAAAGGACAAAGCCTTCAGTTCCAAAAAAAAAAAAAAAATAACATTATAATGCACATAGATGCATGTAAATTTCAAAATTTCATCATCTTTTTTTCAATTGTCTTTTGTACTTTCCCCATATGCCCCATGAACATATGATCCTAAGATGTAAAACGCAGACACTGGCTTAAGGTTAGAGAGGAAATTTTGGTAGTGGTGAGAACACTGGCTACTTGAAGGGAGAAGTCAAGCAAAGAGGCCTCAAAGGTCAAATAACAGGCCAGCCCCTCACAACTGAGAATCATCCACAGCAGAATTAACTGTAACCTTTCTCATTTTCATTTCCCATTTTCAAACTATTTCGTGTGGCCTTTAATGTCCTGTAAGAAAGACATGGCAGATCATTTTATCCCTATTTTATGTTTTATATTTTATTTTAGTAGAATCTTTTAAAATTCCCCTTTTAGGGACACCTGCCTGGCTCAGTGGGTAGAGAGTGTGACTTTTGATCTCAGGGTTGCAAGTCTGAGCCCCGTTGGGTATGGAGATTACTTAAAAATAAAAAATCTTTTTTTTTTTTTTTTTTAAATTCTGAAGTTAGTTAACATACAGTGTGGTCTTGGCTTCAGGGTAGAACCCAGTGATTCATCTCTTACATATGACGTGCAGTGCTCATGCCGAAAAGTGCCTTCCTTAATGCCCCTCACTGATGTAACCCACCCCCACACCCCCATCAACACTTAGTTTGTTCTCTGTACTTAAGTCTCTTTTTAAAAAAAAATTTTTTTTTACTGATTTATTTATTTGTGTGTGAGAGAAAGACAGCATGAGCAGGGGAGGGTTAGAGAGAGAGGGAGATACAGAATCTGAAACAGGCTCCAGGCTCTGAGCTAGCTGTCAGCACAGAGCTGGACGTGGGGCTTGAACCCACGAACCGTGAGTCTAGAACCCACGAACCCATGAGATCATGACCTGAGCTGAAGTTGGATGCTTAACAGTCTGAGCCACCCAGGTGCCCCTGTACTTAAGTCTCTTACGGTTTGCCTCCCTCTCTGTTTTTATCTTATTTTTCTTTTCCTTCCCCTATGTCCATCTCTTAAGTTTCTCAAAATTCCACACATGAGTGATATCATACGATATCTTTCTCTGACTTATTTACTTTAAAAAGAAAATCTTAAAAAAAATTCCCATTTTATACATGAGGCTCCAAGAGGGTAAGTGATGATTTACCAAAGCACATAGTTTACTATTACATATGGCTGATGAGCGATGGAAACAGACTTTAATTCTTCCCCTCTCTTCCTCGTCTCAAGCTCTATCCCGGATTTAGGAACCCCAATGGGGATTTGGCGGGAAGTGAGTCGGGCTTTGAAGATCTACAATGTAGAAGGCACTGAGGAGGGAGCTGAGGTGGGACCCTGGGTGGGGAAGAAGCCGCCACGGGAGAAGAAGCCACGGGTGTGTGCGAGGGAACCACTAGCCAGGCTCTAAGGGAAGCCAGGCAAGCTGCCCTCTTCCCAGCTCTGGAGCAATGAATGGCACTCGGTTCCAAAGTCAGACTCATCTCCATTCCGGGAATTAACTCACTTCCCCTATCTGGCTATAGCATGTTTCAAACCCTTTAAGGGTTAAAGCAGCTTCCACGTGATTTTCCCGTCGCCCAGGTAACTTGGGTTGCAGCTTTGTGCAAGAAAAACGTGGGAAATAAATAAAAATCTCAAACAATTTCCCAGTACGTGGACATAGCAATGCACCCCTCTTCACCCCCACCCTCTGCAGGGAAGCCCAACCCTTTGGGTAAAAGGTGCCCGGGGGAGGGGCTCTGCCGGTCTGCAGGTGCGAGGGAGGAGCTGCCGAGTGAGAGTGGGGCAGCGGGCCGCGGGGAGAGCGCCCCTGCCTTCAGTCACCCCCTTGAGCTATAGGTGCAGCAGGTTCGCGTCGGGCCGGTGCCCCAGGAGGGGGGGAGGAGGAAACAAGTGGCTTGTGGGGAAGCAGGCCGCACACACCTGGCGCCCGGTGGAATGAAATCTTAATTAATTATTAAACTGAGTTCCCGCGGGAGGGAGCGGGGCCGTGGCGGCTGGGCGGGAATGGCAGGGTGGGGGCTGGGGGAGGGAGGAAGACTGAGGGGTGGGCGTGGGACACCGATTCAGCCCCGGGGGACCGCGGCCGGAAGGAAGCCGACCCTCCGGGCGCGGGGGTGGGGGGCGGTGGGTAATCGCTCAGAAAGAGTGGGTTTGCTGGCGCGCTAGGGGAACCCCTGGGTGAGGGTGGGCGGAGAACGCTGCAGGAGGCATCCAGGGGTGGAGGGAAGGGGCAGCGGGCGGGACGGCCCGGTCCCCTGGGGTCTTGGTCCAGAACAGAAGCCACTTGTTTTCCCAGGACTGGGGGAGGGAGCGGCCGGAGAGAGGAGGGGGCGCTCGGAGGGAGGGGCGCTGCTCGGGCTCCCCCACCCCTACCCAGCTCCTCGGAAGGGGAGTGGGCCCCAGCGCGGGGCTCTGGAGGCGGAGGGGGAGGGGGCGCCCAGACAATAGGAGCTTGTGCCTTTAAGGCGGGGAGTCCGGGAGCCGGCGGGGAGGGGACTTCTGGATCCGGGGTAGAGGGCGGCTGCGCTGGCCAGCTAGGAGGGGGCGCGGGCCGGGCGGACTGCGGACGGCGGGAGGGACGGCCGGGACGCGCGGGCACGGAGCAGGACCGCGGGACGGCCGGCCTCCCGGCCGGAGCCCGCGGCAGTGGCGGGGCGGGGGCCCGGGGGAGGCGCGGAGCCGGGCAGGCAGGTGAGCCCGCGCGGAGGAGCGGTGGGGGGAGCGGCGGCGCCGGGCGCTCGGGTCTGGGGGGGGGGGCGGCGTGAAGACTCCCGCGGGGCATCGGAGAGTGAGGGGTTTTTGTTGGGGCACAGAAGCGTGTGTTGGGGAGTCTCGATAATGTTTGGAGGCGAGTCTGAGGCCATTGGGACTGGACTGAGAAATCCGGGAGGAGATGGGGGGCTCAAGGCTCCCACCCTCACCCCTTTCCTCCACCCGAAGCGAGTGCTAGGTTTGCTGGGACTAGGGGAAAGGCATGTGTTGGGGGAGGGGCTGGCCGAGGTTTTCGCAGAGGGGCTGTGGGGTGAGTTACCGAATTTGGGGTAGACTGATTGTGTTTAGGGGAGGAGGGCAGTCTGGGTGGCGGGATGGATGCCCTCTGCCTGCAGGAGTTCCCCCCCACTCCCCTAACCCCAGAGCTGGGCGATGAAAAGGGTGGTGTCAAGGCCCGCTGCAGGGGGTCAAGGGGGGGGCAGACTTTATTCTGAACAAGGCCTGACTGAAAACATAGAAGTGGAATCCTGAGGTGGAGACTCTTACCCCCTCCCCTCCCCTTACCAGAACACCCCTGTGAGATGGAAAAATCTGGTGGAGGTTGTGTGCTTGGGTGTGGAAGTGAGAGCCTTCTGCAGTCTTTAGGGAGACTGAAGGCTGGGGAAGCGAGGCCAAGGCAGTCCTGGACCTCCAGATTCAGGCCTTGGGGGAGGCTTGTCTACATCTGGAGAGGCCTGGAATTGAGGCCCACTTCCCAGCACGGTGGGCGGTGTTGGTACTGAAGGGCCCTGCCTGGGCAGCGCCTTCTACCATGAATTTTCTGAAGTCACTTTAAATCCCATGGAGCCTCCTTCTGCCAAGGAGGGCAGGGGTAGGGACAGACAGAGGTGGCCAGGAAGAGGGTTTGGGCAAAGCAGTGGGCAGAGCTTTCCTTGGGGCTGGGCCTTGGCCTGCTTCAGACTCTGGGTCTTAGGCTGGAGAATCAGGGTTGGGAGGGACTTGAGGTCTGGGAGGCACTGGGCCTCCAGCTGCCAAGCTGAATGGATGTGGCTGTGGCTGTGGGAGCTGGTGATGTCTGGAGCAGCCCATCTGTGAGAGAGAGCAAAGGACCAGGACCCAGGGGTGGAAAAGGTTGGAGGCAGTGGTTTAGGAGCCTGTCCCTGGGGAAGAGAGAGGTGGTCTGTGGTTCAGAGTGACGGATTATTTCTGGACAATGAAGGTTCGGGGACCATATAGGGAAGTTTTGTGGCTTTGATCAGTGCCCTCCCCTGTTCCTTGTCGTACCAGCCTAGTCTGGGTGGGTGCCAGGAGTGCTAGGAACCTGGTGAGTTTTCCAAGGTGGGCAGTGCTTGGGTTGGAGTCCCAGGTGGGATGGTTACAGTCAGTTGGACAATCACATAGCTCTGAAGCTATCCCTTTGGGGGGGTCAGAGTGTTCTGGGGACGGTCATGCATTCTCTTGGACGGTGTCTGCCCCTTCCTCTGTGGGTATGAGCCAGATGCTAGGACGTGCTTCCAGGAGGCTGGGAACATAGCCAGAAACAGGTCCTTTGGGAACAGAGGTCTGGGCCATTTGGAGGGGGGAGGAATGGTTAATACAGGGCAGGGGACTGGCAAGTAGGAGGAGCCTGAAGCAAAATGTCATGGTGGGGGTAATGGGAAATCTGCTCACTCTGGGCTCCGTCTCCAGCAGTTCTGGGGACCAACAGTGAAGGACATGGGGACTGATAGAACCAGGTGTTTGACTGGCTGGGGAGATGTGTGTTCTTGATTCTGGCTCTTCTGTCTTTCCGTTTCTTGGACACTGGCAGAGATTTGGGTTCAAAGTGGTGTAGGATGGGGGAGAAGAACTCATAACTTATCAAGTGTGTGCTATGTGACAGACACTGTTGGATTTTTTTTTTTTCACAACTATTACTATTCCCATTTTACAGATGAAGAAACTGATGCAGGGAGATAGTAACTTGTTCAAGGCTGTGTAGCTAGCATGTAACTACCCTAAGGTTTGAAGCCTAGTCTTGCTTCAAAGGTCATGCTTCTAGGGGTGCTTGGGTAGCTCAGTCGGTTAAGCGTCCGACTTCGGCTCAGGTCACGATCTCACAGTTCATGGTTTGGAGCCCCGCGTCGGGCTCTGTGCTGACGGCGAGCTCAGAGCCTGGAGCCTGTTTCAGATTCTTTTTTTTTTTTTGATGTTTTATTTATTTCTAGGAGAGAGAGAGAGACAGCGTGAGTAGGGAAGGGTCAGAGAGAGAGGGAGTCACAGACTGAAACAGGCTCCAGGCTCTGAGCTGGCAGTCAGCACAGAGCCCGACGCGGGGCTCGAACCCATGAACCGCGAGATCATGACCTAAGGGAAAGTCAGACGCTTAACCGACTAAGCCACTCAGGCGCCCCGCCTGTTTCAGATTCTTTATCTTCCTCTCTCTCTGACCCTCCCCTGTTCATGCTGTCTCTCTCTTCAGAAATAAATAAAACATTAAAAAATTTTAAAAAATAAACAAAAGATAATGTTTCTAATGAAGTATTTTGAAGAACCAGGCTTCCTTTGGTGACTTTTTCCAAATGCCAACCTGACCCACAGCCTTGGATTTCTGATCTGTCTTTCCAGAGGGTGCTGTTGGTGATGTTAGAATGGCACGCTACTCTGTGGGATATGGGAGAATGGATGCTGAGAGAGGTTGGCTGAGGGTGAAGCAAGGATGTGGGTCTCCAGCATGCAGTGAGGTCCCCAGTCTGCCTTCTGTTCAGTGGGCTTCTGGGTGTCTGTTCAAGTGCTATTGTCTACCTCGAGCAGCTGATCCTGTGGGCATTCTCCCCTGGTGTCCCCTAGTGAGGACAAATGTCAAGGCTGCTAGCTCTGAAGGTTTAAATACAAGGAGTCCCAGGGTGCCTTGTGAACATGGAGGAGTGTGGCTCTCGTAGGGAGACAGGCATTTGTGGATGACCATGCTGTCATCCACGCTTTTTCTTGAGCTGCGCTCAGCTCAGAGACACTTTGAGGGTGTTGTCATGGAGTCCTTCCCACCCCAGTTCAAGGCACTACCCTCCAGGAGACCTGAGGTCTGAGACTGATTTGGTGGCCTGGGATCTCTATAACTTGACCAGCTGTGTAAAACTGCTGTGGACTTTGTTTTCTTTCCTTTTCTCCCCCCCTGTCAAATCCGTGCGCAAGGTGGCCATAGGAGCAGCTTCACAGGACTTTGGTGAAGATCAGATGGAATTAGGTATGTGAAAGGGACCTTGAAGAGCTTAAAGCAAAGAGAAAGTATTATCCACCCAGCCACTCTAGGAACACTTATTTAGACTCAACTAGGTGTTTGCAGATACAGCAGGGAGCGAAATGGGCCCAAATCCCTGCCTTCATGAGGCTGACTTTCCAGTGAGGAGAGACAATGAGCAAATAAGGAAAATATATAGAATGGCAGTTGCTGATAAGAGCTGTGGAGAAAAATAAAGCATGAAGCTGGGAAGAAAGATAGGGAGAGCCGGGAAAGAGGGTTGCTATTTTAATAGAACGGTCAGGGAAAGACTCACTGATAAGGGGACATTTGAGCTGTGACCTGGGGGAGCTCTTGTTTCTGGCAGCGGGCACCGCAGTCCCAGGCGGGCCCATGCATGCTGTGTTGGGGACCAGCAAGGAGGCTAATAGAACTGGAGTGCAGTGAGAAAGATGAAGAATCACAGCATTAACACTCTTTATTATTATTACACAGTAGCTGCTTTATGCCAATGTCCTTGAGCTTTCACTCCTGTATTTTCAATATACGTTTTTTGAGTCCTTACTGTGGGCCAGGCTCAGTACTTGGTGCTGGGGCTAAGGTGCTGGGCAAAACAGTACAGTCCCTGCCCTCACGGAGTTTATAGTGACAGGGATGGGGACCCATGAACCAGGGGCAATTTAATTGTGATATATACTATGGAGGAAATATACAGAGGGTAAACACGGGGCCAAATTTAGTGTGGGTGCGGGGAGCTGGGACATCTTCCCTGAGGAAGTTCCATCTAAGCTGTGACCCGAGGAAGAAGTTGAATTTGGCTTGGTGAAGTGTGCATGGTGTGAGTGTGATGAGGAACAATGTGGAAAGAGATTCTCTTTTGTATAGAGGTCACCGATTGGCAGCTCACAGGCTGAATTCATTCCATAGACGTGATTTATTTGGCTGGCAGTGTTGAAAAATGTGAGTTACTTGCCAGCATTTGAAACTCAGGAGATGTCACGTTAAAATGTACATTTTTTTCAGCTTCTGTTGAAACTCAGAAGATCAGGCTCTGCTGGGATGCCCGTGCCAGCTATGTACTGGTGTTGAGTGCTGCCTGCCCTGGCGCTCAGGGGTGGACTTTTCAGTTCCTCCCAGATCTCCGTTGCTTATTGATGCAGGCGCATACGCTTGTAACCACCCAGTAATCAGTGTTTTTTAGGCAAGAGGTGAATGTTGAAGCGTACCTCTTTGGAGTCTGGCAGATCTAGGTTAGAATCTTGGTTTGCACACCTCTGTGGCTGCTTGATCTAGGGCGAGTTACCTACCTGCTTCTGTCTCAGTTTCCTCACCTATTGAATGGGGATCCCATCGTCTTCCACCATAATTTTATGTGAGTGGTGGTATTGGAAGTGCTTAGCTTGACTGTGGAAGTACTCGGTTTATGGTAGCTACTGGTGGTGGTAGGCTGTGATGGCGGTGTTAATACTAACTCATTTCTTTCTCTCGGCAGCATGTCCTGGTTTAGTGGTCTCCTGGTCCCCAAGGTGGATGAACGGAAAACAGCCTGGGGTGAACGCAATGGGCAGAAGCGTCCACGCCGTGGGACTCGGACCAGTGGCTTCTGTACGCCCCGCTATATGAGCTGCCTCCGGGATGCACAGCCCCCCAGCCCCACCCCTGCAGCTCCCCCTCGGTGCCCCTGGCAGGATGAGACCTTCATCCGGAGAGGTGGCCCAGGCAAGGAGCTGGGGCTGCGGGCGGTGGCCCTGGGCTTTGAGGACACTGAGGCAATGGCAGCGGTCAGGGCAGCCGAGGTGGCACCTGATGTGGCAGCCAGGGGTAGGCGGTCCTGCTGGCGCCGTCTGGCCCAGGTGTTCCAGTCCAAGCAGTTCCGCTCGGCCAAGCTGGAGCGCCTGTACCAGCGGTACTTCTTTCAGATGAACCAGAGCAGCCTGACTCTGCTGATGGCAGTGCTGGTGCTGCTGACGGCTGTGCTGCTAGCCTTTCATGCCGCGCCTGCCCGCCCTCAGCCTGCCTATGTGGCCCTGCTGGCCTGTGCCGCCACCCTCTTTGTGGCGCTCATGGTGGTGTGTAACCGGCACAGCTTCCGCCAGGACTCCATGTGGGTGGTGAGCTACGTGGTGCTGGGCATCCTAGCAGCTGTGCTGATTGGGGGTGCCCTGGCAGCCAACCCCCGCAGCCCCTCTGTGGGCCTCTGGTGCCCTGTGTTTTTTGTCTACATCACCTACACGCTCCTGCCTATCCGCATGCGGGCGGCTGTCTTCAGTGGCCTGGGCCTCTCCACCCTGCATCTGATCTTGGCCTGGCAGCTCAACCATGGTGATGCCTTCCTCTGGAAGCAGGTAGGTAGTCAGGAAGCAGGCATAAGATAGTGCTTAGGGGCACCAGGCCGGGAATGAGAAGGGGTCTGGTAATCGAGGGTGGGTGGGGACTGGGTGCAGAGATGTCTGGTTGTGTCCAAGAGGAAGGGCAGTTGATGGGAGGTGAGGTTTCAGGCGTCAGCTCCATCTGGGATCTGGAACAGAGGGCACTGCTGAGGAGAGGGAGGGCCCTAGGACCCAGCTGCACTCTGTCACCATGGGCCACAGTCTACAGCTCTTTGGTCTGAGGCCCCTGCAATAGTGTAGCCTATAGACCTGATGTAGGGCTGGAGAGGGGAATGTGATGTTTAGTCCCAGGGCAGGGGCGGGGTTGAGAGAGCAGTGTTGGCACACCTCTGGCCCCAAGTTGATACATAAGACTCAGGCCTTGGTGCCATCCCTGAAAAGCAGCTCCAAGTGGTGATCTCGAGGCATCTGCGGGGTTTGGATGGAGTTAGCAAGAGAGGAGTTGCTTCTCTCCTAGACCAAAGCAGTCTCTGAGAGGACAGGGAGGGTGATGAGTAGGCTTCATTTTCTCCTGGGCTGGGAGTGATTTGAGTGGGATTGGGCAGTAGAGAAGAAGGGCACCAGGGTCTGATCTACCCTCTGCCCACTGAGCACCGGGGGTCTGGCAGCCCTGCTTGAGGTTCTCTGCCCATGCCAGCTACTGCATCCAGGTTCTGAGTGGTGTGTGGGGTGGGGCTTGACAGCATGGTGTTGAGTGAGAAAGAAGGGTTGGCTCTGGGCAGATGTTGTTGTCCAACGGGCTGGGTTCTTTTCTGCGAGCTCTTAGACAGCTAACCTTACTTCTCCCAGCCTTCTTCCCGGTTTGCAAACGTGGGATAAAAATAGTATCCACCTCATGATGTTGCTGTTGGGTCTCCACCCTCTCCCAGAGTGGAGTGGAACCTGGCGGGGCAGGGTTCTCACCTGGGGGCAGGGAGGGGTGGGAGCGCTGTAGGGGATGGAACCCAGGGAAGGAAGGGCCCTCCCAGAAGTCCTCTTCAGAGAGACAGGAGCACGGGGAGTCGCCATCTCGGGTCATTCCCCTGACCAGGGAGCAGAGACCAGGACATCTTGCCCAGCTGGTCCTTCAGGGGCTGCTCTAGACCCGGCCCCTAACCAACACACCTCATGGTCCCTGTGCTGGCACCCTGATTTTGAGGGTGCTATCCTCTGTCTTGCTCAAGGTTTAATTAAGGTAGTTGGCCTCTGCCTTGCCTAGTGTTTGTGGCCTGTAGCCCACCCTAGCCCCACCCACAAAGAGGAAGTTGCCTGGGGCTCCCAGGGTGAGAAGCTGGGTGCTCTGGCATGATGCCCTTCTCCACCCAGCTTGTGCTCTGGAACAGAACGTACCTTTTTAAAAGTAACTTTATAGCCCATTTGTTTGTGGAGCATGCGCCCACAGGGTAGTCAGACCTCTTAAAGGGCCAGGGTCTTTCTGCCTTTACTAGCCCCCCACTTCTCACCAGGTAGCTGTTGCCCTGGGCTTTGGAGTTGGACTACCCTCCTGGGGAAGGAGGAGCTTGGAGGTGGTGACTTTACCCCCACCTCCTCTCTGGCTGGCCAGGGCTGGGTGGATATCTCTTCTCTGCTCTCAGCTGGCATGGTGCCCAGAGCCAGGCCCAGGGCTTGATTGGGGAGGTACAGCCGCATGGAGGCCAGGTCTCTGCCAGCCTCCTGCCTCCCCAGGGGGACCTAGCTACAGCCTTACCCAGAAGGTCTCAGCAGGCACATTCTTGGGGGGGAGTGGAGGAAGTCACCCTGCCCCTGTGCCATTCCTTGGAGCCAGGGTTGCCCATACCCCTTTTCTGAACTAAGAAGGATTCCCTGTGTTCACTTGGCCTATGGGTGTCTGGATGGTGTGGGGCTATGGCCTCCTTTCTAGGCTCCTTGGGCAGCCCCTTTCCAGATCCAGCCCTGCTCATGTTCATAGGAAGGAGGCTTCGTTTTCCTCTGACCCACTCGTTCAGACACATTGAGCAGTTTCACCCAGTGACCCTGGCCCAGCCCGGAGTCTCCTCTAGTACCCTGGCATCCATTTTTTCTCACAGTGGGATAGGGGTCTGTGTACAGATCTATTTTAGTCTCTCGTCCCCCTTCCCCTTCCCTCCACCATGACTCACTTTTTCCTCTTGGGCTCCTGGGGCCAGGAAGGGAAGTTGCCTGGTTTACCCCCCCCTACTCTTCTCCCCCACTGGGGGCTATTCTTAGAAACCCCTGAGGGAGATAATGTGCCCCCCTCTTCACCCCTGCTGCTGGGAGGGGGGCCTTGTGAGCTGGACTGGGAAGGAAAGCTGCGAGGCCAGTCCTAGAGGGTCAGAGCTAGAAATAGCTGGGGGCTTGCTGAACCTCCCCCTCTATTTCACCTAGGAAAAATGAAGCTGAGGTCCCAGAGATGAACTGACCTGCCCAAGTTTGCAGGAGTGGTTCTGGTTCTGGGCAAAGCCCACAATTTCTTGCTTCCAGTTGGTGCTCTTTTCCTTCCTTCTCCCCAAACCAGAGCCCTGCCCCAGCCAACTCTGGGGTGGAGCCACAAGTGCCAGGTTAACCCCTGAATTTCCAGAAACACCAAGGCCAGGTTTTATTAGACTTGCTCTCCAGTCAGTGCCACCGATACTGATTGAGGGTTGATCACCCTGAGATCAGGGTCCTCGGGCATGGGGCCTGGCTGTGCCAAGTATCAAGGGTGCTGGGCATGGTGGCAACCCTTCCTAGTTAGGAATGGTTTTTCATGATAGTACAATTGATGATTCCCAAGCCTGGGCTCCGAGGCTGGGCCTCAAGAGCTTGGGTCTGTGGAGTAAGTAGGAATCTTGGAAATCTGGAATGTACCAGCAGTAGGGTTTGGACAGAGGCTTTGGAGTCTGACTGTCCTGGATTCACGTCCCACACCAGGCACTATTAGCTGTGTGATCTTGGCAAGTTACTTAGTTTCTCTGTGCTTGAATACCTCACCTTTAAAATGAGATAGTTTTATTTCATAGAGTTGGAAATCCATTAGTTACTGTATAGGAGGCAGTCACAGAAGTCAGGCATATTGGAGGCAGCCAACAAATTAGCTTCAATAATGATAATTATTATTAGTATATCAAGTTATGTTGGAGCAGAGAGGAACCTTAGAAATCTTCTTATTGTCCCTCTCCAGTTCTAGATGAGCAAACAGGCCCAGAGAGATGAGATGACTTGTCCTGGGCATTCACAGGAGGATATAGAGCTCGAGTCTCCTGGGTGTGGTCCTGTGAGGAGAACCATATGCAGAAGGAGCAGCATTTGTCTTTTGTTTGGGCCGATTCTGGGGCAGGAAGTCATAGTGTGTGGGGCCCCGGCCCCATGACCCACCTTGCCCTGGTCGGTGCTTCTGCTCCTAGGAGTTGTGAGAAGCTCTCATTTCTGGCTGTGGAGTGATCCAGGCGGGGGGCTGGAGTCCTGTGGGAGCAGGGGGAGATGTATTACAGGGGTGGGGACAGCTTGGGGACAGACGGGGCACAGGATCCTGGCTTCCTCCCCGAAGGAATGCACAAAGAGCATAGCAAGTTGCACCTGTGCGCAGGTGGGGGTTGGTCACCCTTCTGCCTCTGCCATCCTCTTGCAGCTTGGTGCCAACATGCTGCTGTTCCTCTGCACCAATGTCATCGGCATCTGTACACACTACCCGGCTGAAGTGTCTCAGCGCCAGGCCTTTCAGGAGACCCGTGGTTACATCCAGGCCCGGCTGCACCTGCAGCATGAGAATCGGCAGCAGGTGGGGCTGCTCTCCCTGTCCAAGGCCTCCCCCCAAATAACCTGTACACTGGGTCTGCTGCCTTGTACAACTGCATGGAATAAGTCTGAATGGTTCCCCCTGCTTGTGCACCACACAGGCCTTGTGACACTGGGGTTCCTGTCCTGTCTGAGGGTGGGAGGGGGTAGATGGGAGCATGAGTGAGGGGTTGCATAGGGGTGGTCAGAGAGGGCTGGGAGGTATATCTGCTGTAGGCTCTAAAAGGGGAGGCCCAGAAGGGAAGCTCAGGTCTCCAGAGGGGTCTGGGAGGGTTCTGGGGTTATGGAGGCACAGGAGGGATTACAGTGTGAGGCCAAGAAGATAGTGGTGCCCTGTTGAAACCACTGGTCTAGGAACGGCTGCTGCTGTCGGTATTGCCCCAGCATGTTGCCATGGAGATGAAAGAAGATATCAACACAAAGAAAGAAGATATGATGTTCCATAAGATCTACATCCAGAAGCATGACAATGTCAGGTAGGGTTGGGGCTGGGAGGATATCAGGAGGAATGGGGGACCTGGGAGTCTTTGAGGGCCACATGGCCCTTCCATCTTCTGCCATTGTCCACAGCATCCTGTTTGCAGACATTGAAGGCTTCACCAGCCTGGCGTCTCAGTGCACTGCGCAGGAGCTGGTCATGACCCTGAATGAGCTCTTTGCCCGGTTTGACAAACTGGCTGCGGTGAGGGTGCTGGGGCTGGGGGCAGGGCTGGATGTGGTGAGAACATAGTCTCATTGGAACGGTCTGGGGCGGTGGGAGTAGATGGTGACTCAGTGAGGGTGCTGGGTGGGCACGAGAGTGAGAGTGACTCTCTCCAACTCACTCCCCTTTAGGAAAATCATTGCCTGAGGATCAAGATCTTAGGGGACTGTTACTACTGTGTGTCGGGGCTGCCAGAGGCCCGAGCAGACCATGCCCACTGCTGTGTGGAGATGGGGGTGGACATGATCGAGGCCATCTCGTAAGCAGTGCCCCTCCCAGGTTTCCTGGAACTGAGGGTGCCCCTGCTGGCTCCCACCCTTTGATGTGTCCTTGGGATTTTTTTCTCAGTTTTGGTTGTTTCTCCGTCTCGGAGATCCATCACCTGGGAGGGGAACGGATCTTTCTTCAGCCTGTGCACTTTAGATGCCAGCCAGCCAGGCAGTGTAGGGGAGCCATGGTGGGGGGATTTGGGCTGGAGAGAATGCTAGCTGAGCAGGCCTGAGGGGAGAATAGTGACTCCTCCCTTTCTAGCTCAATTCCACAGGATGCTGGTGAACACAGTTCTTAAACAGTTGTCCTTGAGACCCAAGCAGCCTTTTGCCCATGTCCAGCGAAGGCTGTGCTCTCATGTCCCGCCTGTCCCTACCTGCTTGGCTCTGAGGGGAGTGAAGGGCCCGAGTTCTGGGCTGGGAATGGGGATGACTGTGCCAGAAGCTGAGCTGGAGCCGCCTCCTCCCAGGCTGGTGCGTGAGGTGACAGGTGTGAACGTGAACATGCGCGTGGGCATCCACAGCGGGCGTGTACACTGTGGCGTCCTTGGCCTGCGGAAATGGCAATTCGATGTGTGGTCCAATGACGTGACTCTGGCCAACCACATGGAGGCGGGGGGCCGGGCCGGGTGAGTGTGGGGTCCAGGTGGTGAGGGATGGGAGTGAGGTGGGCCAGCCCAGGTCTCACCCTCCTGTTCCCTCACAGCCGCATCCATATCACTCGGGCCACACTGCAGTACCTGAATGGGGACTACGAGGTGGAGCCAGGTCGTGGTGGTGAGCGTAACGCCTACCTCAAGGAGCAGCACATTGAGACCTTCCTCATCCTGGGAGCCAGCCAGAAACGGGTCAGTCCAGGTGGGGGGTGGGGGCAGGCAGGGAGAAGGGCAAATGCGGGGAGCAAACAGACATCTCCGGGAACCTCTTCTGATCCTGTGCCTGTGCCTCCTGCACAGAAAGAAGAGAAGGCCATGCTGGCCAAGCTGCAGCGTACGCGGGCCAACTCCATGGAAGGGCTGATGCCGCGCTGGGTGCCTGAGCGCGCCTTCTCCCGGACCAAGGACTCCAAGGCTTTCCGCCAGATGGTGAGGGGCCCACAGCACTAGGACCTGAGGCCTCACTTTCCTAACAGGCTGTTTCCCCCTCCCCTTTTTGGCCTTCCTTGTTGTGGCTCATACATCTCCGTGTATGACTTCTGGTGCTGGGGGCAGGAGGGATAACTTCATACCAGGGGTTCCAAGCCCCTCAAAGTGCATGGGGGGAACACTCAGCACAGTGTCGGGGCTGGGGAAGGGATTGTGGAGGTGAAGGTGGTCTGCCCTTCACCCCATTGCACACTTTGTCCCTTTCTCCAGGGCATTGATGATTCCAGCAAAGACAAGTAAGTCAGGTTATCGAGGAGGGAGGAAAGGGAGGGAGAAGGCATTTGCACCCTGGGACAGGGCTGCGGGAGAGCCAAGATCCTCCTTTTTCCTGGGCCATAAGTGTGTCATGTGGGAGTAGGTGCCACACAGCTACACTCCATTCTTTGGGTGCTGCCCATGCCCCTCCTTTCTCATTGCCTCTCACGTGGCATTGCTCATGCCCCTGGTGAAGCCATGTCCCCTGTCCTCAGCCGGGGTGCCCAAGATGCCCTGAACCCTGAGGACGAGGTAGATGAGTTCCTGGGCCGTGCCATTGATGCCCGCAGCATCGATCAACTGCGGAAGGACCATGTGCGCCGCTTTCTGCTCACCTTCCAGAGAGAGGATCTTGAAAAGAAGGTTTGCCCCCAAAGGCTAAGGGCAAAGGGGGATGAGGGCTGGGGAATGAGGGGAGGTCCAGAAGGGGAGGCTGAGCACAACTGAGGGAACAGAAGGGTTTTTGGTGCTTGGGGGGTGACCACAGGGCACAGGGGGATTCCTATTAATTGGGCCACTGCTTCCCCCTACTTGAGGCCCCTGGCAGTGCCCTGCCTCCCCCAGGGCAGAGCCCAGCACCCAGCTCAGCCTCTTCTCCCTCAGTACTCACGGAAGGTGGACCCCCGCTTCGGAGCCTACGTAGCCTGTGCGCTGTTGGTCTTCTGCTTCATCTGCTTTATCCAACTCCTCGTTTTTCCACAGTGAGAGCCCTCCCCCTCCTTGCTCTGTTTCTTTTCCCTCCACCACTTCCCACAACCTTTTTGTTTTATTTATTTTTGAGAGATAGAGAGAGAGAGAGAGAGAGACCGTGTGAGCAGGGGAGGGTCAGAGAGAGAGGGAGACACAGAATCCAAAGACAGGCTCCAGACTCTGAGCTAGCTATCAGCACAGAGCCCAATGTGGGGCTCGAAACCACGAATCGTGAGATCATGACCTGAGCTGAAGTCGGACGCTTAACCGACTGAGCCACCTAGGCGCCCCTCCCAGAACCTTCTTAAACACCCATGCAAGCTCACAGTCCTGGGAGCCTTGGGAGTGGGACAGGATGCCCGGAACTTCCAGAGTAACATTTTCCCTGGCTCTCTTCTGCCCCAGCTCAACCCTGATGCTTGGGATCTATGCCGGTATCTTCCTGCTGTTGCTGATCACTGTGCTGACCTGTGCCGTGTACTCCTGTGGCTCTGTATGTTGAGGGTTCTTCCACGGCTGGTTGGGGAGGGCAGGATGGGCCGGGGTGGTGAGGAATCATGTGGGGAGAGGGAAGAGAAGGCCAGGCCGTTCTGGGCCCCATCCCTGGTTGGCCTTACCCCTTGGCTGACACAGTCTCTAACTCTCGGTCTCTTGCCTGTCTGCAGCTCTTCCCCAAGGCCCTGCAACGCCTTTCCCGCAGCATTGTCCGTTCTCGGGCACACAGCACTGTGGTTGGCATCTTTTCAGTCTTGCTTGTGTTCACCTCTGCCATCGCCAACATGGTAAAGGTCCAATGGGGATTCTTCTACTCTGATCCTCTATGCCGGGCACTGACTGCTCTGGGCTCTGGGGGTAGAGAGAGGAATAAGACCCATTCATTTCCTGCCCTCCAAGAGCTTGTTATCCCAAAGGAGGGGGTGAGGTTAACTCTAGTCCCTCCTTTTCCTTGCTCTCCCCATCTCCTGTCATCCCTCAGTGAGAGCTTTGACCTCCAGGGTATAAGACACTGGGGCATGGCCCTCGTAGCCCCTCTTCTCCGTGCTTACTGTGATATGCCTCCCCCAACTTTTGCAGTTCACCTGTAACCACACTCCCATACGGACTTGTGCAGCCCGGATGCTGAATGTAACACCCGCTGACATCACTGCCTGCCACCTGCAGCAGCTCAATTACTCTCTGGGCCTGGATGCTCCCCTGTGTGAGGGCACCGCACCCACTTGCAGCTTCCCTGAGGTGTCCAAGCCGTGCTCAGGCGGGACGGGGGTGGGGTTCTTGATCAGTACTAGTTATTGACTCTCCAGGCCTGCTGATGTGCAGTGGGGACCCAGGATCTCACCAGAGTCCCTACTGGAGGAGCATCCACGGGTCCTGGTGTGGTGTGGGGCTGGCCGTGGAGGGTGAAGTAGGTTTGGGTTTGAGGTTGTGGAGGAGAACTTAGGTCAGGCAGGGGAGTGCAGGGCTCTTCCTGAATGGGGTGGGAGAGGGCATGACTTCTGTCTTCATTCAACACCACTTCTGCCATTGCTCCCCAGTACTTCGTTGGGAACATGTTGCTGAGTCTGTTGGCCAGCTCTGTCTTCCTGCACATTAGTAGCATCGGGAAGTTGGCAATGATCTTTGTCCTCGGGCTCATCTATTTGGTGCTGCTTCTGCTGGGCCCACCAGCCACCATCTTTGACAACTATGACCTGCTGC
The DNA here is from genome assembly GCA_017311185.1 of Proteles cristata cristata. Taxonomy (NCBI): domain Eukaryota; kingdom Metazoa; phylum Chordata; class Mammalia; order Carnivora; family Hyaenidae; genus Proteles; species Proteles cristata. The sequence continues at coordinate 2,057,056 of JAESUZ010000312.1, forward strand.
TTGGTGTCCATGGCTTGTGAGTTTATCCTCAGCCCCTTTAATCCCCTACAAGCTTCCTGATCCTGCTGGGTCACTATGATTTTTCTGGTGCCCAGGCCTCTTGTGCCCTTGGAATGCCACCACTCACTCCTCACCTCTGGGGGGAAAGGAGGCAGTAGAGGAGCTCCCAGCATATGACCCCTAACAGTCACCCTGAGGAAACTCCAGGCTTGGGAAGTCCTTGTGTCTTTAGGCTAGACGTTTATTTATTTATTTATTATTTTTTTAAATGTTTTATTTATTTCTGAGAGTGTGAGGAGGGGAGGGTCAGAGAGAGAGGGAGACATAGAATCTGAAACAGGCTCCAGGCTCCGAGCTGGCTGTCAGCACAGAGCCCGACGCGGGGCTCGAACCCACGAACCACGAGATCATGACCTGAGCCACCCAGGCGCCCCTAGGCTAGACATTTAAAGAATTCCTTCTCTCATTCGGATGGTACTTTCATACCCATTCTCTTAACCACCTGTAGGCCACACAGCTGCTTGGTGGCAGAGCCCTGGCTAGGAACCAAAACTTCTGATTCCTGTTTAAGGGCTTTGTTTGGGACACCACATTAGCTTTTCCTCTGCAAACCTGATCCCATAGCTTTGTGTAGCAGGAAAAGCCTCTGGAGTCCACTGGGTTTGAATCCCACTCTGCTGTTCGGTAGCTGTGTGACCTTAGGCAGTTGAGCCTCAGTTTCCTCATCTGTAAAATGGCAGTGACACCTAGATCATAGGTGGTTGTAGAGATTATAGTGACATTTATTGAAGCCTTACTCCATGCCAGGAGCCATGCTAGACCTTTTGTGTGCAGTATTTAGATCTTGTCCCTCTTTTACTGATGAGGAAACAGACCTAGAGTTAAACATCTTGTTCCACAGGAGAAACTCAACAGAGGACCATGGGGGAGGAGAAGGGGAAAAATAGTTGGGGAGAGGGAGGGAGGCAAACCATGAGAGACTCTTGAATGCTGAGAACACACTGAGGGCTGATGGGGGTGGAGGGGGGAGGGGAATGGGGGTGATGGGCATGGAGGAAGGCACTTGTTAGGATGAGCACTGGGTGTTATATGGAAACCAACCTGACAACTGCCCCTACCCAGCAACCCAAGAAGAACTGATGACTTTGTCTCTTGTATCTTCCTGCCAGGGCTTCTTCCAATGAGACCTTCGATGGGCTGGACTGGTAAGTGAGGGCTCTGGGGCAGGGCAGGGCTGCCACATGCCTCTTTCAGACACTGAATTTGCCTCTGTTTACCCTCAGCCCAGCTGCAGGGAGGGTGGCACTCAAATACATGACCCCCGTGATTCTGCTGGTGTTTGCTCTAGCACTGTATCTGCATGCCCAGCAGGTGGAATCAACTGCTCGTCTGGACTTCCTCTGGAAACTTCAGGTGACCTAGTGGGCCTCTGGGGGAGGGGGAGGATCCTGGGGGCAGAACCTGGGCCAAGCCAGAAATGCATCTTGTTAGCTGACCAAGGCTCAGGCCGCCCCAAGCCCACCCTGGTCCCAAGCCTTCTATGTGCCCATCCCCTAACTCCTGCTTCATTCTGCCCCTGTCCCTTTCAGGCCTTTGCCTGTTTTTTAGGCCTCATCTGTCCATGCCTTCCTTCTTCCCTGTGATTCCCTCTGGTGCCCATCTCCAGGCACTGGCCACTGCACCTACCTCTTGTGAATGTTGGGCAATGAGTGATGGGTGTGGTGTCCACAGGCAACAGGAGAGAAGGAGGAGATGGAGGAGCTCCAGGCATACAACCGAAGGCTGCTGCATAACATTCTGCCCAAGGACGTGGCTGCCCACTTCCTGGCCCGGGAGCGCCGGAATGATGAGCTCTACTATCAGTCGTGTGAGTGTGTGGCTGTCATGTTTGCCTCCATTGCCAACTTTTCTGAGTTCTATGTGGAGCTGGAGGCAAACAATGAGGGCGTCGAGTGCCTGCGGCTGCTCAACGAAATCATCGCTGACTTTGATGAGGTACTTATCTGGTTGGTTGGTGCTGGCAGAGCACCTAGGGGAGACTAGCCGGACTAAAGCAATGGAGAGAACTTTGGATGGGAAGGCCAGCATTGGAGGCATGGCTGGATTGGGAGGAGGAAGGGAGGTTTGATGGGACCCAGAGATGTCAGGGTAGGAGTAAGGGTGGGTACAGCAGAAACAAGGACAAAGACCCTTGTTGGCCAAGGCAGCAAGGTCGCCCCCAGTGGGGCGGGGTCATCACTGCTGGGGAGCAAAGGGAGTGAGGACCTGTGGAGAGGACAAGATAGGTACCAGGTGGATGTTACTGAATAAGAAGGCAGTGAACTGGACAGAAACCCTTGAGCCCAAGTAGGCAAGATGGGCCCCTCAATAGAGAAAATGGAAGGAAACGTGAGGAAGTGTCCTGACTATCCAGGTCAGGAATGGGTCATTCCTTTACTGTTCTTGAGGAAAGTTACTTCCCTCTGGCACTCAGTTTCCCAAAAAATGAGGTTAGAATAATTGACAGCTAATGCCCATTCTGTGGTTCTGGATTCTGTGAGCAAGCTTTGGAAGTTGACCCAAAGCTGTATACTTGAGTCTTGGCCTGGGGTTCTGATGGCTGCCTTGTAAAGGAGGCCTGTTTTCCAGGTTCCTCAGTCCGGCATTGAGAATAATTGGAAGGTGGGACTTACTCACTAAAAAGAGGGAAGCTGTTGAAACAGGGAAGGGGGAAGAGGCCGAGGCATGGCACGAGTGGGCATTGGGCAGGGTGGGTTTGGCCTCTCTGCCTTGACAGCCAGTTCTCCCTGTGCTGTCCAGATCATCAGCGAGGAGCGGTTCCGGCAGCTGGAGAAGATCAAGACGATTGGTAGCACCTACATGGCTGCCTCAGGGCTGAATGCCAGCACCTATGATCAGGCGGGCCGCTCCCACATCACTGCCCTGGCCGACTATGCCATGCGGCTCATGGAGCAGATGAAGCACATCAACGAGCACTCCTTCAACAATTTCCAGATGAAGATTGGTGAGATGGCCCCCTTGCCTGGAAGCTTTTCCCAGGGCTCTTTCAGGGTGAGACCACAGAATCAGGCTGGGGATGGCATCACAGATTTCTCATCAGGAATCCTTTGGGCTGTCCTTTTCTCCCACCTCCTATCTTGTCTCATATTAACAGGGGAGGGCCTTCTGCATGCTAGGTACTGTCCAAGACATCTTAACTCTCACGTTATTATCCCCTTTTACAGATAGAGACTGACTCTCAGATTAAATAACTTGGTCAAGGTCAAACAACTAGTAGGTGGCTGAACTAGGATTCAAAACCAGGTTTATCTAAACTCCAGTACCTGTACCCTCATCTATGGCCAGTCTGATAAGAGGTACTTCCTCTCAGATGGTCTGGGAGCTGGTGGGCAGGAGTCAGTTCTGGACTCACACTGGTTTGAATTCTCACTGTTCTACCTACTGGCTTATTTAGCAAGTCACCCAACTCCTCTGAGTTTCACAAGGTTATCTATAAAATGGGATGATACCTACCTGTAAGGGCTGTTGAAGGGATGAAATAATGGAATGCGTAATGCTTACTGGAGTGGTTGGCACAGAGCGATTAGCTACTGTTGTGGCAATAGCTGTTTTAACTCAGGGGAGCTGCTCAGCTGACATGCCCAGATCTTTCATTCTTTACAACCACTTTCTCTTGCCCTTTGCCACTTTCTCCTCTGGGTCCTAAAGATTCCAGGAGAGGGGAGGACTCTTTGGGCCGACTCTGGAACGTCCACTAGTCTCAGTTTCTTGCTGCTGTCCCCATTGCAGGGCTGAACATGGGCCCAGTTGTGGCAGGCGTCATTGGGGCTCGGAAACCACAGTATGACATCTGGGGGAACACCGTGAATGTCTCTAGCCGTATGGACAGCACGGGGGTCCCTGACCGAATCCAGGTGAGGGGGATGTGAGCAGAGGTTGGGAAGGGTATGGGTCCAGAGGGCTTCTGCAGGCCAGCCAGGACAGGGGTAGGGTGGCAGTGTTCTGTGGTCGGGGGTGTGTGGGATGGGCGGGGAGGACTAGCATGATTAGAAACCCCTGGACCCCTGCAAATGCAGCAGGAAGGATCCCAGGCTAAGTGGGTTCCCCTCCCATCCCCCAGGTGACCACGGACTTGTACCAGGTTCTAGCTGCCAAGGGCTACCAGCTGGAGTGTCGAGGGGTGGTCAAGGTGAAGGGCAAGGGGGAGATGACCACCTACTTCCTCAATGGGGGCCCCCCCAGTTAGCAGGGCCCCGCTACAAATTCAGCTCACAGGACCAAGGTGGGCATTTGAGTGGACTCTGTGCTCGCTGGGTGGCACTATGGGAGGGGGCATCGAGCCTCCAGACCCTGCTGACCACAAAAGGGAACACCCCAGCAGGATGTGCTTGGACTATGCTTGTCTGCCCTCAGGCTGGTGAACAGGGGAACCAAGAGGATTATGGAAGTGACTTTTACTTTTCTAATTGGGATAGGGCTGTTCCCTCTCCTCTCTTCCAGCTTTTTGGGAGCAGGGGAGGGGGCAGGGCAGCAGCAGAGACAGCAGGGATTAAAATGGCAGCTTGCCATGCCTACCTTTTCCCTGTCTGTCTGGGTAACAGACTCAGGGCTGGGCCCTTGTTTTCCCTCTTTTTCCTGGGAATATTTTGTACAAAGACTGGGGCAGGCATGAGGAGTGCCTATTCCATGTTTGCCTCTGCTATGCCTGCATTCCCAGCACTGGCCTTGGGTACCCCACCCCAGTCAGGTCTCCCTCCTAGGCACAGGGCAGAGGAAGGAGATGCTCTGGGGACTCTGCTCTATCCATATTTCAGGGGAATGTTTCCATTTGCCAAATCTTAGTCCCATGATCTGTCCCCAAAGGGGAACAAAGGGACTTTTGACAGTTTAGATTTAGCCCTAGTTCCTGCACAGCTCTAGGAAAAGGGGCATCTGGCCTCATTGGTACTGTGAAAACGCCCAGCCAGAAAGCAAGCATGTATGTGGGATGTCAAAAGGTCAGGAGCTGGAAGTTCACCTGCAGATGCCCAAGAAAGCAGGCTGGCCAAGGAGTGGGGTGGTAACAGACTCTTGATCTGAGGGCCCCACTGGAGTCAGGATCAGGTCACTCTGCACCCATGCTCTCTTGCTGTCTGCTGGCAAGGGGGCGCAGAGCATCTCTACCCCTTCTGTTGCCAAATAGAAAAGGGTCAGGGCGTGGTGGATGGTGACCCTGATCCTAAACCTGTCCTCCCCGGTCTTTGGCACTGGGGAGGGCCTGTGCATCTGTGTAATGTATGTGCCTGTCAGCCTTTTTTGTGTGTGTATCTGTTTCCAGGTCTGTGTGTATCCTTATGCTTCTCCTCAGCTCTCCACCCTGGGTTGCCTCTCCTGTGGGCCTCTATCTTCTGGGAATAAGGCAGGGTTTCCGATTTCAAGGGATGGGGAGAGCTGCCTAAGTTGTACAGGAGTAGCATGGGATGTGGCAGCAAGAGGAAGGTGGCCCTGGGGAGAGGAGGCCTTTTTGTGCCAAATCCCTAAGTGCCATTTGGGGGGCGTGTGTGCAGCATGACTGTCTCCTTGCCTTGGGGCAGGGACCCAAGCGCCTGCTTGAGCCTCAGTGCTCCATGGACTTGAACTGTCTGGGTTTGGCGGGCAGAGGCTCAGGAATTTCCTAGGCTCCCCAGCTGGTGGTATACTTTGGGACTGGCATAGCATGGGATCTCTCTGAGGACCCAGATACTGGTACTAGGGGATGGAGCAAGGGAACCTGAAACTTGGCTTTCCCCAGCCTTCAGTCTCAGTCTAGCATGTCCTGGATCCCCAGTCCTCATGAAGCCTGCAAGGACTGGAAGGAGGGTCAGGAGGTTGGACTTTAGATTCCCTTCCTATCTCTGCCTTCCTTTTACTCCTTTCCCTGCAACCTCCTTGTCTCAGGCCTGATTTAGTTGGTGCCTTGGTTTCTCTGTCTGTAGCTATTTAAGCCAGAGGCATTAGCCTGAATTTTGCTTGAAGATCGTTTTGTCTTAAAGGTGATTAGAGAGACAGAGAAGAGAGTTCCAGAGCTGCTGAGTTTGGGGAATGGAAGGGGTGGGTGGCACCCTTGCCCTTCCACATGTCCTTTCTTGACTCCAGCTCCTTGCAGAGGCCTGGTTTCTGGCTTATACTTCCTGCCTTGGGGGATCTTCATGCATCAGTCAAGTGGGCCATCAGGCACTTCATTAGCTGTGGCAGGAGGAGGGGAAAAGATTAGTTGGTCCAGAGAGAAGATCAACTCCCATCTCTCCAGACATATCCCTGGATAGGAAAGGGAGTGCTTGGAGCCCTGGGGTAGGAGTAGGGGTGTAAGGAGACCAGAGTGGGAACTCAGTCTTGGGTGATTTGTCTTTGCTTCTTGTCAAGTGGGAGGGACCTGTCCAATACCCTGAATCCCCATACCACAGTGCCAGCCATGCCCTTTTCCTGGGCTACCATTGCCTCCTTTCTCACCAGTTGGTGGGGGAGTCAGTGGGTGGGAGGTCCAAGGACTTTGGTTTTACAATGTAACCACTGTGGGGGTGGGGGAGGGTGGTATACCATGTATTTCAGTGAAATATTTAATATATTTAAATATCAATAAAATCAAACTCTTTGTAAAATTCCCAGCTCTCTGAAGATGTTCTGGGCCGTGGGTTGGGTCAGAAGTGGCAGAGCCAGGGATAGGAGGTAGCCTTTCCTCTGTGGTTGAGGGCTTCCTTTGGTTTTCTTCCTGCCAAGGTGAAGCTGCAATGTCTTCAGAGAGCATGGCTACCCTACGCCCTTCAGCATCATGAGAACCATTGTGTGTCTTCCCAGACCTGTCACTCAGATACCTGCCATTCATGAGGTCAAGGACCCCCTTAGTGGTCTTTCCTGTACTCTGGCCCCTTCCAAACCAAACACCAAGTTCTGGCTCCCACACATCTGATGTCAGAGGAATTTGGGTATTGGAATAATTTCCCTTCCCCTCACTGCCAGTGCACGCAAGTGACTTTTAATCCAATCTGTTTACTCTTGAGATCCTCTCCCATTAGTCCCTCAGTGGAACCAGGACACCTTCTCCCGTTTTCTCCTTCTTTGCCTGCTTCCATAGTCCATCTTGCAAACACGTCCTGCTCAATACAGACTGAAGTTTCTGTCACTCAGAATAGAGTGATCCATAAACCTGGAAGAGAGAGAGGGTCTCAGATTCAGCCAGGCCAGGCTGGTGTGTGTGTGGTGGTGTCCTTAAATGCAGCTCCCAAGACTGCCTCACGGCAGAAAGGGCAGGGGCAGTAATGAGGAAGTAGGGCTGCTGCCTATGAATGGTGGTTGGAAGGTGGAGGCAGCAATGAAGGGAGTGGAAACATCCCTGAACCCCTATAGACATTTGTCTTGTGCTTGCTCCAGAAGTCCTGTCCACAAGATGAAATTCATAGACACAAACAAATCTTTAACTCCTTTGAATACCAACATTGCCCAGATTCTGGGACCAGCTTTTCCTGGTAAGACCTAAACTTTGTCTTCTATTCCCTAACTCTTAGTAGAGTGGAGCAGTCTCTAAGGATGGAGTACTTCCCTTAGCCTCCCCACCCTCACCGATTTCAGCCTAACCTGGTCATTGGGCTTTTAATGAGGCAGTGGTGGGGGCTCTGGATCCATGGCATGGTTTCCTCTGGGCGCACTCCTGGATCATGGGACCGCCAGAAGCTGAAGTTCTGAGCATCAGTCAAGGGGACTCTGAAGACCTGATTGGGGACTGAATGTTGGGGGAGGGCAGGTTATCCAATTTTTTCAAGTTCTTTGCTTTCTCGTGGCAGCACAAGCCCAGCCTAGCAACTGGGCCTGACCAGGTGCTGAGAAGTCCTGGGAATCTGGTCACCACACCCAGCTTCACTTCCGGATTCCAGCATCTCACACCCTTCATGGTCAGTTGAATCAGTCTTGGTTCTTCCTGCTGTTACTAAGCTCTCTCCAAGAGAGATTTCCCAAGTGCTAAGATGGTGGAAAAATAAGCGGCCAACCCCTTAGGGAAATGTGCAGGATGGGTCTGCCGGCTCTTATACCTTGCTCCCAGGCTTAATCATTCTCATTCCCTTCTGTCTCTAAAAAAATTGCTTCCTTTGCTCATTTCAGGTAATTCTCTGAAACTCAGCAATGAATACCTCATATTTAGGTACTGCTAATAGATTCACTTACCAAGTGTCTATTATGTTTTAAATGTATTAGGTGTTTTTAAGATTTTGAATAGTATCAGACTTAGGGTTTTTTTTTTTATTTTTATTCTTTACTTGGATAAATCTAATTATACCGCTATATAATATTTGTATATTCTTTAAACTTAGAATTATAGCCAATATCCTGGCTATATAGTCTTTATAATCATTATTTTTAAAAAATCCCTAATATACCATTGAGCAGATGTTACATTTTTGACTTAGTTGTTTTTCTATTAATAGTAAGCTCTTAAAAAGAATTTGCTATGAAAAATAACTCTTACTCTTCTTCACACATATGTCTCTTTAAATTTCTGAAAGTATCTTAGTTTTCTAAAGTAGATTTTAATTTTAAGATAATTATGAATTCACATAGTTGTAAGAAATGATAACATAAATCCTGTGTACCCTTTACTTAATTTCCCCCAATGGGGAAGGGAATTGGCCTTTTATAGTCATATTCTCCAATCCCCTCCTTGGTAGTCAATAATGTGTTCTTCATTTCTATAATTTTGTGATTGTAAGAATGTTATATAAATGGCATCATACAGTGTGTGATCTTTTGGGGACTGATTTTCTTTACATGGCATAACTCTCTGAAGATTCCTATTTCTCACATGTATCAGTAGTTTTTCCTAGATGCATTTTCTCTAACTTTTATAACAATGCTAGAATATGATTCCCATTTTCACATGGTTCAGAGAGCTTACGTGGTTAAAGGAACTTGTCCAAGGTCACACAACTTGTTTGAAGTTTAAACTCCATTCACATTCCAAAGCTAGTGCTTGGTCTACCACTACTCACAGGCATAGCATATAATATAAAAAGTACTCTCTTAAATTGTCTCATTTTGTTGTGATACTCATAGTTCTGTAAGATTGGTAGGATAGGCATTTTTTTTTTTTCCTTAACAAATCAGTAAGCGTTAAGTGATTACCGAAGGTGAGACACTTAAAAAAACTAGGACTAAAATATAGGGCTTCTGCTTCTAGTCTGATTCAATTTTTGTTTTATCTTGCTCACCCCATTCAAGTCTACTTTCTCCCTCCTTTTCTCAGCCTCCCTTCTTGGCTGTTTTCCCCCCGCTTTTCCCCTGCCCTAAAATCATGCCCCACCACAACCCAGGCATTCTTTATGAACTCAGGCATATCTGTTCTGCCTCTAGCATACTGCCCACTCCAAGATACTTACATGTCTTTAACAACACCTTCTTTACAGCTTCATGATACCTTGTGTGGCTATTCTGGTGCACAGAATAATTCCCATCTTCTGAGATAATAGGGGGAAGCCTAGTGGGCACTGGTTCCTTCTGGTCTGAAACAAGAAGCCGACTTATTATAAATACTTAGCAAGTGGGACTATTTGGTTTTCTGAGTCACTGGCCTCCATGCCAGCCAGGCACATGGCAGGGGTCTCTCCTAGCCACTGAAATCTGATCTCAGAAGTCAATTTGCAATGCCTGTGTCAGAAGGGAGGGAGAGAGAACCCAGTGATCACAAACCTCCCTCCCCATTCTCTTGCTCCTCTCCAACTCCTGGGTTTTGAATGGCTTCCAGCTGGAATCAGGATACTGACAGACACTTCAGGTTAGTGCAGGTGAAAAAGGCCCCTTATCTGGATGGACACCTATTTCCTGGCGTTGGCATACTTGAAGAGCTTTAATTGGTCTAATAGGAAAAGTTATGTTTGAACTAAGTTTTGGAGAATAAGGAGTCCATGGGACACAGTGGTATCAGGAATTGCATTTCAGGCAGCAGGATAGCAAGTGTTAGAAGATAGAAGTATTAGAGAGGCTTTAGCTTGCTATTGATTTAGAGCCTGATTTGTGCTTGGTAAAATGGAGAGGGGCAGGGAAGGGGCTAGAAAAGCGGTGGAGAGTAGGTAAGGTAAGGTATGGTAGAGTAGGGCAGTGTATATTTTATGTTTTTATTTTATTTTGGAGACAGAGTATGAGTGGGGGAGGGGCAGAGAGAGCGAGAGAGACAGACATAATCTGAAGCAGGCTCTGGGCTCTGAGCTGTCAGTGCAGAGCCTGACACAAGGCTTGAACTCACGGACTGCAGGATCATAACCTGAGCTGAAGTCGGACGCCCAACCAACTCAGCCACTCAGGCATTCCCTAGGGTAGGGCAATATAAACCTAGAATTCTTATGGAGGCTTAGGAATCCTCTCCAAGGCAAAACTGGAATCTCACTATGGAGGCTGAAAAGACCAGAACTTCCTTATTCAGGTCTAAATGTTTGTGTCTCCTCTAAATTCCTATGTTGAAAATCTAATTTTCAAGGTGATGGTATTTGGAAGTGGGGCCTTTGGGAGGTGATTAGCTCATAAAGATAGAGCCCTTATTAGTGCCTTTCTAAAAAAGCCTCAGAGAGCTTCCTCTCTCCTGCCACCACATGAGGGCACAATGAGAAGTCTGCAACCTGAAAGAAGGCCCTTACCTGACCAGGCTGGCACACTGATCTTGTACTTCTAGCCTCCAAAACTGAAAATTTCTGTTGTTTATAAGCTACCCAGTCTATGGCATTCTGTGACAGCATTCCAAATGGACTAAGGTGCCAGCCTCTCTTGCAGCTAGGGCATGGGCAAAGAGTTTTAGTGAGGTCAAACACATCTGCCTCAGATTCTGGGTTAAGGATGAGGCTGCAAAGAAGCAGGGGCTATGTAAAGTCTTTGTCTAGTAATGGGAAGTTGCAGCGGTGAAGCTGCATCTTATTTCTAGCAGCAGCATCCAGAGCCTGGTGTCCTTAGTGTCTGCAGTGTCTGCTACGGTAATGAATGCAGCAGTGTTTATGCCAAACAGGTCTGCAGCATGATTCTGAACATTGTTTCTGGCTATTAGCCACCAAATTTGGTTCTCTGTTCCTTTTACAGCTCTATGCGCTTCCCAATATTCTTTTTAAAGGAATTACTTTATTGTAAAATTGACATAAAATTAGTTGTACATACGGTTTTGGAGGTAAGTATATACCTGTGAAACCATCACCAGACTATGCCATAAACCTATCCATCCCTTCCAAAAATTCCCTCCCCTCATCTTTATTGTAATTTATTCTGTGATAAGAACATTTAACAGGAGATATGCTTTTAGGAAGTTTTTTAGTATATTATACAGTTAACTATAGATTCTGTGCTGTACAGTAGATCTCTAGGACTTATCCTTTTTTTTTAAGTAACATTTTTTAAATGTTTATTTTGTGAATGTGTGAGAAAGAAAACATCCCAAGCAGGTTCCACACTCAGTGTTGAGCCTGATGCAGGGCTTGATCTCACCACCAAGAGATCATTACCTGAGCCAAAATCACGAGTTGGATACTCAACTGACTGAGCCACCCAGGCACTCTTAGGACTTCTATAACTGAGACTTTGTACCCTTTGACTACTACCCCTCCACTTATCTCTCCCCCTAGCTCCTGGCAACCACTATTCTATTCTCTGCTTCTGTAAGTTTGATTATTTTTATTTTTTTATTTATTTAAAAAAATTTTATAGTTTATTTTTGAGACATAGAGAGACAGAACATGAGCTGGGGAGGGGGCAGAGAGAGAGAGGGAGACAGAATCTGAAACAGGCTCCAGGTTCTGAGCTGCCAGCACGAACCGCGAGATCATGACCTGAGCCGAAGTTGGACGCTTAACTGACAGAGCCACTCAGGTGCCCCAAGTTCTTCATGAAGTAGTATCATATAGTACTTTTCCTTCTTTGTCTGGCTTATTTCACCTAGCATGTCTTCTGGGTTCACCCATGTTGTTCCAAATGGCAGGACTTCCTTTTTTTTAAAGGCTGAATAATATTCGTGTGTGTGTGTGTGTGTGTGTGTGTGTGTGTGTGTGTGTTATCATATTTTCTTTAACCATTTGTGCATTGATGGACATTTATGTTGCTTCCATGCTTTGGTTACTGTGAATGATGCTGTAATGAACATGGGAGTGCAGATATCTCTTTGAGATCATAATTTTTTTTAGTGTTTTATTTATTTCTGAGAGAGACAGCAAGAGAGAAAGGGAGACACAATCTGAAACAGGCTCCAGGCTTGAGCTAGCTGTCAGCACAGAGCCCGACACAGGGCTCAAACCCACAAACTGTGAGATCATGACCTGAGCCAAAGTCGGACACTTAACCGACTGAGCCCCTGAGATCATAATTTCAGTTCCTTTGGGTATATACCCAGAAACAGGATTTACTTTTACTTTTTTTGCGGAAACTCCACACTGTTTTCCATGCATTGCACCAATTTACATTCCCGTGAATGAACAAAGGTTCCCCCCCTTTTCTCCACATCCTTACCAGCATTTTTTTTCCAATTTAGAGAGACGGAGTGGGGAACGGGCAGAGAGAGGGGGAGAGAGAATCCCAAGCAGGCCCCAGCCTGGAGCCTGAGGTGGGGCTAGAACTCACAGATCGAAGATCATGACCCAAGCCAAAATCAAGTCGGAAGCTTAACTAACAGAGCCACCCAGGTACCCCCTTTTTTCTTAATAACAGCCACTTTTACAGGTGTGAGGCGGTATCTCACTGTAATTATAATTTTTTTAATGTTATTTTTGAGACAGAGAGAACCAGGGAGGGGCAGAGAGAGAGGAAACTGGGGAGGGGTAGAGAGGGAGGCACAGAATCCAAAGCAGGGTCCAGGTTCTGAGCTGTAAGCAAAGAGTCTGATGTGGGACTCGAATCCACAAACCATATCATGACCTGAGCCAAAGTCAGACACCTAACCCACTGAGCCACCTATGTACTCCTCATTATAATTTTAACTTGCATTTCCCTGAAGATTAGTGATGTTGAGCATCTTTTTCATATACCTGTTGGCCATATGTATGTCTTCTTTGGAAAAATGTCTACTCAGATCTTATGTCAGTTTTTTCAACCAACTGAGCCACCCAGGTGCACAGATCTTCTGTCAGATTTTTAATCATTGTCTTTGTTTTTGCTTTTGAGTTACAGGAATTTCTTCCTTTGAATATTATTCCTTTATCAAATATATGGTTTAAAACTATCTTCTCCCATTCTGCGAGCTGTCTTTTCATTTTGTTGATTGTTTTCCTATGCTGTGCAGAAGCTTTTTGATGTTACCCCACCAATATTATTTTAATAAATTCATGTTCTGCTTAAATAGGCTAGATTTGGCTTGCATCTCAGACTCCTGAGCTTGTCAGGAACTGGATCAGTTTGCCATTCTCTCCAGAAATTGTTTGTTGTGATTGTTGACTCACCTCTGGTAGAGAGAGGGGATGCCACTTCTCTTCTGGAGTTTTACCCTGGATCCTGCTTTCCCCCTTCATTCTGACTTGACCCTATTCATTCATTTTTGTCCTTCCTTCCCCACTTTGGCTCTCTGGTTGAAATCTCCTTTCACATTCTCTGAGAATAATACCACCAGAGTGAGGCACTATTTGAAACCCTTCCTTGCCAATTGAGGATTTGGACAGGTGACAGAATATTGAGTTCTGGAAGCCTGAACTGAACCTGGGGGCTGATTTGTACTTCATCACAGGTTACCACAGTGAGGGCCCACTTCCTGAAAATAGTGTCATTTGACTTTGGGCAAGGTGGGGGTGCCAGAATGTCTGTGGCTGAGTAGATGTGGACTGAGGAGGAAGAGCAAGGGCATATTCCTAGTGGGCAAAGGGACCTTAACTGTGAGTAATTATTGGTCTGGGTGCAAGTAATTGTAGGAGCTCTTTATCTGGTCCTGAGGCCTCAGACTGAATGTCCTTAAGGGTACAGCCATGTCATGTTTTCTGTTTAATCTCAGTTTCTAAGTAGTAGGCTCCCAGCTTCCCATATAAGTGTACATGGAGGTGTGTTAAGACAGTATCTCTCATTTGGATGCCTTCCTCCTGAATCAAGCACCAGCTGGCATACTCTTTGGATTGGGTTTTTGGCAAACTGGAAGATACTTTTGGTAACCCATAATTTCCCCCAGCTGCCAAGTTTTGAAAGCCACTTGGGGTCAAGGGCAGTGAGCTGTAAGTAAAAATCGTGCCACAGCTATTGTGAATGGGCATGTTTTAGGTGGAGAGAGGCAATGAGTTCCTTATAACCAAACTCTATACTGTGGCAGGGTAGAGGAACCCACCATTTTGTTGGTAGTGTAATAGAGGTTCTTCATCCCCCCAGTTAATTTTATGCTCCATATAGTTTTTGGTGGTAAATAGATACAAAAGGCCCTGACAGTTTCTTCTAGAACAGGGCCATAAATTGGGAGTTGCCATAAGACTGCATCTAATACTTTGAATGTACCATGAAGGACTTGCAGTGGTGTAAAAGTACTTGGGTGGATCTTCTACTTACCCAAATTAATGTTGCAGGTTTCTGAATACTTTAGGCTTCCCAGGGCCACTGGTGTAATCACAAAATCTTAGTTATCCACTACTTTGCCTATTGCCTCTGGTTAGCTGGAACTGGGAGTGACAGCCACAATGTTTTCAGGTTGAAGAATTTTTAGAACGGGTCTACCTCAATGGCTACCAGAATTCTGACTTGTACGTTAGAATACTTGCTTGACTGTTCCAAATGCTTAGTATACAGTGGTGATAATATCTAACACACATTACCTGCAAGTTGGTATTGCTGCAAGCAGAGTAATAGCACCATGACTAGAAAATTCACACAAGATCAGTTTGAGAGAAAATATGGTATTTTACATAAAAAAAATGTATCTAGGATTTCCTATCAGATACTGGGCATTAATACCTTGAAGTTGGCTGGAGCAGTAACATAGATTGAAATTGGCTGAAGCCAGTTTGAAGTGTTTGGAAGACCATGTTGATTTATGGTCTTCCTTGACATAAGAACATTGTCAGTGCATTGGGAGGAAGTGGACAGGAGCAGAAGACCAGAGAACCAGGGCACATTTTACATATGGGGGCAGTTCCTTTGCCTCCATGTCCAAAAATATCTTCCTCAAAGTGGTGCATTTGTTCAGGATTCTGAACACAGGGGAAGTAGATGGGGTATGGGATAACAGAGGCCTAGTGCTGGCTGCAGACTGTTTATGTAAGAGGGACTACATGGATCTTCTGGAGATGATAACAATAAACCAAACTAATAATGAATGTGCTCAGCACAACTATAAAAGGTAGGTACTATTATTATTTTACAAATGGGGGAAAAGAGTCCTGGAGAAGTTTAGTAATTTGCCCAAATACACTGAACTAGCCTATGGCAGAGACATGAATTTAACTCAAGCAGTTTGGATCCAGAGCCCATGCTGTTAACCAACACACCAACCTGTTCTTGAAATCATCTATTTAAGCTTCCAGGCAAGACAAAAGACTAAGGGAAAACATAAACTGATAAAACTGGCCTCTTGTTGGGGTCCCTTGTGTACAGCTCAATGGGGGTCCTGTAAAAGGTATCTGCTCACCCTGGGACCAGACTTGAGTTGGGTGGGGCACAGGATATAATTATCTCATTCCAAAGGCAGATCCCTGCCTCCTTGAGCTCCACTGAAATGTGGAGTATCATTTCCTATGGCTAGCATTGGGGAAGCAGAAGACTAAACCTGGTGGGCCACTCTGCAGTAGGCTGGACGGGTGCCAGTGCAGAAAACCACGGGGGAAATGCTGCACTCCCACAGAAAAAGTGGCCTATCTGCTGTTATACAGACATAGTCACCCACCTTGGAGGTGCCTCCTTCTTCGGCTTTGGCAGATTGTAGCTATGAGTAGCCTGAGTATCTTCCCTCCTCTAGTTTCAGGTGGATAGGGGATGATGGTCTATAGCAGCTATAAGATGTATGGGTTTCCAAGAAACATTTATTTTCTTATTATTAAAAAAAAATTTTTTTTTTGAGAGAGAGAGAGTGCGCACCTGGGGGTGGGGAGGCCGGGGGCAGAGGAGGAGCAGAGGGAGAGGGAGAGAGAATCTTAGGCAGGCTCCACACCCAAGCCCAGTGAAGCCTGACACGGAGCTTGCTCTCACGACTGTGAGATCGTTACCTGAGCTAAAGTCAAGAGTCCGATGCTTAACTGACAGAGCCACCCATGTGCCCCCAAGTAACATTTCTCTAACTTCAGTAAATTTATCCATTTGGGAAGGCAGAGGGGTTTAGAGGCTTTGGGCAATTCATTCTTGGCTGAATTGTGCCATTCCCACTCCCGTTTGAAAAAACAGACTATAGTGCCCTCTGCTGGAATCTAAGAATGGGATCCCCAGCTGTCTCCTAACAGGTGGGTCACCAAACAAGCCGTTCGGAGAGATCAAAAGACCTAGAAGATTGAGCAAAGAGCATTCCAGCCAGGGTGGGGAAAACCATCTAGTATCCTCTGACAGGATCCAGAAAATGAGAATGCAAGTGAGAAGTGCTCAGCTTTTACCATGTATTTGAGGCTTACTCTTTCTTTGAAGAGATTATTTAGATGGGTGCCCAGGTGGCTCAGTTGGTTAAGCGTCTGACTCGGTTTGGGCTCAGGTCATGATGTCACAATTCATGAGTTTGAGCCCCACACTGGACAGCACAGAACCAGCTTCAGATTGTCTCCCTCTCTCTCTGCTCCTCCACTGAAGTTCTCTCTCTGTCTCTCTCAAAAATAAACATTAAGAAAAAAAAGAATTGGAAGAGCAACTCTAAGGACTCGGTGAATTCTTCTGGGAAGAGGAATGATAAAAACAGCAGTGGATGAAGATGTGTGGAGCTTGAACGTCACTGTGTCTGGCTAGAGTGCAGTTGCTAGAGTCTGGCAAGGAACCGTAATTTGTCTCGAGACAAAAACAAGCATAATCTCTTCCTACCACCACCCCCATCAACTTGCCTTTAAGACTCTATCAATGGAAAATGTCCTGAGTGTAGATTTGTGTTATGATGAGGTTTAGACTGACGTAGGGTTTTCATGCAACAGGACAAGGGAGTTGTCTCAGCAAAGGGCCAAATAAAACTTCATTTGTCTGAAATCAAGATAGTGAAACTCTGGACTAAGAGGACTGCTCAGGTATGAAGCTTAGATGGACGAGCAGAGTTCAAAGCAGGTGGTGAGACAGTCTGCAGATATAAGATATATAAGATATAAGGAAAGGGCAGATATAAGGTCATGCTCCCCAGGGGAGGACAGAGGCAAAGGACAGGGAAAGCTTAGGCATTCAAGAGTCCAGGGCATAAGACAAACAAACTCTGGAAGCTGGACCAAAACTGCAGGGGCCAGTATTAGGATCAGGAAGGGTGAGTTTGGGAGGGCAGGAATCTACTAATTGGTGGACATGTGAGTTCTGGTCACTGGTGAGGGGTTCTCCTGTGCAGACAGCTGTAACTGAATGAAAAATCCTTTGAAGCCAGTCAGCAGTTTTTACTTCTCAAGGAATCTTAATAGTTAAAAATACTGCTTTCCAGATACCCTATCCTGGCAAGTATGTCTTGAGAAGTAGACAAATATATTCCATACCTCTATAATAACATATTAACGGTTTATAACTTTTTCCTCCAGTCACCTATTGTACAGTTTCGTGTGTTAGGTCTTTTTTTTTTTTTTTTTTTTTAATGTTTTATTTATTTCTAGGAGAGAGAGAGAGACAGCGTGAGCAGGGGAGGGTCAGAGAGAGAGGGAGTCACAGACTGAAACAGGCTCCAGGCTCTGAGCTGGCAGTCAGCACAGAGCCCGACGCGGGGCTCGAACCCACGAACCGCGAGATCATGACCTAAGTGAAAGTCGGACGCTTAACCGACTAAGCCACCCAGGCGCCCCTCGTGTGTTAGGTTTTACGAGCATTACATACGTTATTTCATTTAATTTCCACAACAGATCTATAAGGCATTATTATCTTCATTTACAGGCAAGGAAACTGAGGCACTCTTTATTTGCTTAGTGTGAGTTAGCCCCCTGAGCCTGAACAACTTTGGATACCTGAAGTTGTTTTGATATGAAGTCAAGGATAGACCTAAGTATGCTCCCCACACCGTTTTCCCCTTTGGTTTTTCTATTTTGGTTCTTTATCAGGAGGAAAAGAAAGGAAGGAGGCAGAGACTTGCAGAATATTTGGTTACATGTGTTGACTCACCTCTATGAGTTTTCATTATGACTATAATAAGGAAAGCTTGAGTGGGCCCTTTTAAGTAGAATGTTAATACACTCACACCTACAGAGGGAAAAAAACCATCTTTCGTCAAAGAAAAATTGTGAATGACTTAAAAATATCCTTATAGTAAGAGTGATAGAAGTGTTAGTATTAATACATTCATTTTTATGGTTGCTGTTAAGGCCCTAGGTGATGGGCAAGGTTAACAGTGTGGCTAATTTGAGCATGGAGAACAGGCTGAAGTGCTAGTGCAGGTGGACAGAAAAGGGTCAAGCCACTTGAGTGAATGTGTTGACAAGGCGAAATCAGTTGATCATTCCAAAGACAAGTGTGGATTACAAATAAGAGTCCTGCAAGATTGTTTGGATTGTGGAAATAAGGGGGAGCAGAGTCAGAAACTGTGGGTTCCTTGAATTAATGGACCTATCAGTCGGGATTAAGAAGACTGGGGAAGCAAGTGGATTTGGCTTGCTAGGAGCCAAATACAATACTGTATTTTATTCATCCTCTTCCTGCCCCTTCCTTGTTAATTTCCCAAACCTGTTCTCAAATAATAGAAACGTGAGGCAAGTTCCCACCTGGTGGTCCACAGGCCCAAATCTCTCCTCCCAGGTGATCATATACTGCAAGCAGCCTCAGCAGTACCAGGAGTCAGAATGATCTGAGCCCTGTTGCAGTTTTCTGTTGATCTGTTAAACAAGATGAGACCTAAGAGAACATCAACATGGTAAGCGGATATGAACGTTGGTGACTAGATACAAGCAGTTTCATTGGAATGACTGGGGCCTGACTGGCATGAGTTCAAGAGAATGGAAGGAGAAGAAATGGAGACAGCAAGACCAGACAACTCTTAAGGAATTTTTCTGCATAGGGGGCAGGGGAATAGGAAATTGTTTAAGATGGAAGAAACTGTAGCATGCATGTATGCAGATAGGAATGACCAGAGATGGAAAAATGGATGAAATAGAGTGCAAATAGTATTGGAGTAGTGTCCTTTGAACAGGCAAAAAGATGATCGTTCATTCATTGAAAGACACATGTGGGCACAGATGCATATAGACGGATAGATGAGATTTGTGTGAGGTTGTAAGAAATAATCTTCTAAAAAAAAAAAATCTTCTAATTGCTTATGTTTTCACAATGAAAACTGTGAAATAGAAGACAAGTCATTATCTGAAAGTGAGGCTAGAGGAGGAACTGTTGGAGGTCTGAGGAAAGGGAAAGCATAATGAGGCCTCCGGAAGTGTGAGAGAGTGTATGGAACAAGGAAATGTAGTCTGACTTCTGGGCATCCATAAAGGCCCACCTGAGTTTAGTGATCATGAATTTAAGGTGAGGCCTATCAGCATGGTGGTTTTTCTCTAGCTGATGAGTACAAACTACTCTTTCTAGGAGTTGTGGTATAATCTGGGGTGGGAAGGGGGAGAGAATGGTGGAGAAAGAAATGGGAATAATATTTTGAGAGTAAAGGGAGAGCCTTCCTCCTCTCCCCCCGCCCTTGGAAGAGGCTGCAGAACATTTATATACTTATGGAAATAATTTATTTAGGAGGAAAAACTGAAGGAGAAGGAGATAGTTTCAGGAGCAAAATCCTTGAGTAGATGAGAGGGGGTGAGATCCAGTGCACAAATGGAGTCATTTCATTCACTGTGCTAGAGGGAAGTTAGATGTGGAATGTTAGATGTCACGATGGGAAGTCTCTTCTGATTGCTTCTATTTTCTTAGTGAAATAAGGAACAAAGAAGTTATCAGCTCAAAGTGAGGATGGGAGAGGGGTTTTAGAGACTTGAGAGAAGAGATGTGAAATAGTTGTCTTGAGGAGTAGGGGAGTGACTAGAGAACTACATCAGAATTGTCACGCAGTCCTGAGTGCCCACCTGAGGTTTGCTGCTACAGTACTAGTCATTCTAGGAAGACTAAGTGTCCTCGAAGGAGAGCCATTTACATGAACCTTTGTCTTGATAGGTTTCCCTGGAGTTCAACACTCTTAACTTCCTGGAGTTTCATAGTCCTATAGTGAGCTCCTAGAGTCCACTGTGGCTCCATGTGGCTCATGTTGCCTACAAGAGCCAGGCAGATGTCTGTGAGTAAAGCAAACTGAGGAAGAAACCTGTCTCATCTAAAGAGGCAGCTGCTATTTGCTCTGGCTCTTTGTGGTTATATGGGAATTTAGGGCCAGTGTGGCCAGTTCTAATTTTCTTAAGAGGCCAGAAATGTGGATTTTACATAAAATCTCCTTTTATTTTATTTTCATTTTTTTAAAATGTTTATTTTTGAGAAAGAGAGAGAATGCATTCACAAATCGAGGAGGGGCAGAGAGAGCGGGAGACAGAGGATCCAAAGCATTTTCTGTTCTAAGGGTAGAGAACCTGATGTGGGGCTTGAACTTATGAACTGTGATATCAGGACTTGAGCTGAGCCACCTGAGTGCCCCTTAATCGCCTAACTTTTAAACATTGGTCCAAAATTTTTGAAAAAAAGAACAACGCAAGCTGAGTCTGGCCTCTAGTCAGGAAAACTACTGATCTATTGCATTACCCTCCCCTTATTTCCTCCTTAGCACTTGTTATAATCTGTGAATATCTTGTTTATTTATTTACTTATTATGTGTTAGTTACTGTTGTTTTTCCAGTGCTTAACACAGTACTTGGCACAATCACTTTTCCCAGTAAATATCTGATGTTAGATGAGAAGGGGAGTCTGGATTGGTGCTTTACTTGGGAGATTTTTATATATTCTGAATATTATTATGTATATGAATTATATACATGAGGATACGTATGTATATATATATATTCATATACATACACATCTTTATAGGGCCAATACTTTCTCTCAAATTCTTTCTTGTCTTTTAACTTTATAATGTCTTTTGTTACAAAATTTACAATTTTTGTTTAGTACAAATTGTCAATCTTTTTTTTAGGTTTCTAGGCTTTATGTCCTATGAAAAAAGTTTTCCAAGACCATCCTAAGATTGTAAAAATATTGTTTCCTCTAATATTTCTATAGTTTTGTTTTATAGATTTAGCTCTTTAATCCATCTGGATTTTATTTTTATGTATGATGTGATGTGGGAGGTCTTTATTATGCTTTCATTCTTAATTTACAAAGTGTGTTTTTTAAACACTTATTTATTTTTTAGAGAGAGAGAAGAGAGTGAGTGGGGGAGGTGCAGAGAAGAAGGGGACAGAGGATCCAAAGCAGGCTCTGTGCTGAAAGCCCAATGCGTGGCTCAAAGTCATGAACCATGAGATCATGACCTGAGCTGAAGTTGGACACTTAACCAACTGAGCCACCCAGGCATCCCTACAAAATGTTTTTTTAAAAAATAGGGGCACCTGGGTGGCTCAGTTGGTTAAGCGTCCGACTTCGGCTCAGGTCATGATCTCATGGTTCGTGGGTTTGAGCCCTGTGTTGGGCTCTGTGCTGACAGTCAGCTCAGAGCCTGGAGCCTGTTTTGGATTCTATGTCTCCCTCTCTCTCTGACCCTCCCCTGTTCACGCTGTCTTTCTCTCTCTCAGAAATAAATAAAAAATGTTTAAAAAAAATATCAAGGGGCGCCTGGGTGGTTTAGTCAGTTGAATGTCGAACTTCGGCTCAGGACATGATCTCATGGTTTGTGGGATCGGGCCCTGCATTGGGCTCTGTGTTGAAAGCTCAGAGCCTGGAGCCTGGTTTGGATTCTATGTCTCCCTCTCTGCCCATCCCCACTCATGCTCTATCTCTCTCTCAAAAATAAACATTAAAAAAAATTAAAAAATATCAGATACCTGGGGCACCTGGGTGGCTCAGGTCATGATCTCACAGTTTGTCGGTCTCTGTGCTGACAGTGCAGAGCTTGGAGCCTGCTTCGGATTCTGTGTCTCCCTCTCTCAAAAATAAATAAACATTAAAAAAAAACTATTAAAAAAATCACATGCTTTGGCGCACCTGAGTGGCTCAATTGGTTAAGCAGCCCACTCTTGATTTTGGCTCAGGTCATGATCTCATGCAGTGTGAGATAGGGTCTGTGTCTGGCTCTGCACTGATTGTGAAGGCTACTTGGGATTCTTTCTCTGCCTTTCCCTTGCTCATGCACACACTGTACACACTCTCTCTTTCTCTCAAAATAAATAAACTTTAAAAATCTATCAAATGTCTTTTTAGTTCCTAGTGAGATAGTTGTACATATCTTTTTAATTTGACAGGTATGATATGTCAATCTCTTCCAATATTAAATCATTACTGTATTCCTGGAATAAGCCCTACTTGGTGGTTGATGATTATTTTTAATATATTCTTGAATGTGATCTGTCAGTGGGATTTGTCCATTTATACTTATATTGGTCTATGGGTTCCTCTTTTGTACTAGATTCTATAGTATGCTTTATATTATTTTATCAATTTTGTGTCAGTATGATAGAATTGTTTTCATTGCTTTTTGTGTTTTTAAAAAATGGAATTATTACTTAAAATTTTGAAAAAATTCCTACCAAATTGTACCCATAGCCTTTTTTCCATGCAACCATTTAGCAAGTTTTTCCCTTGTGATCATTGATTTAATATGAGTTTATACTTATTTTAAATTTGTCTTGTAATCCAAACATTTACCAAATAACCTCACAAACTTTTCACTTTCTTTATGGCATCCTTTGAAGTACAATATTTTTTTCATTTTGATGAAATCCAGTTTATCTATCTTTCTGTCACTTATGCTTTTGGTGTCATATTTTAGAAACCACTGCCTAATCTAAGGCCATAAAGGTTTTTCTTCTAACAGTTTTAAAGTTTTGCCTCTTATATTTATGTCTATGATCCATTTTGAGTTAACTTTTGTATATGGTGTGATGTAGGGTCCAATTTCATTCTTTTTTTTTTTTTTAATTTTTTTTTTTTAAATGCTTTATTTCTAGGAGAGAGAGAGAGAGACAGCGCGAGCAGGGGAGGGTCAGAGAGAGAGGGAGTCAGAGACTGAAACAGGCTCCAGGCTCCGAGCTGGCAGTCAGCACAGAGCCCGACGCGGGGCTCGAACCCACGAACCGCGAGATCGTGACCCAAGCGAAAGTCGGACGCTTAACCGACTAAGCCACCCAGGCGCCCCATCCAATTTCATTCTTTTGCGTGTGAAATCCCAGTTTTTGCAACACAATTTGTTGAAAAAATGATTCTTTTCCTATTGTCTTGGCATTTTCATTGAAAGTCTATTAATCATAAGTGTAAGGGTTTATTTCTAGACTCTCAATTCTATTCCACTGATCTATCTGTTAATCATTATGGCAGTATCACATTGTCTCGATTACCGTGGCTTTGTAGAAGATTTGAAATTGGGAAATGTGTTCTCCAACAATGTTATTTTTCAAGGTTGCTTTGATTATTCAGAGTCCTTTGAATTTCAATGAATTTCAGGTTATTTTGTCAATTTCTGCTAGGAACCATCATCTTGGGCACAAGGAATTCTAAGAATCTAAACTGCATCTGGAAAGCATCTCTAATCTATCCTCCTACATCCTAACTCACATATTGAGTTTGGCAAACATTCAGGAATCTCCAACTTGGTCCAGGACAAGGTTATATAAGTGTCTATTAGTAATAAATTCTTGGGGCGCCTGGGTGGCTTAGTCGGTTAAGCGTCCGACTTTCGCTTAGGTCATGATCTCGCGGTTCGTGGGTTCGAGCTTGGGCTCTGTGCTTCTGACCTGCCAGCTCGGAGCCTGGAGCCTGTTTCAGTCTGTGACTCCCTCTCTCTCTGACCCTCCCCTGCTCACGCTGTCTCTCTCTCTCTCTCTCTCTCTCCTAAAAATAAATAAAAAAATAAATAAAATAAAAAAATAAAAAATAAATTCTTTACAATGCCTTAATTTTTGGGTGCCTGGATGACTCAGTTGGCTAAGTGTCCAACTTCGGCTCAGGTCATGAGTTTGTGGTTTGTGAGTTCGAGTCCTTCATTGGGCTCTCTGCTCTCAGCAAAGAGTCCACTTCGGATCCTCTGTCTCCCTCTCTCTCTGTCTCTCCCCCATTCAGGCTCTCTCTTAAAAATAAACATTTTTAAAAAGATGTTTTGATCATTTATTTTTTTAAAAGCCGTCTCTTTTTAAAAAAAAAAAAAGTTTATTTATTTTGAAAGAGAGTGCACGAGCAAGGGAGTGTGAGAGAGGAAAGCCCAGAAAGAGAGGGAGAGAGAATCCCAAGCAGGCTCCACACTGTCAGCTCAGAGCCTGGTGTGGGGCTTGATATCATGAACTATAAAACCATGACCTAAGCCAAAATCAAGAGATGGACATTTAATCGACTGAGCCATCCCGGTGCCCCATAAAATCCTTTAATGTCTTAATTTTTTTTCTTGAGATATTTTACAATATCAAATGTGAATAACTCAATATTATAAATAGTAGAAGGCTCACTGAATAGGCTTGCTAGGTATATTAATGTTCTTCATTTTCTCTGAAAAACATCAAAAAATGCCTGCAACATTCCAGTTGCAGCTGAGAACTACTATTCAGCATATCTGCATACTTCTGCTCCCACAAATTAAACTGTATGGTTACCATGAAGCAGTAGTGTGGTTTCCCCCATCCCCAAACAATTTATGCTGGATTATTCTGTAACTGCAACTTTACAGTTTAAAGAAATATTAAACTAATAGATTATATACTAAAAAAGAGCAGTATTTTGAATAAAAAGTTGAATGATTTAGAACTCAGAACCTAACAAGTTACTGTAAACCTTGAGTTAAAATAGATTTGAGCTGGAAAATTACCATTTTGCAGCTATCATGAAATAATATCATTCAGAACCGTCAATAGATACTAAAACTAGTGGCAGAAGTTAGATGAAGAATATCTTATTTATGGGGAGTTTGGGTGGCTCAGTCCATTAAGTGTCTTGATTTTGGCTCAGGTCATGATCTCATGGTTTGTGGGTTCGAGGCCCATGTGGGTTCTCCATGCTGACAGTGTGGATGGAGCCTGCTTGGGATTTTCCTTCTCTCCCTCTCTGCCCCTCCCCTGTTCACGCTCTCTGTCTCTCAAAATAGATAAACTTTTAAAAAAAATCTTAAAAAAAAGGATTAAGGTATTTACATTTTTCAAGTGTCTTCCTGGAAATTAAAAATAATGACAAATCACAACACAAAAATAATAACTTCATAGTAGAGAAAACTGGCAATTACTACCTTAATCAAAAAGTCAGTTAACATCACCTATAATGGGACAAAATGACATTAGGGACCTCCTGATGTGACCTACTGAAGACATACAGCTGCTTATTCCTGCCAAAAATATTTATACCCAATCTAATCATGAGAAATATCAATAAATCCATATTTTAAATTTTTAAAAAACGTTTTGTATTTATTTCTGAGAGAGAGAGAGAGACAGCATGAGCAGGGGAGGGTCAGAGAGAGAGGGAGATACAGAATCTGAAGCAGGCTCCAGGCTCTGAGCTAGGTGTCAGCACAGAGCCCGATGCAGGGCTCGAACCCACAAACCGTGAGATCATGACCTGAGCCAAAGTTGGACGCTTAACTGACTGAGTCACCCAGGCGCCCCTCAACAAACCCATATTAAGGAAAATTCTACAAAATGTCTTATCTATACTATTAAAAAAATAATTATCAATGTCATGACACACGAAGGAACTGTGCAATTGTTCCAGATTAAAGGGGACTAAAGAGGCATGCCAACTAAATGCAGTGCTGATCCTTAATCATATCTTTGAAGGAAAATTTTTGCTCTAAAGGACATTAACAGGACAATTAGCAAAACTGGAATATAGATAATTAGATAACAGTATTGTATCAGTGTTAAAATTTGATGAGTTTCAAACCTGTATTGTAGGTTATCTAAGAAAATGAAATACAAACTGAGGGGCGCCTGGGTGGCTCAGTCGGTTAAGCATCTGATTTCAATTCAGGTCATGATCTCACTGTTCATGAGTTCAAGCCCTGCATCAAGCTCTGTGCTGACAGCTCAGAGTCTGGAGCCTGCTTCAGATTCTGTGTCTCCCTCTCTCTCTGCCCCTTCCCCACTTGTGCTCTGTCTCTCTCTCAAAAAAAAAAAAAAAATGTTTTTTTTAAAGATTAAAAAGAAAAGAATTACAAACTGAGATACCTGGGGGTAAAGGGATATAATATGAGCAACTTAACTAGCTGAGACAGAGAAAGAGAGGAAGAGGGAAAGCAAATGTGGCCAAATAAAATTGGCTAGTTTGGGTAAACAGTGTAGGGAATTTGTTTGTGCTAATCTTGAAATTTTAAAGAAAATTTTAATGTTTTATTTATTTCTGAGAGAGCGAGAGAGCGCGCGAGTGAGCGAGCATGAGCAGGGGAGGGTCAGAGAGAGAGAAAGACCTAGAATCTGCTGAAACAGGCTCTAGGCTCTGAGCTGGCTGTCAGCACAGAGCCCGACGTGGGGCCTGAACCCACGAACCGTGAGATGATGATCTGAGCCAAAGTCAGACGCTTAACCGACTGAGCCACCCAGGTGCTCCATGTTTGTACTAATCTTAAAATTTTTCTATAATTTTGAAATTATATCACTACAGAAAGTTTTTAAAAAATAATTGACCATATAAGTTTATTTTCTTTCTCTCCCAATTTACTAAAATGACATCAAAATAACAACAATGGCATTAACTTTCAAGGGCAAAGAGAGAAAGGATACAACAACAGATGATACATTTCAGTGGAAATATCTTTTGGAAAATGGCAAGTGGACAGAGAGGTGGTAACTAACTTTTCAGGATGGGAAAAATTCTAACTTAAGTTTCTGCAGTGGAGGACAGAACTAGAATTGGGGTGGGGTTCCTGGGTTGCTTAGTTGGTTGGGCATCCAACTTGGTTTTGGCTCAGGTCATGATCTCAGTTTATGAGTTTGAGCCCTGCATAGAGCTCTGCACTGGCAGTGTGGAGCCTGCTTGGGATTCTCTCTCCCTCTCTCTCTGCCCCTTCCCTGTTCATGCTCACTCTCTCTCTCAAAATAAACATTTAAAAAATTAAAAAAAGGGAACTAGAATTGGGTTATTTTATCTGAGAGGTTCAAACTTTATAATGTACCAGGTACCAAAGAAGGCAAGAGTAAAGAATAGGTCTGAGAACAGGAAGGTGGTAACTGAATCTTTGTCTACAGAGTATGTACCACAAGCAGACAAATCACCTACCCCAACAAGGAGATAGAAGATTTCTCTGCCCGGCAATCCCACTTCTGAGTATATATCCAAAGGCAATGAAAAAAAATCTCGAAGAGTTATCTTCACTCTCATTTTCATTGCAGTATTATTCACAGTAGCCAAGATGTGGATACCTAAGTGTCTGTCAAAGGATGAATGAATAAAGAAGATGTGGTATATACATAAATATACACAGTAGGATATTTTTTAGCCACGAGAAAGGAGGAATCCTGCCATTTGCTACAACATGGATAGATCCTGAGGGCATTATGCTAAGGTAAGTTGGACAGAGAAAGACAAATACTACATGATCTCATACGTGGAATATAAAAAAGCTGAACTCATATAAACAGAGTAAAACATTGTTTACCAAGGGCTGTGGAGTGGGGGAAAGAAATGTTGGTCAAAAGATCTAAACTTCCAGTTTTAAGATAAATAAGTTCTGGGGGTCTAAAGTACAGCATAGTGATTATAGTTAATAATACTATTTTATATACTTGAAAGGTGCTAAGAGAGATCTTAAATGTTCTTACCACAAAAAAGAAAGGTAATTATGTAATGAGATGGAGGTGTTAGATAATACTACTGTAGTAATCACTTTGCAGTATATATAATCAAATCAACATGTTATACACCTTAAATTTACACAATGTTATATGTCAATTACATCTCAATAAACCGGGAAAAAAAGACTTTTTTGGGGAAAGTGAATCTAAGAGGCACTGTACTCCTAGCTAGGATTCACTGTGAGGAATGGCATATGGTGGAGGACTAAAACTCTGATGATTAAGTGAAAATTGAGATCCTTCTAAGTGTGATTCTCAATACCTGCTTCTCCTGTCCTGGTCCTAGCATTATGAATAATCTCCAGAGGGGGCGCCTGGGTGGCTTAGTCTGTTGGGCGTCCGACTTTCGCTTAGGTCATGATCTCGCAGTTCATGGGTTTGAGCCCCGCGTCGGGCTCTGTGCTGACTGCCAGCTCAGAGCCTGGAGCCTATTTCAGAGTCTGTATCCTCCCCTCTCTCTGACCCTCCCCTGCTCACGCTGTCTCTCTCTCTCTCTCTCTCCTAGAAATAAATAATAATAAAAAAAAATTAAAAAAAAAAATCTCCAGAGAAACAGTTATAGGATTCTTCCTGGAAAAATTGTAGCTATCAGGAAAGTTCACAGTGAAAGCCATAATGGACAACTCCCGCCATAGGCTTTTTGTCAGCTTTTAGTTCCTCACTCTTAAATTATAATGGAGAGCCAAAGACCACCAATTTTTTGACAACAGTCATCAATGAGAAAGCCAGAGACCAAAATAAACTCATAGGAAAAATAGCCCAGAAGAGATGGAGCTAATGCAGGGAACAGAATTTCTTTTTTTTTTTTTTTTTTTTTTTTTTTTTTTTTTCACCTGGACAATTAGTGAATTTTTTTATTTTTTTTTATTTTTTTTTTTTACAAATAGTTTATTGTCAAATTAGTTTCACATAACACTCAGTGCTCATCCCCACAAGTGTCCTCCTCCATGCCCATCCCTCCTCCCCCCCACATCCATCAGT
The DNA here is from genome assembly GCA_017311185.1 of Proteles cristata cristata. NCBI lineage: Eukaryota > Metazoa > Chordata > Mammalia > Carnivora > Hyaenidae > Proteles > Proteles cristata. Next base: position 2,085,954 of record JAESUZ010000312.1, read on the forward strand.
CCTCAGTCTTTGTCAGCATTCAAGAGTCTCTCATGGTTTGCCTCTCTCCCTTTCCCCCACCATTTCCACCCTTCTTCTCCCCTTTGGTCCTCTGTTAAGTTCCTCCTAATCCTCCTATACGTGCACACATATGATATTTGTCTTTCTCTGCCTGACTTATTTGCCAGCATAACACCCTCAAGTGTCCATCCATGTTGCTACACATGGCCAGATTTCATTCTTTCATTGCCATGTAGTATTCCATGGTATAGATAAACCACATCTTCTTCTGATCCATTCATCTGTTGATGGACACTTAGCTCTTCCAGGCTTCATTATTGTGGAGTGCTGCTATGAACATTGGGGTACATGTGCCCCTCATGCATCAGCATTTCTGTATCCCTTGCAATTCTCAGTAAGTGCTATTGCTGGGTCATAGGGGAGTTCTATTGTTAGTTTCCTTAGGAACCTCCACACTGTTTTCCAGAGGGGCTGTACCAGTTTACATTCCCACCAACAGTGTAGGAGGGTGCCCGTTTCTCCACATCCCCGCCAGCATCTAGAGTTCTCTGATTGGCTCATTTTAGCCACTCTGACTGGCGTGAGGTGGTATCTCAGTGTGGTTTTGATTTGTATTTCCCTGATGAGGACCGATGCTGAGCATCGTTCATGTGTCTGTTGGCCATCTGGATGTCCTCTTTGGAGAAGTGTCTGTTCATACCTTCTGCCCATTTCTTCACTGGGTTGTTTGTTTTTCGGGCGTGTAGTTTGGTGAGTTCCTTGTAGATTCTGGATATCAACCCTTTATCTGATATGTCATTTGCAACTATCTTTTCCCATTCCGTTGGTTGCCTATTAATTTTCTGGGTTGTTTCCTTGGCTGTGCAGAAGCTCAGAATTTCAAATAAAGTAGAATATCCATGAAGAAAAGAGAAAAGATATGGACAAAGAAAGCCAGAAAACCAAAAATGGCCCTTGTAATTAAAAAAACATAGTAACCAAAATAGAATGTTCTGATACAAAGGTGAGGTGTTTTTCACATACGTCCACAACTTCTTCACTATTTCTTCAAGAAGTAGAGCTTATATCCCCTCCCCTTGAGCGTGTGATGCATTTAGTGACTCTTCTAACAAACAGAATAAGGTGGAAATGATAGTCACTCTGAGACCAGGTTATAAAGAGGTATTGTAGCTTCCTTCTCTCTTGGATCACCTGTTCTGCAGTTAGCTACCATGTGAGAACACTGCAGCAGCTTATGGAGAGGCCCATCTGGTATGAAACTGAGGTGTCTTGTCAACAGCCAGAGAGGAGCTGAGACCTCCAGCCATCAAATGGCTGCAGCCCCTGCTGACATCCTGTTTTCAACCACATGAGAAACCCTGAGCTAGAACTACTTAGCTAAGTTGCTCCTGTATTCCTGAGTAACAGAAATAGTGAGGTAATAAATGTTTGTTAAGCCTCTGTTTTAGGATACTTTGTTACATAGCAATAGATAATTAACACAGAAAGTTGGAGGATAAAGTTGGGGAATCTTCCAAGGAATGTATTTAAAAAAATTTTTTTTTAATGTTTTATTTATTTCTAGGAGAGAGAGAGAGAGACAGCGTGAGCAGGGGAGGGTCAGAGAGAGAGGGAGACACAGAATCTGAAGCAGGCTCCAGGCTCTGAGCTGGCAAGTACAGAGCCCACGCGGGCTTGAACCCATGAACCGCGAGATCATGATCAAGCGAAAGCCGGACACTTAACCGACTAAGCCACCCAGGCGCCCCAACAAGGAATGTATTTTTAAAAACCCAAAGAAAATAAAGAGAAAGATTAGTAAATTAGAGGATCAGCACAGAAGGGTTTTTTTTTTTAATGTTTATTTTTTATTTACTTTTTTAGAGAGAGCATGACTAGAGGGGAGAAGGGGAGTGAGTGGTGACAGAGAGAGAGAGAGAGAGAGGGAGAGAATCTTAAGTAGGCTCCATGCTTAGCACAGAGCCCAAAATGGGGCTCGATCCCATGATCCTGGGACCATGATGTGAGCCAAAATCAAGAGTCAGTCACTCAACCAACTGGGCTACCCAGGTGCCCTTCAGCTTAGAAGGATTTATAGCTGACAAATGGAAGTTTCCAAAAAGAGAAAGGAGAGAAAATAGAGAATAAATTAATAAAAGACAATTTCTCAGAAATGAAGGGCACAAATTTCCAGACTGAAAAAGTTCATGAAGTATCTATTGCAATGAATGAAAAAAGACCTACAGCAAATTCCATCATTATGAAATTTATTACCTTGTAGTCTTAGAAGTCAGAAGTCTGGGCAGGCTTGACTGGGTCCTCTGCTAGGTTTCATCAGGCCAAAATTAAGGTGTTGGCTAGGTTGGGGTCTTATGCGGAGACTCCAAAAGGGAACATGCTTTCAGGCTCATTTAGGTTGTTGGCAGAATTCAGTTTCTTGTGGTTAGAAGGCTGAGCCTTGCTGGCTGACTGCCAGACCACTCTCAGCTCCTAAATGCCACCCACATTCTTTGGCATGTGGCCCCCTCTATTTTCAAAGCCAGCAATGATGTGTCAAATTCCACTCATGCTTCCAATCTCTGAATTCCTTTTTTGCTGGTAGATGGAGAGAACACTCTGCTCTTAAAGGGCTTGTGTGATTAGATTAGGTCCACTCAGATAATTTTCCTTTCCCTCTCCATATAAAGTGACCATCATATTCAGAGGTTCCACCCACACTTAAAGGGAAGGGGATTATACAAAGGTAAGAATCACTGAGAGTCACTGTTAGAATTTTGCCTATGGCAAACCTAAAACTGTCTTATAACTATACTGGAAAAACCAGGGTGGGAGAGGAGAAGTACAGGGTATGGTATAAGAAAGCTAAATTCTCAACTATCATAATAGGAAAGCTATAATAGGCAAAAATGGATAAATCAATACATACCATATAAACATATTCTTTAAAAGTAGGAAGGTTAAGTGACAAAAGAAAAAACTAGAAGAGTTGAAAATTTGTCTCTGGAGAGTGGAGGTGAGAGGGCTAGAGTAAGCAACTCTTACTTTTCATTATAAGCTTTTTAGCACTATTTTCTTTTATTTATTTTTTTAATTTTTAGAGAGAGAGCATGCACGAGCAAGGGAGAGGGGCAGAGAGAGAGAGATAGAGAGAGGAAGAGAGACTCTTAAGCAGGTTCACACTCAGTGTGGAGCCCAGTGCAGGGCTTAATCCACAACCCTGGGATCATGACCTGAGATGAAATTAAGAATTGGACACTCAACTGACTGAGCCACCCAGGTGCCCCATAATATTACTTTGAAAAAGAATTACAAAGACAACTTTTCAATATTTCTGATTGCACATGACGAAGATAACTAAAAGGTTTGAAGAACATCATAAAAATCATGAGAAAAATAAGGTTGCTTTGCAAATGCCTGATTCCTCTTTAAAAAGACCCAAATGAGAAGCGCCTGGGTGGGTCAGTTGGTTAAGTGTCCGACTTCAACTCAGGTCATGAGCTCATGGTTTGTGGGTTTGAGCCCACAGTTGGGCTCTGTGCTGACAGCTCGGAGCTTAGAGGCTGCTTCAGATTCTGTGTCTTCCCCTCTCTCTGCTCCTCCCCTGCTCATGCTCTGTCTCTCTCTTTCTCAAAAATAAATAAACATTAAAAAAACAAATGAAAGTTATAGATGATGTATTGTGGGGGCAAAAAAGGGCATGGCACTCATCAATGGACATAATTTCAAAGAAACGGAATTGGTACCATGTCAAAAAAAATTGGTGAATCTATACTTACATGTATTAAGTGAAACTAAAATGTATAAGGTATGTATCTTTTCTTGATTTCCCAATTTACAATATAATCTTTGACCAACTATTTGTCTAAAAGAGTCTACTGTACAACTGACCCTTGAACAACAAGGGCTTGAGCTGCATGGGTCCACTTACATGTGGATTTTTTTTTTATAAATATACTATAACAAAAGAGAACTGCAGTACTACAAATATGTTTTCCTTATGATTTTCTTACATTTTCTCTTTTTTACCTTTACCATAAGAATACAGTATATAATAAATATACAAAATATGTGTTAATCGGACAGTTTATGTTCTTGGTAAAGCTTCTGGCCAACAGTAGGCTATCAGTAGTTAAATTTTGGGGAGTCCAAAGTTATATGCATAGTTTTTACTATGTGGGGGATCAGTGCCCCTAATCCCTGCATTGTTCAAGGATCAACTGTAATTATATTCAACTTGTAATATATAGTATTTATTAATTGATCCAAGCTTGTTAGATATTGATATCTATTGGCGGGTTTATACCAGGGATCTATAGTTGGTGGTCAGGAGTTTATGGATTAGTTTAGCCACACTCCAGGTTCATATGGACCACATTTAGTTTAAGATGCCTCCTGGAGGGGTGGAATCAGTAGTAATTAGTTACTTTGCCAAATGGAGATTTCACTAAATTCTTGCCCCAGAACTGAAACATCCTAGTTTTCTTGGAGCAGTAAGATGTGGATAAGCTTATAGCACTGGATTTTACCAATAACTCCAGCAAAGTTTGAGTTTAAGCACAGAAAACACCAAACCATTGTTTTGATATCTGCATATAAGAGACCACATAATAATGACTCTGTGTGTATGAGAGAGACAAAAAGAGAGGAGGAGGAACCCACCCAGTTACTTTTCCCCATGCTTGCAGAACACCACTTTGAGACTGGAGAACTGTTAACTTTTGGGGAAGTTGCCTAGGGGCTATGAAAGAAGGTTATAAGGCATTGACTCCTAGAAGAGTTGCCAAATCAACAATGCTGGCCATTAGCTGAGCAAAAAGTTACCATTCAGCTCCAGTGAATAGTAGGTTTCTGGCAATCTTGAGAACCACAGGTTAGAGAATAGTGAACAACTCTTCTTTATAGCCCACCTGACATTCAAACAAACTCAGGGTTTATGAGTTAACAGAATTTTCCTAGAAAGGCTGATCATTAATCATTTGTACAGTTAGGTGCCTGCTAACAGCAAAAGACCTGTATCATTCATCCCCATTACTGTTTAAAAGTGATAATTTTCTGTAATTTTCTTTTGTTGTAGTATATTTAAGAAATCCACATATAAGCGATATATGTTTGTTAATTTGGAATCAAATTTTGGCTCTATCACTGACCTTGGGTAAATAAGTTAATAACCTCTTTGGGCCTCAGTTTCCTTATTGGTAAGAAGAGAATAGTAATACCTCACAGGCATGTTGAAAGAATTAAATGGAATCATGCATGAGGGTGTAAAATTGAGAGGAGGAGGGGGAAACAATTTGTAGGGGTGACAAAGCTGATGTCCAGTTCTCCTTTTCAAAAAATTTTTAATATTTATTTTTGAGAGACAGAGAGGAGAGAGAGAGATTGGGGGAGGAGGAGAGAGATGGGGACAGAGGATCTGAAGAAGGCAAGACTAATGTGGGGCTCAAACTCACAAACTGTGAGATCATGACCTGAGCCAAAGTCAGATGCTCAACTGACTAAGCCACCCAGACTCCCCTGTCCAGTCTTCCTTCTAACTTTACATTTTAGGCCAACAGTTTGTCTAAGCCTACAGCCTCTGATAGTCTGCCACTGGAATGAAAAAAATTGGGTAAGCAGATGATATCAGGATATGTCTCTATAACCCCATAGGGGACTCCAGTTTTATAAAGTGAAATCTTTTTCTCTGCCTAGCCTGCAATGAAATTAACTAGAAATGAGACTCAGGCCTCTTTGGATTGCTACCAGGTCTTATTTACTGGAGTTTAGGTAGTTAACTGGGTAGGAAAGCCCTAGGCTTGGGGCTTAGTTCTCTCAATGGTAAGAAGTAATAGGGGCAGGCAGGGTTGAAGCAACCAGGAGAGGCCTATTTTCGGCCTGGAACAAAGAAAATTTATGGGTTAGGCCAAGTGTGTTTCTCTGAGAGAGGGTGAGGAGCTTCTTATTTGGAGACAATAGTGGCCCCATGGCATAATGCTGGGACACAGCTGAGTGGGGGCCAGCCAGGGAGGGCCAGTGTAGGGGTATTAAGGAATTTCTAGAGTCAACGACTAGGATCCTTTGTATTAATCTTACCTGAAACCTGGGTATGTAAAACAGAGCTTTTTGATGTCATTAGAAAGAGAAAACAGAGTGCCCAATAGAGACCTATACAAGATTAGTTTCTCTCAACCTTAACTTTGTGCTTTATACTTACCAGTTACCCCCTTCCTTCACCCCAATAAAACTTTGCTTTACTACCTGCCTACACTTAATTTCTGTCACATATGTTCTCCGTTCTTTCTGAAATACCCTTTCCCCTCCATGTCTGTGCTTTTTAAACAATTCATCTTTTAAGACCTTAACCAATTATATCTCCTCTAAAGCCTCCTCTAACTTCCTGTTTTAGAGATGATCATTCAAGTATCATTTATTAATTTATTTACCTAAAGTATTAATTATATTATGTATTATTACACGATACATAATATATTATGTATTAGGCATTATGAAGCATTGTGGATATAATGCAATTGGATATTTACTTGCTGCCTGTTAAAAATCCTTCAATGGTTCCTTATAAAGTTAAAATGCTTAGCATGGCTAACAGCATCTTCAATTTTCTGGCCCCTGCCAAGTTTTGAAGGCTTACTTCCCAGCACTTGTCTTCTTTACACTTTATATATACCTAAGGAGTTCATTTAGTATGGCTCTCTCTCAAGTCTCTGTTCCTTTGTGCAATATTCCCTTCTTGTCTACTTGGTGAACTCCAATCATCTCTTAACTCTCAGTTCTGGGAATATTTCCTGTGTGAAGGCTTCTCTAAAGGACTCTCCTGTGCTCATTCAAATCCAATAGTACTGGGTACTTCCTCTTTTGTAGTTCCATAGCATTCCATACTTATTTATTCATATACTATATTGCAAATTTTTTGTCTGCATATTTATCTTTATCCAGAAGCCACTTTATAGCAGAGACCTTATCCTATCCATTTTTGTAACCCCAGTCACCAATATAAAGCCTGGCACAAAACTGTTCTTAGTAAATGTTAACTAAATGAGCAAATTAATAAGAATACATTTATTCTGGGGCACCTGGGTGGCTCAGTCAGTTAAGCATCCGACTTTGGCTCAGGTCATGATCTCACGGTTCGTGGGTTCGAGCCCCGTGTTGGGCTCTGTGCTGACAGCTAGCTCAGAGCCTGGAGCCTGTTTCGGATTCTGTGTCTCCCTCTCTCTCTGACCCTCCCCTGCTCATGCTCTCTCTCTCACAGAAATAAATAAAACAAAAAAACAAAAATAAAAATTAAGAATACATTTATTCCTTTGAACAAGTTGAATGTCTTAATATGGATATTAAATGACAAGAAGAGGGAAGCTGAATGGATAATCTCCCTACTCCATTAATTTTAACTAGAGTAATTGTTAATTGTGGGGGATAAAGCTCTAACTCAAGGTAGAGAAAGAAATGATTAAGAAGAAGCTCTTCTATATCTACCACCATCTCTACTATACCCACCACCAGCTCTTTACCTCCTGTATTGCCCTTACTTGTTTCTTTAGTTGTGTCCCTTTTCTTGTTCCGAAAGGAATTTTGATATCCCAATAGATATAAGTTGAAGAAGGCCATTTTAACTCCTCCCTGTCCTCTGGAATGTCCAGGCTGGAGCACTGGACTCTGTTTGGTAACCATGGTAATGCCCTGAAGAATTACCATGACTGACACTCCCTTTATCTAAGGAGACAGAGGATTTATGGGTTCACTGTAAAACTGCAGGGGGAGTGGGCTAAATAACTTCAGAAAAATGGAGGAATTAAGTGCCAGTTACCCTTTCTCTTGTCCCATACTTATGCAATGAGTAGAAAGAGCACAGACCTGAGCTCAAATATTAGTTTTGCCATATTTTTGGGAACTCTGAATAGGTTAAGCCTCTTTTATTTTTAAAAATGGCAATGGTATGGGGCGCCTGGGTGGCTTAGTCAGTTAAGCGTCCGACTTTCGCTTAGGTCATGATCTCGCGGTTCGTGGGTTCGAGCCCCGCGTCGGGCTCTGTGCTGACTGCCAGCTCGGAGCCTGGAGCCTGTTTCAGTCTGTGACTCCCTCTCTCTCTGACCCTCCCCCGTTCACGCTGTCTCTCTCTCTCCTAGAAATAAATAAAACATTAAAAAAAAAAATGGCAATGGTATGTACTTCATAGTTATGATAATTAAATGAGATAATGTATGCCAATTTCCTCAGCATAGTTTAGCATATAATGGAAACATAACAAACAGTATTTAAATGGAAATATGGTACTTCCAATGAGTCTTTTAAGCTATTTCAAGCAGTTTGCTGAATCAGTTCATACTGATTTTTGAGCTGCCTGTTAAGTTTGCAGGAATTTTGCAAGCTGGTTGTTAAACAAGCCATTATTAAAAATTATCTAAACATACAATTAAATACACTATATTAAAAATAAAGGTAATAAATACTAAAAACTCGTCTGTTTCTAATTATTTTACTACATTGTACTATTATCTATGCTCATGAAGTTATTTATATCTATTATATCTGGATATTCTGTTATTTTTATTTTTTCTCTTTGCTTTTCAGTTTGCGAAGTTTCTATTGACATATCTTTAAACTCACTGATTCTTTACTTGGTTGTGTCCATGTGCTGATAAGCCCTTCAAAGGCATTCATTTCCTTTACAATGTTCTTTAGTTTTGTTTTTTTTTTCCCAGAAGTAAGCTCTAGGCCTAACGTGGGGCTTGAACTCATGACTCCAAGATCAAAAGTCTACTGGCTGTGAGCCAGCCAGGCATCCCTATTACAGTGTTTTATACTTGACATTTCCTTTTGTAATTAATCTTTCTTTCTTTCTTTCTTTCTTTCTTTCTTTCTTTCTTTCTTTTTCTTTCTTTCTTTTCTTTCTTTCCTCCCTCCCTCCCTCTCTACCTTCTTTTTTTTTAGAGAAAGGAGTGTGAGTGGAAGAGAGGGAAAGAAGGAGATAGAGAATCCCAAGCAGGCTCCATGTTCACCATAGAGCCTAATGTGGGACTTGAACCCATTACCCTGGGATCATGACCTGAGCCAAAATCAAGAGATGGACACTCAATCGACTAAGCCATCCAGGCACCCCTCTAACATTTCCTTTTGATTCTTAGCTTTCATCTCCCTGCTTGCATTACCCATATATTCTTTTTTTTTTTTTTTAATATTTTTAAAATTTATTTCTAGGAGAGAGAAAGACAGCGTGAGCAGGGGAGGGTCAGAGAGAGGGAGATACAGACTCTGAAATAGGCTCCAGGCTCTGAGCTGGCAGTCAGCACAGAGCCGACGCAGGGCTCGAACCCACGAACCGCGAGATCATGACCTAAGCGAAAGTCGGATGCTTAACCGACTAAGCCACCCAGGCACCCCAACATTACCCATACATTCTTGCATGTTGCCCACTTTTTCCTTTAGAGTCCTTAGCATATTAGTCAGTTAAATTCCCAGTTTGATAATTCTAAAATTTCTGCCATATAGGAGTCTGGTTCTGATGCTTGCTATCTCTTGAAACAGTATTTTTTACCTTTTAGTATGCCTTATCATTTTTTTTGTAGAAAGTTAGATGTGATATATTGGGTTAAAGGAATGGATGTTTTACATTTATCTGTTTGGGAGTTAGGCTGGTGTTTCCTGTTTGCTATGGCTGTATGTGTCAGAGGCTAAAATTTCTTCTGATGTCTCTGTCCCCCATGTTGTCTTTGGGTTTACCTACAGACTCCTTAAATAGGGTCTGAGTTTGTAGTTCCTTCCATTGTAATCCTATTATTATATAGACCTACTGATGTGTTGATAAGGGGGGTGTAGGTTGGGGAAGTGTTATTTTGAGAGAGAGAGAGAGGAAGAGAGAAGAGAGAGAGAGAATGAGCAGGGGAAGGGCAAAGAGAGAGGGAAAGACAGAGAATCCGAAGCAGGCTCCACACTGTCAGAGGAGAGCTTGATGTGGGACTTGAATTCATGAACCATGAAATCATGACCTGAGCCAAACCAAAAGTCAGGTGCTTAACCTGCTTAACAGACTGAATCACCCAGGTGCCCTGGGGGAAGTGTTTTATAATCCTATCAGGTCTCAGTATTTTAGTGAGTTTGTGCCCTCCCTGGACTGTGACCCTCACAAATGCTTATTATCTTACCCTCCATCCAGTCCTTAGTTGAAACAAGAAGGCCAAAGAAGGCTGGAGCTGGTTATTTTCCTTCTATGTTGCTTAGACTGGTAAGTAGCTACCATTGAAGACAGGCCTATGTTAAGGAAAACTGAATGCTCTAGGTCTATTTCCAAGTAGTATTTTTTTTTTCCCTCTCCCTGCCAGAAGGATGAGGAGATTTTTCTCCAATCTTCATAGTAAGACCTATAGGACTCCTGGAGGTAAAACTCATGAAAATGTGATGGCCCCTCAGGTTTTGTTTGTTTGTTTGTTTTCCATTCTCTCAATTTAGCCTATGTGCAGTCTCCAGCAATTATTCAATTGCCCAAGTATTCCTACCAGCTTCTGGTTTCAATAGTTTTTGCTCCCAGTAAGCTGTGAGTTTCTGTTCTGCCTCTTGTGATTCTGTCTTTCCAGTTTTTGTTGTAGAGGTTTGCCCTGTCACCTCAGTTCTCTGCTGGATCTAACAAGGGTCGTGGATTTTGTTTGTTCATGTTTTTTTTTGTTGTTGTTATGAGAACAGGAACAATGACTCCCAAGCTCTTTACATATCAGTTGGAAACCAGAAGTCCCTGTTTACTGTATCTATATGGAGGACATATTATGTGGTAGTGTGTTCATCTCTTCCCAATCTTATGCTCAGTGATGTCATGTTGGTAGCTTGAAATTGGCCATAATGGAAGAATTTACACTATAGAAATTGGTAAAGGCTACAAACAAAAGCTTGACTTATTTATTTTGTTGACTAGACTTAAGGAAGTGATAGAGAATATGTTAATAATGTAGATTAAATTTAAAACTGTATCATGTTGGTGTGTTTTGGTGACTCAATTGGTTAAGTGTCTGACTTTGGCTCAGGTCATGATCTCATGGTTCATGGGTTCAAGCCCCACTTTGGGCTCTGCTCTCTCTTATCAGCACAGACCCTACTTCAGATTCTCTGCCTTCTCTCCTCTCTGCCCCTGCCCCATGCTCTCTCTCTTTCTCTCTCTAAAATAAACGTACAAAAAAAAAAAAGTGTATCATGTCTGTAGCCATTAAATTGTCAAGAGCACAAACAACTGAAAGATTCTTCAAGTTTTCAAAAGATATTATCCAATTCAGCAGAAGTGTTGCTCAATGTCCCTGACAAGTAAGTGGAGTGCCAACATTAAGTCTCATTGTTTCACTTTTACCTTAATGTAAATGAAAATGTCAACCAGTAGTCAAAATTATTCTTATTTGTCAAATGAAATCATAAGTTGGTTCTTAAAACAAGAATTGGGCAAAGCTGGGGGCGCCTGGCTGGCTCAGTCAGTTGGGCATCCAACTTTGGCTCAGGTCATGATCTTATGGTTCGTGAGTATGAGTCCTGCATCTGACTCTGTGCTGACAGCTCAGAGCCTAGAGCCTGCTTCGGATTCTGTGTCTCCCTCTCTCTTTGCCCCTCCCTGCTCATGCAAATATAAATAAACATTAAAAAAAATTGGGGGGGAGAAAACTGAGTTAAAGTAATCTGTGAGAATCAACTGGCTATAAGAAATTTATGATAAAGATTGTAGGGGTGCTTGGGTGGCTCAGTGGATTAAGCATCCAACTTCAGCTCAGGTCATGATCTCGCAATCTGTGAGTTAGAGCCCCATGTCAGGCTCTGAGCTATAAGCACAAAGCCTGGAGCCTGCTTTGGGTTCAGTGTCTCTCTCTCTCTCTGCCTTTCCCCAACTTGTGTTCTGTCTCTTCGGTCTCAAAAATAAAAGGTAAAAAAAAAAAAGCTATGATAAAAACTGTATATTCTATTTTTTAGAAACTATGTGCTATACATTCTTTATATTGGTAAATTTATGTATAAACTTATGTACATATATGTACACGTATAATTATTTTCCAGATAGCTGGTTGTTAATAGTTTACCAGAACACCCACACACCATGGCCAATTTCAAGCTATCAGAGTGACATCAACTGAATGTGGAATTTGGAATAGTTATAAGTGGCACACCATCTTTTTATGTTTTAATTGGAGACTATATAAATGTTGGAAAGAAAGTTTTTTTTTAGAGAAATTTCTTTTTTAAATATTTGAGAGAGGGAGAGAAAGAGTGTGGGAGGGGTGGAAAGAGAGAGAATCCCAAGCAGGCTCCAAGCTATCTGTGCAGAGCCTGATGCAGGGCTCAATCTCACGAACCGTGAGATTCTCAGCTGAGCCGAAATCAAGAGTCACTTAACTGACTGAGCCACCCAGGGGCCCTGGAAAGAAACTGTTTTAACAGTAGTAGATGGTAATGTTCAACATGGATGAAATATGATATTTGTAAGCACAATGCAAAATAAGATCAAACCATGGAATATGGCATAATCCTGTATTCAGAATAGAATTAATCTAGTGAATAGGAAGAGTAGTCTGATGGGTTTCATTTATAGGAAATAGAGTCCTATTCATATTAAAAAAAGAGAGAGGAAAAAAAAGTTAAATTCCTCTGGTTAAAGATTTTGTCAGTTTTTATATATTTTTGAGAGAGAGAGAGGCAGAGCATGAGTGGGGGGAGGGGCAGAGAGAGACAGAATCTGAAGCAGGCTCCAGGCTCTCAGTTGTCAGCCCACAGTCTGAGGCAGGGATTGAACTCATGGACCATGAGATCATGTCCTAGTTGAAGTTGGATGCTTAACTGACTGAGCCACCTAGGTGCCCCTGAGGGTTAACATTATTTTGACAATAAACATGTACTAAATACCTACTGTGTACCAGATGGTGTCCTGTCAGGATCCAGAGATAAATTTAAGATCACACAGCTAGTTAAAAGAACAGCTGGGAATTTTAAGGACATTACACTAAGTGAAACAAGCAGGTCACAGAAAGACAAACACTGTATAATTCCACTTATATGAGATAGCTAAAGCAGTCAAACTCATAGAAACACAAAATTGAATGAAGTTTGTCAGAGGTGGGGGGAGAGGGAAATGAGGAGTCGTTCAGTAGGTATAGCGTTTCAGTTTTGCTAAATGAAAAAGTTGTAGAGACCAGTTGCTAGTAATGTGAGTACAGTTGACATTACAGAACTGTACACTTAAAAATGGCTAAAGGTTGGGCTCCTGGGTGGTTCAGTCGGTTAAGCGTCTGACTTTGGCTCAGGTCATGACCTCACAAATCGTGGGTTCAAGCCCCACACTGGGGTCTGTGCTGATAGATGGGAGCCTGGAGCCTGCTTCAGATTCTGTGTCTCCCTTGCTCTCTTCCCCTCCCCTGATCACACTCTGTCTCTCTCTCAGAAATAAATAAACACTAAAAAAAATTTTTTTAAATGGCTAAGGGTTTAAACAAAAAAAAAAAGAGCTGGGATTTGAATCCAGGCCTGATTCAAAATTCATGTTTAGCAATTGTTATTATTGCTGCCTACTTTCAAATATTTATCTTTAGTCAAAGAATATTTCACTGAGTTACATAGATTCCCCGCCTTTTGTATGCCAGGGTAGTAAGCCATTGATTACCACCTGCATTGTCTAGAGCTTACCAGATACTAGAACTTTTTCTTGGAAGACTGGTATATTCAGCCAGGATAGCAAATTCAAAATGGAATCTTCAATCCAAGGAATTAAATAGAGAACCAAACACAGGATGGCGAAATAGGCAAGAGGGTTCTGGGAGAAATAATTTTGGCTGTGTAAGATAATATAATGACTACATGATTGAAAAAAATGCTTATTCTATCAAAAGATACAAGTCTGTGATTTTAGAAATTTGAAATCATTAATTTTTAAAATGTTATAACCTGAAAGAAGTCATTTAAATCTTCCTGAACCTGTTTTTCTGTAATAAAATGTAGCTAATGCTAACTGTAGGCAGAATATGGCAGAAAAGGGCCTGAAATGGAAGGAAATACTTCTGAGAATGAATTAGAATCAAACTGAGAACAGCCATGTCTAAAATGATGAAACTCAAAATATTATAAAAGACAAAGGTTTCTAATACTATACAATTTAGTTAAGGTAAATTGAGTGTTTCAGACAAGCAAGAATACACTTCCCTAGAACGGAAAGAATTATGGAATTAGATTTGATTTAAAAATCTACACTTATAAGCAGTGTAGTGTAGGGCAAACTATTAATCTCCCCAAGCCCCTGCTTCTTTATTGTAGGGTGTTGTGAGCATTTATTTGACAAATATTTATTGACTATTAGGGTCAGGACTATAGGAGGTAGGTGCTATGGATACACATATGAAGAAGGCATTGTCCTTGCCCTCAATATTAATATGATAAATACTATGATAACATCTAATCAATGCTTTCTATGTTCCAGGTACTATTACAAATACTTTTAACTAATTATAGCTTCATTTAATTCTTCTCACAACCTAAAATGTAGATACTATTATTACCATTTACGTTTATACCAGAGGCACAAAGAGGCTAAGTATCTTATCCAGGATCAAACAGGCATGGTGCGTTCAGCTGGAAAATAACTTGATGGAGGACAGGGACTTACAAATTTGTGCGTGTGTTATGTGGAGGTGGAAGCTTTCCCCAATGGAGTTTTAGTTCATTCCTCCACAAAACAGGGATTGAAATATTACTATCTCTTAATATTAATACTGTGCCTTTTTATGTGCCTTTAAAAAAATTTTTTTTAATGTTTTATTTATTTCTAGGAGAGAGAGAGAGAGACAGCATGAGCAGGGGAGGGCCAGAGAGAGAGGGAGTCACAGACTGAAACAGGCTCCAGGCTCTGAGCTGGCAGTCAGCACAGAGCCCGACGCGGGGCTCGAACCACGAACCGCGAGATCATGACCTAAGCGAAAGTCGGACGCTTAACCGACTAAGCCACCCAGGCGCCCCTTATGTGCCTTTTAAATGAAATAGTATATTTAAGAGTCAACAGTGTGCCTGGAACATGGTAATTGCTGAATTAAAAAATTTTTTTTTGAGGAGGAGGATGGGCAGAGAGAGGGACAGAAGATGGAAGCCCGCTCTGTGCTGGACAGCAGAGTCCCACACAGGGCTTGAACTCAGGTACTCTGAGATCATGACTGAACCTAAGTCACACGTTTAACCAACTGAGCCACCCAGGCGCCACATAATCACCAAATTAACACTATTAATTTCATTTCATTCCCTTATGTTGAATCATTGTGGCGAGGGACAGGAATTTTTTTCAACGCTTTAGATAAATGTAAAGCGGTTTTGCACATGGATAGTTTACACTGCTACCAAAAACGTAAGAACTTTCTTGTTGCTTTATATTACGATATATGACAGGGTCACTCTTTGTGATTACTTTCTTCAGTTTTCAACAGTCTCACCTGTTTTCTGTCAAGTTCAGAATCGGCCTCATTTTCATCTCCACCCCCACTACAAACGAAGTTCTCTAAAGAGCCACCGAGGGGCGCGTGGGCGGGCGCCTCCTCGCGCCACAACAGTTACTCCGCCCCCTCTTCCACCACGCGAAAGCTAACCCAGCTCTCGCGGGAGGAGACGTGGTTTCAAACGAGAACTTCTAACCCCACCCTACCTCTCAAAGATCACATGACTGGCGCCTGCGTCCTAGACTCAAGGTCTTTCCTGGTTGCCTACTGGCTGTTAACTCCGCTACAGGCTGTCGTGAGGTCCATTACGGAAGTAGGCCGTTTATTTAGCCCTTCTTTGCGGAAGCCTCTCACAACCTAGCCATCCACCCTTTAGCGGAAGTTCGTCACGTCGCAGTTGCCCCGCACAGCGGATGTGTGTCGCCGCTTAGGTGACGCTGGGAAGTGCTTGCAGCCTCCGTCGCTGCCTTCTGGTTGAAGCACTATGGAGGGAGAGAGGAAGAACAACAACAAACGGTGGTATTTTAGTCGCGAACAGCTGGAAAACAGCCCATCACGTCGTTTTGGCATGGACCCAGATAAAGAACTTTCTTCTCGCCAGCAGGCGGCCAATCTGCTCCAGGACATGGGACAACGTCTTAACGTGTATCCTTGCGGCCTAGGCCTCCGGCCTTGGAGTAAGACCCGCCTAGCTCGGGCGTCCAAACCTCAGGCTATGTCGGGGACGGAAGAGGGAAGAGGGTGGCAGGGGCCTGAATGTCAAGGTGGTAGAGCCTACGTTGGGGCAGCCTCAAATTCAGTGTTAGTGCGAGAGAAGCGAGGCGGAGTTAATTTCCCGCTCGCTCACCAGTGCCATGAGCCTTGCTGGGAATTCGTATCCTTCGCAGCTTTGTGTTTTAACCGGCCTTTCCTAGTCCCCTTTCGTTGTGTTGTGATCTTCTGCTCTGGTGACGTTCAGATTGTACTTTTCCGCTATGCCCTAAGGGTTTGCTGGCGATTTCACTGTTGATGACTGCCTCTTGAACTTCGTGTATAGAGTTTTGAGAAATTCAAGACCTGAAGGGTTTATAAAGATAGGGTGATCTAGGATTAATGTTCCAGCTTTGGTTCAGAATCCGTTCCTTCCAATTACTAGCTGTTTAAGAAACCTGTCAAATTCTTGGTTTTCTCGTCTGTAAAATGGAATGTTACCCCCTTGCATGTACTTTCTGTGCTCAACACAGTGCTTGGTATTCAGATTTTCAACTGGTAGCTACTGTTAAAACTTTATAGAATTTCAGGTGAAAGAAGGATGTCAGTTTCTACTTGTAAGGATATAGGCCCAAGGATGTAATGTTTTCAAGAAGCATTTAAGTAAGTAAATAGGCATTTACAAATGTTGGGTTTTTAAATTACTGAGTTGTAGTGTGTATTTCAAAGATCAGGTAACTTAATGACTTATTTCCCTGTAAGTAGTTTTGTTAGTAAATGTACTCATTTTGTAGCAGATAATGCTTATATAGTTTTATTTATTTATTTTTTAAAAATTTTTAATGTTTTATTTATTTCTAGGAGAGAGAGAGAGAGACAGCGTGAGCAGGGGAGGGTCAGAGAGAGAGAGAGTCACAGACTCCGAAACAGGCTCCAGGCTCCGAGCCGGCAGTCAGCACAGAGCCCGATGCGGGGCTCGAACCCACAAACCGCGAGGTCATGACCCAAGCGAAAGTCAGAGGCTTAACCGACTAAGCCACCCAGGCGCCCCGCTTATATAGTTTTAAAGTCTGGAAGTGGAAAATTATTTCTGGATGCAGCTTGGTGTAATGTTTGTGTCTTAAAGTTGTGCTCCTCTCAAAAGAAGTGTCTTTTTTTTTTTTTTAATTTTTTATTTATTTCTAGAGAGAGAGAGAGAGAGAGACAGCGTGAGCAGGGGAGGGTCAGAGAGAGAGGAGATCACAGACTGAAACAGGCTCCAGGCTCTGAGCTGGCAGTCAGCACAGAGCCCGACGCTGGGCTCGAACCCACGAACCGCGAGATCATGACCTAAGCGAAAGTCGGACGCTTAACCGACTAAGCCACCCAGGCGCCCCAAGAAGTGTCTTCTTTATTGCGGATATTGAGTTTGTTTCCTAAGCATCAGATCAGTACTGAGTTAAGCCTTTTCGTTTGATTCTGTTACAGTACATCTAGTCTTTTTTTTTTTTTTTTTAATGTGTGTTGTTAAGGTTGTTGACGTCATGAGATGATCTCTGAATAACAACCCACATTGTCTTCTGAGGCTTTATTTATTTATTTATTTTAAAATCTTTATTTCATTTTGAGAGACAGCGAGTGAGGAAGAGGCAGAGAGAGGGAGACACAGAATCTGAAGCAGGCTCCAAGCTCTGAGCTGTCAGCACAGAGCCTGATGTGGTGCTCAAACCCACAGACTCTGATTTTGAGGGCTTTAAAAGTAAGGCATTTAAAATTTCTTCTTGCCAGTGAATGAATATCAAATCATTCCATAGTGTTTCTGGTCCAAGGGATCATCATATGAGAAGGCTTAGTTGCCGGAGACAAGTGGGACTGGAAAGTTAATTTCTAGAGCTCAGAAAATGAGATAGTAGAGACATATCTAGGGGCTGGATCAGAGAACGTGTTGTAAGTCATGTGTAGAGATATCCTGAGCCTAAGGGATTACCACTGTAGGATCTTCAGGAAGCAAGTAACTAGTTTAGGTCTTAAATAAATTTTGTATACCCTTCTTGATCCCCATGTGCTAAGAAGCTTGCTTATCAATTCAACATATTTTATGTATCCAATATCTGTTGTTTGTGTGTAAGGCATTATGTTAAAGTGTCAATTGGTGGTTAATAATTTGGTGAAAGAAAACAGATTTGTTCTTTAATTTGGAAAATTATGTATGATTTTCATTTAGATGCATGAATTGTGCATTGCTGCATTGTCCTTTTGTGAGGTTATACAGGTTGTATTTTTGGGAATTGTACTGCCTGCCTGTTTTGGGGCCTTAACTTGAACATTTTAGCTCACAATTGACTATCAACACTGCTATAGTATACATGCATCGATTCTACATGATTCAATCCTTTACACAGTTCCATCGAAATGTAAGTATTTTTTTGTATGGTGTAATCCTTTTGTGATTGGTTCCATTGTGTGTGTGTGTGTGTGTGTGTGTGTGTGTGAGTGAGTGTGTGAGAGAGATCTTTGTTGGTGAACTGGGATTTCAAGTTTAGAATTTGAGATTGATCATTAATGTGTCACACTGAATCCAGTTCTTCAATTTTCCTGTCTAGGTAGTTATTTGGTAGGTTTAGTGCATCCTTAGACTGGTTGGATTCTCTAAGAAATAGATTATTGAACACTTAAACTTAGTGTTTTGGGGTTGGGAGAGGAACATTAAAGGGGAACACTTAATTTGAGTGTAATTTTTGAAATAGTAAATAATATAGTCACAGGAAAACAAGTAAGTGATTCAGTGACTGGTTGAGAAGGGAAGGCACATTATATGATTACTGGGGGGGTGACTTTTCAGACAGGAAAAAGAAAATAATAGTAATAAAGGG
Source organism: Proteles cristata cristata (assembly GCA_017311185.1). Taxonomy (NCBI): domain Eukaryota; kingdom Metazoa; phylum Chordata; class Mammalia; order Carnivora; family Hyaenidae; genus Proteles; species Proteles cristata. The sequence continues at coordinate 2,104,903 of JAESUZ010000312.1, forward strand.
ATTTTTTTTTTTCTGGACAGAATTGTAAATAGTGCTATTTTCAGTTTTGATACCTGAAATGGTCCTATTTAACATTATTATAAGTGACTTGGAAGCGAGTGCATAGTGATTTCCCAGTTGCAGGTAAGACTATATTTGTTTAATAAAATCACAAGGTAATAGGGCTAAACTTGATGAATACTTCGTATGGATTTGTGAGTCAAATATTTCATTATTTTTTTTAAAGGAAGGTTATGTTGAGGAAAAGTGCTTAAGACTTGTCCTTAGGATAATAGCCTTTGACCTCTTTTTTTAACACCATAGAAAGAGAATCTGTAGAGTTAGATATTGCTCTTGTAACGTAAGAGATTGGCATACTCGCAGGAAATCCTTTGGATCTGTGGATTAAGTATTCTCAATTTTTGCCAATTATCCAGTCACCTTGGCTTTCTCCTACTGGTAGACCTTTTACCTGCAACCATGCCCTACCTCTGATTGCAGGGAGCAGTCTTTACTAAGACAGAAAAAAGCATTTAATGAGGGTATCTGATAGTTCTAAAATAGAAGGCAGTGTGGATAAAGAATAAAATTTGAGGAGAAATTCCATAGCTGCCTTGCCAATTCTAAAAGTTTTTTTAAATGTCTTCCCTTTTATTATGGTAAAGATTTGAAATCCAGGATGAAATACATCTCAAATCAATTTTTCCACTTTATGCACATGTATATTATACATACTTCCCTTTTTATTTTTCAAATTAGATTTTTCCTTATTTCCAATGTATTAAGTTTAGCAAGGACGGAGACTCACTTTTCTGTGTATCCTCCAGAGCACCTTCGGTAAACTTGAATGAATGATTTGGTAATTATCCAATATAGAGAGACTCAAGTGGTTGACATGACTTTTTCCAAATCCAGTGACTTTAAATTTTGGATTGTTGATTCTCTCTAGAGAATTGATTTTAGGCACATTTGGGAATTAACATCAGAAGTATCACTCTTTACTATCTTAATTTGAAGAGTTTACTTGTGATAAGTTGAAATCCACATTTTAAAGGACTTCATACATTATTGTAGCATTGATATTTGTCTAGTCAAGTGGCTGTGCGTTTTTCATGTTATTTTTTTTATCATTCCAAAGATAATAAATACGGTGAAAATTAATACAAAATGTATAATGTAGAGGTGCCTGGGTGACTCATTTCGGTTAACGGTCTGACTCTTGATTTTGGCTCAGGTCATGGTCTCACAGTTTATGAGATCAAGCCCCGCTTAGGGCACAGTGCTGGCAGTACAGAGTCTCCTTGAGGTTCTCTCTCCCTGCTCCTTCCCCACTTGCACACTTTCCCTCTCTCTAAATTAAAAAAAGAAAGAAAAACAAAAAAAAAAGTAAAAGAAAGAGAAATGTATAATGCAGAAAGTGAAAGTTCCCCTGTAATCCCACCCTCCGTAGGTAACCACTGATAAATGTTTTGTCATATAGGGTCTTGGATATTTTTTTATGCGTATACTAGTATTTGTGTCTAGTAAAAAAAGCATTTCTTTCTTTCTTTTTTTTAAATTTTATTTTTGAGAGAGAGAGAGACAGTGTGAACAGGGGAGGGTCAGAGAGAGAGAGGGAGACACAGAATCCGAAGACAGGCTCCAGGCTCTGAGCTGTTAGCACAGAGCCCAACACAGGGCTCGAACCCACGTACCGTGAGATCCTGATCTGAGCCGAAGTCGGATGCTTAACCGACTGAGCCACCCAGGCGACCCCAAAAAAGCTTTTCTTACTGTACTCTTATGCAAGTTGCTTTTATCAGTTAACAGTGTATTCTGGGTATCTTTTCATATTGGTTTTGCATTACAGTTGACTTTTGAACAAGGTGGGGATTGGGGCACTGACCTCCATATATAATCAGAAATCCACTTGTAATTTTTGACTCCCCCAAAACTTAACTAGTAGTAGCCTCCCATTGACCAGAAGCCTTACCAATAACAAAATCAACACATAGTTTTTTTTGCATGTTCTGTATACCATGTTCTATATATCATATCCTTAAAATACGCTGGAGAAAAGAAAATACGAGGGAGGAAAATCATGAGGAAGAGAAAATACATTTATAGTACTGGACTGTATAGAAAAAAATCCACATGTGAGTGGACCCACACAGTTCAAACCCATGTTTTCTTTCTTCTTCTTTTTTTTATTTTTTAATGTTTATTTTTGAGAGAGAGAGAGAGAGAGAGAGAGACAGTGTGAATGGGGGAGGGGCAGAGAGAGAGAGAGACACCGAATCTGAAGCAAGCTCCAGCCTCTGAGCACAGAGCCGGACGCAGGGCTTGAACTCACAAACTGGGAGATCATGACCTGAGCTGAAGTCAGATGCTTAACCCCCTGAGTCATCCAGCTACCCCAAACTGGTGTTTCAAGGGTCAACTGTATTTTAAATGGCCACATAATATTCTTTGTGTAGTTACCATAATTTATTTCAGTTCCCTATTTATTGGTGGATATTTGGTTTGTTTCTAGTTTATTAATTACAAATAGTGTTACTTAAAATTGGTGCATATATAATATATGACTTATATGAATTGTTCTAATATAAATTCCTGTAGGTGGAATTGCTGTGTCCAGGGGACTACATTTAAAAAACTTTTGTTACGTCAGTTTGCCCTACTGAGATAATATCAGAATTCATTGTTACATTGTGTCAGTTTGCCTACTGAAAGACTATATCTGTATACATTGTTTCATCGTGTCAGTTTTCCCTGCTGAAAGATTATATCAGTATACGTTGTTTACAGCACTGTAAGAGAGGATTCTTTTCTCTGCATCCTCACAAATAACTTCTATTCAGTACATCAGGAAATACTAAGTTTTAAGCACTTGTTGAGCACTTGGGATAACAGTGGTGAACAACATAGAGTTAGCCCGAAATTCTTTTCTTTCTTTTTTTTTTTAATTTTTTAAATTCATTTCTAGGAGAGAGAGAGCGTGAGCAGGGGCGGGTCAGAGAGAGAGGGAGTCACAGACTGAAACAGGCTCCAGGCTCTGAGCTGGCAGTCAGCACAGAGCCCGACGCGGGGCCTGAACCCACGAACCATGAGATCATGACCTAAGCGAAAGTCGGACGCTTAACCAATTAAGCCACCCAGGCGCCCCCCGAAATTCTTTTCTTAATTTACGTTTCTTCAATTAGTGAAGTTGAGCTTCTTACACCTATTAGGCATTGTTCTTATGAAATTGAAGAATTGACTAAAAATTCACCGTTGATTCTCTTTGCCCTGCTTTTATCCTGATTTCTTTATTTATATGAGCTCTTAGATGTTAGAGCTGTATTTCACGTGTTGTGTATACTTTTCTCATTTTTCAGTGTTTTGGAGCCTGGAGCTCTTGCTTTTTAAATGTTTGTTTTTTAAAATTTTATTGACGTTTAACAGTAAAGCATAAATATCTCAAGTATGCAACGTGATTAATTTTTGTGTTATTGCATTTTTCACCGCTTATATCAAGATGAAATATATTTCCAACACCCTGGAAGATAGAGAGCTTGCCTTTCAATGGAAATAAGTTTTATTTCTTTAGTGAACATGATTAAATGTCTGATTTATTTTTACTTAAATTCTGGCATTACGTTACTTTCTTTAAAACATTTTTTTTAAACGTTTATTTATTTTTGAGAGAGAGAGACAGAAAGTGAGCACAAGCAGGGTAGAGGCAGAGAAAGAGGGAGGCATAGAATCAGAAGCAGGCTCCAGGCTCCGAGCTGTCATCACAGAGCCTGAGGGCAGAGCTCAGAACTCACAAACCATGAGATCATGACCTGAGCTGGTTGGACACTTAACTGACTGAGCCACCCAGGCGCCTCCCCCATTACTTTTTTTTGAGAAGAAGTTTAACTTTATGGATTGGACTTCTATATGTGTTGTCTTAAATATTTTCAAATGGGGGAATGTAAAATTAGTGGTGAGCAACTTGGTGTGTGCATTTATGTTGTATTTCATATATTTTACAATGTAGGTGTTGTATTTTAATACCTAACTGATTTGATTGCATGTATTTTATTCTGATTAGCTAATCCATAAGGGGTCAAGTTCAGTGGTTAAGAGGATGGGCTCTGGAGTCAGACGTGTCCTAATTTGGGTTTTTGTTGTACTGCTTACTAGTTCTATGACTTTGGGTAAGTTACTATGGGCCTCAGTTTTTTCATCTCTTTGGAGCAAGTAACAGTGCCTATCTCATAGAGTAGTTAATTTGATTTAAATGAATTAATTTACAAAATGTACATAGCAAACAACAAATAAATATTAGGTGTCATTTTTATTCTTTTAGAATGTAGAGGCGCCTGGGTGGTTCAGTCGGTTAAGTGTCTGATTTCAGCTAGGGTCAGGATCTCACGGTACGTGGGTTCGAGCCCCACCTTGGGCTCTGCGCTGGCAGTGTGCAACCTGCTTGGGATTCTCACTCTCTCCTCTCTCTCAGCCCTTCCCCCACTTGGGCTTTCTCTCTCAAATAAATAAACAAAAAAATAATAAAATGGAGAAAATCTTTTTTTTTTTTTTTTTTAATTTCTAGGAGAGAGACAGAGAGACAGCGTGAGCAGGGAGGGTCAGAGAGAGGGAGTCACAGACTGAAACAGGCTCCAGGCTCCGAGCTGGCAGTCAGCACAGAGCCCGACGCGGGGCTTGAACCCACGAACCGCGAGATCATGACCTAAGCGAAAGTCGGACGCTCAACCGACTAAGCCACCCAGGTGCCCCAAAATGGAGAAAATCTTAAGTTCTTACCTGGTATAAGAATTCCTCTTAGAGTTCATAGCAGCACTCTCCACAATAGCTAAAGCATGGAAAGAGCCTAAGTGTTCATCAACAGATGAATGGATCAAGAAGATGGGGTTTATCTATACCATGGAATACTACATGGCAATGAGAAACAATGAAATCTGGCCATGTGTAGCAACATGGATGGACCTTGAGGGTGTTAATGCTGAGCGAAATAAGTCAGGCAGAGAAGCACAAATATCATATGTCTGCACGTATAGGAGGATTAGGAGGAACTTGATGGAGGAACAAGGGGGAGAAGGGTGGAAATGGTCGGGGAAAGGGAGAGAGGCAAACCATGGGAGACTCTTGAATGCTGAGAAACAAACTGAGGACTGATGGATGGGGGAGGGGGATGGGCATGGAGAAGGGCACTTGTGGGGATGAGCACTGGGTGTTATGTGGAAACTAATTTGACAATAAACTATTTGTAAAAAAACAACAACAACAACACCAACAAAAAAAGAATTCCTCTTAGAAAGTGCCTTTAATGGGAAAATGTTTTGATAAACTGGCTTGATAAGTGATTCCGTGAGGAGCAGTGAGTATTTACATGGTTGACTGCACAAAAGTTAGATTAAAATTTATCTCTTGTAGTTAATTATTATCTTGCCTTCTTAGTCATTGTTTGTATACCATATTTTAGTTTTTGCCTTTCAAATATATTTTTAGCTCCATGAAGGCAAAGTTATAGGCTTAAAATTTTAGAATTGTCATTAAGTAGTTCTTTTCTTTTTGTTTTTTCAAATCAATTCTAAAGTCCAGTTACTTTTTATAGTGTTAACTTTTTATGTGTATCGGTATGTAGTCATCATAAAATTAAAAGAAGACAGAGAATAAAGAAGAAAATGATAATATTCTTATAGTAACTGTTCAGAGATAATCCTTTTGACATTTTAGGATTTTTTTTGTGTGTGCAAATACATGTTTTTAGTGAAACCTATTAATTTTCTAAAATCATGCCTGTGGTATTTTTTCCCTTCCTTATTCGTATTGCTAGTTCCTACTCTAAACTTTATTTTTTAACGCCTGGATTATTTTATTCTTTTTTTAAAATTACTCTTTAATGATATCATTCTTTCTTCCTTCTGGTCCTCCCTGGGACCAGATATATCTTTCTAAATATTTCTTAAACTATAAACTTTTTTCCTAAAATCTTTGGTGTCACTTTCTTGGGTATTTTTTTTTTTATGTTCATTTTATTTATTTTTGAGAGAGAGAGAGAGAGCCTGCATGCAAGGGAGGAGGGATGAGAGAGAGGGAGATAGAGAATTCCAAGCAGGCTCCCCACTGCCATCTCAAAGCCCGAAGCTGGATTTGATCCCATGAACCATGAGAACCTGAGCTGAAATCAGATGCTCAACCAACTGAGCCACCCAGGCGCCCCAGTTTTTCTCTGGTTCTGCTTTGCTTATCCTAAGGTCTAGGAATGTATATGGAGCTTGCTGCATACAACTGCAGCAAATATGAAGGAAGAGAATTGTTGTGAATTGAATTTGTGGATAAAAATCTGTTGTAGTGAAGGAGCCGATAGCAGGGATACAAATAAGCATTAGAAATGCTTGTCAGTTCTACTCAGTAAAGTTGTACAAAAATTATTTATTGTATTTCTTTGACTCCTGGCTCTTGCTATTGCCATCTTTGATTCATTGAAGTATTCTTGTTAAGATTCAAGAGAATTCTTGTGAGGTTTTCTAGATCACTACCAGGCTACATTTATGTCTTACTGCTTTAATCTCTTATATTGTTTAGTGATTGAATTTGTTACTTACTTGTGTGTTGGCTTGAGATTTTTTTCCCTTCTTTAAGTGCTTTCTTTGTATAGCCTCTTGAATATAATAGTATTTTTTTAATTCCCTTTTTTGAGATTTATGCTCCCCCATCGTATATAAGTGTACTTGAGGTACTTCACATTCAATAAAACTTATCCTTTTAAGTGTACAAGCCACTGGTTTTTAGTGTATTCAGAAAGGTGTGCAACCTTCACCATGACCTAATTTCACAACATTTATATCACCCCAGAAAGAAACTTCTTATGCGTTAGTGATCACTCCCATTCTTCTCTTCTTCCAGCTCCTGGCAATCACCAATTACTTTCAATATACTCCTTTAAAAATAAGTATATAGAGGGCTATGATATAAACTTAAGAATATCATTTTAAATAGAAAGCCAGTTATTTACACCTAGTAGTTTCTTGCATTAGGTAACTAGTTTGTTGAAGTATTGGTTTTCAGGAGTGGGTGTGAATGAATGGATAGGAGAGGGGAGGAAATTTTAAGTAGAAGAAAAGGCATTAACAAAAAGTGATGATGTTGAGGTAAGCAAAGAATTTTGGTTTGAGGCTTAATTCTTTTTTTAGATATCCTTTGAGCTAGGAATAAATAATATGATTTATTTTCTCTCCATCTAGTCTGTGGCTCCGGCGGCCTTATTTCTAGCAGCTAAAGTAGAGGAGCAACCAAAAAAATTGGAACATGTCATCAAGGTAGCACATGCTTGTCTCCATCCGCAGGAATCACTTCCTGATACTAGGAGTGAGGTAAGGAATTAATTACACATGTCTTTTTTTTTTTTTTAAATGTTTTTTTTTTAAATTTATTTCTAGGAGAGAGAGAGAGAGAGAGAGACAGCATGAGCAGGGGAGGGTCAGAGAGAGAGGGAGTCACAGACTGAAACAGGCTCCAGGCTCTGAGCTGGCAGTCAGCACAGAGCCCGACGCGGGGCTCGAACCCACGAACCGCGAGATCGTGACCTGAGCGAAAGTCGGACGCTCAACCGACTAAGCCACCCGGGCGCCCCTAATTACACATGTCTATTTTTCTTTATCTAGATAATAATTTAATTTTGTAACTTTGATTTTACTGCAAGTCGAAATGACGGCTCTTAAATTCGTTTTTTCCTTTACAAAAATATCAGAAACTTTATGGCAAAAGTTAATTGTATACATTATAGTAAAATTGGAAAACAGGAAAATAGAGGAGAAAATATATTTTTAGATATAATTTGGACCATGAATATGTGAGTGAATCATTATTATTTCCAGTTTCTTTTCTATGAACATATTTTGTATGTCTTTTTCACTTATTATATCCCAAGTATTTATATATATATGTATTTAAGTTTATTTATGTATTTTGAGAGAGAGAGGGAAGGGCAGAGGGAGAGGGAGAAAGAATCCCAGTCAAGTTCTATGCTGTCAACATAGAGCCTGACCTGGGGCTCAAACTCCTGAACTGTGAGATCATGACCTAAGCCTGAACAAGATGTGATCATTTAACCGACTGACCCACCCAGGTGCCCCCCAAATATTTTCCCATCATATTCTCCATTTTCTTTAAATGTTGAGACAACTTATTTCATTATATACATAGATAATCATTCATTCTCTGCTAAGGTAATTCATAACTTTTAACCAGTATAACATTGTGAATAATATTCTTATAAATATATTTTTATTATGAATTCTTTAAAAAAATGAGTCCTGTGACTTTTTTTTTTTTAACTTTTAAATTAGAAAAGTTGTATATGCTTATTATAAAAGGACCCAGAGGTGCCTGGGTGGCTCAGTCGGTTGAGCATCTGACTTGGGCTCAGGTCATGATCTCACGGTTTGTGAGTTTGAGCCTGGCATTAGTCTCTGTGCTGACACCTTAGAGCCTGGAACCAGCTTCAGATTCTGTGTCTACCCCTCTCTCTGCCCCTTCCATGATCATGCTCTGTTGCTCTCTGTCTCTCAATGATAAATAAACATTAAAACCCAAACATTTGAGTTGCCTGTGTGGCTCAGTTGGTTAAGTGACTGGCTTCAGCTCAGGTCATGATCTTGCAGTTCTTTTTTATTATTAAAAATTTTTTTTAATGTTTTATTTATTTCTGAGAGAGAGAGAGACAGCATGAGCAGGGGAGGGTCAGAGAGAGAGGGAGACACAGAATCTGAAACAGGCTCCAGGCTCTGAGCTAGCCGTCAGCACAGAAACCCACATGGGGCTTGAACCCACGAACTGTGAGATCATGACCTTAGCTGAAGTTGGATGCTTAACTGACTGAGCCACCCAGGTGCTCCTTGCAGTTCTTAATTCGAGACCCTGCATCAGGCTGTCTGTGGTCAGTGCAAAGCCTGCTTCAGATCCTCTGGCTCCCTTTCTGTGCCTCTTCGCTGGTCGTGCACTCTTTCAAGAATAAACATAAAAAAAAGAATCCAAACATTTGAGTCATTTGAAGTAAAAGTGCATCTTCCTTCCTCTTACCAAGATACTGCTGATTATAATTCCAGTATATATTCTGTCAGACCTTTGTCCTGTGCATGTAGCTTTTTTTTCCTTCCATTAAAAAAAATTTTTTTTTAATGTTTATTCATTTTCACAAGAGATAGAACACAAGCAGGGGAGGGGCAGGGATAGAGAGGGAGACACAGAATCTGAAACAGGTTCCAGGCTCTGAGCTGTCAGCACAGAGCCCTACGTTGGCCACAAGTTCGGGAATGGTGAGATCATGACCTGAGCTGAAGTTGGATGCTCAACTGACTGACCCACCCAGGCGCCCCTCCTCCTTTTTTTTTTTTTTTAATGTCTTTATTTCATTTTGAGAGAGAGAGAGAGAGAGAGCAAGCAGGGAAGAAGCAGAGAGAGGGAGACACAGAATCCAAAGCAGGCTCCAGGCTCTGAGCTGTCAGCACAGAGCCCGATGCGGGGCTTGAACCCACGGACTGTGAGATCATAACCTGACTCAAAGTCAGACGCTCAACCGACTGAGCCACCCAGGTGCCCCACCTTCCATTTTTTTAAAGAGGGGAAACTCTGTCCTGGCTTTAGAAGTCTGTTGTTGGGGGAGGAGTTGCCTGGGTGGCTCAGTTGGTTGAGTGTCCAATTCTTGGTTTTGGCTTAGGACATGATCTCATGGTTTGTGAGTTCAAGCCCCATGTTGGGCTCTGCACTGGCAGCACAGAGCTTGCTTGGAATCCTCTCTTTTTTCTCTGCCCCTTCCCTGCTTATGTGCTCTCTCTAGAGCTCTCTTTCTCTCTCTCAAATAAATAAACCTAAAAAAAAAAGTCTATTGTTGGGGAGTGATGAGTTGTAAGAAATTTTGAGGTCTGACATTTGAAAGTACTTAAAGTATGGGTTTCTGTTACTAGGTAATTGATTCATGAGTCATCCTTTGTCAAATAGATAAGATTGCCTATTTTGTTCATATTGGAGAAAGTTGTTGAGGGGGTTCTTTTTATTTTGATAATAGCCCCTAATTACATGAATTGTTTTGCATAGCAGTGTCTTGACTTCATTTTCTCTTGGGTACAGCAATAGCTCTTGCTGAAAGAGTTTTTATTGCCCTGGACCTTTTTTTAGTTTTTTTTTTTTTTTTAATGTTTTATTTATTTCTAGGAGAGAGAGAGAGAGATGGCGTGAGCAGGGGAGGGTCAGAGAGAGAGGGAGTGACAGACTGAAACAGGCTCCAGGCTCTGAGCTGGCAGTCAGCACAGAGCCCGACGTGGGGCTCGAACCCACGAACCACAAGATCATGACCTAAGTGAAAGTCGGATGCTTAACCGACTAAGCCACCCAGGCACCCCTTTTAGGTTTTAGACTAGTAAATGACACTGGTCCATAGAACTGGCTAAATAAAACAAAATTTTACTTTAACGAAGAAAAAAAAGAATTGTCACTTTTTTCCCCTTCTAAAGTGTCCTTATATACTTCTCACCTGAGTTTCTTTTTTTTTTTTTAAATTTTTTTTAATGTTTATTTCTTTTCAAGAGACATAGAGACTGTGCATGAGTGGAGGAGAGACAGAGAGAGAGAGGGAGAGCACAGAATCCAAAGTGAGCTCCAGGCTCTGAGCTGTCAGTACAGAGCCCGACACGGGGCTTGAACTCCTGAACCGTGATATCATGACCTGAGCCGAGATTGGACGCTTAATCGACTGAGCCACCCAGGCGCCCCTCACCTGAGTTTCTATTTCTCATGAGATGATGAATCTTAGGGGAACATATTTTCTTCAGTATATGGAGAGGAGAGCTAGCATAGTTTAAGCCTTTATTGGACTTAAGATCATAAAGTGGAAAATTGACTACAGTATAGATCTAACTCCTCCCTCAGTCTCATTCTCCTAGAGGTCTAGACCATTCCTTTCCAATAGAAACATATTGGGAGTCACATGTAATTAAAAATTTCTGGCTTTTCATTGCACTTCATTTATTTTTATTTTTTTTTTCTTCTTCTTTTTTTTATTTTTTTTTTATTTTTTTATTTTTTACAAATAGTTTATTGTCAAATTAGTTTCCACATAACACCCAGTGCTCATCCCCACAAGTGCCCTCCTCCATGCCCACCCCTCCTCCCCCCCACATCCACCAGTCCTCAGTTTTTGTCAGCATTCAAGAGTCTCTCATGGTTTGCCTCTCCCCTTTCCCCCACCATTTCTGCCCTTCTTCTCCCCCTTGGTCCTCTGTTAAGCTCCTCCTAATCCTCCTATACGCATTGCACTTCATTTAATGTCTTCATTAAAATAAAATATTCGGGGTGCCTGGGTGGCTTAGTTGGTTAAGCGTCCAACTTTGGCTCGGGTCATGATCTCACCGTTTGTGGGTACGAGCCCCGTGTTGGGCTCTGTGCTGACAGCTAGTTCAGAGCCTGGAGCCTGATTCAGATTCTGTACCTCCGTCTCTCTCTGACCTTCCCCTGCTCACACTGTCTCTCTCTCTCTCTCTCTCAGAAATAAATAAAACATTAAATACTTTTAATGATATATTTTATATGATTTATTTAACCCAAAATATTGTCATGTCAGCATAAAATCAATATTAAAACATTATGAGGTAATTTACATCATTACTTTTTAATTAAGTCTTTAAAATTTGGTGTATATTCTATACACATTTGAATTTAGCTACATTTCAGGTAGGTGCTTAGTAGCCATGTATGGTGAGTGGCTATAGTACTGGCTGGTATAAATAAATCTGAGAGAAATTTTTTTGTTAGTGTATTCTCTTTTCCTTTGAATTCTTAAAATTTTTAGATATCTATCTCAAATGGAAAGATTTATCAGTAGTCAAAAATTTTTTTTTAATTTTCTTTTACTATTTCATTTATTTCTGAGACAGAGAGAGAGAGAGAGAGAGAGAGACAACGTGAGCAGGGGAGGGTCAGAGAGGGAGACACAGAATCTGAAACAGGCTCCAGGCTCTGAGTTAGTTGTCAGCACAGAGCCCGACACGGGGCTCAAACCCACGAACCGCAAGATCATGATGTGAGCCGAAGTCAGACGCTTAACCAACTGAGCTGCCCAGGCGCCAAGTAGTCAAATGTTTGATATTGCCTGTAGTACTATAGGAAGGGTCTACAGATGTATTTTGATGATGTTGAAAAAGATGTATGTAATTTTTAATTGTCTTGTGTCTACATGACAAATATTCCCCAAATCTCTGGTGCCTTTTCTGTAGCCAATTATGAATATAGTGTTACTTTTTTTTTTTTTTTAAATGTTTTATTTATTTCCAGAGAGAGAGAGACAGCATGAGCAGGGGAGGGTCAGAGAGAGAGGGAGTCACAGACTGAAACAGGCTCCAGGCTCTGAGCTGGCAGTCAGCACAGAGCCCGACGCGGGGCTCGAACCCACGAACCGCGAGATCATGACCTAAGCGAATGTCGGACGCTTAACCGACTAAGCCACCCAGGCGCCCCATAGTGTTACTTTTTTTAAGAGGAGAATTTATGCTGAATAGATTATATTTCAGTTCCTTTTCTACCTCCTACCAACTTTCGTGCTTTTGTTGCTTTGGTTTCCCTGGAAGGGGTTGTTAGAATTGTTTATATTTTATATATTGTACCTTTTTGGGGAATAATTTTTCTGTTTTCTCACCTGCAGGCTTACCTGCAGCAAGTTCAAGATCTGGTGATATTAGAAAGCATAATTCTGCAGACTTTAGGTAAGTTTATTTTTCTTTAAAACGTTAGAAACTGAATGTAATATAATATTTTAAAACTTGCAAAATAGGAAATAGGAAGGAAATCTCTAGTGAAAGTTTTTGCAAATTATAGAGGTTATAGTGTTTGGAGAATGCAGGTATAGCTGACCTATGAAGAAGTAGTTAGGGTTTTTTATATTCTAGGATCATAATTTGCTTTTTAAGGTTTGTCAACTTAAAAAAAATTTTTTTTACTGTTTTTTTTTTTTTTCGTGAAAGTGAGACACAGTTGAGTGGGGGAGGGCCAGAGAGAGAGGGAGACACAGATTCTGAAGCAGGCACCAGACTGAGCTGCCAGCAGAGCTTGATGCAGGGTCCAGCTCCTGACCTGTGAGATCATGACCTGAGCCAAAGTCGGATGCCTAACTGACTGAGCCACCCAGGCGCCCTGAATCTTTAACTCTCTGATAAATAATGGCAGAAACTAAAGAACTTGTTTTCTTTATGGATTTTTATGAAGTTTGTCATTATATTTAGATAATAGCATTTATTTTTAAAATCAGTAATCAGTGTTTTTTTGTTTTTTGTTTTTTTTTAAATATTTTTATTTATTTCCAGGAGACAGAGAGAGAGAGAGACAGCGTGAGTAGGGGAGGGTCAGAGAGAGAGGGAGTCACAGACTGAAACAGGCTCCAGGCTCCGAGCTGGCAGTCAGCACAGAGCCCGACGCGGGGCCCGAACCCACGAACCGCGAGATCATGACCTAAGCTAAAGTCGGACGCTTTAACCGACTAAGCCACCCAGGCGCCCCAGTAATCAGTGTTTAGAACAGCAGAGTGGAGGTGGAGAAATTCAAGCTATCGTGGTTGATGGGCAATGCTGATGATGTTCTTTTATTATCTATTATTTTTATCAGAGACACTGCCTTTAAAAGCTTAGCAAATATGGAAAATAAAGATTTTTTCTTACTTCTTGTGGGCACTTTTTCTCTTCTTCGGGTAGGGTAAGATTTCCCGAGTTACGGTGGAAAGTTACTGGTACAGCTATATTTTATTGGATGTCTGTACACACAGTTCTTCAAAGCTTATTTCTGCAGTTAATTTGTTTTAATTAGCTTTTTACTTTAAATTATCTTCAAAGTAACCATATTTTAGGGGACAATGATATTTTTCTGGTGGAATAATTTTTTATTAATATTTTAATGTGGAAGCCAGTAAGATTTGAATCATCCATTTAGAATAATTTACATCATGTAAGTTTCTCAATAGAATTTTTTAATCGTATCTAGAAAAATTTATTTACATATGCAAAAGAAAAGAAACTAACAAGATTTTTATAGGCATACCGATTTCTCCGTAGGTAATTTTGGCAAAGATCTTTTGGGGCTAGGTAAATGATTACTACTTATTTTAAGAATGTTGAAAAGGAACAAAACTGAGGTAAAAGGAATAGTTTTTTTTTTTTTTTTAAGTTTGTTTTGAGAGAGAGAGCATGAGCAGGGGAGGAGTAGAGAGAGAGGGGGAGAGAGGATCTTAAGCAGGCTCCACACTGTCAGCACAGAGCCCAGTGTGGGGCTCCTACTTACGAACTGTGAGATCATGACCCGAGCCAAGACGCCATCCAGGTGCCCCAAGAAGAGTAAGGTTTCTCAAGGTTAAGCTTTAAAAGTTATCACTTGAATGATTGTTTATTCTAACCTTATATTCTGTTGTCCTTAAAAAAGATATTTTTTGTTTAGATATTATTGGTTCCTCAGGAGTCTTAAAGAGTGCATTAGCTTTATTACTTAGCTCAAAATATAAGTGTCATTGAAGATCATATGTCTTAGAGAAGAGCATGCTGTATATGCAGTGTGACCCTCTTAGCCTCTGAATACCAGTTTTGGGAGAGGAAAATGAGGGAGGCCTTTAATGATGACTCAGATAAAAGAAGTATAAAATGATTCCAGTATATTTAGTTTTTTAACTCATTTTTTTTTTTTAAAGGATTTGAACTAACAATTGATCACCCACATACACATGTGGTAAAGTGCACTCAACTGGTAAGAGGTAAGGAATCCCAACTAGAAATGGCTGTCTTAAATTGTTTTATCATTTATTATTTTTTTTAATTTTTAAATGTTTTTATTTATTTGTGAGAGAGAGAGATACAGAATCTGAAACAGGCTCCAGGCTCTGAGCTGTCTGTCAGCACAGAGCCCGACGCGGGGCTTGAACCCACGAACTGTGAGATTGTGACCTGAGTCAAAGTTGGACGCTTAACCGACTGAGCCACCCAGGCACCCTTTGTTTTACCATTTAATGGCTATGATTTATTTATGGTGGACAAATATATAACAGGTATTTTGGCTAGAAGTTAAATTGAGACGACTACGTGGCTTGAATCCAAATGAGCGTTTCTAACCTAGGATTTTATAAAAAAAATTTTATTTTAATGTTTATTTTTGAGAGAGAGAGAGAGCAAGCGCACAAGTGGGAGAGGAGCAGAGAGAGAGAAGGAGACACAGAATCTGAAGCAGGCTCCAGGCTCTGAGCTGTCAGCACAGAGCCTAATGCAGGGCTTGAACTCATTAACTGCAAGATCATGACCTGAGCTGAAGTCGGAAGCTCAGCCTACTGAGCCACCCAGGTGCCCCCTTAACTTGGGATTTTAAAGTTGGGTTGGTAGGACTTGAACCCACCAATTGTGGGATCATGACCGGAGCTGAAGTCTAGACAGCTAACCTAGACTGAGTCATCCAGGCACCCTGAGAATTTTTTTTAATGTTTATTTTTGAGAGAGAGACAAAGAGAAAGAACCACATATGGGAGAGGGTCAGAGAGAGAGAGACAGAGAATCTGAAGCAGGCTTTGTGTTGTCAGCGCAGATCCTGACTTGGGGCTTGAATTTACAAACCCTAAGATCATGACCTTGATCTAAAGTCAATGCTTAACCTACTGAGCCACCTAGGTGCCCTGGATTCTTAAAATTTTTAAGAAAAATTCTACAGTTAAAGATAATTAGTCTGTTGAGGATGTTTGTCAGAACCTAGATCAGATTTTATAAAGTCAAATCATGAGTATCAATTAGCAGTTTAAGGATATTTTGGGAGTGGTAATCTTAATTTGATTTTAGGGTTGATTCTCCTAGACAGCTTTTTATAGAGGGTCATCTAGAATTTATTTGACTTATTTCCATGATTGACAAACCCTTGGCAGGACTTCCTTTTTTATTCTAACTTAGCTTAGTAGCTATAATTGCATGAAACTTTGTTCCTCTTACTTAAATAGTAGTAGCATTATCTAGACACTTGTGCATTGAAGTGCCTTTTTGTCTTGTAGATGAAACTGATAATTGGCCTTATTTTATGTTTTGCTAATGTGTGCTTCATCTGTAAATTCCCAAAATTTTCCCAAGTTCTTTATATTTTGAAAGCATGAGAAGGTTTATATTGAGCAAGGATAAGGTTAAACAGAGGTGGATATATGCCAGTATTGAACAGACTAAGCTTTAAGGAAGATTAAACTTTGCTTTATTTTACTGAGAGCAATTTTTGGGGAAAGAGGGATGTGTTGTTTTTATTCCCCCTTCATTGTGATTTATCAGTAATTCATGTTATTTGATGATTTAGGGTTTGAATCACAGGCTATTCAAAAACCTTTTTTTTTTGTTGTTTTTTTTTGTTTTTTAAAGCACATATCACTCTTAGCAAATATATCAAGGTCTTCTGAGTTCTGATATTGCTTCCAAATTTGTTCATTTTCTAGTTCAGTATTTCTCAGTGGACACTTGCATCAGAATTTCTGGGTTACCTGTTAAAATGCTTGTGTCATTCTCCAAACATACTGAGTCACACTGTAGGGAGGATGTCCAGGAATTGGATTTTAATACTTGCTGTGCAGAATAAAGCTTGAGTTCCTAGTTATTGTAATAACAAATTACTAATTTGTCTCCTTTGGTAGAATGTTAAACAGCAGGTGATCAGGGACCTTGTCTCCCTTGATTGTTGTGATAATCTCTACTAGGAAATATTAAATGTTTACTAAATAACTGTAGAGAACAAATGAACTAATAACTTTTTCCCTCCCCCCCCCCCTTTTTTTTTTTTTTTTAGCAAGCAAGGACTTGGCACAAACTTCTTACTTCATGGCAACCAACAGGTTTATATTTTAATATTTTCCCCTTCTCTTTTGGGATAGGACTTTCCTTGGGTTGGAATTTTCACTTTTTGAGGGGTATATGGAAAGAT
Source organism: Proteles cristata cristata (assembly GCA_017311185.1). NCBI lineage: Eukaryota > Metazoa > Chordata > Mammalia > Carnivora > Hyaenidae > Proteles > Proteles cristata. The sequence continues at coordinate 2,121,814 of JAESUZ010000312.1, forward strand.
ATCAGGTCTGGCACTTAGTAAACTAGAACCCAGAGAACCAGGATGGATCTTTGATACAATGTGTTACAGAAATTCTCTGGTAAATGTTGGTTTTTCTATACAGTTTTTATTCTATACCTTAACTATCCATGCTTTTTAATTTGCTAAGGTAATATAATTATGCAGTACTGATTTTTGGTAGCATACTCAATTCTGCATGTCTTTGCTTTAAAATATCCCAGAGCATAGTTCTGTAAGTTTAGGTAAACTTGGAGTTCATTGACAGTGACTGAGAATCTAATTTGGAGGATTCTACAATAATTATGGTATTGAAAAGACTTCCTTTTTCTTCCCCTATTGCCAGATAAATGGGCATGTATATGTATAAAGAGTTGTAATACTTTTTCTTTCTTTTTCCCTTTTTAAAACAAAAATAATACATAACTTGTATTACCAAATTACTTGCTCATTCTCTGATTGTTCATGAAAACCAAAGATACTCCTTTGACTGTCAGGGCTAAGAAGTTCACTTTTACAGCCTGATAGGAGACATTTTTGAAGTAAACCATCAATCAAGCACATTCACAATTGAGAGATTGTCTATTCATTATTTTAAATAGACCAGACCTGTGATTGGCAAGAGACAAGATAATTTTAAGGGGGGTTTTAAGTGTTTGGTTTAGGGATTACACATAGCCAAAAATCTTAAAATTTTCCATAAGTACTAAGCTGCTTCTCAGGATAATAGATCTTTATTTTAAAAAACAGAGTTCCCTGTCGTTTTGGTTTTGGTTTTGGTCCTGGTTTTCCGTCAGTATGTGAATTGAATGATATATAGCCAAAAAATTTAGAAATGTTACCTGAGCAGGTGGGTTAATGGAAAATCCTGTAGAGTGCTAGATTAGAGCTCTGGATATTGCCCTTTTTACTCTCCAGTGGTTTTTTTTGTTTGTTTGTTTTAATTTTTTTTTTCTTTTTATATAATGGAGAGTTTTAACTTTGGGTTCAGAATTAAGAGCTCATGACACTCTCTTGTTTCCTTCCCTCTGATGTCAGCCTGCATTTGACCACATTTAGCCTGCAGTACACACCTCCTGTGGTGGCCTGTGTCTGCATTCATCTGGCTTGCAAGTGGTCCAACTGGGAGATCCCAGTCTCAACTGATGGGAAGCACTGGTGGGAGTATGTTGACGCCACTGTGACCTTGGAACTTTTAGATGGTAAGTTTTAGAGTAAGGGACCTTGGAAAGCACTTGCGCTTTATCTGTCACATGTCTGGCCCAAAGTGACTTGATATAGATGAAAATAGTTAGTTGAGGTTATTCTTGTTTTTCACTTGTGCTCTGAGTTTTTCTTAAATGTTCTATTTCATTTGTAGAACTGACACATGAGTTTCTGCAGATTCTGGAGAAAACCCCCAACAGGCTCAAACGAATTCGGAACTGGAGGGTAAGAATTTTTGCTGTCAGGTTGTGGTACAAAACCATTTTTTTCCTTTGAGTGCACAGTGAATATACCAGAATTGGATATGTTCCTCTGGTTTGGAATTTTCCTTTTCTCATGACTTCAGCTTCATAGCTTGGGTCCTGGCCTAGAAGTCAATGGTGGTAGGTAACAGCAGGATTTGTTTTGTGTTGTTCTAACTCCGGTCATACAGTCAGTTGGCAATATTGTAGCAAAATTGCTACAGTCAGTAGCAATTAATGCAGACCATTACGGGGGGGAATATGGCTTCTCTGAGTCATAAAATGTTGGCTTCTGTTAGAGGAAAGATAGAGTTACAAGGTTAGAGCTGGTATCATTCTGTCTTTGACATTATTTGCTTTTAATTTTTTAAAAAATGTTTATTTTTGAGAGAGAGCACGAGCAAGGAGGGGTGGAGAGGGAGACACAGAATCAAAAGCAGGATCCAGACATGACATGGGGCTCAAACTCACAGACTGCAAGATCATGACCGGATCCAAAGTTGGACACTTAACTGACTGAGCCACCCAGCCACCCTGACATTATTTGCTTTTTAAATGGATTAAAAAAAATTTTTTAATGTTTATTTTTGAGACAGAGAGACAGCATGAGAGTGGAGGAGGGACAGAGAGAGAGCTAACACAGAATCCAGACTAGGCTTCAGGCTCTGAGCTGTCAGCACAGAGCCTGACGCAGGGCTCAAACCCATGGACTGTGAGATCATGACCTGAGCTGAAGTTGGACGCTTAACCGACTGAACTACCCAGGCGCCCCTTTTTAAATGGATTTTAGAACTTTGTTTTTATATAGATTGCAGGCTGAAGTTGTATTTCAGATATTTTTCAGTCATACTTATGCATAATGGAATCATTCTTTTTTCCCCTCAGTGTCAGAAAGTTTGTTTAAAAATGTTTTTTGCATTCTCAGAAATCCAGATTGATAAACTTCATTTCATTCTCCTGAGTTCAATGAATTGTAGAAAATGGGATTCAAGAGAGGCTTGAGAGTACATAGGTCATCATGGTAATCCTATGACACCTCACCAGTATTTCTGGAATTTGCTTTTGGACTAACTGCTGTCCTAAGCAGTTGTAAGGCATAGACGTTCATGAATGGATTTTAGATATGCACAGATTCATTTTTTTTAATTGCCTTGTAGCAATGGTATAGATTAACTTTTTTCAGCATGTGATAGAACACTTAACAAGATTTACTTTTGGCAAATTTTTGCACATACAGTACTATATTGTTAAACTACAGACATTATGTTGTACAGTAGGTCTCTAGGACTTACCTTGTATGACTGACCTTTTGTACTTTTGACTAACATGTCCCTGTTTTCCCCCTCCCCGAGGCCACTATCTACTTTATCTATATATATGAGTTTAACTATTTCAGATTTCTCACATAAGTGAGATCATGCAGTTTTTTTGTCTTTCTGTGTCTTAGCACATTTCACAGCAAAAGGCCTTCCAGATTCATTCATATTGTGGCAGATGGCTGGATTTCCATCTTTTTTTTTAATTGTGGAAAAATACAACATAAAAGCTACCGTCTTAACTATTTTTAAATGTGTAGTTCAGTAGTATTAAATACATTCATATCATTGTGCAGCCATCCTTACCATTCATCTTCATAATTCTTTTCATCTTGTAAAACTGAAACTTTATACCTGTTAAATAACTACCCATCCCCCTTCCCCAACTCCAGCCCCTGACCACTACAATTATACTTTTTGTCTTTATGATTTGACTACTGTAAGTACCTCATATGAGTGGAATCATATGTCCATTGTATGCATGTACCATATTTTGCTTATCTGTCCATCTATTGATGGACACTTGAGTTGCTTCTGTATTTTAGCTATTGTGAATAATGCTGCTATGAACATGGGTGTATAGGTATCTCTTCAAGACCCTGCTTTTGATTCTTTTGGTTATATAACCAGAAGTGGGATTGCTGGATAATATGGTAGTTCCATGTTTAATTTTAATTTTTTGAAGTGATTTTTAAATTTTTGAATTAGAAAAATAAAAAAATTTCGAGGTTCAGATTGTTCTTTTTGTTACCTGTGCAGTTGATGTCATATCTAGAAAGTTGTCAAATCCACTGTTGTGAAGTTTTTGTCCTGTGTTTTCTTCCAAGAGTTTTAAGTCCTTTATCCATTTTTGAGTTAATTTTGTATATAGTGTTAGGTAAGGGCCCAGTTTCATTTTTTGCATGCAGGTATCTAGATTTCCTAGTACTATTTATTGATATGACTATCCTGGGGCTCCTGGGTGGTTCAGTGGGTTAAGCGTCTGACTTCATCTCAGGTCATGATCTCTTGGTTTGTGGGTTTGAGCCCCTCATCGGGCTCTGTGCCGACAGCTCAGAGCCTGGATCCTGCCTCAGATTCTTTCTCCTATCTCTGTCCCTCTCCTGCTCGCTCTCTCACTTGCAGCTGTCTTTCTCTTTCTTTCTCTCTCTCAAAATAAATAAACATTAACAAAAAAAAGAAAAGACTATCCTTTTCCCATTGAATAGTTTAGTACCTTCGGCAAAAATCATTTGATCGTATATTACAAGGATTTATTTCTGGGCTTTCTATTCTCTTACATTCGTCTGTATGTCTCTTTATGCCAGTATCACATGTATTACTGTACAGTGATTACTGTAGCTTTGTAGTAAGTTTTGAAATCAGGAAGTGTGAATTTTCCCGTTTTGTTCTTTTCAAATTGTTTTAGCTATTTAGGGTCCTTTGAGAGCCCATGTGAATTTTAGGGTATCCTTTTCTATTTCTGCAAAAAACATCATTGGGATTTTGACAGGGATTGCATTGAATTTATAGATTACTTAGGGTAATAATATTCACATTTTAACAGTATTAAATCTTTGAATATAGAACATGGGATGAGTTTTCTGTTTATGTCTTACTTAATTTCTTTCAGCAGTGTTTGGCAGTTTTAATTGTACAAGTTTTTCTCCTCCTTGGTTAAGTTAATCATTAGGTTTTTGTTTTTGTTTTTTTTTTGATGCTATTGTAAATAGAATTGTTTTCATAATTTCCTTTATAGATTGTTCATGTATGGAAATGCAGCTGAATTTTATGTGTTGAGTTTGTATCCTGCTACTTTGCCGAATTCATCTATTCTAACTTTTTGTGTGTGGAGTTTTCTACATAAGATTATATCATCTGCAAACAGATAATTTTACTTTTTTGCCAATTTGAACGCTTATTTCTTTTTCTTGCCTAGTTCTTTAACTTTTTTTTGTGTGAGAGAGAGAGAAAGTGCGTGTGCATGTGAGCAGGGGAGAAGGAGCAGAGGGGGAGAGAGAGAATCTTAAGCAGCCTCCACACTCAGTGCTGAGCCTGATGCGGGGCTGCATCCCACAACCTTGGAATCATGACATTAACTGAAATCAAGAGTCACATACTCAATTGACTGAGCCACCCATGTGGCCCTTACCTAGTTGTGATGAGAAGTTTTAGTACTTTGTTGAATAGGAGTGGGCATCCTTACCTTTTTCTAGATCTTAGCAGAAAAGCTTTCAGTTTTTCACTGTTGAATGTGATATTTGTTGTGGGTTTTTCGTATATGGCTTTTATTTTGAGGTAGTTTCCTTCTATTCCTAGTTTGTTAGCTGTTTTTATCATGAAGGGTGTTGAATTTTGTCAAATGCTTTTTCTGTATCTAGACGATCATGTATTTTTTTCCCTTTATTGTGTTTATGTGGTATTTTGCATGGATGAGTTTTGTATGTTGAACCATTCTTGCATTTCAAGAATGAATCCCCCTTAGTCATAGTGTATAATCCTTTTATTTATTTATTTATTTTTTAAAATTTTTTTTTAATGTTTTATTTATTTCTAGGAGAGAGAGAGAGACAGCTGAGCAGGGGAGGGTCAGAGAGAGAGGGAGTCACAGACTGAAACAGGCTCCAGGCTCTGAGCTGGCAGTCAGCACAGAGCCCGACGCGGGGCTCGAACCCACGAACCGCGAGATCATGACCTAAGCAAAAGTCGGACGCTTAACCGACTAAGCCACCCAGGCGCCCCGTGTATAATCCTTTTAATATGCTGCTAATCAGTTCAGTTAGTGTTTTGTTGAAAATTTTTACATCAGTGGTCATAAGGGATATTGGTCTATATTTTTCCTTTTTTTTTAATGTTTATTTTTGAGAAAGAAAGCAAGAGTGCGCACAAGTAGGGAAGGGTCAGAGAGAGACAAAGACACAGAATTTGAAGCAGGCTTCAGGCTCTGAGCTGTCAGCACAGAGCCAGACATGGGACTCAAACTCATGAACTGTGAGATCATGACCTGAGCTGAAGTTGGATGCTTAACTGACTGAGCCACCCTAGTTTTCTTGAAGTGTCTTTGGCTTTGATATCAGGGTAAAGCTGGCCTCTTAGAATGAGTTGAGAGGTGTGCCTTCCTCTTCAAACTTTTGGGAAAAAATTTTAAAAAGATTGGTGTTACTCTGAATTGTTAAGATTTACTAGTGAAGCCACCCCCCAAAGCAAGGGAATCAAGAGCAAAAATAAACTATTGGGACCTCATCAAGATTAAAAGCTTCTGCACAGCAAAGGAAACAACCCACAAAACTAATAGGCAACCAACGGAATGGGAAAAGATAGCTGCAAATGACGTATCAGATAAAGGGTTAATATCCAAACTCTATAAGGAACTCCCCAAACTCCACACCCGAAAAACAAATAAACCAGCGAAGAAATGGGCAGAAGATATGAACAGACACTTCTCCAAAGAGGACATCCAGATGGCTAACAGACACATGAAACAATGCTCAGCATCCCTCCTCATCAGGGAAATACAAATCAAAACCACACTGAGATACCACCTCACACCAGCAGGAGTGGCTAAAATGAGCAAATCAGAGAATGCGAGATCCTGGCGAGGATGTGGAGAAACGGGCACCCTCCTACACTGTTGGTAGAAATGTAAACTGGTGCAGCCCCTCTGGAAAACAGTGTGGAGGTTCCTCAAAAAATGAATAATATATCTCCCCTATGACCCAGCAATAGCACTGCTAGGAATTTACCCAAGGGATATAGAAATGCTGATGCATAGGAGCACATGTACCCCAGTGTTCATAGCAGCACTCTCAACAATTGCTAAAACATGGAAAGAGCCTAAGTGTCCATCAATGGACAAATGGATCAAGAAGATGTGGTTTATCTATACAATGGAATACTACACGTCAATGAGAAAGAATGAGATCTGGCCATGTGTAGCAACATGGATGGACCTTGAGGGTGTTATGCTGAGCGAAATAAGTTAGGCAGAGAAGGACAAATATGTTTGCATGTTTAGGAGGATTAGGAGGAACTTAATGGAGGACCATGGGGGAGAAGAAAGGGGGAAATAGTGGGGGAGAGGGAGAGGCAAACCATGAGAGACTCTTGAATGCTGAGAAAAAACTGAGGACTGATGGTTGTGGGGGGTGGGGAGATGGGTATGGAGGGGGGCACTTGTGGGGATGAGCACTGGGTGTTATATGGAAACCAACTTGACAATAAACTATTTGTAAAAAAAAAAAACAACCACCACCACCAACAAATAATTAGAAAAAAAAAAAGATGTACCAGTGAAGCAATCAGTTTCAGGGCTGTTCTTTGTTGGGAGGTTTTTTTTTTATTATTGATTCAGTCTCCTAACTAGTTACAGATCCATTCAAATTTTCTGTTCTTTATGGTTTATTCTTGGTAGGTTTTGTGTTTCTAGAAATTTGTCCATTTCATCTAGATTATCTAATTTGTTGGCATGCAATTGTTCAGAGTACTCTTAGAATCTTTTTTATTTCTGTAAAATTGGTAACAATGTCTCCACTTAGCTAAATAAAGGTTTAATTTTTTTGATCTTCTCAAAGAATAAGCTTCTAGTTTTATTAATTTTTCTTACTCTGTTTTCTGTTTTATCTCTCCTTTAATCTTTGCTATTTCCTTCCTTCTGCTTGCTTTGGCTTTAGTTTGTTTTTTCTAGTTGCTCAAATTATAACGTTAGTTTCTTCATTTGAGATCTTTATTGTTTTTTTAAATGTCAGTGCTCATAGCTATACATTTCTCCTTTAGTGCTGCTTTTGCTACATCCCATAAATTTTAATAGTTGCGTTTTTGTTTTCATTCAGCCCTAAGTATTTTCCAGTTTCCCTTTTGATTTCTTCTTTGACCCATTGGTTGTTTAGAAGTGCTGTTTAGAGGTACCTGGGTGGCTCAGGTAGTTAAGCATCTGACTCTTGGTTTTGGCTCAGGTCATGATCTCATGGTTTGTGGGTTTGAGGACTGCATTGAGCTGTGTTGGCGGTGCAGAGCCTGAATGGGATTCTGTTTCCCTCTCTCTTAGTCCTTCCCCTGCTCAAGTTCTCTTTTTCTCTCTTAATTAAATAAACATTTTTAAAAAGTGCTGTTTAATTTCTACAGTTTTGTGAATTTTCCAGTTTTCCTTTTGTTGCTCATTTCTAACTTTATCCTGTTGTGGTCAGAAAAGTTAATTTGTATGTTATCTGTCTTTTAAAAATCTATTGAGGGGTGCCTGGGTGGCTCAGTCCGGTTGAGCGTCCAACTTGGGCTCAGGTCATGATTTCACGGTTTGTGGGTTCAAGCCCTGCATTGGGCTCTGTGCTGACAGCTAGGAGCCTGGAGCCTGCTTCAGATTCTGTGTCTCCTTCTCCCTCTTTGTCTCTCACCTGCTCATGCTCTCTGTCTCGCTCTCAAAAATGAATAAACATTATTAAAAATAAAAATCTATTGAGACTTAGTTTGTAGCTTCACATATGGTCTATCCTGTTAAATGCCCTAAGTGTACTTGAGAAGAATGTTTATAGTGTTTGTTGGCTAGAGTGTTCATATATGACTGTTAGATCTAGTTGGTTTATATTTTAAGTTCTCTGTTTCCTTATGTTTTGTTGGCTTGTTCTGTCCATTGTTGTGGGTAGGTATTAATGTCTTGAACTATTAGTGTGAAACTGTCTTGTTTCTTCAATTCTATTAGTTTTTGCTTCATATATTTTGATGGTCTTTTATTGGGTGTGTAAATGTTTATAATTCTTATTGCTTATTGAGCCTATTATTAATATGTAGTGTCTTTCTTTGTCTCTTGAAACCTTTTTTATTTTATTTATTTTTGAAAACATTTTTGTTTTAAAGCGTATTTTGTCTTATATAAGCATAGCCACCCTTTCGGGGGCCGCCTGGGTAGCTCAGTCAGTTAAGCCTCTGACTCTCTGTTCTGGCTTAGGTCATGATCTCACGGTTCATGAGTTCGAGGTCTGCTCTGGGCTCCAAGCTGATAGTATGGAGTCTACTTGGGATTCTTTCTCTGCTTCTCCCCCACTTCCATGCACATGCGCACACTCTCTCTCTCAAAATAAAGTTAAAAGAAAAAAAAGTTAGAACCTTAAAAAAAGTATAGCCACTAGCCACCCTTGCTTTCTCTTGGATACTGTTTGCATGGTGTATGTTTTTCCTTCCTTCCTTTTGTTTTCAACCAGTTTGGGTCTTAGGATCTCAGTTGCTTGTAGGCAGCATATAGTTGGATCATATGTTTTTATGCATTTTGACAGTTTCTCTCTTTATTGGAGAACTTAATATATTTACAATTAAAAGTAATTATAGATGATATCATTATGCTTCTGCTATTTGTTTTCTGTATGCCTTGTATTATTTTTTGTCCCTGATTTCCTGCATTACTGTCTTCTTTTAGGTGATTTTTCCATAGTGAAAATTTTAAATTTCTTATTTCCTTTTGTGTATATTTTCAGCTATTTTCTTTGTGGTTACCATGAGGATTACGTTTGATATCATAAAGTTATACGAGTTTGAATTTATGTTGGTTTAACTTCAGTAACACAAAACTCCTTTCCTTTATAGCTGCATCCCCACGTCTTTGATTGTTGGCTGTCACAGAGTTATCTTTAAACATTCATTACCTGCTCCCAGAACATAATCTAATACTTGTTTTAGGTGTATTAGCCTCTTAAGTTATATAGAAATTAAGATTTTTTGTTTTTGTTTTTTTACAAATAGTTTATTGTCAAGTTGGTTTCCATGTAACACCCAGTGCTCATCCCCACAAGTGCCCCCCTCCATGCCCATCTCCCCCCTCCCCCCCCACATCCATCATTCCTCAGTTTGTTCGTGGTTTGCCTCTCTCCCTTTCCCCCACCATTTCCCCCTTCTTCTCCCCATGGTCCTCCATTAAGTTCCTCCTAATCCTCCTATACGTGCAAACATATGATATTTGTCCTTCTCTGCCTGACTTATTTCGCTCAGCATAACACCCTCAAGGTCCATCCATGTTGCTACACATGGCCAGATTTCATTCTTTCTCATTGCTATGTAGTATCCCATTGTATAGATAAACCACATCTTCTTGATCCATTCGTCCGTTGATGGGCACTTAGGCTCTTTCCATGTTTTAGCAATTGTTGAGAGTGCTGCTATGAACATTGGGGTACATGTGCTCCTATGCATCAGCATATAGAAATTAAGATTTGTTACTAACCAGAGTTACAGTAATACTAGCTTTTACACTAATAATTGTGTTTTTTCCCTTAAACTGTGTTAGTCTCTTAAATCATGTAGAAAATAAAGGCAGTTATAGACTATTGTTTGCTTGTGTTTAATTTTTTTAAATGTTACTTCAAGAGAGAGACAGATAGGAGTCCTTTGTTTGTGGGGCTCAAACTCATGAACCATGAGATGATGTCCTGAGCTGAAATCAGGAGTTAGACACTTAACTGACTGAGCCACCCAGGTGCTCCTAAGGGAGTTATTTTAGTCTTTGTAGTAGATCTGCCATCAGTCTTTTTCAGGGGCAGTTTTAATTGATTTATTTTTTTTTCCTTGTATGCGCCATACTTTCCTGTTCTTCAAATGCTTTGTGATTTTTTGTTGAATGCCAAACATTTGAATTTAGTAATGTGGTAACTCTATAAATCAAATTCCCAGGGTTTTCTGTTTGTTTTTGGTTTGGGATGGGGAGTGGATTTGGTTTTGTATGATGTTCCTGATGAGGATCAGCCTGAGGTGTAAACCGAAGGTATTCTCACTTCTTTTCTGATCCTTTCCCTGGGATTCTGTGGTCAAAGTTTTCTAATCTCTCTGTATTTACTTTTGCCTTTTAATGTCTTGCTCCCAAAAGGGCATAAAAAGCAAAAAGTGAAGAGGAGAAAGGAATCTCCTGGAAGTTACTTTAGCCAGAGTGGGAAGAGCTTGCAACAGTGGAGGGAGGTGCAATAACAGTGGCTGCCTGCCTCTTGGTCTGTACCTCTGTGATCAGAAGCTGCAATCAGGGGTCAGAGCACAGAGCTTGATATTTGTAGGATAGAGTCTTTTTTGCTGGTACTGGCTTCCCCAAAGTGTGTGCAAGCTACTCTAGAAACGGGTGCACAGCTGCCTCCATTGTGGCTGGGGTAGGAGATGGGTAGTTGCTAATGTGCTGAGAGATGAAACTGATGTACGTTAACCCCAATTTACTGTCAGAGGCTTGCCCCAAAAGTTGCAAGCCTTCAACAGACTCCAGAAGAGTTACATCAGACCGATTCTGCCAGTGCAGTTGTTTTCTAGGTGAGGAGACAGATTCTTGGTGCTTCCTACTCTGACATTTTCCTAGAATCCTCTTTTTTTTTTTTTTTTTTAGAGCTAAGTACAATTTCATTGTATGTAAGTACCACGTTTTGCTTATCCAGACACTTGGGGTTGCTTCCATATCTTGGCAGTTGTAACTAGTGCTGCAGTGAACATGGGAGTGCAGAGATTTCTTTGAGAGCTGTTTGTGTGACGCTTGACTGAAGATTTTTAAAATCTGACTTCTAGTGGTAATAATTATTGATCTGAAAGTAGCTGATTGCCTGGGCACTATCCAAAACTTCCAGTGTTGGAGTAAGCACAGTCTTCTCATTTTAGGTTGTGCTTTTTGTTTTTGTTTTCCGTTTTATAAATTTCCTGAAGTGAAGAGATGTCATTTGCTTCATTCTAGGCATGCCAGGCTGCCAAGAAAACAAAAGCAGATGATCGAGGAACAGATGAAAACACTTCAGAGCAGACAATTCTCAATATGATTTCCCAAAGCTCTTCAGACACAACTATCGCAGGTTTAATGAGCATGTCAACTTCTTCTACCACAAGTGCAGTGCCTTCCCTTCCAGCCACTGAAGAGTCATCCAGCAACTTAAGCAATGTGGAGATGTTGCAGGGCGAACGTTGGCTGTCCTCCCAACCCCCTTTTAAACTGGAACCTGCTCAGGGTCATCGGACTAGTGAGAATTTAGCACTTATAGGAGTTGATCATTCTTTGCAACAGGATGGTTCAAATGCATTTATTTCCCAGAAGCAGAATAGTAAGAGTGTGCCATCAGCTAAAGTGTCTCTGAAAGAATATCGTGCAAAGCATGCAGAAGAGTTGGCTGCCCAGAAGAGGCAGTTAGAGAACATGGAGGCCAATGTGAAGTCACAATATGCGTATGCTGCCCAGAATCTCCTGTCTCACCATGATAGCCATTCTTCTTCGGTCATTCTGAAAATGCCCATAGAGGGCTCAGAAAACCCTGAGCGGCCTTTTCTGGAAAAGGCTGACAAAGCAGCTCTCAAAATGAGAATCCCAGTGGCAAGTACAGATAAAGCTGCCTCTTCAAAACCAGAGGAGATAAAAATGCGCATTAAAGTCCATGCTGCAGCTGACAAGCACAATTCTGTAGAGGACAGTGTCACAAAGGGCCGAGAACACAAAGAAAAGCACAAGACCCATCCATCTAATCATCATCATCATCATAATCACCACTCACACAAGCACTCTCACTTGCAGCTTCCAGCTGGTACTGGGAACAAACGTCCAGGAGATCCAAAACATAGTAGCCAGACAAGCACCTTAGCACACAAAACCTATAGCTTGTCTAGTTCTTTCTCCTCTTCCAGTTCTACTCGTAAAAGGGGCCCCTCTGAAGAAACTGGAGGGGCAGTGTTTGATCATCCAGCCAAGATTGCCAAGAGTACTAAATCCTCTTCCATCAATTTCTCCTTCCCTCCTCTTCCTGCAATGGCCCAGTTGCCTGGGCATAGCTCAGACACAAGTGGCCTTCCCTTTTCACAGCCCAGCTGTAAAACTCGAGTTCCTCATATGAAACTGGATAAAGGGCCCACTGGGGCCAATGGTCACAACACAACCCAGACAATAGACTATCAAGATACTGTGAATATGCTTCATTCCCTTCTCAGTGCCCAGGGTGTTCAGCCCACTCAGCCCCCTGCATTTGAATTTGTTCATTCTTATGGTGAATATCTGAATCCACGGGGTGGTGGAATGTCCTCCAGGTCTGGCAATACAGACAAACCCCGGCTCCCGCCTCTACCGTCAGAACCTCCTCCACCACTTCCACCCCTTCCTAAGTAAAAAAGAAAAAAAAAGAGGAGAAAAAAACTTCCTTAAAAACAATTTTTTTAACTACTGATTCTGGACTAAGGAAATTACTTCCCTCATGCAATATGTCACCCTTCTTGGACTAAGGAAAAAATGAATATTGACATGCAGGTGGGAGGATGGTAGAGGGGCTTGGTTGTTATATCTACTGCCTCAGAAATTTAACTATTTTATTATAGTTTTTACTGGTATTAGAGAGGTGAGATTGTGTTAAGCTGTGAAGGATTAAGAGTACTTTCTCTGTTTTTGGCCTCTCCACCTCCTAATTAGATCGATTAGAGTTGATGTCTTCCCTCTTCTTGCTAGGACTGAAATATGGAGGGTTGGTTTTATCAAACAGTTGTGGATCCTTTTGGTGTTTAATATATCAGAAGAGAGGAAGTATTTAAACGTCAAAAACTTTTAAGAGACTTTTAAAAGTAATTTAAAGAAAGTAAGTTATCTGTTTAGTTTTTTTTATATCATTGGGGAGGGCATAGGGATTTTGCTGTGTGTATGAGATACATAGCAATGACTCCTGGGGGTGGGATTGGAGGGTGGGGGGGGTATGGGGGGATGGGAGGGTAGGCTTTTGGCCTTGAGTTCTAATAGGCTCTGGCCACTTGAAGTGTTGAGACCTTTAAGTGTGTATGTGTGAGTATGTGTGTTTTTAAGTATGCGTGTTTAAAAATCATGTTTTATCTTTCCCTCCCTGTCCCTCACCATTTTCACTTCCCAACAGTCTACTAGAGAGAACACGGTGTGGCCTTTAGAACATAAAGGAAGGAAGAGGCATGTGTTTAACATGGTATTTTCCCATTTCTTTATGTTGTGATTGACTGGTAGTCTTCTAAATTCTAGTTTGGGCAAGTGCAGCCAGTGACCTGACTCTGGAATCCATTATAAAAACTTCCTTTTACCCCCTTTTTCCTTTTGATGCAGAACAAAGGTGGGGTTGCGGAAGAAGGATTGGAGAGCAAGGCTGGCTTCTGCCCTACAGAATTGGGTGTGTCTTTTTCTCAAATTGGGCTTCGGGAAAGTGTTCAAGTCAGAGCAGTCTCAGGGTCTCTGAAGGGAAAAGGGATGTGCTGTATATCCTGCCAATGAAAGCTCAGACCATATATGAGAATAGTTCTGGGAGAAGCAATGGAGCGAGAGGATACTGAAAACAATGAAATTGTGATTGGGTATTTTTAGGATATTGTATTTTAAATTACATTATGAATGTAAGACTTGCTTTTTATCTGTATATCTAAAGGGAAACAGCTGCATCCTTAATTTTTGCAACCTATATGACTTCAGAGATTGAAGCTTGTGAATTTAACAGTACTGGTGTCATGAGGGTAAGCAAGCCTAGCCCATAGGTACAGATTGTTCATCTTTGGTGGCTTTAGCTCCTAGGCAGAGGTTTTTCAGATTTCTAAGATTGTTCTTTAAAAAAATGGATCACTGAGTCATATGGGTGCTTGATTATCCCAGATTTCAGGATAATTGGTACTCAAGTATTCAAGATCCTAGCACTTTTGTTGAGGAAAGAAATCTTTGAAGGGGCTAGAAAGCATTCTAAGCCAAGTTGTAACTCAAAGTGCCACCAGGCCACAGATCATTTGATGTGATAGTCTTTGGTCTTCATGGTATTTTTTGCTATGAAAAGATGATGCAGTTTGAATTTGTCTTGTTTTTAATGCAGCTTCCTGTACACCAAATATTCTTTATAGAGAAATCGATTATTTTTCATTGGAAGTCATAGGGAGACAGGAGTTGGACATGTGCTGCTGCTTGCCAGGAACAGAGTAGGGAAACCGAGGCAATTGGAATTGTTGATGCACTGGCCTAATGTAGGAAGGATTTGTACAGTAAACCTTAAGGTGAATTAGTGTCCTGCATCTTTGCATATTTGAACTGTCTAGAGTGCGTGCCATTGCTGTGTAAAATGAGCTCTCTGCCGACCTGTCAACCAGTAATACTTTTGATTTGGAATGTTACTTCATTTTTACAGAAGGCATTTTCCTCTTTTTTCTTGATATTTTCTGTATTGTGCTAGGTAATTGGTAGATATATAATGTGCTTACTAAATCTAGGCTACTTGTTTAGATTTTGTTTGGTGGAGTCTGCTTTCCTTCCTGACCTTCCCAAAAGTTTATTTAGTTTGGGTATGTATCTTTGTGGAATTGATCACTGATTTGATTATGAAAATGCCTTTTCTAGCATTCAGTTTTTCTCATCAAATGCCACATATTTTCTAATCATATGCACTCCTTCACCACAGAGGCATACATATCCATTTGGCCTCAAAGCTGTTCTCCATGACAGTCTGTAGTTAGTTCCTTAGACCTTTTGTCAGGAACGAACTAGAAAAAGTGCTTTTTAGAGCCTAAGAGCTGCTTTCTACTATGTAGTCTGGCCTTTGCACTAGTAGATCATTGTTAATATAGGTCAGTTTAAAGACTTCTATATTACTGGCTCCTGATACTGTTTTAAGATATTTACAGTGTTTGCTTTTAGATCTGTTCATATGCCATGAATGTCCTATGTGCATGAAGCTGCTGCATTTGGGTTAGTAGATGTGCCTGTCAACTAGCATGCATATTGTTCAAAGTACGTAAACTTAGGCTTCAAAGGGTTTTGTGGTTTTTAAACTCTGTGTTTTCTCTATGCTCATACCTTCAAAGGGTGAGAAAAGGGATTTATACATCCAAAGCTAGTCTAGTTAAACATGGCTGTTTTTCTCCTTTTAACCTAGACTATCAAGGATAAGTGGTGGTAAGCAGGCCTGGAGCTTCAATTTCTGTAAATCTCATTACTAAAACCTTGCTTGAATGTCATATTGGCAAAAACAAATACCTGTGGAATGTCCTTAGGGCTTTTAATCAGATACCTGTGTTGCTGTTGACTGAACTCTAGTGAAGCATTAATTTAAACCTAAATTGGTCTTCTGCAATATCAGTTATGCTTTTTGGGTTTAGAAAATATGTAGGACTTAGTCTAAGATTCTCACTCATGAATCAGTGTATTTCCATATCTGAGACTCTCAGTTGTTTCTCCTTCTTCATGATTTTAGTGTTTTGATTCAATATACCCTTTGTTATAATTCTGTATTATTGGCTTGACTAGGGTTGATAGAAAAAAAGATTAAATCTCGTTTGGAAACTGCAATGGGTAGGTTATAGAAAGAAAATCATGGTAACATCAGTGCTGGATTTCCTTAAGCTTCTGCTAACTAATTCCCCATATTGAAAATGCATACCCCTTATACTTTGCTTCTGGACAAAGGCAATTAGAAGGGTCTTGTCCCAGTATGGTAGGATTTTTAAAGATCTTTATTTCCCACAGAAACGCAGGAACTGTGGGAGCTTGGGAACAGAATAGTTCTTTAAAAGGATTATTCTTTTGTTGATGAGTTCTTTTGATACTAATGCTAGGAAAAGGAATATTCTAGAACATCTTGAAGTTGGAATATAAGTGTTAATTTTCTTGGGTTTAGGAGAATTTAAGCAGTCTATGCAACCCTTCACAGGGTGAGAAATAAGCCTTCTGTAGTCCCACTAAGCTTTCAGTGTCTTCAGTACCTCCCCAGATTTCCCATGTTGCTGCTTGTTAACACCCAGGTTTTAACCGAGTTTTGCTCCTGATGGTTTAAGAAGTGTTCATGTTATATCACAATATCAAGTTTTATTTTGTTGTTTTATCCCTCTGTGGGTGTGAGTTTGAAACAAGCATGGTACTGCAGTCCTGCCTGAGAGAGTGGTCTGGAGTGAGAATTATTTTCTAAGTGGGAGACCCTTCCATTTTAATGTGTTAAAGCTTTTAATATGAACTTGGCATTGGAAAAGGGAGGGAAAGAAAATGAATGTTTGCTAAAAAGCAGTGTCTGCTCTTCCCCTTTATGAGTGCATATTTATGGTTGAATTAAAAGAAGAGAAGACTCCGGTTTTCCGTTGCCACATTAAGCATGGAGAGGGATGCTTGACAGCATACTAATTGAAGCCAGAACAAGTATGTCTCCATCAGGTTATCAGGAGCTCTTCAGTTGAATGCTGAGGACCTAACTGATTAGTGGTTGATCACATTGGAATTGGTTACAAGATGGAAGTGCTGTCTAGGTTAAGCGCACAAAGAAAAGAATGCAGCAGCCTACCTTAGTGTTAACCTAGGTTTCTGGATTTGAAACTGACCTTTCCCTACCCTGTTCCACACACCTGAAACTCCGTTTTCTTATCTGACCAAAGAGCAAAGAAGAAAAATAAAAGTAAAATACTTTACCAATCTATGTCACTCAGGTACAATTTTGTGGTAATATTTTTGTCTGTTTTCTTTGTATTGCTCTTAAGAGTCCTTTCTCAGCATACTATTCTGCTGTTGCCTCTGTCCTCCTCGGGGCACCTCAGTTCTGGATGCTACCCCTGGGATCTCTACTGCTGTTATGTGATTGATAGGATGTAAGTGACCATTATAGTAAGGGCTCTTTGTAAAAAATTCAAAACATTTTTAAAAAATTTAAAAAAGGATGTTGTATACATTTTATAGTCTGGCTATCAGTTTGATATCTTGCTGTCAAGTATGTTTCTCAATATGTATTTATCCATCCCATCAATAAATGTTAATGATAAAACACTCATCTGATTGTTTATGTGTCCTGAGTCTTCAAATTAGTCTTTGACTGTCACCTTATTGTTATGATTAAAGTTTTGTTTTAGTTTTGGTAGTAGTATGTACTTTCTACTACACAGGATCCTGTGGGAATTGAATTCATTGGAAAAACCTGGTGGTATAAAGTATGATGTCGTCAGAGGGGAAAAAACCCCTCACTCAATATAGCATTTTTGCTTGGAAAAATTGATAGTGACTACTCACTCTTTCTGGGGCATATAAAACCACACACATACTTAAATCTTGTAAATTAACATATTTAAAAAGAAATAATTTTTTTATTATAGTTTATTGTCAAGTTGGTTTCCATAGAATACCCAGTGCTCATCCCAACAAGTGCCCTCCTCCATACCTATCACCCATTTTCCCTCTCCCCCACCCCCATCAACCCTCAGTTTGTTAGTATTTAAGAATCTCTTATGGTTTGCCTCCCTCCCTCTCCTTAACTATTTTTTTAAAGGGAAAGAATTTTTATGCTAAAATATTCCAAAATTAGCAGAAGCTATAGTTTAAAAACTAAAAGGCAGGGCTTCTGGGTGGCTCAGTCCTTTAAATGTCCAGCTCTTGGTTTTGGCTCAGGTCATGATCTCATGGTTCAGGAGTTAAAGCCCTGACTTGGGCTCCACACACAGTGCATACCCTGCTTGGGACCCTCTCTCTGTCCTTCCCCCCGCTATCTCTCCCTCATTCTCAGAAATAAGTAAATAAATTCTATAAGGAAAAAAAGATCAATTTAACAGAAAGATGTACACTTCCGAAAAAAAATTACTTGAGTTCTGGTCATCCTTACATTTTCTAAAATAAGGCAACTTAGGATTTTTGTTTGCTATACCTCTCCTAAAACTTTTGTGGAAATTGCTGACATTTTAATAATTCTGGTCTGGCTTGAATGGAAGAGAAGAGAAATGAAGAATATAGGGATGGATAATTACAAAATCATGTTTATTTTATTAAAAAAATTTTTAAAAAATATTTCCTGAGAGCGAGCGAGCGAGCAGGGGAGGGTCAGAGAGAGGGAGACACAGAATCTGAAACAGGCTCCAGGCTCTGAGCTGGCTGTCAGCACAGAGCCCGATGCAGGCTCACGAACCGTGAGATCATGACCTGAGCCGAAGTCCGATGCCTAACCGACTGAGCCACCCAATTGATAGAATTAGGCTTCACCTAATCAATGCTTACGTGATCCTGGTCTCCATGACACTTCATGGCTGAGTAAGATCAACTTGATCTCTATCATTCAATGTTCTGAGGAGAGTTTGCAGCCCTTTCTATGTCTGTTGTAGATTGCAGTTACTGTGTAAGAGGCATCTATTTACTGCAATCTGTAGCTCTGGGGCCTATTTCTGAACTGATGTGGTTTATGTCACCTGTCCTACATGTGCTACCTTTTTTTGCACCGTTTCTTCATTTCACATAACACAGAACCAACAGGTACCTGAAAAACCACAGCAATAAAAGCAAGTTAAAATTGAATACTAGATAGACCTTTCTGAAGAGTAGTTTCAGGCACTTTCCTGCCTTACATTTATTCTTTCATTAGAAAATAGTACCTATCAAGTGCTATGTACTGCTTACTGATGGGAATATGGTGGTAAACTCATAAACATCCTTCCTCATAGAACTTACACATTGTAGTTTTAGGAGAGACAAGTAAAACAGTGTATCAGATGACAGATACTTTGGAGAATGTAAAGTGGAGAAGAAGGGATAGAGAGAGAGAGAGAGAGAGAGAGAGAGAGAGAGAGAGAGAGAGTGTGTGTGTGTGTGTGTGTGTGTGTGTGTGTGTGTGTGTGTGTGTGTGTGTAGCTAGGGCTCTTGAAACGGAAATAAGATGGCTAGGAAGGAAGGCCTCATGAAATTCCAGTTCAGCAAAGATCTGGAAGAGGTGAGAGAAAGCGATGGGAATAGTTGGGGTAAGAACTTTACAGGATCATTTCAGGAAGCAAGCGCCAAGGTTCTGGGTAAGAACATGCTGGCATGTTTGAGAAATAGCAAGGAGGTCAGTGTAGCTAATATGGACACAAGTGAGGAGAGACTAGTATGATACGTGATTACAGAGGCAGTGGAAGGCTAAATATTGCAGGGCCTTGTAAGCCATTATGTAGACAGTGAAATGCACAATCGAAAAAGCTTTGAGCTGACAAGTGACATGATCTAGCTTAGGTTTTAAAGTGTTCATTTGGGCTTCAGTATTTAAGATGGATTGCAGGAGTTAAAGAGGCTTTCACAGTAATTCAGATGAGGGTGGCTCGGACTAGGTAATGAGAACTTACGTATCTTGAAGTTGGAGCTAGTAGGATCTGCTGTAAAGTTGGAAGAGAAGTCAAGGATGATTCCCAGTGCTTGGCCTGACAAACTGGAAGAATGGGGTTCTCATACTGAGATGAGGATGACTACAGAAAGAGGAGGAGTTTGGCATTCATTCATATTTATTCTGTCTCTGCCTCTCTCACACACATACCTTTCTTTAGGATTGGTCCCCAAAACTCCAAATTACTGAAAAATTCTCTTTCCTTCAAGAATTCATTTTTGTGGGGCACCTGACTGGCTCAGTCAGAAAAGCATGTGACTCTTGATCTTGGGGTCATGAGTTTGAACCCTACATGGGGTTACTTAAATAAAAAAGAGATCACTTAAATAAAAAAAAACTCATCTTGCCAAATCTTATTTACAAAGAGCCTCAGGTCCACTTTAACCTATTCAATAGCTAGCAAAGTGTTCAGTGGATTAAAAACAGCCATCTACATTGTTAAACAGCACAAAGAATTTGCTAACATCTTGATCCTTTAATAATATCTGCCTTCTTTCCCACTTAGAAGAAAGTGGCTCTACATAGCAATTTTTTGCCTCTCTTGGATTTAACAGGTTTTTTTTTCTACTAAGACCTATAGTAGACTTTCTAGTTAAAGAAAGTCTGCTGTATCCCTGTCTAGTCCCTAAAGTCTCTTTTCATTTTTCACTATAGTAGGGTTTTAATATTCCTTTATGATATTACATTTGGTTGCATTTTTTTTTAAGAATTTATTTTTAAGTAATCTCTAAACCCAATGTGGGGCTTGAACTTATAATGCCAAGTTCAAGAGTTGCATGCTCTTGGACTGAGCCAGCCAGGTTGTGCCTGGTTGTAGATTCTGATTCCCATATTTTCTTTAATGTGGTTGCCTCCAGCTAGTTTGGAGTTGTAGAGTGTTTATAACAAATGTCTTCTTTGTACCCCTTCTGAAGGTTGGAGTGTTTGCTTATGTGCATAAATCACAGTGCTATTAATATTGTTTGTGTTGCATCCACAATCCCAAACTGCTCAAGCATGTTTACTCCAAAAGAGTAGACTTATCTTTCTTGTTCTCTCTGTATGTCCAGTGCCTGTCACTTAGGTGCTCAGTTAATATTTGTTGAATGAATTTCAGGAATGGGCCTCCTAGGGATGCCCTAATTTGGAATTGGCATCTCTTCTACCTACTCCACCTCCCATTTTTGTTTTAATCATTTGTGACTAAGCTGACTGCTGTTGTTTGAGCATTGCAGATTCTCTATACTCATCTGCACTGTGAATCACACCTGCTCATTGGTACTGGAGAAACATCGTAAATGAAACTGACAGTAGATAAAGAAGCTTGGGAAGGTTGGGATGCAAAAAAGATCCAAAAGGGTTAGAAGGAGAGATTGTTGGTTCATTTCTACAAGAGGTGTGGCGGAGATGAAAGAGACGTTGACTAAAAATTGCTAAAGTATGATAAAACCGGGGTTTTGTCTACCATTTCTATATACCTCCGTTACTTAGTATGAAATTGTAGAGAATTTTCGAGAAGCAGGGCCTAAACCAGAACTCCTATTTCCTTATTCTCAGTTCAATGCTCTGTACTATATGAGAGGAAGTAAGGGATAAAGAATGAGGGCTGAGTTCAAATGCACCCACCTCTCCCATTTACTAGATAGAAGCCCATTTTATTACTTGGTTATCTTATCTGTAAAATGGAAAATAATAGCTTCTACCTCTTAGGGTTGCTCTGAAAAATCAAGTGTTTATAACTTCCCAGACTCTGTACTCAAAATGTTTCAATAAACCAACTGCTCGTAACAGAAAACTACAGCTTTTTCCTGTATAAACAGAGCCAACTGTACCGTGATCCTTTGGCCTCTATATGATTGATTTTTTTACCCGCCGTGTAGGGATGGTGAGGTAACAGCAGCCTAGGCCCACAGCACTGCCAAAAGTAGCTCTAAAGCAGCCGCGCTGTGACGTAGAAAAAAAAATCACCGCGCGAACGAGTCCCGCAGCCCGCTCACCCTCAACCTGACCCTCCCCGGGGCGGGGTTGCTGACTGACGGACAGGTCCTCTTAGCCACCTCAGCCGCGCTTTTTCTCAGCGCCCCGCCTCCCCAAGCATGATAGGTAGCTGGCGTCAGCCAATGGTGACACACCGCCATGGGCACAGTAGCCAATCAGGGATTCGGAGCCTGGAGAGCCGAGGGGCCCGAGTTAGAAGCGGCTGGCGCGGCCAGAGGCCAAGCGGCGCGGCGCGGAGCGGCGCGGAGCGGCGCGGCTGCAGAGGTAAGATGGCGGCGGTGCTCGATCTCCCTTATGCAGTTAGGCTGCTGCTCCGCTCTTCCTGCCCTCCCTGTGTTGCTACTTTGTCTCGATCAGCCTGGAGGTCGCTTTCCTCTTATAGGCCCCAAGAAGCCAGATTCTCCAGTGCCCAGAGCCGGAGGACAAAATGGCGCTTGCACAGGCGGCCGAGGACGGGCAGGGCCCAGCCGTGAGCTCTGAGGCGGGCTGGGACAAAGGCGGCGTGCAGGGAGGCGGAGGCCTGGCGGGGCGCTGCGGTGTCGCCGCCACCGTGTGGGGCGGGCGCTCCCTCCTCGTGCGCCGGCCGTGCGAGTGTGAGATACGACGTGCTGGTGGTCAGGGTGGGAGCGGGCATGAGGGAGAGGCTGAAGTGAGACAGGTTTTCTAATGGCCTGGGGAGACCAATGCGGAGGGGAGTTAAAGAGCTTGACTTCTGCTTGTCCTTTGGAAAGTGTCCGCAGTCTGCCCGGATGTCGTGGAGCAGGAATTTGCGGGAAGGGTAAGGGCTTTTTGTGTGTGTGACCCTGCAGGTTTTGGTATGAACAGGATTCGGATCCACGTCTTGCCGACCAATCGGGGGAGGATAACCCCAGTGCCCAGGTCTCAGGAGCCTCTATCTTGTTCCTTCACTCATCGCCCATGCTCGCAGCCTCGTCTGGAGGGGCAGGAATTTTGCATTAAACATATCCTTGAAGATAAGAATGCACCCTTCAAGCAGTGTAGTTATATATCGACGAAGAATGGAAAAAGATGTCCCAGTGCTGCTCCAAAGCCTGAGAAGAAAGATGGGTATATATGTATAGATAATCTATGTCGTTTGTACTTTTAGTTTTAAAGTGATGGTTTGTGTGTGTGGTATATTGTGGGTTTGGGAATAGCTGGAAATTTTGTAAAATTGGGGTTATGAATATATACTTGGGAAGAAAAAGTAAAAACGTTGAAAACTGGAAAGAGACCACTTCCAGTTGGTCTACTCATTTACTCTCTTTAGACCTTTTCTCTTGTCCATAAAATAAAGAGATATTCTAGATTATTCTTAATCCTGGGCTCCATGGCCCTTTGGGTGGGCCCTGATCCTTGTTAAGTAATATGCAAAATTGTGTGTATGTGTATTCTGGGAAAGGCTTTATTGCTTTCATCATATAAGCAAAAGTATCCATGTAGAAACAACTTGGCTAGTTAATTCTGCATGTGTAATTGGGTTTTAAAATTGCGTCCCACACTTTCTTACCTTCAATGAATTGATACAGAATTGAAGTGTAGAGTTGCCTTCCAGAATCAATTTTGAAAGGTGAAAGAAGATCTCTTTGATTTGATCTAAGGTGATGTCAGCATTTTTATAGTTGGAATATTTTGTTTGATGAGTGAAGCACCGGATTATGATACCTGCATTTCCCCGTAGTAATACTAAATAAATTGACCTTGGGCCAGTTAAATTACTGTTTCATTAGTAATTTTCATTTCCTAAAAACGATCTCAAGATTAGTGACAGTGAAAATAGTTGAACTCTTTCAAGAAGGGAACGGAGTATAAAATGTTAAAATTTCGTCTCCTTAGGGTGTCTTTCTGTGCTGAACATGCCCGTAGGAATGCCCTGGCACTTCATGCTCAAATGAAGAAGACCAATCCAGGGCCTATGGGTGAAACACTCTTGTGCCAGCTGAGCTCCTATGCTAAGACAGAGCTGGGGTCTCAGACTCCAGAAAGTAGCCGCAGTGAAGCCAGCCGAATACTGGGTAAGGATCTTCTCTCCTTAGAATAAAAAAGGAAAAAGTAAGTCAAAGAACTTACTTTGGTTTGCCACAGTCCCTTGAATGTATATGGCACATAATAATACAATAATACTGTAAATCTGTGACAATTTGATGAGAATTCCAGGATTGCTATGTTCACAAGTTCTTTTCAGTTTGAAGTAGCCTGTGCTTGGGTCTACTTTCTTGGGTTTATGACTATTTCTTCCATGGCTGTTTTTATGCTTATCTTTGTTAGGCAAGGTAATTTCAGGAAGCAAGAATAATTTTGAATTGACCTTTCTGTCCTTTTGAGGGCATGGTTACCTCCTTTATGTTATAAGTACTCTTACCTGGGTTGTATTTTTTAAGCCGATTTTACTTGCTAGTGCCTTTCTGCCAAGTTTTGGGGGTGGAGGGTTGTTTGTTCTGTTTTAAATTTTAAGGTTTGGGTTGATGTGTTAAGTAATCTAGTTTTGTGTGGTGGAGTTACAGAGGTGGGAAGTCTTAATGGCTGCTCTCCCTTCCTTGCCTCAGATGAAGACAGCTGGAGTGATGGGGAGCAGGAACCCATTACTGTGGATCAGACATGGAGAGGTGACCCTGACAGTGAAGCTGATAGCATAGACAGTGATCAAGAAGATCCCCTAAAGTAAGTTGTAACTCCATGTAAGGTTTTTAAATATTTTTTTGCAGTTAGTATGTGGACTACAGTAATGCTATTAACTAACTATAGTAAACTATTAATAGATTAATAACTTAGCCAAGTTGAAGATAGCTTAGTTATTTGTGAGCAGTAATAGCTTAGTAGCTTCTGTATGTTAAAGTGTCCTGGTTCATCACCATCTTGCTGCAAGGCAAAATTTGATTATTCTTTGGAAGTCTTGGAATTTGGGGGTGTTAGATATCAAATTCTACACATGAGAAAGTATAGGGGAGAAAATACGAAATTTCTTGGACATAAGAATGGGAGGTTGATTGAGAAATGCTTAGAGAAGTTAGAGAAGAGGAGATTGATGTGAGTGGATTCTTGCCTTAAATCTCAGGAACAAAAATGTGATTATACTTGAAGACATTTTTTTTTCAGAGTTACATTTTATGAGTTTTTTTTCCTGGTAGAAAAATAAGATGTTTAAGACTGTCCTTTGGTTTCAAGGCTAAGAGAAACTGAGGTAGAAACCCAGAAGTGAGTAATTAGTGTATGTAATTATATCTAAACTAAATAAGGTTCTACTCTTCATTTAACCCATGGTCACCTTAGAAGAGTTGCAGAAACAAAAACTGCCACTCAGAAGTCTCACGGTTTGAGTTTACTTGAGTTGTTGTTTTCTGCATTCTTTTTGACTACTGTCTAACACTTCTTACTGACAGTTTGCATAGAAATATTATAAATGATGGGAGGGGTAATGAATTTCTAGTCTGTTCATAAAAAGTCATTTAGGGTTACATTTTCTGAGTATAATAATTTCATCAGTTTTTCTTAAGTAATGTCCGTATAGTCCGCTCTTCAGGAAGTACTTATTTGAAAGTCCCATCTAAGTAGTTTGAAAAGGAATGTTCATTATCTAGGAGGATTCTCCCACAGTAGCTTTGGTTTATTTGGTTTGTTTACTTGGTAACTTTATACCAAACATTCGTTTTTGCTCTCCATTGCGCTTCTGGAAATGCCAGACTTGCTGCTTTGAAGAGGTATATGCTCTGTAGGGTCACAAAGTGACTGTCCTTTGGTGTGGTAAATACTCAGCTTTGAAGGTCCAGAAACTTGATTTTGTCAGTAATAATCTAGAGTGGATCAGTCTTTTGGGGACACATTTATGCTAGTGTAATTTAAAAATACCAGTTAATTTATTATAAATGTTAAAAGGACTAGGTATTTAGTGTCAATATCTTCTAAAAGGAACATTCCAAGGGAGAAAATAAAGCCCCAAGTATGTTCAGCTATTAGGCAACTAAATATAAGGCTTCCCTTAATTCACCCATGAGATTATCCAAAAAAATTTTGGCCTCCTAAGATATTTGCATTTTTAGGGATGTAAATACAGTTGTTAAATGTCTTATAGTATTTAAATTTGTTAATGTGGTTGCAAATTACTGTCTTGTTAAATTTAATAAAAATGTTTAATGAAATTCTTTTAATTTCATCTCTGGTGCCAGTGTTTTATTGTTTCTAGGACCACTTTTTGAATCATTAACTATTTATAGCATCTATCTTCTTCACTTGCTTGTTCCAGAAGGGTGCTTTTTGTATTGTTTATGATGATGTCATTAGAGATTTTATCCTAACTAGGATTAGTATTGGCATAGTTTCTTTCCCCCCTAATTGGTATGTATATGTGATTTCCTTCAAAGTAACCATTTACTTAATTGCTTTGTAAAAAGTAATCTAAAAAGTCCGTTTATAACATCCAGCACTGGTGAAGTTTTAGCCTATGAGTAATTGTTAGGGGCACCTGGGTGGCTCAGTGGGTTAAACATTCGACTCTTGATTTCAGTTCAGGTCCTGATCTCACAGTAGTGAGATCAGGTGTGGAGCCTGCTTAAGATTCTGTTCCTCTGTCCCTCTCCCCCACTCTCATTCTCTCTCTCTAAAATAAAATAAACAACAACAAAAACATCCAGCCAAGATAAGTTTAAAAAAAAAAAAAAGAGTAACTTAAATCTTTCTCTTTTTAAAAAGTAATTTTTATTGCATGACTTCAGACATTTAGAATTAGTTTTGGTAAATGTCATTTCAGGTTATTGAGTCTTCGTTGTTATTAAAATAAATTTGGGCGGGCGCCTGGGTAGCTCAGTCTGTTAAGCGTCTGACTTTGGCTCAGGTCATGATCTCACAGTTCGTGGGTTCGAGCCCTGCATCAGGCTCTGTCCTGACAGCCAGCTCAGAGCCTGGAGCCTGTTTCAGATTCTGTATCTCTCTCTATGACCCTCCCCTACTCATGCTGTCTCTATCTTACTCAGAAATAAATAAAAAAGATTTCAAAAAATTTAAAATAAATTTGGGGAAATGCCCTTTAATAAGATACTCTATTTCATATACAAGGAATGTAGGATGGTTCCCTCTTTGTTGAAGATGGATTTACGTAATGAAACCCTGACTTAAATTTATGAATATCAGAGTAAGGGAAGTTGGTGCTTACTTTTATTTAAAAATTTTTAAAAATATTTGCTTATTTATTTGAGAGAGAAAGAATCCCAAGTAGGCTCTGGCTGTTGGCATAGATTCTGACGTAGGGCTTGATCTCAACAACTGAGAGCATGACCTGAGACAAAATCACGAGTCAGATGTTTAACCGACTGAGCCACCAGTGTGTCCTGGTACCTAATTTTAATAACTAGCTGTGAATGTCTGGAACATCTTTCTCCCTTCCCTTCCCTCCCCCACCTCCCTTCCCTCTCCCCCTCCCCTCCCTCCCTCCCCTTCCTCCCTTTCCCTTTCCTCTCCTCCCCTCCCTTCCCATTTTTTTTTTTAAATGTTTTTATTTATTTCTAGAGAGAGAGAGACAGCGTGAGCAGGGGAGGGTCAGAGAGAGGGAGTCACAGACTGAAACAGGCTCCAGGCTCTGAGTTGGCAGTCAGCACAGAGCCTGACGCGGGGCTCGAACCCACGAACCGTGACATCATGACCTAAGCGAAAGTCGGACGCTTAACCGACTAAGCCACCCAGGCGCCCCAACCCTCCCTTCCCATTTTTGTGGGGGCGGGGAGATTATAAGTAGGGGAGGGGCAGAGAGAGAGGGAGGGAGAGAAAATCCCAAGCAGGCTTTGCACTGTCAGTGCCAAGCCTGACATGGACTTGATCCTACAAACTATGAGATCATGACCTGAGTTGAAATTAAGAGTTCGATGCTTAACTGACTGAGCCACCCAGGTGCCCCTATTCTATGTGTTTGTTTTTTTTTTATTTCTAGGAGAGAGAGAGAGACAGCGTGAGCAGGGGAGGGTCAGAGAGAGAGGGAGTCACAGACTGAAACAGGCTCCAGGCTCTGAGCTGGCAGTCAGCACAGAGCCCGACGCGGGGCTCGAACCCACGAACCGCGAGATCATGACCTAAGCGAAAGTCGGACGCTTAACCGACTAAGCCACCCAGGCGCCCCTCTATGTGTTTTTTTTTTTATTTTGAAAGAGAGATAGCGATCAGGGGAGGGGTAGAGACAGAGAGAGAGAGAGGAAGAGAGAATTCCAAGCTCTCTGCTTTGTCAGCACAGAGCCTGACATGAGGTTCAATGGTGACAGTGTGACCAGAGCCAAAATCAAGAGTTGGACCCTTAACTGACTGAGCCACAGAGGTGCCCCTAAAATTAGTTAGAGTATGTAATTTGCATGCATTGTGTTTTATTATTTTTTTAATTAAAAAAAATTTAAGATTTTTGAAAAACGTTTTTTATTTATTTCTGAGAGAGAGAAACCGCGTGATCAGGGGAGGGTCAAAGAGAGAGGGAGATACAGAATCTGAAACAGGCTCTAGGCTCTGAGCTAGCTGTCAGCACAGAGCCTGACACAGGGCTTGAACCCACAAACCGTGAGATCATGACCTGAGCCGAAATCAGACGCTTAAGTGACTGAGCCACCTAGGCACCCCAAATACGTTGTGTTTTAAAATGAAGAAAATAAGTTTTTACTCAGAATGAAAATAGCAACTCAATGTATGTATCTAGTTTGTTCTTCCTGTTTAATGATTACACAAGGCAAATGGAACCAATAGTCATTTAAATTTGCAACTGGTCTTTTCATTTTGAGTTACTTAAATCAGAATCTGGAAAGTCTCCAATTAAACCGTTAAACTCATTTGCTTATGTGACCTCATTATAATTAGTACAATACCTTTAAAAAGTTCTGTTTATAATTGGTGGCAGAGCGTAGTGAAGTTAGTGTGGATCTAAATTTTTGGAAGTTAAAGGTTAACCTAGGGTGCTGTATTTTGAGAAATTTGTCAAGAAAATGAGCTGGAGGACAGTGAATAGCCATTGTGGACCAGTGTTTTTAAGGGCCCACGTAAACTCCAATATAGGAATGTATTTCAAGTTATGGGACATTTGGGTGGCTCATTCTGTTGAATGAGCTCTTGATCTCAGCTTAGGTCTTGATCTCAGGGTCATGAGTTTGGGCCCTGAGTTGGGCTCTGAACTGGGTGTGGAGCCTACTTTAAAAAAAATGTATTTTAAATTAGAAATTGAAATTATTTGTTACGTTTTGTACTTCAGTTAAAATATATTAAGATATAAATGCTACTAAATTGAACACTTTTAATCTCTCCTGACTGGCAGGTGACTAAATTATGAAATGGAGTAGGAATGTAGGTAGATTAATAAAAGTTTTTGAGTGTTCCATATCTTCACTTTTTCTTCAACATAATGTAAACAACTGGGGAAAATAATGAAACATCTCCCCTTCCTCATACTATGAGATCATACCTTAATATCCATACTTGGAGATTTTCTTTGTTGTTTTGTTTTTTAATAACAACTTGAATGTTGTATGACAATGTTAGTATTTAATAAGGTGATTGTCTCAGTGCTGAGCTCTATTGTAGTTTTTAATTTTTATTTAAATGCTAGTTAGTTACCATACAGTGCAGTATTAGTTTCAGTAGTAGAATTCATTGATTCATCATTTACATACAACACCCAATGCTTGGGGCACCTGAGTGGCTCAGTAGGTTAAGCGACCAACTTCCAACTTCCTCAGGTCACAATTTTACAGTTCGTGAGTTCAGTCTTCATATGGTGCTCTGTGCTGATGATGCAGAGCCTGCTTGGGATTCTCTCTCTCTTCTCATCTCTGCCCCTTCTGTGTGCATGTGCTTTCTCTCTCGTTTTCTCTCTCAAAAATAAACTTTAAAAAACCCAGAACACCCAGTGCTCATCAGAAGTGCATGCCTTAATACCTATCACGCATCCAGTCCGTCCCCCACCCACCTCCTCTCCAGCAACCTCAGTTCTGTGTAGAGTCTCTTATGATTTCTTTCCCTTCTTCTCCCTTCCCCTCCCCTCCCCCTCCCTTCCTTCCTTCTTCCTTTCCCTCTCTTCCCATATTTTCATCTGTTTTGTTTCTTAACTCCCACATAAGTGAAATCATGTCGTATTTGTCTTTTTCTGACTTACTTGGCTTAGCATAATACGCTCTAGCTCCATCCACATTGCAAATGGCAAGATTTCATTCTTTTTGATGGCTGAGTAAATGTCCGATTTATATATATATCACATCTATATCTTCATCAGTTGATAGACATTTGGGTGACTTCTTATTAAGTAACAAAGTTAAGTCTCATCTCTACCCTTGACGCCTTTTAAGCTTTGGTTTTATTGTGTTTTTTTGTTTTTGTTTTTTTAAAACATTTATTCATTTATGAGAGACCCAGAGAAATGGAACGTGAACAGGGGAAGGGCAGAGAGAGAGGGAAACAGAATCCGAAACAGACCCCAGGCTCTGAGCTCTTAGCACAGAGCCTGATGTCAGGCTCAAACTCACTAACTGTAAGATCATGACCTGAGCTGAAGTCGGATGCTTAACCAACTGAGCCACCTATGCGCCCCTAGTTTTATTGTGTTTTCTTATGCTTTGCTGAATTCTGTTTCATTCCAGACATGCTGGTGTTTATACAGCAGAAGAAGTTGCCCTGATTATGCGTGAGAAGCTAATTCGGTTGCAGTCATTGTACATTGATCAGTTTAAACGACTTCAGCATCTGCTCAAAGAGAAGAAGCGGCGTTATTTACATAATCGGAAAGTGGAACATGAAGCTCTAGGCAAGTTTTATGCCAACTCCCAATAAGCTGTAGTATTATGGGTTCAACATGTGCATTGCTAGTACTTAGATGTATTTCTGTCTTGATACCTGGAGTGAAAAATTTGCTTTTGAAGGTGGCTATCTTAAGGCCAGAGATTTCCCAGTTTATTTCTTGCTCATTTGGGGAAGCTATCCTTTATTGATAACTTGGCACATAACCTCATGACTATTGTGACTCACCAGGTAGTAGTCTCCTGACTGGCCCAGAGGGACTTTTGGCCAAAGAACGAGAGAACTTAAAACGTCTAAAATGTCTTCGGCGGTATCGTCAGCGCTATGGAGTGGAAGCCTTATTACATAGGCAGCTGAAGGAACGCAGAATGCTGGCCACAGATGGTGCTGCCCAACAGGTAATTTGTGTTTATACTTCTAAAGGGTATATATTTGCTTTGTTTACAAAATTAGGATAGTAGTCAAAATATTGTACAGTTTTGGCTCTGAAATCTGATTTAATTTAATTGGATGTGGGTTAAATTGAAAAGAGCACAGTTAAGTGATCATTCTTAATTTGTTTCTTAAGCCCTTGGTCTCAGCTTCAATAGGGATAATTCCATTTTTATCTGTTTTGTTTGTTGAGGCTCCACATAAAACTACAATTTTATTTTTTAAGACATTTTAAAAGTATTTATTTTTGAGGGGCGCCTAGGTGGCTTAGTCGGTTAGGCGTCCGACTTTTGCTTAGGTCATGATCTTGCGGTTCGTGGGTTCGAGCCCCGCGTCAGGCTCTGTGCTGACAGCTAGCTCAGAGCCTGGAGCCTATTTCGGAGTCTGTATCTCCCTCTCTCTCTGACCCTCCCCGTTCACGCTGTCTCTATCTCTCTCTCCTAGAAATAAATAAAAATATATTTAAAAAAAAAATTTATTTTTGAGAGAGAGTGTGCAGGGGAAGGGCAGAGAGAGGAAGACAGAATCTGAAGCAGGCTCTAGGCTCTGAGATGTCATTACAGCCTGATGTGGGCTTGAATTCATGCACTGTGAGAGCATGACCTGAGCTGAAATCAGACGTTTAATCAACTGAGCCACCTAGCCACCTATAAAATTACAATTTTATTTTTTTATTAAAAAATTTCTTTTTACATTTTTTTTTTGAGAGGCAGAGTGAGACAGAGTGCGAGTCGGGGAGGAGCAGAGAGAGGAGGAGACACAGGATCTGAAGTAAGCTTCAGGCTGTGAGCAAGTGTTCAGTACAGAGCCTGATGTGGGGCTCAAACCCACGAACCATGAAATCATGACCTGAGCCAAAGTCTGACACTTAACTGACTGAGCCACCCAGGTGCCCCTAAAATTACAATTTAAAAAAGTGTTTTGCTAGGGTGCCTGGCTGACTCAGTCTGTGGAGCATGCCACTTTTGATCTTGAGGTTATGAGTTCAAGCCCTAAAAAGGGAGAAAGGGTTTCAAAAGACAAAATAGTTTGAAAATGTTTAGGCTGATCACACTCTTATAATCTGGAGAAGTATTTTGGGTTAGGGTTGACTCATTATTTGAACATGAGGTTTTAACTTTTTTTCCTTTTATATAGTATTAGTGAGTAAATTTGTCAGATATTGAGTTTTTGGCTTTTAAGGATGTACCTTATATGTTATAACTAAATATTCTCATAGATAATTGTATTTTCTTTTGATAGTTTATTTATTTTCTCCATTATAGGCTCATACGACTCGTTCCAGTCAGAGGTGCTTGGCCTTTGTGGATGATGTTCGTTGTTCCAATCAGTCTCTTCCAATGACCAGACACTGCCTTACCCGTATCTTTTTTATTCAGTTCACTTTGCTAGCTAAGACTAAAGGCTGGTGGGAATCTCTGATAGTTTGTTTAATTGAAGGTCTTTGTTTTCCTTTGGCCCTGAATCAAGGCCAGCAGTTTGTTGAAGCTGTTGGTTTCAAGCAGGAGCCTAAAGAAATATCTTTCTGTGGTCTATTGGCCATTTCAGAACTTTGGAAATGTAATGGTCAGTTCATTAGAAAGAAACATCTGAGTCATTAGAGATAGGTGTGGCCTAATATTTATTTGATGTTGATTAATACTGGGATTCTAAACTATAGAGATCCCTGATAGAACTTGTTCATTAGAATTATAATACAATTAAATCCAGTTATCAAAAAAAAAATTACTGAGGGTTTTCCACCAAAAAACAATAGGTTCTGAACTGTGACCTTCCTTTGAGAAATTAACCTTTTGTATGGTCAGGGCCCTAATTTGTATGTTTTAGATGCCATTCAAATTGGAAACTTAACTGTTTCCAAAAATGGAATGATTCTATCCCATACTTTCCCAATTAGTTTACCTTTGAACCATCATAGCATCTCTTGATTTGGCTGTGAGATCACATTTCCTATCAGGCTATAAGACTTTTTGAGTTGTTTTTTGGATTGTGAAAGTACATTTTTATTATGGATATCAAGTAAGTTACTTTCACAGTAAAAGCACTTGTTAATTATTATCTAAAGACATAAATCTTGAAGGATTTTATTTACCTGGCAAGAGATATAAAATATTTTGAAAATAAAATGTATCTTTCTTAATAGGAAAAGAGGAACATTTTCTTGGTCTTTTGAAAAGACTTTTTCTGTTCTACTTATTGAATATTTTACCAGTTCATTAATTATTGCAATAAATGTCTGATAAAGGATTATTGTCCTTAATATACAAAATACTTGTGCAAGGTAATTAAAATCTAAAGATAAATGCCCAAAACATAATGGGCAAAGGTAGACAGATTTAAAAGTAGGAAGTGGCTAATAGTGGAAGAGTGTTTACCTTCACTGAACATAAATGCAATTGGAAATGAAAATTTTAATCTATGAATTTGATACTTGTGTATATATGATATTTAATTAATGAATTTCAGGCTGAAGTTATGGTGGAATGGATCCTTCTAAATACTGTCATGGGAAGATCAAGTGGTACAAACTTTTTAGAAAGCAGCTTGACAGTGTTCATATTCTTTGATATGATTGTGTCACCTCTGAGAATTTATTTTAAGGAGATAATCAGATGCAACCATTATTTTTATATACAACTCCTTCAACTAGAGACAGTCTTGAAATTCTCAGAGGTGGGGAACAAAGAAGAAAATTGATACAACGTAATATGGAATAGGTTCAAGGATTAAACATTTAAATGAATGACATAGGAAAATGATAGTGACAAAAATAGGATATGGAATTCCATATAATCCTGGGAGGGGAAGTAAAATTTGACTAGTTTGGATGGTGGGGTTATGAATGCCCTTTATTCCTTGGCCTTGTACTTTCCAAGTTTTCTTCAGTGAGCTTGAATTACTTTATAAGTTAAAAAAATTCAGTTTACAGATATTAAGCTGTATTTTAGACTTACAGTATTATACTAAAATAGTTTATTAGAATATTAATGTTTTAAAAAGCAAAGTTGAAAATGAGGTGTATTTGAAAAGCGAAGGGAAGTATGATTTTTTTTTTGTTTTATGCTTTTTTCCTTTCCGCTCCATAGTTGCTTAAGTCACTTACCCTTCCTTAAGTCCTTCTCCCAGAGAAAGATGCGACTGCCATTGGTGACCTGTTAACTCTTTACTCTGGTCTAATGGAGACAGCACTGGACTGAAAGTGAAGGACCCAGACTCTAGTTGTAGGTCAACCATTCCCTTCTTTGTCTCTTTTGTCCCCATCTTAAAGGAAAGGGGGTGGAGGAGGATGTGGGGGAGGGTTTTTCCAAGATATATTGTGTTAAATAAGAGACTTATGAAAGTCCTTTGAATTCCGTGAAAAAAGTTCTGATTAAAACATTTAATTTAATAGATTGATTTTAAGTATTAATAATAAGATTGGGCTTTTTAAGCACATTGGAGACTGTTTAGATTTTCTTCAGCAGTGCAGATCTGATTGTTCCCATTAGATTCATGTGCTTGTTCATTTGATTGTTCATTTTCATTCAATAAATACTGTTTACTTTGTACTATTTACTGTTCCTTTAGAGGAGTGGTTCTCAACTGGGGGCCATTTTATCCTCATTTGGCAATGTGTAGAGACAGTTTTACTCAAGAGTGAGAGTGAAATGCTACTGACATCTAGTGGATAGAGGCCAGAGTGCTGGTAAGCACCCTGCAGTACACCCAACAGCCAGTATAACCTCAGTAAACCTGAGGTTTACTGTAAACCCAGCTTAAATTTCCAAGAATTGATTTTAAGAAATGTCTTATTCAAGAAGTTTTATTTGGTTTAAAAATAAATTGTATGTTAGATTTTTTAATTTTTAGGAATTATCACAAAATTCGGGAGAAAAGTTTACTCATAATTCTGTAATCCTGGGTACATTTATTTTATAGGAAATTGAGCTTTCTGGTTTAAAAATAAGCCCACATTTGAAATAACAGTTGTCTGTTAATCTAGGGAAAAAATATATAGTTAAGATTTCAGGAAATGGTATGACGAGTAAAAAACTATTTCATAGAGTAACTTGAACTAAATTTTGTTATTCTACCTAATGATGATTTTAATTTTGATTCATCTTACAGAGCTTCTTTGCCAACTTGGAAACTGGCCCTTTTCTGTTTTACCCTTAATAGAAGTTGTTAGTGCTCCTGGAATATTCCTGAAGTTCCTTTCCGTGGGAAATTGTTTCCTTTCTCTTTGGAGGACCATGCAACCTCCTCTGCATTAGTACCCCCATCACCCAACAAAGGAAGGGAGCATGGAAATAAGTTTATTTTTATTTTTGGTCAAGATAAGATACCTAGTTACTAGAGGTTCTATTTTCCCCAGTTCTCTGCTGCTTTAAGTATATCATGTAAACAGTTTGGAAATAAGATTCAAAAAGGTTTTGCAGTCTTTTCACCAGTCTGCTTAACAGAGCAGAAACATTTGTATCTTTTGATTCTTGGAAGGGGTTGGTACTGCTTCTGCAAGCTGTCTACCTGCCTTTGCCATAACATATTTCTTCTGAATAGGCGTAGAGACCTAGGATTGTCATTGCTGTTTGCTTAACACTGTGTTTTCAAATGTTTTTTGTTTGACTCTCCTTAGTGAGAACAAGATTGGTGTCTAGACACTGGTTTAAATGACTGGGATCCTGAAGTGTAGATTGGGGACTAGATTTAAATCACTGTTAGAGCTAGAATTAGATGCTAATGAATGACATTTATTTTGAGAAGAACTTTAAAAATTGTTAACTGGGTTTGGTTCTGTTTCAGATGTAACCAGTTGTCTCTGTAGTCCACATCTTAGGTTTTACATGGCAGACAATTCTTCTATTTTGTGCCTCCGATAGATTTATTTCCCTTGACCATTTTTCTACAGATATTTGTCAGGACACGAATCAGGTTCTCTTCAAATGCTGCCAGGGATCTGAAGAGGTACCCTGCAACAAACCAGTTCCTGTAAGCCTCTCTGAGGATCCCTGCTGCCCACTGCATTTCCAGTTGCCTCCTCAGATGTATAAGCCCGAGCAGGTACTGTCTGTGCCAGACGATCTGGAAGCCGGCCCCATGGATCTGTACTTGAGTGCTGCCGAGCTTCAGCCCACTGAGAGTTTACCTCTGGAGTTCAGTGATGTAAGTTAGAGAAGCTCTGCTCTGGTTGGCCTTTGAGGCAAGGCCTTATTTATTAATGGTGAGACTAGGGTTAGTCTTGTGGCCAGGAGAGATGATAAAGTTTTTGAAATGATATATGTATGGTTGTATTTGTATGTTAGCATATTGATTTAGAGACTGTTAAGTTGGCAGGAGTTTTTCTGAGGGAATGATAAGGAAATTAAATTGTAACCTATGGGAGGTTGGAAAGTTAAGGTATGGTTGGATTTGGTATAGCCAGGAAATTTGGTACCCATCCACAAGGTGAGTGATTCACTAGGATCTTAGTAATACAAATGAATTCTAATATCTACTCTTAACAGTTGTAAGCTTGTGTTTTTGCTCTGTACTCGTAAAGGTTTTATTTTTCAGGTTAACATGCCCCCTAGAAGTTGACTCTAAACAGCTCTGGCTACTGGCTTTATTTTTGATACATTATCATAGATTCTATTGTGAATGGACTAGAACAACAGTGATCTCTTTATTTTTATAACCTTCTAAGTATGTACATTACTTTTTTTTTTTTTTTTTTTAATATTTTTATTTTTTTCTTGGAGAGAGAGAGAGACAACACGAGGAGGGAAGGGTCAGAGAGAGAGGGAGTCACAGACTGAAACAGGCTCCAGGCTCTGAGCTGGCAGTCAGCACAGAGCCCGACGTGGGGCCCAAACCCACGAACCGCGAGATCATGTACATTACTTTTTGAAGCTTGTTGCTCAATTGGTCCCAGCCCATAAACCCATCTCTGATTTTGTTAACCTAATTAGCACTATCCTACTATCTGACTTCAGGGATCAGTTGACAAACCATCTCTATCTTAGCACTTTGCTTAATATTTAGCCTTCTGGATTAAGGTCTTCATTATATATTCTGAAGATAATTCTTCTGAATTTCATAATAAAAGGTGTGTTGTATATAACCATGTCGTTTATTGTGACAGATCTAAATGGAAGGTTCAATATAGGTTGTAAAATTGTTTGCCAAGGGTAGAAGCAAAGTTTCAGTGGCCTCAAGGGTATCGCTTGGTAAAAAAGGGGATATCCAGGCCAGGGTAATATCTGAAAAAGATCCTGGGGCACCTGGGTGGCTGAGTCAGTTAAGCGTCTGACTTTGGCTTAGGTTATAATCTCTGACAGTGTAGAACCTGCTTGGGCAGGATTCTCTCTCTCTACCTCTCTTTCTGCCCCACCCCCCCAGTAAAAAAACTTTAAACAAAAAAAGAAAGTTGCATGCTTCTCCCAACTAAGCCAGCCTGGTGTCCCTGTTTTTTCTTTTGAGATTTTATTTTTTTAAAGTAATCTCTGCACCCACTGTGGGGCTGGAACTCACAACCCTGAGATCTCTGACTTTCATGCTCTCAAAATAAATAAAAACTTAAAAAACAAAAGAATAAATTGATCCCATTTCTTTTTCCATACACTCCCCCCTATTTTGGATGTATCATTTACAGGCCTATTAAACTTTGATTTTCATTATTTCATTTATAATAAAATTATGGTTTTTATTCTAATTTTAATTGCTTTTTAAAAAATTTTCACACAGATTTCATAGAATATGAAAACTAGAAAGGGACCTTATTATATGCTTCAGTGCTTTCTAAGTTTTTCCAAAGAGATTATGTTGAAGAGGGTAAAGAATACATAGTCCTAGATTGATAAGGACAGTTTTGTCCACTTTCCTTCATTTTAAATGTGAAGAAAATACAGAGGTATCATTTTCTTTTTTTTTTTTTAATTTTTATTTTTATTTATTTTTAATGTTTTTTTTTTATTTATTTCTAGGAGAGAGAGAGACAGCATGAGCAGGGGAGGGTCAGAGAGAGAGGGAGTCACGGACTGAAACAGGCTCCAGGCTCTGAGCTGGCAGTCAGCACAGAGCCCGATGCGGGGCTCGAACCCACGAACCGCGAGATCATGACCTAAGCGAAAGTCGGACGCTTAACCGACTAAGCCACCCAGGCGCCCTTCTTTCTTTCTTTTTTAAACTTTTAGTAACTTGAGCTTTATAGGGTCTAAAAATTAACATAATAAGCACTACATTACCAAATTACTTGTAGATTTTAATGTAAATATGTATAAACTAGTACATGTATTTTATATAGATGTATTAGGTTAGTAGCTTCTATTTCGTCTGATTATTAATTTTTTAGAACCATTTCTGTTTGACCTTTGCATTTCCCCTTTCACTTGTTTTTGTCATCTCAGTATTTTTAGAGAATTGTTACACAAAATATTAGAGATTATAAGATGTGATCATAGGTAAAACTTGACATTTAAGGAATCTTAATTTTAAAATTTTAAAATATTTTAATGTATACCGTCAAATCTGTTTAATTCTTATTCGTTGCTTGGATTTTTAAAAAAAGAATGTATGGGAGGGGCGCCTGGGTGGTGCACTTGGATAAATGTCTAACTCTTGATCTCGGCTCAGGTCATGATCTCATGAGTTCAAGCCCTGCATTGGGCTCTGTGCCACCCCACTGATGGTGCAGAGCATGCTTGGGATTCTGTCTCTCCTTCTCTGCCCCTCCCCACTTATGAGTGAGCTCTGCATGTGCTTGCTCGCTCTCTCAAAATAAAGTTAAAAAAAAAAAAGAATGTATGAGAAGTCATCCCTTATTTTTGGGAATCCAGTGGGTTTTTAAGATGAACCTTTGATATTAGAGATTTAAAAGTTATAAACAATCAGTTTTGTACTTGAACTGTATCATGTATATGTATTATGTATATTATATTATGTATAATACATTTGTATTAATGTACTTTTGATAAACCATACTGGTCATTAAAAGTTAGTTTTATTCTTAATCTTTGAAGGTAAAAATTCTTCAGAAAATGTTGAAACGAAATCCAGT
The DNA here is from genome assembly GCA_017311185.1 of Proteles cristata cristata. NCBI lineage: Eukaryota > Metazoa > Chordata > Mammalia > Carnivora > Hyaenidae > Proteles > Proteles cristata. The sequence continues at coordinate 2,160,782 of JAESUZ010000312.1, forward strand.
TTAGAAAAGAAATTTTGTGGGGCGCCTGGGTGGCTTAGTCGGTTAAGCGTCCGACTTTCTCTCAGGTCATGATCTCGCGGTTCGTGGGTTCGAGCCCCGCGTCGGGCTCTGTGCTGACTGCCATCTTGGAGCCTGGAGCCTGTTTCAGTCTGTGACTCCTTCTCTCTCTGACCCTCCCCTGCTCACGCTGTCTCTCTCTCTCTCTCTCTCTCCTAGAAATAAATAAAACATTAAAAAAAAATTAAAAAAAAAAAAAAAAAGAAATTTTGTCCTGTAATTCTGGATATATTTATTAGTATAAAAATTTGCTGGGGAAAAATGATTTCTTTATGAATTTCACCAAGCGTTAGCTTGTAACCTACATTCTGCCTTAGGTATCATTTCTTTAACTTAATAATTTCTGGTAACTTTACTGTGGGAAGACCAGGCATTAGGTATTAATCTAGGTTAAAATTCAGTCTTTCATTCTGGATATTCTGCTTGCCTGTTTTCTGTTCTTTGATCCAAGGATGTTGGGCAACTAATAAACCTAATACCTAAATCCTGTTACTTTGAGGTTCCTCTCTTTTTGTGTGTGATTTTTGAGATCAGAACAAAGTATGTATTCTGTCTTTGTGTTCTGATGGATTTATGTCTCTAAATATTGCTGTTGTGTAGGCATTTCTGCTGATCCTTTCTTCCTCTCTTATTTTAGGTTCTTTTCCCCAATTTTAATTCTTGTAACAGCATAACTATGTGAGAAAAGCCTTTTCAGTATCTATTTTGTTTTGAAAACATTTCCTTACCACTGTCATCTTGAGATTTGGAAACTTTCTGTTGCACCACCTAAATGAGTTCTTTTAAATTCCATGTTGATTATTTATATAATAGTGCATATTAAAGGAATTGGAGAAAATAGTTCATAGACTTAACTATGTACAAACACTGACTTCTGTGGATAGTACAGAAGCTTCTAACACATCTGAAATGGATGTTAGGTAGCCGGCCGTACAGTTTTCCAAATTTCTGCTTAAATTGAGCAGCTTTAAGTCTAGTACATTCTTTAATTATATTCTTTATCTTAATTATTGTGAAGTGTGATTAGCACACCAAAGAAAGGGAAAGGGTTTCATACTCTTAGATGTATTTTAAAAGCAATTTAAAAGTAATTTAAAAGCCTCTTATAAAGCTAAACTACTAGAAACATAGAGCCTCTGTTGGGGCTTTGTGGGGCTAAGTGGACTGGGTGTAGCAGAGTAGAAACCCTTGGGTAATTTTCACTCTTGTGAGGGAGAAGTCCACAGGAGACTCTTGGTGGCTTGAAAGTCAGTTTGACACATTGTGGCTTTTCAATGCTTTAGGCCCTGAATCAAGACCAGTGGTTTGCAGTAGCTGTTGGTTTCAAACAGGAGCCAAGAGTAAAGTGTTTCTGTGGTCTGTTAGCCATTCAACACCCCACTGGGAATGGCTAGTTCAATTAGAAGAACATAGTTTATAGAATTGTTTGTACTTTTTCTTTACTTTTCCTTTTCCTTTCTCTCTCTCTCTCACTCTGTTAGCAACTGGAGTATTTTTGTTTAAGAATTAGAGATTTGGTGTGTGGGGATAGGGACTTAATCAGGATAGAATTTCCTAGCTCACTGTGGCTGTTAGGACATCAATCAAGCAGTCTCCTATTGTCCTTTATTTTTTAAAGTAAGTTCTGTGCCCAGCGTGGGCCTGAACTCATGACACTGAGGTCAAGAGTCACATGTTCTATCGACTGTGCCAGCCAGGCACCCCCTGATAATTGTCCAGTCTGTTAAAGCAGTAATTTATTTTAGTTTGTGATTATGCTGATTGTCCATATTATATTCACTATTGGTGAATGTAGATGTTGATTACAGCTAGTCTTAGAGGGAATATGCTTTTTTTTAAAATAAAGTTTCTTTGTAAAATATTTGTAACATGAAATTGTTTAAACCATTTTTAAAATTATTATTTTTTTTAATGTTTTTTATTTATTTCTAGGAGAGAGAGAGAGAGACAGCGTGAGCAGGGGAGGGTCAGAGAGAGAGGGAGTCACAGACTGAAACAGGCTCCAGGCTCTGAGCTGGCAGTCAGCACAGAGCCCGACGCGGGGCTCGAACCCACGAACCGCGAGATCATGACCTAAGCGAAAGTCGGACGCTTAACCGACTAAACCACCCAGGCGCCCCTGTTTAAACCATTTTTAAGTGTATAATTCAGTGGTATTAAGTACATTTACAGTATTGCACAGCCATCACCATCTCCAGAACTTTTCTGTCAGCCCAGAGACTCTGTGCCCATCGAACTGTAACTCCTGTTTCCTCTCCCTCCATCTACTATTATACTTTCTGTCTCTGAATTTTTTTGTTTGAAAATACGGGTAGTTTTTAGACTACCGTAGTGGTCTGTTCATTATACTCAGCAGCAAGAAAAATTTCTTAGTGCTTTTGGACCTTATCCCATTTGTTGGACATTCTGGGAAAATTTTTTTGTTTAAAGGTGGGCAAGGGGGTGAGGGAAGTATGGGAGAATTGCTTTGAGGTTTGTTGAAAAATATGCCAACTTCAGCTTATTGGTTCCCTTGGTGTTGCTGATAGGCTTTTCTCTTTCTTTTCCTAGGACTTGGATGTTGTGGGTGATGGTATGCAGTGCCCTCCTTCACCTTTGCTTTTTGATCCTTCACTAACCCTTGAAGATCATTCAGTCAAAGAAATTGCTGAAGGCTCAGTGGATATTCTGGCAAGTGAAGAACAGCCCCATCCAGGCACAGGTCTCCCTGCTGGCTAAGGCTAGCATGTATTCCCAGTGAGTGGGGTTGTCATCACACGAGGACTGTAAGGTGCCCCAGGTGGCAGTTCACCAGATGGGCCCTTACAGAGAATGCTTAATGGGACACTAGTCCCAGAATCTCAGAGAGCAGTACACTGTTTATTTAGTTACCTAGAAGAGGTTAAGACAAGGAATCTACATAAATGGTTCTTTTTAAAGGGAGGGTTCAGCACTGCAGTTGTTTTTGTTATAGAACACAGACAAGTAATGTGATGTGGCTTCTTTCTTTGATCCTTGGGTGGGGTACCAGGCCCTGACTGAAGACTAGCAGTTGTACTATGCTGTTGGTTTCAAGCAGAGGCCCAAAGGACTATCTTCCTGTGATTTGCTGGCTGTTCTGGAGCCTCAGCAAAGAATGGCTGTGTCATTGGAAGAAACAACCCACAGTTCTCCCTCCCATTGGGAGAGCCTTGGGATGCTACAAGTAATGACTGCTTACTCCAAGGGTCAGAGAGTGTTAAGTATGGGAAAGAGCAGCTGCTCAGAGTTATTTTATTTCTGCTGTCTTGATCTTGATAAGTCAGATTAATGTTTCAGACCCTAATGAATGGATTTGTAACCAAAGTGACTTTCTTTTAACAGGGCCAGATACAGATGGCTGGAGATGGGTGCAGATCACAGGGGTCTCGAAATTCTGAGAAAGCCTCTGTACCACTGCCTCAAAGTGGAGCGGCTACTGCAAATGGGAAGCCAGAACCCTCTTCAATCAGTTGATAGTTTGTTTTGGGAACCATTTGACTTTGGAGGATTTGAATTTTCCATTCTTGAAACAAGTATTTATGACTATCTCTCACTGAAGGGCAACTCAGAATACATTGTTTTTCCTCTGGGTTATTGAGTGCTATAGTCAAACAAACGAAATTTAGGGGGAAAGGACCAGTAGTGTCTACAGGTTGTGGATGTCTTCCCACTCTGTGTAAGGAAGAAAGATAGGTGATTCCTGTCAGAGCTGCTGGGATTGAGAGAGTATTTGGGACTGTGCCTGAGGGGAGAGACATCTGTGTAATGGGAATCTCCCAAGTCTTGGAACAAATCCACATAGGTGTTTAGGTAGGAGATGTGTACCCTTGGGATATGGATGAAACCCAGTGTTAATTATCTCTGTCTAATGGCCTATGTTTTAGCGTTTCTTTACCTGTCACCTGATTGAGTAATCTGAACCCCCCTCTCCCCTCCAATGAACTCTGACCTATAACCTCTGAGAATAGCCCACAGGACCGTGTCCTCTTTAACTATCCATCTTGCTTCTAACCTATGTAAATTTCTGTAGTGGCTATCTTATGTAAGATACAATAAAAATTATTGTATATAGTTTCTATTAAATGTTAAACTGTTATGAAAATGTAAAACAATCACTTGAATGCATGTTTTATTTGTATTTGTGAATATATATATATATATATATACATACTTTTTTGGGGGGGTTCCTTAGGGAGTTGTCTCTGGGAAAGGGAAAACAGGACAGATAAACTTCCGTCCCAAGAAGTAGATACATTTTTGGTAAATTGGTTTGGAGAATAACATAAAAACCTGTAAGAAGTAGGTAGAAAGGGGTGGAACTTCCTTATTAAAGCCTACCAGTTCTAAGTATCTTCCTTCTTTCCATCCTGCTCTCTGTGTCCCCTACTCCCACTTGACTTTCTTTCTCCCAATTAATGTCTGGTTATCATCTTAGAATTCTCCAGATCTAGGAATATATATGTAAAACTTGTATTGAAGTTGGATCTGATGCTAGATCATGGGGATACGCATAAATTGTCAAGATCATTTTGGTGATGAGTCTAAAGATAGGGTTAATATAGAAGTTCACCTAGGTTTGAGTTACCTATTCTAGAAGTCGTCTATTATAGGCTTGGAGATATTGTGGGTTAGGTTCCAGACCACTCTAGTGCTACAGTGAGCCAGGTGAATTTCCTGGTTTCCCACTGCATATGACGGTTATGTTCATACTGTAATCTATAAAGTGTGCAGTAGCATTATGTCTAAAAAAGTGCATACCTAGTAAAAAAAGTACTTTATTGCTAAGAAAAATCCTAACTATCATCTGAGCTTTAAGTAAGTCATAATCACTGATCATATATAATGAGAAAGTTTGAAGTATTGCAAGAATTACACATGTGACCTAGAGACACAAAGTGAGCAAATGATGTTGGAAAAATGGTGCCAATACGTTTGCTCAATGCAAGGTTGCCATAAACCTTCAGTTTGTAAAAATACGCAGTTATCTGCAAAGTGCAATAAAGTGAAGCGCAATAAAATGAGGTATACTGTAATTGTCCCTTGACTTTTGTCAGTCAAAGTGCTGCGCACCTGACTTCCATTATTTAGTAGCCCCATGATCTTTGTGGGTATTACCAAGCTCAGTTCTGGTCTCCAGGGAAGCTCACTGAACTTAGTAATATTGGTGCCCTGCTTACCTGATGGCTTTGGTGAATGGGGATGTCCTCGTAGCCTCACAAATATCCTCTCTGCACCTTTGATTCCTTTGCCTTCTGCCAGGGCAATTCTGGCATTTTCACTTGGCTCAGTGCATGCCATCATTTTTTTCCAGGTTCTGAAAGGCTCCTTGGAAGCTAGTTTTACCACATTCCCTGGGCTTCTGGCCAAGATGTTGAATCCTGGGTACCGAGAACATGCTCTCAAGTCCATGACTTACCCAGTCTTATGTTCTGGTGCCCTTGATTAGGCACCCTTAAAATCCAATACCAGGGGTATTCCCCTGCCTCCTACCAATACAAGCTAGCTAGTTCTTAGTTCCTTTGTCTACAGTTTCTTTAATTTATTCGACCCAGTGCATTTCCAGCTGGATTATACTGGGACTTAACCATAGTTACTGCCCTGGCAGAAAAGAGATGAAGTTAAGGCAGCTTTCCGTGAGGAAGGCTTTATTAAAGGGAGTCTTACTGGATGGATGAAGTGCTAGCTATTGCTAGGGAGTGACGGGCCACCTCTGCAAATACAGTTCAGGGAAGTCTGCAGAGGCAGTATTCTTGGTGGCTTCCACCCAGATGTCTTAATTTCATACTTCAGGGTCTCAGGTTTTTCCAGTCAGGCTCCTAACCTTAGCATAACAGTACTGCCTTGGTTGAGCATTCAAGCTTTTTTGGAATTTAACTCCTAAAATCCTCAGCCTGCTACTCAGTTCTGGGTGCTTTTGTGCTGCAGGTGAAAGAGGCCTCCTTTTAAAATAACTCCTTTGGCTCTCCTACTTCCCATTAACTTAAAATTTTTTTTTCAACCTGTAATTACTTGTCCAGAATGTATTCATCGTGTAACAGGAAGTTTGTACCTTTGTTCACTGTCACCCATTTCCCCCATCCCCACCCGCTGTCTCTGGCAACCACCAATCTGTTCTCTGTTCCTGTGAATTTGGTTTTTTAAGATTTGTGTGTAGGTGAGATTATTCACTATTTGTCTTTCTCTGTCTGGCTTATTCTACTTAGCATAATGCCTTCAAAGTCTATCCATGTTATCCCAAATGGCAGGATTTCCTTTCTCAGGAAGCCTCGTGACAGGTACGTGGGTGGGATAAAAGTAGGTTAGTGCCTTCAGATTCTAGCAACCAGGGACGGTGTAATGGGCAAGTGGTCAGAATCTCAATGTTTGAAATTTAGCTTACTCTAAGAGGAGAGAATATTTTCTGGATTCCCTGTTTTATTTTCTTAACACTTTGAGGTCCCCAACTGGCTCAGCTGCCCAGATCTCTCAGCCTGCAATGTTTGGCCACGTTGGTTGTAACCGTAGGTCACCAGGACTCACCATCCTAACATTAGGCAATACCACTTTGCCTTTCTTTTAGCCCCCGTGGATGGTTCCATTTGATGGGTGTATCTACCCAGCTTTTTTCAGACAGTCTGCTTAATTGCAGGTGACACTTTGATGTCCCTTGTCTCATCAGTTGACCAGGTATCACTGGTGGAGCTGAGCCAAAGATGTAGTGATGGGAGGAGTGGTGGTGCCTAGAGAACTGAGGGATATAGCTGGAAAGTGACTACAGTTCCTTCCCCATCTTCTTTTCCTTCTGCTGATAAAGTTTACAGCTACCCAAATGTTCCTTATACCTCTTATACCTGTGTTTCATGGCTTAGTGAATGGCATACCATCCACCCAGTGACCAAACTGGAAATCTAGAAATTACCCACTGTTCTCCCTCTCCTGCCCACACCTCATTGGTCACTATCACAATTCCTCCTCATAATGTCCCTCGAGTTTGTTTCCTTCATTTGTACTGACATTACCTCATTTTGGACCACAGGTTGCAAACTGATGACCTTCATACCAGATTGGCCCATATGTGAGGACTTTTTTGCACAATTTTGAAAATAAAAAAATTACATTAAAAAATTTCTTAAAATTTGGAAGATATAGCAATACTGAACAATATTGTTGCATGAAACAACTAACGAGCTGAATAGGGTTTTGTATTGTTTAAGCAACATGTCCTTTTCATTTTCCACAGTTACACCTCTCTCTATTGTCTTAGACCCCGCCCGCTTCACTCAACTTATGGTATGTCTGACTCCTACATACATTGGAATTTGCAACCCCTTGTTCCTTCTCTTGAGAAAGACAATAGCTCTCTAACTCCTGTCCCAACTTGAGATCTTAACCTTTTAATTTTTTTATTTTGATTTTTTCTATAATTTATTTTTTATAATTTACATTCAAGTTAGCACATGGTGCAACAATGAATACAGGAGTAGATTCCTTAAGCCTCTTACCCATTAGCCCATTGTCCCTCCCACAAACCCTTCAGCAACCCTCTATATATTTAAGAGTCTTAGATTTTGTCCCCCTCCCTGTTTTTATATTATTTTTTGTTTCCCTTATGTTCATCTCTTTTGTATCTTTTTAAAAATAGTTTATTTTTGAGACAGAACAGAACATGAATGGGGGAGGGTCAGAGAGAGGGAGACACAGAATCTGAAACAGGTTCCAGGCTCTGAGCTTTCTGTCAGCACAGAGGCTGACGCAGGGCTCGAACCCACAAACCATGAGATCATTACCTGAGTTGAAGTTGGACACTCAACTGACTGAGCCACCCAGGTGCCCCATCTCTTTTGTATCTTAAAGTCCTCATATTAGTGAAGTCATATGACATTTATCTTTCTCTGATTAATTTCACTTAGCATAATACCCTCTAGTTCCATCCATGTAGTTGCAGGTGGCAAGATTTCATTCTTTTTTATTGCTGAGTAATACTCCATTGTACATATATACCACATCTTTATCCATTCATCCATCAGTGGACATTTGAGCTCTTTCCATACTTTGGCTATTGTTGATGGTTCTGCTATAAACATTGGGGTGCAAGTGTCCCTTTGAAACAGCATACCTGTATCCCTTGGATAGATACCTAGTAGTGCAATTGCTGGGTCATAAGGTAGTTCTGTTTTTAATTTTTTGAGGAACCTCCATACTGTTTTCCAGGGTGGCTGCACAAGTTTGTATTCCCACCAGCAGTACAAAAGAGATCCTCTTTGTCTGAATCCTTGACAACATTTTTTGTTGCCTGAGTTGTTCATGTTAGCCATTCTGACAGGTGTGAGGTGGATTCTCATTGTGGTTTTGATTTGTATTTCCCTGATGATGAGTGATGTTGAGCATTTTTTCATGTGTCAGTAGGCCATCTGGATGTCTTCTTTGGAAAAGTGTCTATTCATGTCTCTTGCCCATTTCTTTACTGGATTATTTGTTTTTTGGGTGTTGAGTTTGTAAGTTCTTTATAGGTTTTGGAATACTAACCCTTTATCTGATACATTGTTTGCAAATATCTTCTCCCATTCCATTGGTTGCCTTAGCTTGATTGACTGTTTCCTTCACTGTGCAGAGGCTTTTTATTTTGATGAGGTCCCAAGTAGCTCATTTTTGCTCTGGTTTCCTTTCCTTGCAGAGACGTTGAGTAAGAAGTTGCTGCGGCCAAGATCAAAGAGGTTTTTGCCTGCTTTCTCCTTTAGGATTTTGATGACTTCCTGTCTTACATTTAGGTTTTTCATCCATTTTGAGTTTATTTTTGTGTATGGTGTAAGAAGGTGGTCCAGGTTCATTTTTCTGCATGCCGCTGTCTAGTTTTCCCAGCACCACTTGCTGAAGAGACTGTCTTTATTCCATTGGATATTCTTTCCTGCTTTGTCAAAGATTAGGTGGCCATACGTTTGTGGGCCCATTTCTGGGTTCTCTATTCTGTTCCATTGATCTGAGTGTCTGTTTCTGTGCCAATGTCATGCTGGCTTGATGATTACAGCTTTGTAACACATCTTGAAGTCTGGGATTGTGATGTCTCCAGTTTTGGTTTTCTTTTTTAAGATTACTTTGGCCATTTAGTCTTTTCTGGTTCCATACGAATTTTAGGATTGTTTGTTCTAGCTCTGTGAAGAATGCTGGTGTTATTTTGATAGGAATTGCATTGAATATGTAGATTGAGCAGTATTGACATTTTAACAATATTCTTCCTATCCAGGAGCATGGAATATTTTCCCAATTTTTTGTGTCTTGTTCAATTTCTTTCATAAGCTTTCTATAGTTTTCAGTGTATAGATTTTACACCTCTTTGGTTATATTTATTCCTAGATATTTTATGGTTTTTGGGTGCAATGGTAAATGGGATCGATTCCTTGATTTCTCTTTCTGTTGCTTCATTATTGGTGTATAGGAATGCGGTGATTTCTGTGCACTGATTTTATATCCTGTGACTTTGCTGAATTCTTGAATCAGTTTAGCAGTTTTTTGGTAGAATCTTTTGGGTTTTCCATATAGAGTATCATGTCATCTATGAAGAGTGAAAGTTTGACCTCCTCCTGGCCAATTTGGATGCCTTTTATTTCTTGTGTTATCTGATTGCTAAGGCTATCCAACACTATGTTGAATAACAGTGATGAGAGTGGACATCCCTGTCTTGTTTCTGACCCTAGGGGAAAAGTTCTCAATTTTTCCCCATTGAGGATTATCTTAGCGGTGAGTCTTTCATATATGGCTTTTATGATCTCGAGGTATGATCCTTCTATCCCTAGTTTCTTGAGGGTTTTTTTTTTTTATTAAGAAAGGATGCTGTTTTTGTCAAATGCTTTAACTGCATCTATTGAGAGGATTGTGTGGTCCTTGACCTTTCTTTTATTGATGTGATGAGTCACATTGGTTGGTTTGTGGATATTGAACTAGCTCTGCATCCCAGGTATGAATCCCACTTGGTCATGGTGAATAATGTTTTTAATGAATTGTTGGATGCGGTTAGCTAGTATCTTGTTGAGGATTTTTGCATCCATGTTCGTAAGGAAAATTGGTCTGTAATTCTCCTTTTTAGTGGGGTCTTTGTCTGGTTTTGGAATCAAGGTAATGCTGGCCTCACAGAGTTTGGAAATTTTCCTTCGATTTTTATTTTTTGGAACTGCTTCAAAAGAATAGGTGTTAACTCTTTCAATGTTTGGTAGATTCCACTGGAAAGATATCTGGCCCTGGACTCTTCTTTTTTGGGAACTTTTAATTACTAATTCGATTTCTTTACTGGTTATGGGTCTGGGTTTTTCCCCCCCCTGTCTTTTATTCCCTCAGAGCGTCCCCCTTAAAATTTCTTGCAGGGCTGGCTTAGTGGTCAGGAACTCCTTTAGTTTTTGTTTGGGAAACTTTTTATCTCTCCATCTATTTTGAATGACAGCCGTGCTTGATAAAGATTCTAGGCTGCATATTTTTCCCTTTCAGCACATTGAATATATCCTGCCACTCCTTTCTGGCCTGCCAAGTTCCTGTGGATAGATCTGCTGCAAACCTGATCTGTCTTCTCTTGTAGGTTAAGGACTTTTTCCCCATTGCTGCTTTCATGATTCTTTCCTTGCCTGAATATTTTATGAATTTGACAATGATATGGCTCATTGAATGGGAGTCCTCTGTGCTTCCTGGATTTTGATGTCTGTGTCTTTCCCCAGGTTAGGAAAGTTTTCCACTCTGATTTGCTCACATAACTCTTCTACCCCTTTTTCTCTCTCTTCATCTTCTCGGACCCCTGTGAGTCTGATGTTCCTTTTTAATGAGTCACTGATTTCTCTAATTCTTAAATCATGCTCCTTTGCCTTAGTCTCCTTTTTTTCTGCTTCATTGTTATCCATGTTTGTCCTCTATATTGCTAATTTGCTGCTCTGCCTTACCCATCTTTGCCAATCTGTTTGAGATTACAGCTCAGTTATAGCTTTTTAAATTTCATCCTAACTTTTATCTCCACATAAAGGAATTCTAATCTCTTTTCGACCCGAGCTAATATTCTTATTATTGTGATTCTAAATTCTGGTTCAGACATCTTGCTTGTATCTGTGTTGATTAAGTTCCTGGCTGTCATTTCTTCCTGTTCTTTCTCCTGGGGTGAATTCCTTCGTTTCATCATTTTGAAGGAAGAAAGGAAATAATAAGGTTAAAAAAAATTAAAAATAAAACACACACACACACAAATCAAATAAAGGATGCTGGATCCTAGGTATATTCTGGTCTGGTTGTTGAAAAGAGCTTGATAGAGAAAAAAGGGAAAGATAATAAAAGGGGGGAAAAAAGAAAATGTTTGAAAATTTGAAAAAATAAATACAATAAAATAGAATAAAATGAAATGATGGAAGTAAAATAATAGAATTTGAAAAATGTACAAAAAAGTAAAAAATTAGAAAAAATTAAAAATATTTTTAATAGAAATGGAAAATAAATTTGTCTTTATTCAAGGTAAAGAAAAGGAAAAAAAATTGAATAGATGGACCAGAAAACAGACTGACGTCCAATTGAACTTACATCAGTTACCCATAGAAGTCGAACTATGAAGCACTTTATAGTTTGTAAACCAAGCAGATACCATAGAAGTCGAACTATGAAGCACTTTATAGTCTGTAAACCAAGCCGATGGGGAGAGTCTTGTATGGTTCCTGAAGAGTGAGGTTGGCCTAGCTGGGCGGGGCTTAGTGTAAGGCCCTGTTCTCCACTAGATGGCGCTGCTTAGCTTAGGTGAGGTGGATTGTTGTGGCGCTTGTAGGTGTGTGTGCACATGCGCTGGAGAAGGGAAAATGGCGTCACCCAGTTATCCAGTCTCCTGCCTTGGAACTCTGTTATCCCTGATCAGCAGTCGTGCACCTGTCCTTTGTCTCTGGGTTCTGTGCACTCCCCTCTTTTACACTGCCCGTGACCAAGTCGTCAGGTTGCCAGACGCGCCTCCCTCGCGTGAGTTTTATCTCAGATGCTGCTGTGTTTCCCAACCGCTTATTTCTGAGGAACTGGCCCTCTGTGGGAGGGTCTCACCCAGCAATGGCTGGGTTCCGGCCGCACCCAGGGACGTTTATGGGACCATGCTGCTGCTGATGCCCAGAGACTGTGGCTGCCTGCCAGCCTGCCCCAGAAAAAGTTCACAGTATCCTGTAGCAGCAGCATTTCAGGGATTATGGAAAATCACAAGATACATCTGGCACCAGGCTTCACCCTTAATGACCTTGTTCCAGCTCCAGTGAATGTGGTTCTCCGTGGTTCACTGGGGCCTTTGCCCCCAGGGGGCCGCACAGCCTCTACCAAATCTCCTTCCAGCAGGGGAACTGCCTCTCCCTGTGTGGCCCAAGGACCCCCAGACGTCACTCTGCTCCTGGGGATTCGCCCTTCTCACCAGAGCACTGCCAGGTATCGAGCTACAGAGTTTCAGACTCTGTGCTTCCCCTGTTTATGGAGTCTTAATGGAATTTAAATCCTCTCCTTTCTCCCATTTGTATTCGGTCCCTTTTATCTCCAGCTGCTTTATGGTTGGGGGAGGAATGCTTTCTGTACTCTCCCCCCCATTCGACTGCCTCCCATCTCTGTTCTCTCTCTGCAAGCAAAAACACCCCCTCCCCTCCACGGCTCTCTCCCCCAGTTCATCCTTCCGTGCCTCATACCTGCTGAGTTCTCTGGTTCAGGTTCTGCAGATTGTTGTGTTAATCCTCAAATCAGTTTTCTAGGTGTGCAGGCTGGTTTAGTGCTGATCTGGATGTACTTCAGAGATGAGAGACACAAAAACACTTCGATGCTGCTCCACCTTCTTGGCCCCTCCCCCTATTTTTTTTTTTTTAAGTAGACTTAACGCCATTGTGGAGTCCAATGTGGGGCTTGAAGTCATGACCCTAAGATCAAGACCTGAGTTGAAATAAACAATTTGGATGCTTAACTGCCTGAGCCACCCAGGTGTCCTGAGGTCTTACCCTTTTTAAATCCATACTGCAGCCAGAATGATTTTCAGAAACAAGCTTTATTTGGTCTTTCCACTGCTTATGCCAACCTCTAACTTTCACTGGTACCTCATTGTCAGGAAAATAAACAACCTCTTTAGCATGGCACTTAAGACCATTCATGATCCGACCTTAATTATCTAATGACAGTTGTTTCAAAGAAATGTTCTTTTTCTCATGTGCTACTTTCCAACCATACTCAACTTCTTGGGTTTATTTGAAAAGGAAACATTAAAATGTGACCAAACGAATGGGGTTTGGATTCAGAAGGAATTGGATTTTAAAAGTTTGGGGTGCCTGGGTGGCTCATTTGGTAGAGTGTGCTACTCTTGATCTGGAAATTTTAAGTTCAAACCCCATGTTGGGTATAGAGATTACTTAAAATCTTTAAGGGAGCCTGGCTGGCTCAGTCAGTGGAGTATGTGACTCTTGTTCTTGGGGTTGTGAGTTTGAGCTCCACATTGGGTGTAGAGATGGCTTAGAAATATAATCTTTAAAGAAATAATAAAAAATCTTAATGAAAATAAGAAATGTGTGTGGGCCCCTGGGTGGCTCAGTCGGTTAAGCGTCCGGCTTTGGCTGAGGTCATTATCTCACGGTTCGTAGGTTTGAGTCCCGTGTGGGACTCTGTGCTGACTGACAGCTCAGAGCCTGGAGCATGTTTCAGACTCTGTGCCTCCCTCTCTCTGACCCTCCCCTGCTCATGCTGTCTCTATCTCTCTCAGAAATAAATAAAACATTTAAAAAAAATTTTTAAATAAAAATAAAAAATGTGCCAAAGGTTTATTCTGTAGCTGTTACTAGATTAAAAAATTTCCTTTCTGTTTCTGGTTAGCTAAATTAAAAAAAAAAATCACTGATGATGAATTTTATTAGAATAATTCTATGTCTATTGAGATGCTTATATTTCTTTTTTAATCTCTAAAATTTGAAAGGCATAGATTTATTTCTAACTTAAAACATTCCTCATATTCCTTGTATAAACCCAACTGGTAATTATTTATTAGTCTTTTTACATATTCTTAGATTCCTAGATTTAGTTTTCATATGTACTGGGATTTTTGGCATCTCAGTTTAGAAGTGAAGTTGGCCAGTAATTTTCCTTTCTTGTTTTGTTGTCATGTTATATTACCCTCATAAAATGGGTTGGGCTTCTATCATCTCTTTCCGTTCTTTGGAATAATTTGTGTAAGTTTAGTATTATTTCTTCCTTGAATATTTATTACATATTGCCTATGGCAACGTGGGACTTCAGGGTTTTTTCATTGTTGTTGCCATTGCTTTCTGTGGGAAAATACTTATTTTCTGATTTAATTTATTTAATGGTAAGTGATTGTTAAATGTACTGTTTCTTATGTCAATTTTGGTAAGTTATACTTTTTCTAAGAATTTTCCCATTACGTAAACTTCAAATTTATTACAAAGTTGTTCATAATATAATCCTATTGGAGACTGAATCATATTTACTGATTCTCTTTTTTTCATTCTTCTAATCGGTTACCAGTGCATTCTCCATTTTGTCTTAGTCTCTCTAAATGTTTATCAATTTCCTTTGTCTTTCCTGAGAACCAGCTTGGGGTTGAGTTGTTCTTTTGGATTTTTTTCTATTTTATTGATTGTGCCTTTATCTTTATTATTAATTCCTACTTTCTTTCTGCCTCAAATAAATCTATTATCTTTATATCTAATAATGCTTTTGCCTTAAAGTATATTTTGCCTGATATTAATATATGTATACTAGCTTCTTTCAATTAGTGTTTGTATGTATTTCCTTTTACCATCATTTTATTTTATTTTTGAAGCTTATTTATTTATTTTGAGAGAGAGAGAGGTGGAATGCCAAGCAGGCTCTCTGCCAGCAGCACAGAGCCCAGTGCAGGGCTTGATCTCATGAACCATGAGATCGTGGCCTGAGCCAAAATCAGAGTTGGATGCTTAACCAACTGAGCCACCCAGGCATCCCACCATCATTTTATTTTTTAATTGAAGTCTAATTGACATAGAATATCCTATGAATTTTAGGTATATGTCATAGTGATTTGATATTTTTATATATTATGAAATGTTCCCCATGATAAGCCTAGGGTCCATGCCATCCTTTTAGATTAAACTTTTTTTTTAAAGTTTATTTATTTACTTTGAGAGAGAGAGAATCCCAAGCAGCCTCTGTACAGTCAGCAAAGAGCCAGATGTAGGGCTCAAGCTCACGAACCAGGAGACCATGACCTGAACTGAAATCAAGAGTTGCACTCTCAACTGATCCAGCCATCCAGGTGCCCCATATAGTACATATATTTTAAAGAGTAGTATTTTTTAATGTTTATTTATATTGAGAGCGGGGAGGGGCACAGAGAGAGAGAGGGAGAGAGAGAATCCCAAATAGGCTCCGAGCTGCCAGTACAGAGCCTGACACAGGGCTTGATGCCATGTACCATGAGATCATGACCGGAGCCAAAATCGAGAGCTGGATGCTCAAATAACTGATTTTAAAACAAAGCATTTTTTTTTGCAAAGCATATACTTTATATAAATTTTGTTTCTTGTTTTTTAATATTTATTTATTTTTGGGAGAGAGAAATAGAATGTGAGATGGGGAGGGGCAGAGAGAGACGGAGACACAGAATCCAATACAGGCTCCAGGCTCCTAGCTGTCAGCACAGCTGACATATATATATGTATATATATATCTCCTGTTCATGTCTTCAATTAGCAATAATCGCGCCTCGGATAAACTTCATTGGCTACGATACTGCCACTGCGCAAAGCTTCTTGTTCATGTCTTTATGACTTTATTTTCTTCCTTTCACACTTTTACCTTACCTCCTGCTTCTCACTTGCTTTGTATTTGAGCATTAATTGATAAATAAGTGAACCTAGAACTTACAACTTTTATTGAGTACCTACTAATGTTCCCAGTATTATGCTAGGCTCTTGGGCAAGTAGCTGGCTTTCTCTTGCCTTTTTGGTGCTCATACTGTAGTGTGAGAGGGAATTCATTCCCATCTCTTCTCATACTCCCATTCTGGAACACTGAGTCTTCAACTCCAAGCAATACTTCTTTTTTCCTTCAGTGCCACTTGATGGCAGCTTCTTCTAAACTGATATCTGTACATGGTGTCAGGGATCCTCTTGGAGGCAAGTGCTAAAATGACTAGCACAAATTCTGTAGTTTAGTGCTCTCAACTACTTTCTCCTTCCTGCCACGGCACCATGTTCACATCAAGTCATGATTCCCACAGCCAGCTGAGTGTGGCAGAAGTACTGAGATGGGCCCATTTCTAGGAGACTCAGGGGCCTCTGATGATGAATGACTTTGGTTCATGGACTCGCCACTGACCTTACCAAATGTAGAATTGCCCTGCATTTTAGGATGCTTTCTACCCAATCCTCTCTCTCTTTCAGGAGGGTCAGGCATGCTTTGTAGTCTGTTGGCACCTGGTTTGTAGCACTTTGTTACAGCAGCCCTAGGAACGTAATACACTTGGGTAAGTCAGTAATATTTATGGGTCTTGGTTTCCTCACTGTTTACATGTATTCTCTCTCTCTCGTTTATGTATTTTTTTAAAAATTTTTTTTAATGTTTTATTTGTTTCTAGGAGAGAGAGAGAGAGAGACAGCGTGAGCAGGGGAGGGTCAGAGAGAGAGGGAGTCACAGACTGAAACAAGCTCCAGGCTCTGAGCTGGCAGTCAGCACAGAGCCCGACGCGGGGCTCGAACCCACGAACCGCGAGATCATGACCCAAGCGAAAGTCGGACGCTTAACCAACTAAGCCACCCAGGCGCCCCAACGTTTATGTATTTTTGAGAGACAGAGACACAGAGCGTGAGTAGGGGAGGGGCAGAGAGAGAGGGAGACACAGAATCCGAAGCAGGCTCCAGACTCTGAGCTGTCAGCACAAAGCCTGCCGTGGGGCTGGAATTCACCAACCGTGAGATCATGACTTGAGCTGAAGTCAGCCTCTTAACCAACTGAGCCACCAATCGCCCCACCTCACTGTTTACAAAAGAGGATTGTGGGGTGCCTGGTTAGGCGTCCAGCTCTTGATTTCGGCTCAGGTCACGATCTCACAGTTTGTGAAATCCAACTCCAGGTCAGGCTGTGTGCTGACAACATGGAGCCTGCTTGGGATGCAATCTCATTCTCTCTCTGCCCCTCCCCTCTCTCAAAATAAAGAAACTAAACTTAAAAAAAAAAAAAAAAAGAGGGGGCGCCTGGGTGGCTCAGGTTAGATGCTGAGTTAAGCATCTAACTCGATTTTGGCTCAGGTCATGATCTCACAGTTTGTGGGATTGATCCCCGTGTTGGGCTCTGCACTAACAGTGCTGAGTCTGTTTGAGATTCTCTGTCTCCTCTCTCTTCCCCTTCCCTGCTTGTATGCTCTCTTTCTCTCTCTCTCAAGTAAATAAACTTAAAAAAAAACCCCAAAGATTGTAATAAATTATATATAAAATTCTTTGGGCAAATTAGTTAATCTCTTATGCCTTAGCTTCCCTTTCTGTGAAGTGAAGATGAATCTATAACTGTGCCTGGCACATAGAAGCACTAAGTAAGTGTAAACCAGTAGAGTTAGTACTAATAAACAGCAGTAGTAATTCTTCCACTTCTGGCAATCTATAGTGTGTCACCAATCCCAAAGGATAAGCGACTTAGATGTCTAGTGAATGCTGAGAAAGAGAGCTTAACAGGAGGAGAAATGTTCTGTAATTTAGGGATGAGGACCAAGTAAGGAGTGGAACAAGCAGAAAGACATCCTAAATAGCTGTGACAGAGTCAGATGCAGGCCGAAGGGCATTCTTAAAGCAATAGGTCCTCTCACCTCCACACTTAATGCAGGGGGAGAAATTTATTCTCTCAGAGTTCCAGAAGCCATTAGTCTGAAGTCAAGGTGTTGGCAGGACCATGTTCCCTCAGAAACCTGTGGGGGAAAACTCCTTCCTTTCCTCATCCTGGCTTCTGGTGGTTTGCCTGCAATTTTGGGCATTCCTTGGCTTGCAGCTTCGTAACTCCAATCTCTGTCTTCATCACATGTCATTTTCCCTGTATTTGTTTGTATCTTCGCATGGCTGTCATCTTCGAAGGATTCAATCATATTGGATTAGGGGCCCACCCTACTTCAGAGTAATCAGGTCTTCACTAATTATATTTGCAAAGACCCTACTTCCAAAAAAGTTCACATTCCAAGGTTCTGGCAGTTAGGACTTTAACTATCTTTCTCGGCGGCCACAATTCAACCCATAAAAGCAAGTAGTTAGTGTCAGAGCTGATATAAGAATCCAAATAGACTCATGAGTAAAATCACTTTACATGGAGCCCTGTATGAGACTGTATTCTTAAAATGAATTTATTCCAGTTGTGTAGGATATTAATTCTGGAGTTTTATTTGAATCTCTTTCCTTTGAGGTAGAGTGCAGTTTTGAGATTTATATCTTATTCTTGCTTTTTGTTGACTCTTACCAGTTTTCTTTTTTTAAAGTTTATTTATTTATTTTGAGAGCGAGCGAGCAAGAGAATAGGGGGAGAGAGAGAAAATCCCAAGCGGACCCTGCTCTCTCACTGTCCCACACGGGGCTTGAGCTCCGGAACCATGAGATGGTGACCTGACCCTAAATCAAGAGGCAATGGTTTAACCAACTGAGCCACCCAGGCACCCCTCTTTTTAAAAACAGCTTTATTGAGGCATAATTGATATAGAATAAACTGCACATAGTTAATGTAAAGAATTTGCCAAAATATACATTTTGACATTTGTATAAACTTATGAATAATAATAAACTCATCACAATAAAGATAGTAAGCATATCCATTGCTCTGAAAACTTTTTTGGGTCCTTGTGTAGTGTCTCCCCTCCCCCCCATTCCTTCCTTTTTTAAAAAAATGTTTATTTATTTATTTTTAAATGTTTTATTTATTTCTGAGAGAGAGAGAGAGAGTGAGTGTGAGCAGGGGAGGGTCAGAGAGAGAGGGAGACACAGACTCTGAAACAGGCTCCAGGCTCTGAGCTAGCTGTCACCACAGAGGCCGACGTGGGGCTCAAACCCACGAACCATGAGATCATGACCTGAGCCGAAGTCAGACGCTCAACTGACTGAGCCACCCAGGCGCCCCAATGTTTATTTATTTTTGAGAGAGAGAGAGAGAGAGAGCAATAGCAGAGGAGAGGCAGAGAGAGAGCCAGACAGAATCCAAAGCAGACTCCGATGCAGGACTCAAACCCATGAACCATGAGATACTGACTTGAGCTGAAGTCAGATGCTCAACCCACTGAACCACCCAGGTGCCCCTACCTCACAATCCTTCTATCCCCTTTCCTTTTTTTTTTTTTTTTAAATGTTTTATTTATTTCTAGAGAGAGAGAGAGAGAGAGAGACAGCGTGAGCAGGGGAGGGTCAGAGAGAGAGGGAGTCACAAACTGAAACAGGCTCCAGGCTCTGAGCTGGCAGTCAATACAGAGCCCGATGCGGGGCTCGAACCCACGAACTGGGAGATCATGACCTAAGCGAAAGTCGGACGCTTAACCGACTAAGCCACCCAGGCGCCCCAGCTTCTATCCCCTTTCCAAAGCAACCACTGATCTGCTTTCTGTCACTATGGTTTGCACTTTCTAGAGTTTTATATAAATGGAATTATATAAATTTATATAAATGGATTATATACTCTTTTTTGGCCTGACTTCTTTCATTTAGTATAATTATTTTGATCTTTAATCATATTGTGTATATCAGTAGTTCCTTTTTATTGCTTTTATTACATGGATATTTTGCAGTTTCTTTATCCCTTATACGTTGATGGACATTGGCTTACTTCCAGAATTTGGCTTTTACAGATAAAGCATTTATGAACACTTTTGTATGTGCATTTGTATGCACATATACTTCCTTTATTCTTGGGTAAGCACATAAGTGGGATCGCTGGATCAAACTAAAACTTGCCAAAATGGTTTTACCATTTTACGTTCTTGCTAGTGGTGCATGAGAGTTTATTCCTCGGTATCCTTGTCAACTCTTGGTATGGTCAGTCTTTTTCACTTTAGTCATTCTAATGGGTGTGTGGTGGTATCTCATTGTTGTTTTATTTTTTTTATTTTTTTATTTTTATTTTTATTTTTTATTTTATTTCTAGGAGAGAGAGAGAGAGAGACAGCGTGAGCAGGGGAGGGTCAGAGAGAGAGGGAGTCACAGACTGAAACAGGCTCCAGGCTCTGAGCTGGCAGTCAGCACAGAGCCCGACGCGGGGCTCGAACCCACGAACCGAGAGATCATGACCTAAGCGAAAGTCGGACGCTTAACCGACTAAGCCACCCAGGCGCCCCTCTCATTGTTGTTTTAATTCGCTTTATCCTCATGATTAACTGATTAACAATGAGGTAATCTTTTCATCAGATGCTTATTTGCCATCTGTATATCTTCTTTGGTCAAATGTCTGTTCAAAGTTCCCCTACTCTTGGCCATACTTATCAGAGAGGGTTTGTAACCCTGATGTCCAAACTTTTCTTTCCCTCCCTTCAAACTGCGAGGTCAGTATTGCTCAATTAAGGATTTCTAAAAATGTGAACAACAAACTCATTCTGCTTTTTCTGGAGAAAAGAAAGCTTATTGGTTTTGAGTAAAATGATACAGTACAAGATCAGAACACTAATTGTGTGCGTCATGAGTTTTTCCCATCCAGAGAAGAACTTTGCTAACTCTATGGCTGGATGTTCTCTACCCTGGGGTCTTTTCTGCTGTGGGATGAAATGATTGCTTGCCTTTCTTTCCAGTGCAGCTTCCTTTGGTGTAGCAGAGAGAGAGAGAGAGAGAGAGAGAGAGAGAGAGAGAGAAAGGACGAGTTTTTAAGACCAATGTTATATTTGATTCCACAGCTCTGAGGCAAACTATTTCAAAGTCCAGTTTATATCTGGATCTTGGGATGATGAGAAAAGTCTGCTATTACGTCTTCTGTGCTTTCTGTTAAATGTTTATTTTTTAAATGAGTGAAAAAGTTCACAGCTGGTTAGAATCATAGATGTGTGTCTGTTCCTTCTAAGACCACAGAGAGCTCTGAGGTGAATAGGTGAATAAAAGATAACAAGAGCAGCCATATGGATAGCTGGTTGATTCAGCACCATTTATTGAAAATGTCATCCTTTCCCCACTGCAATACCTTGTCCTATCAGTCAATTGGCCAGGTTTGTGAGAGTCACCGTTCTGTTCCACTAATCTGTTTGGCTATCTGTACCCCCATACCACACTGTCATAATTACTATAGTTTTGTAATAGGTCTTGATATCTGGTAGTGTGAGTCTTCTGGTTTTGTTTTTCTTTACATTGCCTCAACTATTCCTCAGATGATTTTCATAGAATTAAAAAGAACAATTTTGCATTTTCAGGGGTGAATAAAAATATCCTGCATCTAAAACTCTGTCAAAATAAGCATCCCAAAGGAGAAAAAAAATTTTGTTTCACAAATGCCTAACCAACATTTACAAAAACTATCCTTACACTCCCATCATTGGTTTAATGCAGGGAGAGGAAAGGAGCTATATTAGATTTTGATTAAGGGCCAACTTATATTAGTTACTGGTTGGATTATTCTGGGTGGGGACATTAGATTCCCATCCTTGGTTTGCAGTATGATAAAGGGCAAGGCCCTCATCTAAATCCCTTTTCAGGGCAACTAACCACAAAGTAAAGGCTCAGTAAACATATTTTAACTAAATGTAATACAAATGCATCAAGGGAGGTACAGCATCTGAATCCTCACGTTAGAGTCCTACTGGTAATCTAAGTATGGGTAGGATTTGTGGTGATCATGTAAATGGGAGGATTCTGAGAAGACACAAGGGTGAGGAAGAGTATCAGTTGTTGTTGTTGTTCTGTCTCAAACCACCCGAAAACTCAGTGGCTTATAACAGCATTTTTTCCCCCCCTGCTCCTGGGTCTAGTGGATTTTTGATTGGGTGGAGTGGGAGGGGACTCTAGGAGCCAGGATTTGGGCTGGTTTCAAGTCTGTTCCACATGTTTTATTCTGGGCCCCAGGTGAGGGTGAGGGGACAGTGAGTACCTGGGGCATGCTTTTGTCTGGCAGTCACAGGAGCACAAGAGCCAGAAGAAACCATGCAATCACATTTTTAGTTTCTACCTGTGTCACATCTGCTAACATTCTATTGGCAAAGCAAGTCACATAACCAAGGTCAACATCCATGTGGTGGGTGGGTACTCTGTCCATTGTAGTGCTCTGGAAGATCCCATGATGGAGGGAGGGGGTAAAGAATTGGGAATAATAATTCATTCTAGCACAGGGTGCTTGGATGGTTACGAGACCACAAATATTTAAAAAGGAGATTGTGGGAATCTGTTTTTCATCTTTTGTTGAATCATCCATTGACAGTCTATAAAAGATGTTGGAGATCCCAAGAAAAGAGCTAGAGAGAAGACGGGAGAATTCCTTGGACAGAATTGGTGTACTCTCATTACCTGAGGGTGACCACGAATGTCATGGTAACTGCCTGAGTTTTTATTCAGAGGTGAAAGAACCTGTCCACAAAGTATATGTAAAGGGATGGTGGGGCGCAAAGATACTGTTATATGGAAACATTTACACCATAGGAATGTGATTATGATTTACTTTATTAAATGATTTATTAATTACTGTGGCAGAAACTACTAGTTGTCAATCCAAATCCATTTTCCCTTTTTCCTGTAATAATAGGATTGTTAACAGGACCCAGGCTGCCTAGTTGGTACTATATTTCCTAAGCCTCCTTGCATCTGAGAGTGGCTTGCAATTATATTCTGTCTTTGGAGTATAAAAGGATGTGACATGTGCCTCCTTCAGGCCTGGAACTTAAAACATTGCATGTGTGTTTCTCCAAACTTACTTCCTGTCCTCAATTTAGAGCATAGAGTGTCTTCAATCTAGCTTTGTCCTTGTAGGACAATACCCTAGGGCAGTGCTTTTCATTTCTTTTTTAATGCATAAGGGTCATCTGGAGAGTTTATTAAAACAGAGATTAAGGGGTGCATGAGTGGCCCAGTTGGTTGAGTTTCCGACTCTTGATTTTGGCTCAGGTCATGATCTCACAGTCATGAGATCAAGCCCTGTGTAGGGCCCTGTGCTGAGTGTGAAGCCTATTTAAGATTCTCTCCCTCCCTATCCCTCCTCCACTTGCATGTACTCTCTCAAAAAAATAAAATAAAAAACCACAGAGATTAAAACAGTGATTCAGTAGATCTGCTGTGGGCCCAAGAATTTTCTTTTCATTTCTTTTCTTTTTAGTTTTATTTATTTATTTTGAGAGAAAGAGACCACTTTCACGAGCAGAGGAGGGCCAGAAAGAAAGGTAGAGTAAGAATCCCGAGCAATCTCTGCACTGCTGGTGCAGAGCCTGACATGGGACTCAATTTCACAAACTGTGAGATCATGACCTGAGCTGAAATCAAGAGTTGGATGCTTAAATGACTGATCCACCCAGGTATCCCAAGAATTTACATTTCTAACAAGTATCCAGATGTTCATGCTGCTGGTCCGTGGACCACACTTTGAATAGCGTTTCTTTAAAGGATGGTGGAGATGGAAGATGGAAGGAATCTGAATTTCTGAATGTCTGTGTGGGACAAAGGAGCTTGTCTGCACACCTTGGACTGTTTTGTGAGAACTCCATGTTTTTGGGGTTCTGTTATAGCAGCTTAGTCATTTACCATAGCCAACATGATCATCCTGACATTCTGCCGGTCCTACTCTTTGTCTAAACTGAATGTCTCCTACAATTTTTTTCTCTTTCGTTTTGAACTCTCCTTCCTGGTGATGGAGAATAATATCAGCCACCTCTACTAAATGCATTTCATAAGAACTTGCATCAAGAATGCTATATTCAACTGTCAATTTCAGTCTCACGCAGTTCTCAGGAAAGGATTTTCCTTAACTCGCTTTCCAGAGAAGATACGGGGAACTTCAGCGATAGGCTTGGAGAGATCAGGATCTCCCGGTGTCTGTAGCAGGTAGCCAGTCTCCATTGTAACCCAGCCCTTAAACATGATACTTGGGTTTGCCTGGGTGGCTCAGTTGGTTGGGCGTCCGACTTCGGCTCAGGTCATGATCTCGCGGTTGATGGGTTCAAGCCCCGCATCTGGCTCTGTGCTGACAGCTAGCTCAGAGCCTGGAGCCTGTTTTGGATTCTGTGTCTCCCTCTCTCTCTCTGAGCCTCCCATGCTCAAGCTGTGTCTTTCTCTCTCTCAGAAATTAAAATAAGTAAGTAAGTAAGTAAATAAATAAATAAATAAATAACATGATACTTAAGATAACTGAACTTGAATAACTTTTATTTTGGAGGCAGAGATGGGGGTGGGAGGTGGAAATTCAGAGCTTCCAAGAGCCTTGAGGAATTACCCTGCCTTCTGGGCCACTTTCTCCAGGAGCCATATTCAGTGACAGTCTCACAGATTACAATTGGCCAGGTATCTGGACAAATTCTTGCCTTTGCAGTGTTTTACCCAGGCCACCCTAAGAATAGAGAAATATAGCATAGATCAGGGGCAGGGCAGGAGTGTATAGGGGCTCAGATGAGAGGGGATATAGGGTCTGCAGGCTGGACTCAGTTTATGATAGGAGAGACTCAGATAGGGAGGGTTTGTGCATCCAAGAATGTGTGCCACAGGGATGCCTGGGGTGAGTGCATCACAATATTACTTTGCCTCATTTCACATTGGGAGAAGAGTCTCAGCTCCCTACAAAGCCCCAGGGAGAATCCTATGGCAGAGATGCTGATTATTTTATCAGCATCCTGAATACTGTGTGGGTCCATCCCTAGCAGCGTGGCTGGTCATTGCTCTGCATGTTCTGCTTACCAGGCAGACATCTCGTTAGGATCTTTCACAACCCTTTTGGCACAGGCAATGTCATCGCTGATGTTGTCATCCAGAAACCCTGAAAGGAAAAGTGGCTGAGCAGGGAGGGAAACATCCCTTTTCCTGTTTCATTAATCAATGACTTTTTTGAGGGGACTTCCCAGAGGAAATGGAGCCAGAGTCAGAAACTATCTCTGGAGTCCTGGTGGGTTTGCCTTCTGTTTGCCTAGGTTTTCTTGCCTTGCTTTGAATCTGTCTCTGAACATTGTTCCTTCTGGAGGGCATCCAGGACATACCTGAGGGACCCGGGAGAGCCTGTGTTTTCAGGAAAAACTTAGTGTGTCCAGAGTGCAATTGTGGGGTATGTGGACTGGTGATGCAGTCATGTGTGTGCCAGGAACAGGATGACATGTCTTGAGGGATGGGGACCCAGGAAGGTGAGGCTTAGTCAGAGATCAGTGTATCTTTCTTCCTCCTTTTTGGCAGGAGGAGCTCTCTAGAGGACTGTTTGGGCCTCTTTCTTCCCTGTCCTCAGCTTCTATGGCACTGGCTGAGGGTCAGGTGTTAGGGAGCAGTGCACCTGCCCCATGTCACCCAGCCTTCAGAGGGGAAGGTGTCCTTACGGCTGCACATTATGTTGCAGGCATTTGCTGAGGGGTAGGAGTTGTTTGTGCACCACCACTTGCTGTTGAGCTGGAAGATCCCATAGTCACTGCTGCCATTGGCATTTTTCCCATTGAAGGCCCGGGTGTTGAAGTTACTCTCGTGCTCAGCCATGCAGACCCCTGTGTCAGAGAGAACAAAAGGTGTGGCTAAAAAGGATTGTTTTGTGATGAGACACAACTTCTGCTGTACAAGAACTGCAAGAAAGTCCCCTAAGGTTAAAATGAAAAGACAATGAGATCCTCAGTGTTAGATTTATATATGTGTGTACACACACACATACACACACACACATTTTAAATAGGCTCCACACCCACAATGGAGTCCAACATGGGGCCTGAAATCAAGACCTGAGTTGAGATCAAGAGTCAGACACTTAACTGACTGAGCCACCCAGACACCTGTAGATATATATAATCCATTGTATATTCCTGGTCCTAAATAATAATTAGCTCATGATAAGTATGAAATAACAATTTGTTAAATAAATGCATTTGAAATGCCTGATAATCAGTCAGTCACAGTCTGTTTCCTAGTCTACATTTTCACCCTCATCTCCCAACCAAATATCCAACTCTTGCCTTGTATATTCACTTTTTGCCTTCTATCCCCAAGTATATGGAAGGGAAGAGGTGGAAAAGTAATGGAGGGGCATCTTAGAAGGGAGCCCAAAAAAGCCATCCTTTAGGGGGACAAGAAAAGATATGTTTGGCATGAAGAAAAATGAAGATATCCAAGGGAAATTGAAATAACTTTATGTGTTGTGACTAATGAGATGGGTGACCGAGATTCTCAATCCTTGCACCTTGTCATCATCTCCCCTTCTGTTCTCACAATTCCCTTCCCACTCCCTCGTGATACAGGTAGAACAGACTTCAGACAAACTCAACAGATGGAGGTTAGTTTTTGGTGGACAAAAGGGCAGGGGAGAGGGTGGGAGGCAGCACCAGCTCTGCTGCAGGGACTTGGACTAAAAAGGATGCAGATGAAAGCCAAGGTGGTGGGAGCAAAGCGGCATGTTGTTAGGTGAGTCTCTGGATGGGTCCGAGGAAATATTCCAGGCCACTGGGTAGGAAGGAGATTTGGGAGAACAGAAGAAGAAACTCTGTTATAGATCAGATGATCCCTGGTGGAAAGAGAGAAGAGGAGATCCTGGTAGGAGTGACAAGGCAGCAGAGGTGGAGACAATGGGAGCATTCAGGGAGTGGAAGAGAGCCCTGACAAACGAGTAAGTCACAAAGTGAAAAGGGAGAGATTGCTTGGTCAGGGAAGAAGGACTCTTGGGGAAGAGATAGAAAGAATGATGAGAAGTCCATACTCACAGTTTGCCAGGCTGTAGCCGTGGAAGCCATCCATTCCCTCTGCCTTCAGCTTGCGGGCCAGCTCACACTTGGAAAAGATTTTGGCCTCGTATGCTGCAAAGCAGCAGCCAAGGAGGGAGATTATCAGAATGGACCTCATTTCTGTAGCTGGTGGAACCCCAGTCTGCTATGTCCAGGATGCTGTAGTCTCTTATACCCTTCGGGCACAAAGATGTCTCTGGTTGGGCAATAATGCTGGCAGCTATGCGGGGAAGGACATTGCTGTCCAAGGCCAATTCCCCAAACTGGCCCAGCCAGGGTGAACTTCAGGGAAGGGGATGTAACCAAGAATAATACCAGGAATAAAGTCTCATTTTGGTGGGGGTGGGTCCTGGATTTGAGCAAATGCAGGAAGGAGGTGAAATGGGGAGAGAAGGGAGTTGGTAGGAAAAAGTATTGTTTTCTTTTTCCTCTCCTTGCCTCTCTCCTCTCCTCTCCTCTCCTCTGCTCCCCTCCCCTCCCCTCCTCTCCCTTCCCCCCTCCCCTCCCCTTCCCTCTCCTCTTCTGAGAGAGAGTGTGCTAATGGGGGAGAGGGGAAGAGGGACAGAGAGAGAGAGAATCTCAAGCTGGCTCCATGCTCAGCGTGGAACTGACTCAGGCTTGATTCCTTGACTCTGAGATCATGACCTGAGCTGAAATCAAGAGCCAGATGCTCAACTGGCTGAACCACCCAGGTGTCCCACAAGTATGATTTTCAAACCTCATGCTTTTGTTGGAATGTCCCCAGAGGGGTTTGTCCTTGAGTGCATTGCTGAACCTTGGCTCATTATCTGTTCTCTGCTGAGGATATTTTCCCACTCAGTCTAGTGGGGGCATCCATGATGGGCATCATTCCACAATGTGGAGAAACTGAGGATTATCTGGCATCAATAATCAGTAAACTATAGGTTGAACAGGAGACCACTAGAACCTAAGTTTCTAATATCTCTGTGTCTGAAAGAAGTCATCAGATCTAAACCTCCAACTCTAGTTGAATTCTCTCTAATATCTGTGTGATCAGTGATTATCAAACATCTTGTATTAGTCAGGGTTCTCCAGAAAAACAGACTTAAGAGAAGATATACATGTTTAGAAAAAAGCTGGAGTGCCTGGGTGGCTCAGTTGGTTAAGCGTCTGACTTCACCTCAGGTCATGATCTCGCAATCTGTGAATCTGAGCTCTGCATTGGGCTCTGTGCTGACAGCTCAGAGCCTGGAGCCTGCTTCAGATTCTGCGTCTCCCTCTCTCTTTCTCTCTGCACCTCCACACCCTCTCTCCCTCAAAAATAAATAAACGTTAAAAATTTTTTAAAAAGCTGATTATTTTTATTAGAACACAAGGTCTTGATTTCCGTTAGATG
The DNA here is from genome assembly GCA_017311185.1 of Proteles cristata cristata. Lineage (NCBI taxonomy): Eukaryota > Metazoa > Chordata > Mammalia > Carnivora > Hyaenidae > Proteles > Proteles cristata. The sequence goes on from JAESUZ010000312.1 coordinate 2,188,999, forward strand.
GATAGACATTGTGAAGGAAGAATTATCACTATATCAATATTTTCTTTAAAGATTTTTTCCTAATGTTTATTTATTTATTTTTTTTGATTTATTTATTTCTAGGAGAGAGAGAGAGAGACAGCGTGAGCAGGGGAGGGTCAGAGAGAGAGGGAGTCACAGACTGAAACAGGCTCCAGGCTCTGAGCTGGCAGTCAGCGCAGAGCCCGACGCGGGGCTCGAACCCACGAACCGCGAGATCATGACCCAAGCGAAAGTCGGACGCTTAACCGACTAAGCCACCCAGGCGCCCCAACTTAATGTTTATTTTTAAGAGAGAGTATGTGTGTGTGCACAAGCTGGGGAGGGACAGAGAGAGAGGGAGACGGAGGATCTGAAATGGGCTCCACACTGACAGCAGTGAGCCCAATGTAGGGCTCCAACCCGCAAACTGTGAGATCATTCCCCAACTCCTCTCCCTTCTGGAAACCATCAGTTTATCCTCTGTATCTATGGGTCTGTTTCTGCTCTTTTTGTTCATTTATTTTTTTGTTTTTTTAGATTTTACATATCATTGAAATCATATGGTACTTGTCTTTTTCTCAGACATGTGATTTTTTTAATATTCTCTAGTGTAAATTTATCTTCCAACTGTTGATTTTTTTGGCTACTTTTTGTAGAGTTAGGCTTTTTCCAAGTATTTTATAATGTTGGATCTCAGACTCATTTTGAGTGTGAGAACACACGTGTGGACTCTCAATTCCTGGTCATGAAGTTACTACTCTCTTGCCTCCTTAGATGTGCTCTGGATAAGCTTTTGCCTGAGACAGGAGCCGGCATCAGTTTTCCCCGTTTCTCTTTAATAAAAAGAGACCCTGTTCCCAGCTCCTCCTTTCTAGAGTGACTTTGGCTCTGGTTCCTACTGCAAGTGGAGAAATTTTGGTCTCTGTTAACCTGCAGGAGCTGAACTCATAGCTGCCTCTTCTTGCTTAAACCTGGAATCTAGCAGGTCTTCAGCTTTAGCCCTACTCACAGCTTTTATTAGTTTCCTTGTATTTATGGCCCCTGGAGATATTTATTTATTTATTAAAGTTTTAAAAAGTTTATTTTGGTTTTGAGAGAGAAATAGAGCACACAGGGGAAGGAGCAGAGAGACAGAGGGGAACAGAGGGTCTGAAGCAGGTTTTGCGCCGACAGGGACGTGGGGCTCAAATTCACAAAATGTGAGATCATGACCTGAGCCAAAGTTGGACACTCAACTGACTGAGCCACCCAGGTGCCCCTGGAGATATTTATTTATTTACTTAATTTATTTTTATAACTTATTTTTTTTAATGTTCATTTATTATTTTGAGAGAGACAGAGTGCGAGCAGGGGAGGGTTGGAGAGAGGGAGATATAGAATCCCAAGTGGACTCCAAGCTCTGAGCTGTCAACAGAGCCTGTCATGGGGCTTGAATCCACAGACTCTGAGATCATGACCTAAGCCGGAGTCCGCTTAACTGACTTAGCCATCCAAGCACCCTATTTTTTTTTTTTTTAGCTATTGCACGCCTTTTACACTTTTTCTTTTTGCATTTTTTCATTTATTTCTGTGTGCTTGCTGTATGTAGGGTATCTCAAAGCATGGACTTACAGTGCAGTATTAAGCATAAATCCTGTTAATAACTGAAACATTTTAATGCAATCCATTAAAAACCCAATCTGCTTCCTTTATTATTATTATTATTATTTTTTAATGTTTTATTTATTTCTAGGAGAGAGAGAGAGACAGCGTGAGCCGGGGAGGGTCAGAGAGAGAGGGAGTCACAGACTGAAACAGGCTCCAGGCTCTGAGCTGGCAGTCAGCACAGAGCCCTGCGCGGGGCTCGAACCCACAAACCGCGAGATCATGACCCAAGCGAAAGTCGGACGCCCAACCGACTAAGCCACCCAGGCGCCCCTATTATTATTATTATTATTATTTTAAAGTAGTCTTCAGGCCCAGCATGGAGGTCCAACATAGGGACTGAACTCACCACCCTGAGATCAAGACCTGAACTGAGATCTGGTCCGATGATTAAACGACTGAGCCACCAAGGTGCCCCTACCTTTTCATTAGGAACATAAACGTGTGGTCCAAGTGGAGGAATGTGGGAATGGCTTCTGGAACTGTTGCTTTCTCCTTTGCTTCTCCTACTTCTTTCCTTTCTTACCCCTCCCATTTGTTGCTGTTTACTTTCCCTTCTATTGTCCCTTCACTTCCCTGTCTTGTCATTTCCCTGTTCCCTGTCTTCCTTCCTCCTCATTCTCTTCTCTTCTTCTTTTCTACTTTCCTTCTCTGACCCTCTCCTCCGGGGTTTCTCCTCTATTTAGATCCAATTTTCTTATGACTTGATGTCTTCCCAGAATTCTCAACCCTTTGATGCTGGGTAAGGAGAAAGAGCAGCTGTGCCTCATGTGTCTATGCAGTCAGGTTCCACTCCAGGAAAGGGCTGGCCCTTTGCGATGTGACCGAAAGGGACAGGGTGTCTCCCGGCTTCCCTTGAGGAAAGGGAGGGTGAGGGAGGATGTTAATATTTGTTAAAATGTGTCACAGGCCAACTAAAACACAGAGATAGAGGACTTTTTAAATATGTATTTAGTTTCATTGCCACAACAACCCTGTGAAGTATGTCTGTCTTTGTCTTACTGCCTTATTGCCTTCATATTATGGATTGGGAATTTGAGGCTCAAAGAGGTGAAGTAATTTGCTGAAGTTGGTATGTGGTAGAGCACGGACCAACATAGATAGGTGTCTCTTTCCTCTACCGCAGTACCATATGCATTTGACCAGTGATTAAAACAATGACACTTTAGGAATTTCTGGCTTCAGGAATAGGCATGGGACTGCTTTTGGCAGGGTGTGTCAGATGACGGTGGTGGTGGGGTAATGAGAAGGGCTTGGAACTTTGTCAAAACACATCCTTTTTGTGCAGCCACATCCTTTGTGCAGGCCTTGGGACCCATACCTCTTGTGCCTCCATGACAATTCCCAACTTGGGTCTACACCAAGGTTGAGACTCTGTTCTCAGTGCCTCTCACACAGAGGGTGAAGGAACACCTCTGGGCATGTGAGGCATGCATCCCGAGGAAGCTGCTGGGTTCTTTGCTTGGGGAACCTGATGTGCATCCTCTATATTCTGTGCTGGCCTCCAAGACACCGTCATAACACAGGATTTCACTTTTGACTTTAATGCAAAGAATAAACACCACAAAGACATTTTTTAAAAATTAAAAAAGTTTTTTTTTTTTTTATTTCTAGGAGAGAGAGAGAGACAGTGTGAGCCGGGGAGGGTCAGAGAGAGAGGGAGTCACAGACTGAAACAGGCTCCAGGCTCTGAGCTGGCAGGCAGCACAGAGCCTGACGCGGGGCTCGAACCCATGAACCACGAGATCATGACCTAAGCGAAAGTCGGACGCTTAACCGACTAAGCCACCCAGGCGCCCCCAACAAAGACATTTTTAATACTCATATACAGCCTAGGTTCTGCCCACTTCCCAAGCAACGTTCCAGGCAAGGACATTTTCTCTCTGTGTTTTCCTGCTCTGTATTCCCACGCCACCCAGACAGGGCCGGCTATCCCAGGTTTTCTACTTTCCTCCAGACCCTCTTGCTAGTCCTGTATGTTCTGAACATCTCCCTGTCTGTCTGATACCCATCAGTTAGGGCTGCATCTCTTGACATCCATGAAGAACTGGGAACTATATTTCCTTTTTTTTTTTTTTTGGTGGGGGGTCAGTTTTTCTGCTGTTATCCTTGTTCACCCCTGAGAGCCATGCCCTTTCCCTACACCAAGAATCACTTGTGGTATTTGTTACATGCAAATCCCTGGACCTCATGTCTAGAGATTCTGATTCTGTAGGTCTGCTGAAAAGCCTAGAAATCCTCATTTGTAAACAGCTACTCTAGATCATTCTGGTACCAGGTGGTCAACCTCCGATACCTTGAGAAACATGTTGATACATTTCAAATAAAAAAATTAGAAATTTTTTGGTGTCATTTTTAAAAGGTTTCGAAGATTTTCTGCTAGAGGGAAAACTGTAGAATTCTCATTGAGTTTAATTAATTTATTTCTTTTCTCATTTAATTGTCTCTTTCCTTTTCCCTACTTCTACTTGTCTGACATCAACAACAGGAAGACTAATGGGAACTCCCAGAGCAGTGGCCCAATTGGCCTCCTGGGCTGTAGGCATGAATGGCTGACCCCTCCTCTCACAAGGGGATGCCTTCTCTGGATGCAGGGGAACTGGCACCATCACTACCTACATCACTACTCTACAGACTTTACACTCAAGTCTGTCTCTGTTTCTGAGATTTCATTTGAAGCATGTCACGAGATCTTAATCGTGGTCCTCATTACCATCTCCCTACCCCTCCTTTCTCTATCTGCCAATCTTAGTCTTGCCATCTTAGATTAATAATCTATAAATGTTACCCACTTGGTGTTGTGCTCTGCTCTCTTTTGCATTCTTTTCCATATTCATTCATTCATTTTTGTCAACTAATATTTATGGACTGTCTATAATATTCAGGCCCTGTATCAGGAATGAGATTTTGAGTTTATTTTTGTGTATGGTGTGAGAAATCGATCTAGTTTCATTCTTCTGCATGTTGCGGGCACTTGTGGGGATGAGCACTGGGTGTTATACGGAAACCAACTTGACAATAAATTATTTGTAAAAAAAAAAAAACCCAAACAAAACAAAAAAAAGGAATGAGATTTTGATCCTTACCCCATTCCAACTGGAAAAATGAAGTTACCTTATTTTGTCAGACATCTAGTTTCAATCCCTCAGTATTTTTCTTTTCACCATGATCTCTAGTCCTCTGGACTTCGAGGAGGGGGCTAAGCTCGAATCCAGGAAGAAGTCACTAGCTGTCCTTTCCCCCTCAGAGGGGTATCACTTGGGATGAGCTGTCCCCAGAACCTATGAAGGGCACCCTTTACCTCTTGGTTCTTGAGGCTGTAGATAATGGGGTTGACCATAGGGGTGAATACAGTGTAGAGGACAGAGAAGGCCTTTCGGAGCATGGGGGCCATGTGGTCTGTTGGGGCTACATAGACCACAATGAGGGTGCCATAATATACCCCGACCACGCTGAGGTGGGAGGAACAGGTGGAGAAAGCTTTCTGTCTACCATGGCCTGAAGGTATTTGTAGCACAGTCCTTAAGATGAAGGCATAGGATGCCACAATCAACAGGAAAGGCACCAGTGTCAGAAAGCCTGAGATGCTCACCCCAGCTCCCCACATGATCCTCACATCTCCACAGAATAGCCCAACGACTGGAGCAAAGTCACAGAAGTAGTGGTCAATCTCCCTGCTGCCAGGGCAGAGGGTCAGAGGGGCTGCGAGGGCCAGAGTGAAGGCAGAGAAAGAAAAGCCACTGACCCAGGCTCCAGCAGCCAGGCAGCCACACAGCCAGGTGCTCATCAGGGCAGGGTAGCGAAGTGGGTGGCAGATGGCCAGGTACCGGTCATAGGACATAGCAGATAGCAGGAGGCACTCAACTGCAGCCAGCGAGGCAAACATGTAGAACTGGACCAGACAGCTGACCAGTGAGATGGCCTCTCTCCCTTCCAGGAAGCTCTGCAGCAGCTGAGGCATGATGTTGGAGGTGTAGCCGATTTCCAGGAAGGAGAAGTGGCAGAGGAAGAAGTACATGGGTGTGTGGAGGGTCCGACTGGAGGCCACAGCCAACACGATGAGGGCGTTGCCCCCAACTGTTACCACATAGATGGCTAAAAAGAGGGTGAAGGGGAGGAAGCCCAGGTGCTGTAGCTCCCCAAAGCCAACCAGGATCAGCCAGGTGGTCTGGTTTTCACTGTCACCACTGGACTGCTTCCTCATCTAGATCTGGGTCCAAGAGAAGAAGGTTAACTTTAAAGTTTTTAATGTGTATTTATTTTTAGGAGAGAGAGACAGAGAGGGAGGGGGGCAGGGGGAGAATGAGCAGGGGAAGGGCAGAGAGAAGGGGGCATAGAATCCAAAGCAGGCTCCAGGCCCTGAGCTGTCAGCACAGAGCCCGATGAGAGGCTTGTACTCATGGACTGCGATATCATGACCTGAGCTGAAGTTGGCCAACTGAGCTACCCAGACACCCCTAGAAGAAGGTTAACTTTAACCAAGATTCTATTAGGACCACACACTATGCTTGGCTTATTCATTTATTCATCACAGCAAACACTTAAGATAACCTTTGTTGTCTCTTGTATAGAGAGGAGAAACTGAGACCCAGTGAGATTAAGTCAGTTATTCCAAGGAAGTTATTATGAAGTCATGATGTGAATCCAGGTTTCCTTGACTCCAAATCTCCTTCCATAGTCTACTCTGCTACAGTGCTTTCTCAAATCCTTCCTGAGTGATAGAAATATCGGTATCAGAGAGCAGCATAGGGCTTTTCCAGTCATCAGTAAGCTATTTAATGGCAGTCTTGGTTGAGTGTCAACAGCAGAACCATAACTGGTGAGCTCCTCTGGAGGGGTGTGAGTAGTACCCATTACTTAGTGGGGAGGTGATCCCACTCTCAGGTCATGCACATTCCTGAATTAGCCCCTCTTATCATACTATTTTTCCCTTTCCAAGAAAATGAAACTTGGAAATTTTGATGAGAAATCTATAGCATTTATTCTATGTGAGGTACAATATAGAAAGATCTGAATTAACTCAGATCCCACTCCCCTGGGAAGCCATTCCTTTTCCTTAGACAAGTAGCTTGGTAACTATTAGTAAAGCTGTTTTCAAACTGTGCCCAGAATCTAAACAGTTTGTTGAAAGCTGAGAATACCTCCTTTTTCTTGGCTTGCTGCCCTGTTTTCTCTATACAGGTCACTCAGTCAATTTGTCTCCCCTAATGTCAATTATTTAGATATTTCTACCCTGTAGTGAGATTCCTTCTCTTAGTTGTTACAATACTACAATAACATCAAACGCACAGGAAGACCTTGATGAGTAGTCGTAGAATGAATGAATAAATGAATAAATGAATTAATTAGTTACATAAGTTTTCCAGTGGTTAGTTGCCATAAAAAACTTGCAGCATCTGACCATTTATGCTTGGGCTAGGGAAAGAGGCATTTAATTTTTTTTTTATAGTTTATTTATTTTTGAGACAGAGAGAGACAGAGCATGAGCAGGGGAGGGTCAGAGAGAGAGGGGGACACAGAATCCGAAACAGGCTCCAGGCTCTGAGCTGTCAGCACAGAGCCTGATGTGGGTCTTGAACCCATGAAGCATGAGATCTGACCTGAGCCGAAGTCGGACGCTTAACCAACTGAGCCACCCAGGCACCCTGGGAAAGAGGCATTTAAATGATTGCTAAAATAGAGAAGGAATCTCTGAGTCCTTCCCTAACTGAGGGAATATTGATATATTGTCACTCAGAGTTTCAACCATGATGAAAGTTGGAGATGGAAGCCAGGTAGGTGTGTGTGTCTGTGTGTATGTTTATGTGTATGTGTATGGTAGGGGGAAGAAACCAGAAATCCCAACATGATAGTGTTTTCTCATTTTTGAAGTTAAGAAAGGTAACATTCCAGGGACACCTGGGTGGCTCGCTCAGTTAAGGGTCTGACTCTTGATTTTGGCTCAGGTCATGATCTCCCAGCTCATGGGACTGAGTCCCACATTGGGCTCTGGGCTGATAGTGCGGAACCTGCGTGGATTCTCTGCCCCTCCTATTTCTCTCCCCCTCCCCTCTCAAAATAAAGAAGTAAACTTTAAAGGAAAAAAAAAAAAAGAAAGAAAGTGGCATGCCACATTAGCAGATGGCAGCAAGAACACAGGGTTTTTGTATTCCTTCCCTAGTCTTACTCTTCCTTCTGGTTTTGGGCTTACATCATGCAGACACACATTTGGTCACATAGGGGATATAGACATTGAAGGAACAGAATACTTTAAAATGTATTGGATACATATTTTATCTTTTGCATACTAGTGACTTCTTAAAGAGCCAGCAAGAGATTTAAATTGAGAATGGAATAGACCCTAGGTTTAGCAGAAAAGATGCAGCAAGGGAAGAAACTAGTAAAACTAGTCAAACCAAAACAACCATCCGGCCAACGGACCCAAAGCTTCTTAAGTCTTGTCAAGTCTCTGAGTCAATGTTTATGACAAAAAAGTTACTGTTGCTCTTGTTAACTAGTTAATTTGACCTTGGTCCCTGGTAAAATTATTAAATATATGCTTTATAGAGTACGTGGAAGTCTCATAAGGAGACATGACCAGAAGCTAAATAATGCTTATTATAATGTCAAACCTCACATAATGTCCCTTATTGGTAGTATTAATAATTTAGTAGATCAGGAGAAAGGAGTAGAAAAAGGACATAGTGATTTCAGTAAAGCTTCTTAGAAAAGATGATGACTGTGAGCTTAAAGATAATACTTTTAGTTTGGCTACTATATACCAAAATTATTCATTAATGACTGAAAATCTGGAGAAACATGTAGTAAAAAGGAGAAGGCTTTGTTTTCTTGTCTTCTTCATCTCTTTTGGCAGAGACTTCCATAAACAGCAAATATGCATGGCTCATCAAACTTCAGATGATATGAAACAGAGAGGGGAAACCAATATTATAGGTGATAGAATTATAATTTGAAATAACTTTGTCTTTTGGAATGCTAGACTAAAAACAAGATGAAATTTAGCAGGGGCACATATAAAATTTGCTTGTAGTCTTTAACAGTCAGTTGAAAACTAGCCATTTATGTGAAAATGATTTGAGATTTTGTTAAGTGTTATGAATAAGGACTTCAGAGCTGTGAAGTATGAGGAACATATGAAGAATGTAGTGATGTTTATTCTGGAAATGACAAAATAATGGGAGAATATAATAGCTGTTTTCAGGTACTGGAAGGATCCCCTGTCCCACCCCAGTACTTAGTTATTTTATAGCTGGAGTTTGTACCTTTTGATCATCTTCATCTAATGTCTTCCTCTCCTAGCCCCCTGGAAGGATTCTTATGAAGAAGAGGGACTAAAGTTAGCCCACAGGTGCTCAGAGAGCAGAACAAGGACCAAGGGTTGATGGTGGTGAAAAACCCATACTCACCTATCTGTGCTGGTTTCAAAGAGGTGATTCTTATGGGGTGTACTATTGTTATTTACAGCATGATATTGGGGTATTAAAATAAAGCGAGGCTCATTGGACAGCATCAGAGGGGAGGAAATAAAGGTCCTTCCCAGAGGCTTCAGAAGTTGGCAAATAATGGGTCCCATTCATTGAGACCTACTGGAACAAACACTAGATATTTTAAAAATATGGCAAGCTCTCTTCTGCATTTGTTTAGGTTGGGTCAGAGGTGGTTCTCTCTGTTGGCAGAGAGTAGTATTGAGCCAGATACATTCTAGATACTCAGATTCAGTGGAAAGGGAGCCTAATCTGCTTTGGGCTTTGAGTCAACTCCTTCTATCCTGGTTATTCTTACCTCCAGACTAAATTCTTCTGCCAGCTGACAGCTCTGTGGACTTTCTGCTTCACTCTTATGGAGGCTCCATTTTATTGGCTTCTCCCTACTCCAGAGTGCTCACAGAACACTATTGTCCTTATTTTACATGTGCTGCTATGGACACTACTGCCTCTTCTAGAGCAGGGCAGCCTCCTTCCCTTGTGGGGGATGAAGAAGAGCCTCCTTGGGGAGGAGATGTAGCTTTGGACTAACTGAAACAGCTGCATCTGTGTTTTGGTTCCAGGGGAATGTTCTGGTCCACCAGGGACCACATCCAGGTATTTCACTGACTAATGACCTCTCTCTTATGATATAGAGAAAGACTGAAAAGGCATAGGAATAGCCGCAATTAAGACCAACATTTATCTAATATTTTATAATTCACAAAGCAAATATTAACTTATTAATGAATATCTGATGCTTAGAATGAACCCCAGGGTGAAATGGGGGTATGCTGTGATTTGGTCTTGCAATGTTGGGATGGATTACCCAGAGTATGACCTCTAATGACTAGATCAGCAGTCTTTCTATTGTGGCAGGAATTAATATGTGAGGTCTGGCATAAACTCCTCTTAGCAGTGAAGACCTCTTAGCAGTGAAGAGGCAGGAGGAAACTGCCATATAATTCTGTAGAAAATCTGTTTAGTTTGATAGTTTAACATCACAGATTAATATAAAACCAGGTCAGGCCCCAACAAGAAAGTAGAGGCAGATAGTAAATACAGCTGACTGACAGATGCAAAGAAGGAATGTAGCACTGAGTTCCTTCCACATGAAAACATAAAGCAGGTCTTAGGCCAGGAGGAGGACAGCACAGGGTCATGAGAGGATTGGGTTTTTCCAGTAACCATCTTGGATGGCCCTTCCTGGAAGAAATTGGACAAGTGTCTTACCTTGACAGGTATGGGCAGAATAGAAAAACTTGGATGAGGAAAAGGTGACCTGCAAGGAATTAATTAGCATATTCTCTTTGAGGGAGTAGTTGAAAATAAAATATGTCTGCCTAGGTCTTGGGTTGTGTCAAGAGCCTGAGGGATATGTCAGGTGATAAAGATAAGAATACCTTTCTAACTAGGTAGAAAGACTCTTTGTGTTTATTGGCTTAGAATTTTAAAAAAAATTTTTATTATTTTAAAGTTTCTATTTACTTATTTTGAGAGAGACAGGGACAGTGTGAGTGGGGGAGGAGCAGAGACAGAGGGAAAGACAGAATCCCAAGTAGGCTCTGTGCTGTCAGCACAAACTGCTGTGGGGCTCAAACCCATAAACTGTGAGATCATGACCTGAGCTGAAGTTGAGAGTCAGATGCTTAACCGACTGAACCACCCAGGCCCCATGGCTTAGAATTTATGATAATTGTAATAAAAATATCCAGTGTGTACTTAAGATTTATTTTAATTTCAACTTTTTTTCTGAAGTGTTATCTGTAAGTTTAAAGTAGAAATAAAGGATGTATATGCTATTTTCTACGTATTGAATTATGTTTTTATATAAAAATGTGTTGTGGGGTGCCTGGGTGGCTTAGTTGGTTAAGTGTCCGACTTTCGCTTAGGTCATGATCTCGTGGTTCGTGGGTTCGAGCCCCGCATCGGGCTCTGTGCTGACTGCCAGCTCAGAGCCTGGACCCTGTTTCAGAGTCTGTGACTCCCTCTCTCTCTGACCCTCCCCTGCTCATGCTGTCTCTCTCTCTCTCTCCTAGAAATAAATGAAACATTAAAAAAAATTAAAAAAAAATGTGTTGTAATACAGCAGAAAGCCAGAGTAGCCATACTTAATCACACAATCTAGACTTTAAAATAAAACTGTAGCAAGAGATGAAGAAGGGCATTATATCATAATTAAGGGTCTATCCACCAAGAAGACCTACAATTGTAAACATTTATGCTCCAAATGTGAGAGCATCCAAATATGTAAATCAATTAATCACAAACATAAAGAAACTTATTGATAATAATACCTTAATAGTAGGGGACCTCAACATCCCACTTACAGCATTGGACAGATCATCTAAACAGAAATACAGCAAGGAAACAATGGCTTTGAATGACACACTGGTTTAGATGGACTTAACAGGTATATTCAGAGCATTTCATCCTATAGCAGTGGAATATACATTATTCTCCAGTGCACATGGAATGTTCTCCAGAATAGATCACATACTGGAAAACAAATCAGCCCTCAACAAGTACAGAAAAGATAGAGATCATATCGTGCATATTTTCAGACCACAATGCTATGAAACTCGAAATCAACCACAAGAAAAACTGTCAAAAGGTAACAAATATTTGGAGACTAAAGAACATCCTACTAAAGACTGAGTGGACTAACCAAGAAGTTAAAGAGGAAATTAAAAAGTACATGGAAGCCAATGAAAATGATAACACCACAGCCCAAAAGCTCTGGGACACAGCACAAGTGGTCATAAGAGGGAAGGTATAGCAATCCAGACCTTCCTAAAGAAGGAAGAAAGGTCTCAGATACACAACCTAACCTTACACCTTAAAGAGCTGGAAAAAGAACAGCAACTAAAACCCAACCAGAAGAAGACAGGAAATAATAAAGATTAGGGCAGAAACCAATGCTGTTGAAACCAAAAAACCAATAGAACAGATAATTGAAAACAGATGCTGCTTCTTCAAAAGAATTAACAAAATTGATAAACCCCTAGCCAGTTTGATCATAAAGAAAAAGGAAAGGACCCAAATAAATAAACTCAAGAATGAAAGAAGAGAGATCACAACAAACACAGCAGAAATAGGAACAATAATAAGAGAATACTATGAGCAATTTATGACAATAAAATGAGTAATCTGGAAGAAATAGACAAATTCCTAGAAACATACAAACTACCAAAACTGAAACAGGAAGAAATAGAAACTTTGAATAGATCCATAACCAGTAAAGAAATCAAGTTAGTAGTGGGGCGCCTGGGTGGCTTAGTCGGTTAAGCGTCTGACTTTTGCTTAGGTCATGATCTTGTGGTTCGTGGGCTTGAGCCCCGCGTCGGGCTGTGTGCTGACTGCCAGCTCAGAGCCTGGAGCCTATTTCGGAGTCTGTGTCTCCCTATCTCTTTGACCCTCCCCTGCTTGCTCTGTCTCTCTCTCTCCTAGAAATAAATAAAAATATTAAAAAAAAAAAAGAAATCAAGTTAGTAGTAAAAAATCTACCAAAAAGCAAGAGTCCAGGGCTAGATGGCTTTCCAGGAGAATTCTACCAAACATTTAAGGAAGAGTTAACACCTATTCTCTTGAAGCTGTTCCAAAAAATAGAAGTGGAAGGAAAACTTTCAAACTCTTTCTATGAAGCCAGCATTACCTTGATTCCAAAACCAGACAAAGACCCCACTAAAAAGGAGAACTATTGACCAAATTCCCTCATGAACGTGGATGCAAAACTCCTCAACAAGATACTAGCCAACCAGATACATTAAGAAAATTATTCAACCACAGCCAAGTGGGATTTATAACTGGGATGCAGGGCTGGTTCAATATCGGCAAAACAACCAATGTGATTCATCACATCAATAAAAGAAAGGACAAGAACCACATGATCCTCTTAATAGATGCAGAGAAAGCATTTGACAAAATGCAACATCCTTTCTTGATAAAAACCCTCAAGAAAGTAGGAATAGAAGGATCAAACCTCGAGATCGTAAACGCCATATATAAAAGGCCTGATGCTAATATCATTCTCAGTGGGGAAAAACAGAGCTTCCCCACTAGGTTCAGGAACAAGATAGGGATGTCCAGTGTCACCACTGTTATTCAACATATTATTGGAAGTCATAGTATCGGAAGTCTTAGCCTCAGCAATCAGACAACACGGAGAAATATAAGGCATCCAAACCAGCCAGGAGGAGGTCAAATTTTCACTCTTCGCAGATGACATGATACTCTATATGGAAAACCCAAAAGATTCTACCAAAAAACTCTTAGAACTGATTCATGAATTCAGCAAAGTTGCAGGATATAAAATCAATACACAGAAATTCCTTGCATTCCTGTGCACCAACAATGAAGCAACAGAGGGAGAAATCAAGGAATCAATCCCATTTACCATTGCACCAAAGACCATAAAATATCTAGGAATAAATATAACCAAATAGGTGAAAAATCTATACACTGAAAACTATAGTAAGCTTATGAAAGAAACTGAAGAACACACACACACACAAAATGGGAAAATATTCCATGCTTATGGATAGGAAGAACAAATATTGTTAAAATGTCAATACTACCAAATCTACATATTCAATGCAATGCCTATCAAAATAACGCCAGCATTCTTTACAGAGCTAGGACAAACAATCCTAAAATTTGTATGAAACTAGAAAAGACCCTGAATAGTCAAAGCAGTCTTGAAAAAGTAAACCAAAGCTGGAGGCATCAAATCCCAGACTTCAAGCTGTATTATAAAGCTGTAATCAGCAAGCCAGCACAAAAACAAACACACAGATCAATGGAACAGAATAGAGAACCCAGAAATGGGCCCACAAGCATATGGTCAACTAATCTTTGACAAAGGAGGAAAGAATATCCAATAACGGATCAGGAGACTATAGATGCTGGCGAGGATATGGAGAAACGGGCACTGTTGGTGGGAATGTAAACTGGTGCAGCCCCTCTGGAAAACAGTGTGGAGGTTCCTCAAAAAATTGACAACAGAACTCCTCTATGACCCAGCAATAGCACTGCTAGGAATTTACCTGAGGGATACAGGAGTGCTGATGCATAGGGGCACATGTACCCCAATGTACATAGCAGCACTCTCAACAATAGTCAAAACATGGAAAGAGCCTAAGTGTCCATCAACGGACGAATGGATCAAGAAGATGTGGTTTACCTATACAATGGAATACTACATGGCAATGAGAAAGAATGGTATCTGGCCATGTGTAGCAACATGGATGGACCTTGAGGGTGTTATGCTGAGCGAAATAAGTCAGGCAGAGAAGGACAGATACCATATGTTTGCATGTATAGGTGGATTAGGAGGAACTTAACGGAGGACCATGGGAGAGAAGAAGGAGAAAAATAGTTGGGGAGAGGGAGGGAAGCAAACCATGAGAGACTCTTGAATGCTGAAAACAAACTGAGGGCTGATGGGGGTAGGGGAGGGAGGGGGGTGATGGGCATGAAGGAGGGCACTTGTTGGGATGAGCACTGGGTGTTATCTGGAAACCAAGTTGACAATAAACTATTTGTAAAAAAAACCCCAAAACCCCCCAAGAATATCCAATGGAATAAAGACAGTGCCAGGAAAACTGGACAGCGGCATGCACAAAAATGAACCTGGACCACCTTCTTATACCATACACAAAAGTAAACTCAAAATGGATGAAAGATCTAAATGTAAAACAGGAAGCCATCAAAATCCTAGAGGAGAAAGCAAGCAAAAACCTCTTTGACCTTGGATGCAGCAACTTCTTACTCAACACGTCTCCAGGGGCAAGGGAAACCAAAGCAAAAATGAGCTATTGGGACCTCATCAAAATAAAAAGCTTCTGCACAGTGAAGGAAACAATCAGCAAAACTAAAAGGCAACTGATGGAATGGGAGCAGATATTTGCAAGTAACATATCAGATAAAGGGTTAGTATCCAAAATCTAGAAAGAACTTATCAAACTCAATGCCCAAAAAACAAATTATCCAGTGAATAAATGGGCAAAAGACATGAATAGACACTTCTCCAAAGATGACATCCAGATGGCCAACTGACATGTGAAAAAATGCTCAACATCACTCATCATCAGGGAAATACAAATCAAAACCACAATGAGAATCCACCTCACACCTGTCAGAATAGCTAACATGAACAACTCAGGCAACAACAGATGTTGCCAAGGATGTAGAGAAAGAGGATCTCTTTTGCACTGCAGTTGGGAATGGAAACTGGTACAGCCACTCTGGAAAACAGTATTGAAGTTCTTCAAAAAAATTAAAAAGAGAACTACCTTACAGCCCAGCAATTGCACTACTAGGTATTTATCCAAAGGATACGGGTATGCTGTTTTGAAGGGGCACATGCACCCCAATGTTTATAACAGCACCATCAACAATAGCTGAAGTATGGAAAGAGCCTAAATGTCCATCGAGGGGTAAAGAAGATGTAGTATATATATACAATGGAGTATTACTTGGCAATCAAAAAAGAATGAAATCTTGCCATTTGTAACTATGTGGATGGAGGGTATTATGCTAGGCGAAATCAGAGAAAGACAAATATCATATGACTTCACTCATATGAGGACCTTAAGACACAAAACAGATGAACATAAGGGAAGGAAAGCAAAAATAATATAAAAACAAGGATGGGGGAAAACATAAGAGACTCTTAAATATAGAGAACAAACAAAGGGCTACTGAAGGGGTTGTGGGAGGGGGGAAGGGTTAAATGGGTAAAGCGCATTAAGGAATCTACTCCTGAAATCATTGTTGCATTATATGCTAACTATCTTGGATGGAAAAAGTTTTTTAAAATGTGTCATAAAATTAAATAATACAATAAATAATTACCAAGTATTTATGAACTGTCAGGTACTGTTCTAGACTCTAGGTATACAGCAATGAACAAAAAAAAATTGGTTAGTAGAGTTATCTATTTACTACTTTCGATTACCCATGCCCTGATGATGAATTCATATTACCGTGGACAGACAGCTCCTTCACCCAGAGCCAGTCCTCCAGAATGCAGAAATCTTGCTTGGGGAAAAATTCATCTTCACAGGACAAGATTTTTTTTTTAAACATTTATTTATTTATTTAAGTAATCAATACATCCAACATGGGGCTTGAATTCATGACCCTGAGATCAAGAGTCTCATGCTCTTATGAGCCAGCCAGGTGCCCCTAGGACAAGATTCTTGTATCTTTCCTTCCAACTCACTGATATAAGCATCAATAATGAATGGAGAGAATATAGGGAGGAGGATGTGGTAAAACCAGAGAGCAAAGTAATGATACTGAAAGAGACCATTTATTGAATAGTCTGTATGTGCTAGACACTCTGATCAGACTTTTACAAAATTATCTCACTGAAGCCTCATAAGAATCATGGGAGTCAATCATCATTATCTACAATTTACATATATCAGGCAACTACAGTGCAGAGATGTCATGCATGTTGTCCAGGATCACACAGTTAGTAAATGGGAGAGCCAGAATTCAATACTGGTATTTCACAGCTGTGCCTTTGGATAACTGAGGAGATGAATAAATGGAAGATATTAAGAAAAAGAAGAAAACTGTGATGGATTGGCCTGGAAATATGATTAAGCTGGTTCATAAAAACTTTCTTCAGTTGCTAACTTCTGGTTTGAAGTATTATGGAACAGACACATAGATGTACAGACATACATAAAATGTACCCTAATTTGGTTCCTGTTGATTGTCCACATTTCATCCTGGAAAAAATAAAAGGTGAATGTTGTCAAACAATGGCCTCAGTCATTAAGAAACAAAATCTCAATAAAGAACTCTTAAAACATCTCACTGTGAGCAGTAAAACTTCCTGGTGAACCCTGCAGGATAAACTTGTTGCAAAATGTGCTTGCAGATAACTATATGAACTAGTATTCTCAATAAGGCTGCTAGTTAATCCAACAAAATGTTGGAGGATATCTAATCAAGATAAAGTTTGGCTTTTGGAATAGCTGATCATCCTGCATCATACACCCTAAAGGTAAATAGATAGCCAGTCCAATTGTCTTTCAAGACTGATTTTGGATCATGGCAGTAAAAGAATGTGAAGAGCACATACACATGAAAAGAACTCCATTAATTAAAAATATATTTCCTTCTAGTCCTTCTATGCATGTTTTACATAGTTATAGTTATTATCATATATGTAACTTTAATCCCAGTATTTCACCTAATATATGGTAAGCATTGACTATATCCTTCCATGATAAATAGTCATGTAAGGGGCACCTGGGTGGCCCAGTCGGTTAAGTGTTGGACTTCAGCTCAGGTCATGATCTCGTGGTTTGTGAGTTTGAGCCCCACATCAGATTCTCTGCTGTCAGTGCAGAGCTCACTTCAGATCCTCTGCCTCCCTCTCTCTCTCTCTTCCCCTTCCTCCCTCTCTCCCTCTCAAAAATAAACATAAAAAATAGTTATGTAATGTTCATTATATAGATGTGGCACAATATTACCTAACCATTTTTTTCATTGAAGCTTTCAGTTGGGAGGGATCCTAGACCATATTTTAATATTTCACTAGGTAGGAGGGTCATTTCTCTTTTTCTTATATATTTCCACTGATAAGAAGACAATATATTCTGGGGTATCTCATTTACTCAACTAATATATATATATAAGTTTTTTTGTTTTTGTTTTTTTACAAATAGTTTATTGTCAAGTTGGTTTCCATATAACACCCAGTGCTCATCCCCACAAGTGCCCCCCTCCATGCTCATCTTCCCCCTCCCCCCCACACCCATCAGTCCTCAGTTTGTTCTCAGCATTCAAGAGTCTCTCATGGTTTGCCTCCCTCCCTTTCCCCCACCATTTCCCCCCTTCTTCCCCATGATCCTCCATTAAGTTCCTCCTCCTAATCCTCTATACGTGCAAACATATGATATTTGTCCTTCTCTGCCTGACTTATTTCTCTCAGCATAACACCCTCAAGGTCCATCCATGTTGCTGCACATGGCCAGATTTCATTCTTTCTCATTGCCATGTAGTATTCCATGGTATAGATAAACCACATCTTCTTGATCCATTTGTCCATTGATGGACACTTAGGCTCTTTCCATGTTTTAGCTTCAACAAATATATATTTTGACCTCCACAATGTGGTAGGCATTGTTGGATGGTCAAGAATAAGATCCTTCTTTCTGCATGTAACTGTGGTGCAATATGGAATGTGATACCTGCTGCAAAAGAGCACATAATGTATTGAGAACAGAGAAAGTAGGGAAGTTCATGGAGTGAGGGCGATGTGAACTAGAATTTAAAATTTAAAATTTAAAAGATGGCAAAGGGTTTAGAATTCATCCCATAACTGGAAGCCTGATCTCTCCATCCCCTTTACCCATTTTGTACATTTCCGTCCACCACTCTGGCAGCCACCAGTTTGTTCTCTGTGTTTATGAATCTGTTTCTGGTTTTTGTTTGTTTTTGAACCTCAAGTATCTTAACCAATACCAAGTCAAAACTCTTTAAAGAAAGACAGCAAATTGAGACATTCAACAACAGAACATCCATAATGTCCAGCATCCAGTAAAACAATTAGCATAATTCCAAAGAAGCAGGGAAATGTGACCACTAGGCAGAGAAAAATGAGGCAATAAAGGGTACCAGCAATATCGCAGAATAGGAAACCCAGACCCTCCTTCCCCCATGGAGACAAGGATTTAACAACAATATATGAACAAATTGCCTTTGTGAGAAAACCAGATTCCTGGATGAGAATCTTCCAGTTAGATTTTGGGAGTTCTGGTCTTCTCTTCTCTTTCAGCTACTAAATGGCTATACTCTTCACCAGTCAACAAAATGACAAATCTGAAAAAACATAAACAAGAAAAGTCGAGTGCTTTGCTTCATTAAAACATGGCAGACCCAATGGAATGGGAGACCCTACTTCCAGGTTCATTGAGTCTCCTGTGACTCCATGAAACTAGTCTGCAGCTTCCATTCTAGCTGGAGACAGAGCTGCCTGGAGTCTGGGAACAATGGCACCACCCTGCTTTCCAAATGGTTATGAAGAAATCTATCTTCTACTGCTCTTTTCTTATATTCAAGGAAGAATGGTAGATGTTGGTAGCAATCAGCCATTTGTCGTTTTGTGAAATTTCAAAGCTGTGTCATTCAAGTGTATTCTTGAATGTGGGTACAAACTGTTAATGTCTAATCTTTTGAGACCAACATATCCCAAACATGGGTAGATAGGAAATAAATATATTTTTGGCTTGAGTTGTGAAGGCCATTCTCTCTCTCTCTCTCTCTCTCTCTGAAAGAGAGGGAGAATAGATAATAGAGAGTGATTCCTGCATCTCAGCCAAACACACTGAAGCTCCAGCAGGAAAATTCTTGGCATTCACTCACCAGAGCCCTTCTCAGCAAGGCATGGCATGGCATGGTCTGATTGGGAGGAAATCCTCAATTCCTGAATTATTCCTTGGGAGGGAAAGGAGTTGAATGCACATACAATGTGATGATTTTTTTTTTTTTTTTTTTGGTGCTGCTAAGGGGCTGGTTTCTGTCTTGCCTGAATCTAAGTACTGATAGCAGTAGGGTGTCAGGGTGGGTGGGGGGCTGTTGAAAATACGGCTTGGTCAGGCACCTGAGTCTGCAGTACCACAAACAGACACTAGGTGGAACTCCAGTACCACAACTTTCTATACCATCAGCAACACTGTCTACTGCAGACACAAACAGATCTTGAGTAATAATTCAAATGTCCACCAGGAGGGGGACAAATAAATATATTGTGGTATATTCACACAATGGAAAACTAATAAGTAATAAAAAGAAATGAACCATGTTTACATACAGTAGCATTGATGAATATAAAATACTATACTAAGGGAAGGAAGTCAGGCATAAAACAGGATTCCATTAACATGAATTTCTAGAACAGGCAAAACTCATTTGTAGTCACAGATCAAAGCTTACCTTGTATCGGGGAGGAGGCGTTGACTGCTCAGGGATATGAGGGAACTTTTTGGAGTGATGGAAATGTTCTAAATCTTGACTGTGGTGTTACATGAGTATATATATTTATCAAAACTTGTCAAACTATATGTCTAAAATAGGCACATTTAATTGTATGTAAATTTTCCATCAACAAAGAAAATGTATGGTAAAGTCATCCTGAGCAGAGGAAAGGCTGGATTGTCAGAGCTCCCATAGTTGTCAGCTCAGAAGTGATAAGACCTCCTTTATTTTATTTTATGTAAAATTTTTTTAAATGTTTACTTACTTGTGAGACAGAGAAGAAATAGAGCATGAGTTGGGGAGGGGCAGAAAGACAGGGAGACACAGAATCTGAAGCAGGCTCCAGGCTCTGAGCTGTCAGCACAGAGCCCCACGCGGGGCTCAAACTCACAGCTGCAAGATCATGACCTGAGCTGAAGTCGTCCACTTAACCAACTGAGACACCCAGGTGCCCCATCCAAGAGCTCCTTTAAAGATAGAAACCGTTTCCATAGGTGCTCTTTGATCCAGCCATGTTGAAAGGTGAATGCCACAGGATTCCTGACCTTTATATGTCTTATCCTGTTTCCATCTGCCTGAATACTAACCTGTTATTATGTGGCGCTCGTCTTTTGAAATCTTTCTTGGATTTTGATCTCTCCTTCTTACCCATCTACTTCTCACCCAATTTGAAATCCTGGTACAGATTTCCCAGTGATTGTCACATACAATAAGAGGTTGCTCTTGTTTTCAGACTGGCCTATCATTCTAATTCTGACATAATATTCGTCACAGTTTGGTTCTTTGTAATAAAAGCATTCACCTGTACACCCCATCCACCCTCAAGGGTTAGTGTCTTCTTGAATACAGTTGCAAAGTGGGAGTTTCATCTTGCATTCCGTTAGAGTTGTGTTTCTGAAAGTTATTCCTCAGGTGCATGTGCTTTTCATCTTGAAAGGTCTTGATTGATTTCTCTGATGGCTGTGGCCAGGAATTTCCAGGCTACTTCTATTATTTGGACTCTGCCCCCTTTCCATGGGCAACAAGTAAAGGCTCACATGGATGAGGAAATTACATGTTAGTGCTTAGTTTTCATTCCTCATAACACTGCCATGTAAGACTGGATGGGCATTTCCAATATTCTTTTTAAAGGGCTAATGTAATCAAAGGAAACTTGGATTACTGGTTTGATACTTTTCTTCCTTTCTAACATAAACATTAAATGCTATAAGTTTCCTTCTAAGCACTGCTTTAGCTACATCCCACAGATTTTAATATGTTACATTTTAATATTTATTCAGTTCAAAGTATTTAATTTCCCTTACGATTTCTGCTTTGGTCCGTTGATAATTTACAAGTGTGTTCTTTACTTTCAAAATATTGGGGGAATTTTCCATAAATCTTTGTTACTGTTTTTTAGTTTAACTCTATTATGGTATTTTAGTTCTATTTTTTGCTTGTATGTTATTTTCTTACTCTATGTTATTCTTTTTTTTTTTTTTACAAATAGTTTATTGTCAAGTTGGTTTCCATATAACACCCAGTGCTCATCCCTGCAAGTGCCCTCTTCCATGCCCATCCCCCCTCCCCCGCACATCCATCAGTCCTCAGTTTTTGCCAGCATTCAAGAGTCTCTCATGGTTTGCCTCTCTCCCTTTCCCCCACCATTTCTGCCCTTCTTCTCCCCCTTGTTCCTCCGTCAAGTTCCTCCTAATCCTCCTATACGTGCACACATATGATATTTGTCCTTCTCTGCCTGACTTATTTCGCTCAGCATAACACCCTCAAGGACCATCCATGTTGCTACACATGGCCAGATGTCATTGTTTCTCATTGCCATGTAGTATTCCATGATATAGATAAACCACATCTTCTTGATCCATTTGTCCGTGGATGGACACTTAGGCTCTTTCCATGTTTTAGCTATTGTTGAGAATGCTGCTATGAACATTGGGGTACATGTGATCCTATGCATCAGCATTTCTATATCCCTTGGGTAAATTCCTAGCAGTGCTATTGCTGGGTCATAGGGGAATTCACTCTATGTTATTCTTGTGTGGGTTTGGAAATTCACATATTTCTATTCTTTTAGAAGTTGATTTGAAAATTTTACCAGTAAACTTTTAATAAAGTTAAATTAATATATTAACTATTATATAAGACCTTAGGTAACTTTTACTCTGAATATTGCCTGACTTACATTATTTAAAAAAATTTTTTTTAGTGTTTATTTATTTATTTATTATTATTTTTTATATATTTTTTTATTTCTTTCTAGGAGAGAGAGAGAGAGAAAGACAGCATGAGCAGGGGAGAGTCAGAGAGAGAGGGAGACACAGACTCTGAAATAGGCTCCAGGCTCTGAGCTGGCAGTCAGCACAGAGCCCGACGAACCCACGAACCGCGAGATCATGACCTAAGCGAAAGTCGGACGCTTAACCGACTAAGCCACCCAGGCGCCCCTAGTGTTTATTTATTTTTGAGACAGAGAGAGACAGAGCATGAGCAGGGAAGGGGCAGAGAGAGAGGGAGACACGGAATCTGACGCAAGCTCCAGGCTCTGAGCTGTCAGCACAGAGCCTGACACTGGGCTCGAATTCATGAACTGCAAGATCATGACCTGAGCAAAGTCGACACTTAACCGACTGAGACACCCAGGCACCCCCTGACTTACATTATTTTCAATAATTTTGGTTAGGAATGTCTAGCCCCACCAACTGTTATTATTATCTTTGTTATACATCATGTTCCCTAGGAAACAGATTGTGAGAGGGAGATTGGTGTGTAAGAAGTTTATTGAAAAGTGCTTTTGGAATCAACACCTGTGTGTTTGGGAGGAGTGGTAGGTAGGAACGTGGAGTAAATAGGTCAGAGGGAGAATCTGAACTGTGTTGCCGTCACAACAAGGTGCTTAGCCAATCTCATGGGAAGTTTTGGGGCTGAGGTGGCCAGGCAGTGTTGTACCCTGCTGAGGCAAAGGGGCTCTCTTCCTCTGAGAATAATTCTCTGAGAGGGTTTCAGCCAAATGCTGTCTGCAAATAATCCCCCTAGCAGCTGGGGGAATGAGTGCTTTTGTCCTGTAAAGGGTGGAAGGAATCATCCTTGCCTGGTTGTGGTTATGTAAACCTGAACTTCAGACCTGAGTGGGAACACACCAATGGCTTTGTATTCTCAGGGGAGAACATTAGTATTATTGTAATTTTTAATTTTTTTATGCCATGAGCCATGACAGAGACAGACAGCTTCCCTCATAGTCTCCTTTTGCTAAAAGCCAAAGAACTAAAAGAGAGCTTATCACTTTTGGAGGTTTGATTATACACTTAGAACACCCCCTTAAATTAGTGAAACAGTACTAGAATTTATAATGTATTTTGGTGAGTTGGCTTTGTAGAAGATATATTTACAAAAAAGTACTTGTTCTTTGTACTATTTATAAATACCTGGAAATAGAAAGGGGGAAATATCTCATTCACATTAACAAAAAGTGTCACATATTTAGGAATAAGTTTAACTAAAAAGACACTGAATATGTATAAAGAACTTAAAAAGAACTATAAAATCTTAGTGAAATATGTAAAATAAAATCTGAATGAAAAAAATACATATATTCTGAGATTAAAGATTTAACATCATAAAAAGTTACTTTCTAAAAATTATTAGGTATATAATACACCAACAATGGATTATCTTAAAAAAAGAAAAGAAAAGAAAAAGGGTCGCCTGGGTGGCTCAGTTGGTTGGGCATCCGACTTTGGCTGAGGTCATGATTTCATGGTTCGTGGGTTCGAGCCAGGCGTCAGACTCTGTGCTGACAGCTAGCTCAGAGCCTGAAGCCTGCTTCAGATTCTGTATCTCCCCTTCTCTTTGACCCTCCCCTGCTCACACAGTCTCTCTCTCTCTCTCTCTCAGAAATAAATAAAAAACATTAAAAAACAACAGATGATCTAAAAAGGACTAGAGAATATTATATACCCTCACACACACAAGTACACAATGGAATATTATTCCACCTTAAAAGGGAAAGAAATCCTGTCATTTGCAACAACATGGATGGATCTTGAGTGGCATTATACTAAATGAAATAAGTCAAAAAAAGACAAATACTGTATAATCTCATTCCTATGTGGAACCTCAAAACATCAAACTCAGAAACAAAAGAGTAGAATGGTGATTACCTGGGACTGAGGGGTTGGGGCAGTGGGAAATGTTGGTCAAAGGGTACAGACTTCCAGTTATAAGATGAATAAGTCCATAAGATGAATAAGTTCTGGGAAATCTAAAGTACAGCATGGTGACTGTAGTTAACAATACTGTATTATATACTGGAAGGCTGCTATGAAAGTAAATCTTAAATGTTCTCACTATACACACACATACACACAAATGGTCATCATGTGAGGGGATGAAGATGTGAACTAACCTTATTGCGGCAGTCACTTCACACTTCACAGTATATATGTGGATCAAATCAGCACATTGTGCACCTTAAGCTTAAATGTTAATTATAGTTCAATAAAGCCAAAGGAGAAAAGAATGTAAGAGAGAACATGCAAATGTGGCAAAGTGTTGATAGTGGTGAATCTACAGGAAGGGTATATGTGAGTTATTATAATATTTTTACAACTTTTATGTAAGTTAAAATTTTTTTCTTGAAAATAAAAAGTTTGATTAGTTTTCTTAAGAAAAAATAACAAGGAAGAATTGTCATACCAGATACCAAATCATCAAATCAATTAAGTCTACTAGGTATTTGTGTTAAAATAGACAAAGATGACAAGTTGAACAGAAGAAGGAGCCTAGATAGAATTTCAGATGGATTAAAAATTTTCAAATGAATAGCAAAACAGTATGTGTGTTTATAAATATAACTTATAAAAATTTGGATGGGTAGATGGTAAATTGTTCATATGAGTCAATGTGACAATGTATGGCAGGAAAGAAGTGAAGAGAAGGAGAAAGAAACCAATCCAAAAAGGAAAGGAAAAAAGTACCACATTAACAAAAAACAGGATGTAAGATTTTATCAGAGGTGTTGATGTAAAATTATATAAGTATGTGCTTGCTTATTTTTTATTTTTATTTTTTAAAGTTTATTTATTTAAGTAGTTTCTACACACAGTGTGGGGCTCCAACTCATGACCCCTAGATCAAGAGTCACATATTCTTCTGACTGAGTCAGCCAGGTGCTCTTTGATTTGTTTAAAAATAGACATTTTAAATGAAAAAACAGGTAAGATTTACATAAAAATTCCATTACATCCTTGGTAATTGCATGGATATGAATTTGTTTTAGCTAATATTTTATCAAAAAGGTAAAATTCATTTTAGTTAGTATATTTTAAAATAATTTGTGAGTTGTGATTTACATTTGTATATTTACATTTTTTGTTGATACTATTCTCAGTTCCCCAAAACGAACCATTCATTCTTTTATGCGCAAGAGCAATTATAGAAATAGTAATACAGGGGTGTCTGGATGGCTCAGTTGGTTGAGCGTTTGACTTCAGCTCAGGTCATGATCTCACAGTTTGTGGGTTCAAGCCCCAGGTCGTGCTCTGTGCTGACAGCTCAGAGCCTGGAGCCTGCTTCAGATTCTGTGTTCCCCTCCCTCTCTGCCTCGTCTCTATTTATGCTCTGTCTCAAAAATAAATAAAACATTAAAAAAAAAAAAAGAAATAGTAATACCAATACAACAATTCAAAATAATCCTATGTAGGGGCGCCTGGGTTGCTTAGTCGGTTAAGCGTCCGACTTTCGCTTAGGTCATGATCTCGCGGTTCGCGGGTTCGAGCCCCGCGTCGGGCTCTGTGCTGACTGCCAGCTCAGAGCCTGGAGCCTGTTTCAGTCTGTGACTCCCTCTCTCTCTGACCCTCCCCTGCTCACGCTGTCTCTCTCTCTCTCTCTCTCTCTCTCTCTCTCTCCTAGAAATAAATAAAACATTAAAAAAAATAATCCTATGTAAATTGCAAGCATGCCTTTGGTGCAAATACAGGATGTGAATCCGTAGTGCTAAGTGACTGTGCAAGGACTCTTGCACAAGCAACCCCCAAAAGAAAAGCATCAATGAAATCACTCTCCAAATTTTATCTGCTTTTAAAAAAATGTTTATTTATTTTTGAGAGAGAGAGAAAGACAGAGCACGAATGGGAGAGGGGCAGAGAGAGAGAGGGAGACACAGAATCCGAAGCAGACTCCAGGCTCTGAGCTGTCAGCAGCACAGAGCCCCACACAGGGCTCAACTCATGAACTATGAGATCATGATCTGAGATGAAGTCAGACGCTTAACAGAGTGAGCCACCCAGGTGTCCCCAAATTTTATTTGCTTTAAACAATTCTCTAATTCAATGAACAATTTGTCTGAAATTTATGTGTCAGAGTCCAAGATTTAGCTTCATTGTCTACCTAGTAGTAATTTACCTGGATTATGGGAGAAGTATAACAAGGTGAGTATACTAACTAGAAGAAGTAGTGATCAGTGTTATTGTAGATCTAGGGCATTCCTCCAAACAGTAGTCCTGGCCTCTCTCTATAAATTACCATGCATCTACAAACTATAGTTTTGGATGGGAACTGCCAAATGTGTTTTGAAGCAGGTGCTTCTGTTTCCTTAATCTCTAAAAGTCCTTCAAATGGGACTGGTTTGAGAAGCCTGATTTTTACGGCACCAGCTTAGAGAATAAATATAGCTTCCTAGCTGAAAAATCCATGTGTTGCAAATGCCTCTTCACTGCCTTGATTCAGATCTCAGCCTGCACACAGAGCATCTTACCTATCTGGAAAGGTAGCTGTCCCATGTCTTACTTCCTCTTTCAGTGCTGTGGTCATTGTTGTTTGGTCTATTTCCAAGAATCTGCATCTTTTTCTCTGAATGTTGGTAATTGTTCCCATTACACGTCTTCCATCTTCTTTTTCAGATGACCCTCAGATATGCTATTTTACAAACATTTCTAGGGAAATAATAGTTCCTCTTGCCCGAGGCACATTTATTTTTTGCGCTTAGCTGCACAGACCTGGATACTGCTTTTTATTGCTTCAGGGAAGGGCAGAGATACAACCAAATTATAGGCAAGCTGGCCTCGCTCTCCTTATCTGTCCCTTTCTCAGACGGTTCAAGGTCATCCTCTACTCCCAGCCATATTCTCAACCATACTTACTTAGTGTGACAGAATTTCTATTCCTTCCTGTCCTTCACACACCCCTCCAATGCCTCTGGGTAGAATGGAGGAGAAATGCAGTAGCAGCCCTTCCATTGTGTTTCTGAACATGTATTTCTTTGCTATCAGGACTTTCTGGTCATCTCTCTTGGCACCAAGATCCTCTACACTCATTTCACTCATGCGGCTTCATATACTGGTTATCCATGATATAGAGAAAACTGAGGGGAGTTTGCTCTCAATCTAGGGAGTTGTGGGATATAACAATTTGGAATACCTTCAGTTTGGAAGTCTTTAATAGTTTGGTTGGGACAGATACCCACTGCAATATAAGAAACCAGGTTTAGAGATCAGAATAAAGAGGATGAGCTCTGGCATGAAAGGAGGCTGATAGCTATTGGCACATGACATGAAGCTTGATGCCAGCAAGTTGGAGAAATTATTCAGAAGTAGTACTCTCAACTTTAGTTGTTCAGGGTCACTGTTCTGAAAAAGATCAGATCCAGAATCTTGTTTTATAAGCTCTAGATATATCTTAGTCTAATCTTAAGGTGCTCAAAGTCCTCTTTACACTGGCTTGGGTTACTCTCTTTTTAACCATCTTGGCCAACTCTGAGGCTGTCTACAAGTTTCTATACCCATGCACAAATCTTCTACAAGTTATTTGTTTTGGATTTACATAATGTTGTAATTAACACCAATATAGTATCTGGCTATTTATGTAGTGGTGGTTGGGGGTGGAGAGCCTGGATAATAGCTTGTAGGAGAGCTAGATACTGTTATACTGTTTTCCTAAAATAAGAAGTCTCTGGATCCAAGTTATATCAGATTCTTATAGTCTACGTTGCTATGGTATATGCCTACTCCAGAGCCCCCAGCTATGAACCACCATGTCAAGGGACTCTTCCTTTTTTCCATATCTTGGTTGACTGGACAAGTGCCATCTCCAATCCTGGTATTATGGCATGTAATGACAGACACTCCTTTTCCATATTCTGTATGTTTCTAGAGGGGAGGGTGTTTTGGCCAGGACCCTTAGTTTATTTTCTGATTGCCTCACTTGTATTACCCCTGAGGCCTCCTTTGTTCCTAAAGTAGGCTAGGGACATCTGCTTCCTAGAACCAAATCTAAAGAAACAAAGGTACATAACAAAGCCAAATGGGAACAGAATCTTGCTTGGAACTCTTCCTGGGCAGAAAACAATAACTGGTATGGACTAGAGATTAGGGGAGGAGAAGGAAAAATGGGGTAAAAGTACAAAAGGAAGCTGGCAGTCTCAATGTTTCTGTTTTGGCATGACCAGTCTCTCTTCATCCTCTTCCTGGATGTAGGGCTTGGTGCCACTGCCCCTGAGGCTTTCTCCACAAATAAAAGGAGGTGAAGCTGTCTGGTGCCCCCATTTCAGGTTCTTGGGGACAGCCAAAATGATGTCCTTTGTCTCTCTGCTCCTGGTTGGCATCATGTTCCCTGCCATCCAGGGGAAGCAATTTACAAAATGTGAGCTGTCCCAGGTGCTGAAAGACATGGATGGCTATGGAGGCATTGCTTTGCCTGAATGTAAGTTCTCTGCTGCCTTGCTACATCCATTCTTCATCTGTGTCTCTCTTTTATCCACCTTTTCCTCTCCACTTTTATCCAATTATCGAATAATCATTTTATCTTATCTGCTTAATCTATTTATTATATTTATTTTGGAACTCTTCATCTCATCAGTATACTTTGTGGTTTGCAATATTTGGAGATTGGCTAGAGAGCCTTTCTATGTCTGGTAATATAGATTCTCATTTATGCTATAAATGCATAATTTTTAGTCACCTCTGTGATACCACCTTCTCGTCTTTCTCTCAGGGATCTGTACCATATTTCATACTAGTGGTTATGATACACAAACCATAGTCAATAACAACGGCAGCACAGAATATGGACTCTTCCAGATCAATAATAAATTTTGGTGCAGGGACAACCAGATCCCTCAGTCAAGGAACATCTGTGACATTTCCTGTGACAGTGAGTAGCCACTTTTATCTTGTTACTCTGTTTTCCTGGAGCCTACCTCTGGGATAATCTCATTTTTGGTGTCAAGGACACTCCTGGCTTCACTGCCTTCTACTCCATTTCAACTATGGGGCTTAACTTGACAGAATTTTCATGTTCACTAAATCCCCAGACAGTCCCTGAAGTTCACAGGTAGGTGATCTGAGATGTCTGGGATTCTTGAAGTCCAATAGCCTGCATTTTCAGAGTAAGTCAGTTGATGAAGTTGACAATTCTCTGAAGACGTCCAAGAGAAGTGAGGGAATCTTTATCTGGAATGGGGAGCATTATTGTATTGCCTTTCTCATAAAGGCAACAGGCATAAGTCTCCAGTTCAGAGAAGGGCTAGACCTAATAGATCCAGGGAAGAGGGAAACACATTATCTTTCTGGGTAATACTTAGCTCTCTCATTCCTCTCCTTGTAACTCTTGCCAGAGTTCCTGGATGATGACCTTACTGATGACATGATTTGTGCCAAGAAGATCCTGGATAAGGAAGGAATTGACTACTGGTAAATCCCCATTCTATTTTATACTTTTCCCTTGCCCTCCTTTTTTTCACTCCTTTAGTCCAGCACTACTGCCCTCCCTTTCTATCTGCTGGCATTTAATTTAGAATGTCGTTTTCAAAACAAAAATCATCAAGAAGATTCAGGTTTCCAATTTTTCAAGCCTCCCTCACACCACTCCTGTTTAACAATATTCCTAATAAGCATAGGGAAGAGAAGGCTGAGACCTATGGCTCCCTTCACCTGGACATGGACATCTAATTCTGCTTGTTTTAGTCCTAGACACTGAAGTGAGCCCTTGATACCACTGCATGACTTTTCCAGCCCTATAATTTTTTTTTTTGGAGTTTTAAAAGTGGATCCTACTTCACAAGTGTCCCTTGCCATCTGGCTAGGAATGTCCTTCTGTAATTTTCATCCAAACTCTTCCACCTTGACTGTCTTGGGGATTAAGCTAGATGGAAGTTTGAGCTAAGATCAGTCATCCAACTTGTCCTGTCTCTTTTTCCATTATCAGGTTGGCCCATAAACCACTCTGCTCTGAGAAGCTGGAACAGTGGCACTGTGAGTTGTGAGTGCCTGCTGTCTTTGCTGTTTCTGCCCTCTGTACATTCCTGGAATGCCTCTCCCCTAAGGCTACCTCAGTTTGCTTCTTTCTACCCCCTTGAAGCTGATTTGTCTCTGAGCCCTGAACCCTGTAGTAACACCATTGGACACTTGAGAATGATTCTCCAGGGATGTGTGACTGGTACACTGGACTTTTGACCCTTTGTTAGTGACCCCTGATGGCACTTTGACCACACAGTGGATTCCATCTCTGTCTTGAATAAAGGGCCTGATTTTGAATGTCTGGCTGTATTTTCTTCCTAGAGGGAGGAGGAGGAAATAGCATGAGTGGGTGGATACTGAAGCCATAAGTTATAGCCACCTTCCATCTCTACTGGAAAGGAAATAGGCTGAAATTATAATGGAAAGATGGAGGTTACTTTCTGTTCCAACTCAATTCAACAAACTTATTGATCATCTAACATTTCAAGAAACTATAGAGGGAGTAAAAAATTGGCAAAAAGGTCTCTTCCCTCAAGGACTAGTAGGAAAGATAAGATAAACATTAATAAATAATTATAATACAAGGGATAATGTCATAACATCATAAGAGAGTTTAGAAATGTGCCCCAAACATTCATAAGAGAAAAGGTACTTTATATTGGGGGGTGTGCTGTGGAAAAAGAGATCAAGGAAGGATTCATGAAAGGAGTGGCATTTAAGCTGTTTTTGAAATATGGGTTGGATTTTGACTGACAGAGATGTGGGATGGGAGGAGGACATCAAGGATCTGAAAAGGGTGACCTGAATGGATTGAGGGAGAGTTCAGTCCTAAAGTCTCACACTTTAGGAAACCTGGGCATGTCATCTCTTAAAAGGAGGGTTTTGGTCCAGGTGGGTTTTATTTTGTTTTTTCTTTTTTCTTTTTCTTTTTCTTTTTCTTTTTTTTATATCCCTTACCCTCGAAATAAGGAAATATCCTTCACAAAATTCTGTGAGAGGAACAGAAGACCCTTATAGTAAGCTGAGCAATTGAAGAATCTGGACATTGGGACCCTTTGGTTTGAGCCCCGCATTCCATTACTTCTCGTTGATTCCCTTACTTTTTTTTAGTTTTATTTTTAAGTAATCTCTATATCGAATATAGGGCTTGAACTCAAAACCCCACAATCAAGGGTCGCATGCTCTACTGACTGAGCCAGACAGGTGCCTCTGCTTTGCTTATTTTTAAGGAGGATTTATCCTAATAATATAAGAAATGTGAAAGGAGAAGAATCAGGGTATTGAGTCCTAAGGTCTGTTTCTGCTACTCATTGATGGTGCAAACCTGGACATGTCATCTCTGTCCCCTCTGCTTCAATTTCCTCATCTTAAAAGGAGGGTTTTGGTTTAGGTATTTTTTTGTTTTTGATATCCCTTCCTGCTTTGACAATCCAGCATTCCAAAACTCCAGTCTAAAGTACCACATTTATGTACAGATGGCTACCAAGGTCATTAAAATATGCTCAACCTAACTCATAATTAGGGAAATATGAATCAAAGCTATAATGAGCTATCACCTCACACCTGTCAGAATGGCCAAAATAAATAACATAGGAAACAACTGGTGTTGGTGACGATGCAGAGAAAGGGCAACCCTCTTAAAACGTTGGTGGTAATGGGGAAACTAGTGCAGCCACTCTGGAAAACAGCATTGAGGTTCCTAAAAAATTAAAGTAGAACTACTCTACAACCCAGCAATTGCACTACTAAGTATTTACCAAAGGATACAAAAATACTAATTCAAAGGGATACATGCATCCTGATATTTATAGTAGCATTATCAACAATAGCCAAATTTTGGAAAGAGCCCAAATGTCCACTGACTAATGAATGGATAAAGGAGATGTGGTACACACACACAAATATTACTCAGCCATCAAAATAATAAAATATTGCCATTTGCAACGACTTGGATGGAGCTAGAGTGTATTATGCTTACTGGAATAGGTCAGTCAGAGAAAGACAAACATATGATTTCACTAACGTGTACTTGTTCTGATGAGTACTGGTACTGTATGTAAGTGATGAATTACTAAATTCTACACCCAAAATTAATATAACACTGTATATTAGCTAACTGGAACTTAAATATAAACTTGAAGAAAAAAAATAAATTACCACATTTCTGAATTAGCTGAATTATCTTCTACTTCCTGTCTTCCTTAGATGCCTAATATACCTGATTGCACTCCTCTCACCCCTATACCAAAAGGGGCTTTTGGCAGTCAGATCATACTTCTCTTGTTTCAGAGACAATCAGTTTCCAACTGAAGTCCCTATGGCCTGTTTAGGGACCAATAGTGTCATGGAAGGGGTGGAGAGGTCATCCCTCTCCTATACTATGAAAAGAGACTCTCAGGAAATAGCCTGGTATCCATGATGTGATTTTAGTGTGAATTTAAACACAATGTGATATATCTCCCAGGAGTATTCCCCTATGGGACCAAAGGATTTATCCAAGTCTACAGGTTTTAGGAGTAACCCCTTTGTATGGGTGGGTGTGGGAGGACAGGGTCAGATGGCCATTCCTCCTACTGAGCTCACATAGCTACTTCTTACTTATTACCCTGCTTTAGTTACTTTTCAGGAAGGCAAATGGTCTGGAAATATAAGGGACCTGCTTCACCAAGTGGACAGAGCAGAAATGCAGCAAAGGCTGGGACCTGTGCTCAGTCTCATTGCTCCAGCTTTCATTCCACAGAGAAGACCAGGAAACGTCACCTGTAGGTGGACCATATATGAGTCCATAATCTGAAGAGGACTTTGTTAGAGGAAATTGACAACAAATTTATTTTCAGAGAGTATCTTAGCCTGAATTTCAGTACAGAGGGAAGCCATGGAGCTGGCATGGAAGTAGTCCTGACCGGTGCAGACCTCTTGGCCTTCAATAGAAGCAAGACAGGAAAGTGCTGTTGTTCTCTTCCTGAGAACAGTCTTGGGAGCTGAAAGGGAGATGGGTGGCAGCTGAGAATCTGCTCTGTTTCTCCAACTCCTTCTCCTTCTTTAGACCTAGAACAAGTCTTTTTTTTTTTTTTTTGGCCTGAACAAGTCTTGAACCAGGCAGGGATCTGAAGTGGTCCAGGCTCAGGTGAGCAGTGGGGAGGCTCAGGGCAGGGCTGTCAGAGTCCATCCTCTGATGGAGCGCTGTGTGATGACTCAACAATATAGACTCCCTTTCTCCCTTTCTATCCCAATTTCTCCTCCATGCTACTTTCCTCTGACATCTAGACATAATTTCCTTTTGGATAAGTGCCCAGAAGTGGAATTACTGGATCATATGGTAGTTCTAAATATTTTGAGGAACCTCCACACTTTTTTGTGGCAATTTTCTTGAGTGGTGACTGAGCCCCCTGTGGATGGGTGTCATGTGCTCTGTGGAGGTTTTTGTATCTCACTTCATTGGAGGAGGACAGTGGGGTCAGAGGAACTAATGCTTCTGTTTTTAGAAGAAAGAACACTGAGATAGCTGGTGATAGGTCTTCCTGCCTCCTCTTCCTTTGCACCACTGTTTCTCCTGTTATGAGGAGGCAGTGGAGCTTGGTTAAAAGGTAAGCCCAAGCTTCCGGGCCATCACTCTCCTGAGGGCTGCTTTCACTTCTTGGTTCTTCAGACTGTAGATGAGGGGGTTTAGCAATGGGGTCACCACACTGTACTGCACAGAGAGCACTTGCTCCAGGGCTGAGCCAGATGCTGGGGTCATGTACCTTGAAGGGAATGGCACAGAGGAGTAAACTGAGCTCAGAACAGTGGCCATAATACACGTTGGCAGGCATGGTCCATCCCATCCCAGTCTCTGCAAAGTGGGTCCTCAGAGCTGAATTGACTACCAATGGTAGCAGCATCTAGATATGACTGTATGATCACTGATGAGTCAATCATTTCCACCTTCAAATGCCTCCAAACATGAGTTTTCTTATGCAGAGCATTATAAGAGCTGCCC
The DNA here is from genome assembly GCA_017311185.1 of Proteles cristata cristata. Taxonomy (NCBI): domain Eukaryota; kingdom Metazoa; phylum Chordata; class Mammalia; order Carnivora; family Hyaenidae; genus Proteles; species Proteles cristata. The sequence continues at coordinate 2,223,309 of JAESUZ010000312.1, forward strand.
CAAGAAAAAAGAAAATTCTGTGGCACGTCAAGGGCTGCAGATTGGAACAAAACTAATAATTTCATGCATTTCTTTAGTACTTCATCTGCTTCAAAGCACCTTTTCTTAATAGTTTTGATAAACATATGAGGATAAAAATATGAGGATTTTTTTCTCTTCTTTTCCCTGTATATACCATGTATCTTCTTATCCTGTGAGGATTGTTTCTTGCAAAAGTGTATGCTTCTCTAATAATGCTGTTATTGTTCCCAACATTTACACTCTGGGAATTACCTTCAGTCACAGCATATTATTTTATATAATGCTTATTGGAACAAGCATTTGTCCTTCTAGGTACATTTTTCTTTGGCTTAGAAAAGGAGCCAAGCTTGGTAAATAAAGTGGAAAATAAAAATATGCTAAGCACAAGATACAAATCCAAAATAATAATAAATCTTGGAGTGAATTTCGTTAAGGATTACTGGGAGTATTTCCCAAAGAAGCAATACATTTTTTTTTTTTTGTAACAGTGCCATCATCATTGGAATGTTCTTTGTGGGTTCAAGTGGGCTTGATTTAAAAACATATTCATTTTACTGTCATTATTTTTCATCTATCCCTCCTAACATTTTTGTGAGGTAGGTAGGAGAAATCTTATTGTCTCCTTATGGCATATGAGGAAAACGAGACAGATAGAAATAAAGAGATTTTCCCACTGCCTCAGCTGAGCTCTTCTCAACTATTCCTTATTATCCTTTTCCACCCTTGCATTCTTTCCAAGTAACAACCATGTGAGGAAATATGGAGCAATTTGAACAAATCCATCTCCAGTTCACTAGTAGATACCATGGACCATTAATTATTCTGCCCCTAGTAGGTGAGGACTTGTCAGCTAGAGCTGCTTATGTTTGAGAGAGCATGGTAGGAAAGAACATGAGGTTTGAAGTCAGTGGGACTTGGTTTATATTATGGCTCAATTACTAACTTGTTCTGGGACATTTGAGGAATTACCTCATTATTCTTGAAACTTAGGTTCCTTACCTGAAAGTGGAGTTAATAATATTTCTCTTCTCTACATACTAAAATTGAGCCTGACCATGTAAAAGTAGCTTCAGAGACATCATCTTTCAGTAGGAAAGAAAGATGTCATCTGTTTCAAGGATGATGTTTTTTATTTTTATTTTTTTTCTGGCACTGAATAATAATCTACCAAGGGCTCTATGACTTCCTTTTGAGAACTATTAATCATAGGTTAGTGAAAGTAGGAAAGTCTCTAGTCCTTATATAAGCACATCTTTCAGACTTAGACAATTGAGACCTGAGAAAGAAAATGGATTTTTTATAACTCACACAGCTAGTCCACAGCAGAACCAGAACTAGAACCCAGGCCTTCTGAATTCCAGTATAGTCATTTTCCTGCTACTTTGCAATGCCTTGCTCTACAGACCAATGCCACTTTAGGACAAGAGATACCCTACATTTACATTTAGGAGGTATAGTATGACATACCTGAAAACTCCTGAACCATAAAAGATGGTGACCACAAGAAAATGAGAAGAGCAGGTGGAAAAGATCTTCCTCCGACCCGTGGCAGAGTTGATCCCCAGGGCTGTCATGATGATACGGGTGTAGGAGCCCAGCAATAGGACAAGGGTGCCAAGGCCCAGGATCATCATGGTGGTCAGGATGGAGGCAACACTAATGTAAGGGTCGGAACAGGCCAACAAGAGCACTGGGGGAAGCTCACAGGCAAAACTGCGGACAAGATTGGGGCCACAGAAGTGCTGCTGACCCAGAAGGATGCTGTTAACCAGGCCTGTTCCCAGTCCTATGGCCCAGGAAGCTCCCACCAGGCCACTACATACCTTCCTGTTCATGGCCACTACATACAACAGTGGGTGACACACAGCCTGGAACCGATCATAGGCCATGACTGAAAGGAGGCAAGCTTCAGTGGCTCCAGAAAATATGACCAAAGAGATCTGAGTAAAACACTCAAGGGGGGATATAGTCTTCCATTTGGAAAGAAGGTTCTCCAGAAGTTTAGGGACAATGATTGAGGAATAAAAAGCATCCAGGAGGGAGAGGTGACTCAGGAAGAAGTACATGGGCGTGTGGAGGTGGGAATCAGCCCTGATCACCAGTAGCATTGTCAGATTCCCCATCAGGGTCAGGAGGTAAATCCCCAGAAAGAGCACAAAGAGCAGAGCCTGAATCTGAGAGTTGTTGGAGAATCCTAAGAGAACAAATTCAGTGACTGTGGTTCTGTTGCCAACTTCCATGGAGCATTTAAGTTCCCTTTCAGAGGGGCAAGAATGGAGAAGAATGATCAAATGAGTTATTAGTCTCAGAGCATGCCTGGGGATGAGGTATTGGAAGTAAAGCTTCACGGCTCATCAGCCCTTCCTGGCTCAGGGTAGGAAACTATTGGCCAAGGTGGAGAAGGTGGGAAAGAAGAGTATAGATGATCGGACCTAGAAAGGAAAGAGAAGAGAATAGAGATTATCCAGACTGGAGAAGGAAAGGAAGGCAGTTGGGAACAGACTCCAGAGCATTGAGAAGTACTGTTTTCCAGCTCCAGAAGGAATTGAACTCAAACCACAGGAGAGCTCTAAATCAGTACAGTGAATAAGTGATGAACATTTGGACTGATTAGGTGGCTGACAGATCATGATGAATGAGTGATTGATAGGGATATTGTAAAACGTAAAGATGGTGCAAGACCTTTTTCTGTCATAGTAAGTTCATGAGTAACTCACTTGAGTTTCTTATTTAAAAAATCTGGGAGGTGCCTGGTTGGCTCAGTTGGTTAAGCGTCTGACTCCTGATTTCGGCTCAGGTCATGATCTCATGGTTCGTGAGTTTGAGCCCCATACTCTGTCCTGATAGTAAGAAGCCTTCTTGAGTCTCTCTCTCTCTCAAAAATAAATAAACATTTAAAAAATCTGGGAAAACTATATGGTTTCTAAAGTCCATTCCAGCTTAGAAATTCTAAAGGTTAAAAAAAAAACAAAAAAAACAAAAGCAATTCTACAGGCGCCTGGGTGACTCAGTTGGTTAAGCGCCTGACCGGCTCAGGTCATGATCTTGTGGTTTGTGAGTTCGAGCTCTGCATCAGGCTCTGTGCTGACAACTCAGAACCTGGAGCCTGCTTTTGATTCTGTGTCTCCCTCTCTCTCTGCCTCTCCCCTGCTCACTCTCTGTCTCTCTCTCAGAAATGAGTAAACATAAATTAAAAAAAAAACAATTCTAAAGATTAAAGGACAACTTCCTTGGGCATCACTGGTACTAAATAAGGATCCTTTCTTCCCTCTGCGTCAACCCAAGCAGAAGTGGCACACAAGTGCGTTGATTTTATGGAAGCCAGGCAGGAGGAAGCCCTCAAAATGGGGGTGAGGGTTGTGTGTATCAGCTATGCCAAGGGCTTCCCATTCTAGGCTTTCTGTGAATCTATATTGTCTACTGTTTGTTCTGTAATCTCAGTACTTAACATGTAAGTCCATGAAGACTGTGTTATTCTCTGAGTTGGTACCAGTGGATTTGGATAAAGCCAAGTCAATCTTGGACCATCTTCTATGCATCACAGGGATGGTAAAAGCCAACGAGAGAGAGAGAGAGAGAGGGAGGGAGATTGAGAGAGAGAATGCAAGAACACTGAGAACAAGAATACCTGGTAAAATGTACAGTGATAGGGTTTGGTATAGACCAGAACAAGGTAGATTTGTCACCTTTCTCTTTGATGGATAGCTCAGGAAGGTGATAAGTGAGGATCTGATCTCTCTATTCATGGCTTGACACTAACAGGTTCCCAGACTAGGTAGTTTTAGGAGAAGATGTATATGAATGAGAAGGAGATTTGTTTTTACCTGGGCACCCTAGGCCAACAAGTGATGCTCTCAGTGGATGGTACCAAATGGCATCCTTCCCAACACTAGAGCAAAAGCCCCAGATATGGCTAGCGCTTCTGTGGGCTTCCCTCAACTTTGTTCTTCCTTTAGAAAATTCAGGTGTGGAACTTCCTAGCAAAGAAACATCCCTATAGTCTTCTGTCTAAGGGGAAGGCTTCTTAACTCTGCTTCCCGTATAACAATGGCCAGAGGGACTTGATCTCAGCTCTAGACTTTGGAGAGTGACGGAGCTCCCTGGAGAGGCATTTAAGCAGGAGGTCTGCTCTAAATGCGAATGAGTTCTCCAGGGCCAACAATTCCTCTTCTGAATCACTCTTGTTTCAGTGGGTTGCATCATACATGAGGGGCCAATAATGTCTAAAGATAAAAATAAAAATCAAAAAAGATAAAAATATAAAATTCTAAGGATTCCTAGTATGAAAACTTGGAATTTCCTCTCTCCCTCCCTTCGTGCATCCTTCCTTCTCATTTCATTATGTTTTAAATCATATTTATGATTATACAAATAAGATTATGATAAAAGAAAATGAAAAAGATACTGAAGATATATGAAAATGAAAAAAGATATTAAAGATATTTTAATGATAAAAGAAGAAAATAAAGATTTATCATGTCATCCCAAATTATTTTATTTATTGTAATTCAAATAAAATCCAAATAGATTAAAAACTTTAAAAACAAACTTTATATCATATGTTTGCACGTATAGGAGGATTAGGAGGAACTTGACGGAGGAACAAGGGGGAGAAGAAGGGCGGAAATGGTGGGGGAAAGGGAGAGAGGCAAACCATGAGAGACTCTCGAATGCTGACAAAAACTGAGGACTGATGGATGTGGGGGCGAGGGGGGGATGGACATGGAGGAGGACACTTGTGGGGATGAGCACTGAGTGTTATGTGGAAAATAATTTGACAATAAACTATTTGAAAAAAAACACAAATTTTAATTGTTACAAAAACTTTTTATTGTAAACAAATTTAAACATATACAGAAGTAGAAAGAATAGTGTATTGACCCTTCTGTAGCCATCATCCAGTTTCAATAATTATCAGCTCCTAGACTGCTATCCAGCTTTGACTACATGGAGCTGGAAAATGTGTCTCTGCATTATATGAGCAGTCATATGTCTAAAACATGGGAAATTTCTGGGGCGCCTGGGTGGCTTAGTCGGTTAAGCGTCCGACTTTCGCTCAGGTCATGATCTCGCGGTTCGTGGGTTCAAGCCCCGCGTCGGCCTCTGTGCTGACTGCCAGCTCAGAGCCTGGAGCCTGTTTCAGTCTGTGACTCCCTCTCTCTCTGACCCTCCCCTGCTCATGCTGTCTCTCTCTCTCTCTCTCTCCCTCTCTCTCACCTAGAAATAAATAAAACATTAAAAAAAATTAAAAAAAAAAAACATGGGAAATTTCTATTACTGAAAGGCAGAAGGGAAGGGCAGTACTGAGGACAGATGATCAGCCTTTACCATGGATGAGGATTAAATGGTGATTGACCAGGTCCCCAGGAGATAACAAATCATTAATATACAAGGAACTGGTGTCTTACATTTGGGACCACCCATACATCTCTGGACTTAAGAAAAAAAATAGTTCTTTTATTTTGTCTGAGGCACTGCATTTGAAGACCTCTTCTATAACAATTTAGTCTTTATTTCCCTAAAACAGATTTCCTAACTAACCCAAATTGTCACACCTGTTAGGTGTGAGGTCTTTGTGGTTTTGATTTGTATTTCCCTGATGATGAGTGATGTTGAGCATCTTTTCATGTGTCTGTTAGCCATATGGATGTTCCTGTTAGGTGTGAGGTCTTTGTGGTTTTGATTTGTATTTCCCTGATGATGAGTGATGTTGAGCATCTTTTCATGTGTCTGTTAGCCATATGGATGTTTTCCTTGGGAAAGTGTCTATTCCTGTCTTCTGCATACTTCTTCACTGGATTATTTGTTTCTTGGGTGCTGAGATTGGTAAATTCTTTATAGATTTTGGATACTAACCCTTTATCAGATATGTCATTCCAATTCCATTGGTTGCCTTTTAGTTTTGTTGATTGTTTCCTTCATTTTGATGAGGTCCCAATAGTTCATTTTTGCTTTTATTTCCCTTGCCCCTGGAGATGTGTCTATTAAGAAGTTGCTGTGGCAAGAGGTTGCTGCCTGTGCTCTCCTGCAGGATTTCAATGATTTCCTGTCTCACATTTAAGTCTTTCATCCATTTTAAATTATTTTTATGTATGGTGTAAGAAAGTGGTCCAGTTTTTTTCTTCTGCATGTCCAGTTTTCCCAACACCATTTACTGAAGAGACTATTTTTTTTCCATTGGATACTCTTTTCCTGCTTTGTCAAAGATTAGTTGGCCATATATTTGTGGGTCCATTTCTGATGATCTCTGTATGTTTTTATGCCAGTACAATACTGTCTTGATGATTACAGCTTTGTAATACAGCTTGAAGCCCGTAATTGTGATGCCTCCAGCTTTGGTTCTCTTTTTCAACATTACTTTGGGTATTGGGGGTTTTTGGTTTCATGCTTAGGATTGTTTGTTCTAGCCCTGTGAAGAATGGCCCAACTTTTTTCTTATTGTAAGAGCAGGAGTGATAGCTTACTAGTCCTCCACAACTCTGAGCCAAAACCAGAAGTCTGAGTTTTTTAAATTGGAAAATTACAGCTCTTGTTTCCAGAATGTCTTTTATTTTACTGTACTTGAATCTCTTTAAATGCCTTCACTGTTTGTATTTCTCTGTGGTGGTTGCTTAGGTCCATCTATTTCTATCTCTTTCCACATTTTTTGTGGTTTGTTCTGATTATTCTACTTGATGTTTATTTCTCTGTGTCTCTATACTGTTTTATTTACTCACTGTGGTCAAGGTCCGGCTGTTTGAGTTCTGTAAGTGGCGACATTCTTGTGGCAGAGGAGAGTCCACACCCATGTGCCTGTAGCAGCCTGTAAGTTGCCATCCCATCTCCAGACACATACTTCTGCACTCCAGGCTCCATGTGACTTCCCATCTTCAAGAAAGGAAGATTTATTTTGGTTTGAGTTCTTTTTTTAAAAAATGTTTTAGTTATTTCTGAGGAGAGAGAGAGAGAGAGAGAGAACGAGCAGGGGAGGGTCAGAGAGAAAAGGAGATACAGAATCTAAAACAGGCTCCAGGTTCTGAGCTAGCTGTCAGCACAGAGCCCGATGCAGGGCTCAGACCCACAAACCGTGAGATCATGACCCGAGCTGAAGTCAGACGCCCAACCAACTGAGCCACCCAGGTGCCCTGTTCTTCTTTAGATGTTTGGTAGTTGGACAGAAATCCCTTTGCATAAGGTAATGCCAACCTTGACCTATAGGCTCATCACCGGAGTGCTAGTCTTCCCAGGAACATCCATGTTCAATTCCTGGAGAGAAACGCCTGCACACGCTGCTCCTAACAGCACTCCCATGGGCCCTGAGCCTCACCGGCCCAGCTTCCTGATGGTAGCAGCAGCAGCTCAGCCCAAGAGAACTGGGAAGTTTGAACTTGGGATGAGAGTTCGGTGGGACATGTTCAAGCTGCTGATCCTTTGTACACTTCTGGATACAATAACATTGAATATATTAATATTCAGCTATGCCATATCTTCATTTTGCATTTCACTGACCTAATCCATTGTGAATTACTGCTTAATGCTCAGAGAGAGACATCTGTTTCTTTTGCTTCCAAGTTCCTATGGGAATTTCATTCAAGTTCTTGAGTTCTTATAATGCATTCTTCCTGAAGATGAAATTTTCTGAAACTCAAATATCTTCTAATTTTCCTTTCTCAAGGTCCCCAGTGTGGTCTCTTTGGTTATGGGTATAGGGTAAAATAATCCTTGCTCATTCAGACTTCATTGCAGAAGCCTATATGACCAACCAACCATTTCTTATGGCTCATGAGAAACCTTCCTTGCCATCCATGCAGTCTGCCTGTTGAGCCGCTGCTATTCAATTCCCACTAAACCGCGAACTCCCTGAGGGCAAGAGGGTATGGATTTTTTTTTAAAAAAAATTATTAATGGCAAGAGTTAGACATGTTTCCATTGATAAAGAAAACTCCAAGGATTCAAAATGACAAATCTTAACAAATCTAAGATTTATAGGAAAAGTCAGCGGCATTAAAATGAGGCTATGCATCACAGCCAAAGGCTGCCTCATAGGAAGGGGAGAGGACTGGGTGGAGCTCACTTGTTTTACTTCCACAGGGCCATACAGCACATGCTTTCTCTCTTGATTAGAAACCACCAACACGTATGTGAAACACCACAACCAGGAGCTCCGACGTAACTGGGCATGTGTGACACATCACTTTCTCCATCCAGCCTGGTAAACGGAGAGCTGCTGCACAAACCATCTCCGTGAAAGTAGCAGCGATTCGAAGATTCAAGGTAAGCCCAAACGTTCGCTCAAGAGCTAGCAAACATTCTCCTCCACTTAGCGGTGTTCAGGAGGCGGACTTTGCCCCTGGGTCTAAAATTATTAGTAGCCATTTCAACAAAGGTTCATCAGGGAACTGTTTTTAGCACACTGCAAAGTCACATTTTTTTCCACTCAACAATCCCTTATTTTTATATTTTCTTGCTCTCCATTGTCAATTTGTCCCACCTGAATCACCTTTTTAGTAGTAATTGGTCTCACAGATATAGCTAATTTAGCAGGTATATCTTCCCCAGGTTCCTTTGGTTGAAGCGCCATCTCCTGGCCAGAGAGGGTGAAGCGCAACCAAAGGAGACTGAGCTATTTTTACTAACATTGAATGCAGCATCCAGGGAACTGAGTTTTAGCAGATCCTGCTAATCCATTTTGCTAGATCTGAGGCTTAGGTTTTATCATTTTCAGATTCCACTGGAAGGTTTATTATCATAACTGCTTTGAAAACATGTGCTAATTCAAATCAAGGGTGACTTGGCAACCATCTGGCATCAGTGATTCACCTCTATCCCCTTTAGCAGAACCACAGTTTTTCTGTCTAAATAATGCCTTAGCCATATTTTTAGATAAAAAATGAGTTAGGCAGTGGACTTCTAATCCTGTTTCATTTATTTTTTAATTTATTTCTGAGAGAGAGAGACAGCATAAACAGGGGAGGGTCAGAAGGAGAGGGAGATACAGAATCTGAAACAGGCTCTAGGTTCTGAGCTAGCTGTCAGCACAGAGCCCAACGCGGGGCTCGAACCCACGAACCGCGAGATCATGACCTGAGCTGAAGTCAGACACTTAACCAACTAAGCCACCCAGGCGCCCCACTTCTAATCCTGTTTCTGATACCAACTGAACTAATGGCAGTAGTTAGTGTTTGTTAAAGGACACTCACAGGACCCGAAATAACAGTGCTTACAAATCTACAGTTGTTGCAGAAAGGGACACAGCATAGCAGCAGCATCAGGTAAGGATAACCTCATAGCCAAAAGCTATCCCACAGCAAGTCATCCAGAGACACCTGGCATTGGCTCCAATTGTCCTCTTTCCACGGCAGGACATACTTCTTAGATCAGGAACCACTGATGGGTGCATGGAACATTTTGGAATCAGGAAGCACAAAAGGATTCTAGAACTACCTTATACCTTATTAATCATATAGATCTTGCTATGTAACCAGCCTCAATAGCAGAGGTCTCTGTGAGGTCTCACTGAGACCAGATACAAACAACCAGTCTCAGTGTTATCAATAAACAATGGTGACACACTGGGATAAGCCACTTCAAAAGTCACCTTGGACCCATGGATACAAAGCAAACCATTAATCAGTGCATTTTATACCTTGACCAGGGATATTTAAAATATTTCATCCTTATCTCTGCTTTCTCATGCTCCCAGTCTTCCAGCTGGGTTCTCTGCTATAATGTCTGTCTCTTATCTACACTACATAGTAGATGTCAACAAAGCACTGATTCTCTACCACATGGGCATGCTAAAGTATGGTCATCAGGAAGACACGTACTTTATATATTCTTGGTGAATATTTACTAAAGGTGAATTAATCTCAGGGTGCCTGGGTGGCTCAGTCAGTTAAGCATCTGACTTCAGCTCGGGTCATGATCTCACAGTTCGTGGATTGGAGCCCCATGTCAGGCTATGTACTGACAATGTGGAAGCTGCTTGGGAGTCTCCCTCTCTCCTCTCTCTGCCCCTCCCCAGCTCTCTCTCTCAAAAATAAATAAACTTTAAAAAAAGTGAAATAATTTCAGTCTATCTATAGGCTTGGATTATATATAGTTATAAGAATAACGGGTATGTGCCTAGGTCTCTACATAATATCATGGAATCCTTATAAAATTCACAGGAGATGGGTGCCTGGGTGACTCAGGTAGTTAAGCCTTCAACTTGGGCTCAGGTCATGATCTTGCTGTCTGTGAGTTTGAGCCCCATGTCAGGCTCTGTGCCTGACAAAATAAATGAACATTGAAAAAAAAATTAAAAATTCACAGGAGATGTGTATGATTACACTCATTTAAAATTTTTTAATGTTTATTTTTGAGAGAGAGAGTGAGAATGAGAATGAGTGGAGGAGAGGCAGAGAGAGAGAGGGAGACACAGGATCTGAAGCAGGCTCCAGGCTCTGAGCTGTCAGCACAGACCCCGATGAGGGGCAACTCACAAAATGCAAGATCATGACCTGAGCCATAGTCAGACATTTAACCAACTGAGCCACCCCGGAACCTCTGAGTACACTCATTTTAGAGAGAAACTCACAGGAATTAAATAACTCATTTATTATTAAATTTTTTTTTTAATTTTTTTTTATTTATTTCTAGGAGAGAGAGAGACAGCGTGATCAGGGGAGGGTCAGAGAGAGAGGGAGTCACAGACCGAAAGAGGCTCCAGGCTCTGAGCTGGCAGTCAGCACAGAGCCCGACGCGGGGCTCGAACCCACAACCGCGAGATCATGACCTAAGCGAAAGTCGGACGCTTAACCGACTAAGCCACCCAGGCGCCCCTAAATTTTTTTTTTAAAAGCAATCCCTGTACCCAACATGAGGCTTGACTTCACAACTCTGAAATCAAGCGTGTTCTACCAACTGAGCCAGACAGTGCCCCTTAAATAGCTTATCTGAGGTCACACAGATACTACATGTTTGGGCAACGATTTGAAATAGGGTCTGTTTGAGATAAAATTTTGGCTCGTTCACATTACTACCATAAGTTTCCTGAGAAATTTCAGAAAGCAGGGTGGGTCGCATGCTCCGCTCTAAAAGGGAGGGGTTCTTCTTTTCTTTAATTTTCTTGTTGACAGCTTAGAAAGTTCCCTGATTGCTTCCTGGTCAATCCATTCCTCATTTTATTCAACCTTGACTTTCTGAAATTTTATAATGCAGGGTGTGTGTATGTATATATATTTAGATATATTCTTATTAGAAGATTAGTTTTAATTATATTATCCTTTTTTCCCTTGTCATTACTTTTGTTTTGACTATTTAATTTGTTAAGAACTCTGAAAATCTGTATAAAATCTTCCATAATTATTATAAATTTGTTAATTTCCCTTGTTCTTACCTATAGTATTTTATGCTATGTGACTTGAGCAGTCGGGTTCACTGTCATTTTATCTTCTTTGTAGTTTATAAATGTCACTGTGGTTGTACACTTCCAAGTTTCACAGTAATAATCATTTAATCAGCACATTATTTATTGAGCACTTACTACACGCTTGACTATTATGCTAGATTCTATGTCTAACTTTTCTTAGTTTAGAGAGAGCAAGAACAAGAGTGGAAAGGTGTGGGGGAGGGGCAGGAGAGGGAGCGAGAGAGAAACTTAAGCAGGTTCCACACTCAGGAAGAGCCAAGGTTGGGATTCCATCCCATGATTCTGTGATCATGAACTGAGCCAAAATTAAGAGTTGGATACTCAGGTGAATGAATCACCAGGCACCTCTGATTTTTTTTTGCTTCAAATTCAGTTTTGACTGATAATGAGACCTTGACAACCGCTTTTTCCTTGTATGCATTTCCTAGTTTAGATATCTCTTTGAACAATTATTTATTTATTTATTTATTTATTTCTGAGAGAAAGAGAGAGCATAAGTGGGGAGGGGAAGAGAGAGGGAGACAAAGGATCCTAAACAGGCTCTGCCCTTACAGCAGAGAGCCAGATGTTGGGCTGGAATTCATGAACTGTGAGATTAGGACCTGAGTGGAAATCAAGAGTCAGACACTTAACTTACTGAGCCACCCAGGAGCCCCTATTTTATTTATTTTTAAAATGTTTATTTATTTATTTTGAGAGAGAGACAGAGTGAGCAGAGGAGGGGTAGAGAGAGGAGAGCAAGAATCCTAAGCAGGCTCTGTAGAATCAGCATGGAGCCTCATGCAAGGCTTGATCCCATGAACCTTGAGATCATGAATGGAACCAAAATCAAGAGTCCTACGTTCAACCGACTGATCTACCCAGGTGCCCCTAGCTCTTTGAACAATTTTTTAAAACTCTCAACCTTCATGAGTCACTTTGAAGTCTTTTTTGAGATTATAATTTTTTATTATTTAAGATAATTGGATTTTTTTTAGTACAGCTGACATACAATGTTACATTAGTTTCAGGTGTACAGCATAGTGATTCTGCAAGTTTATCCATTACAAAATCTTTATTTTGAATTCTTTATTTTGTATATAACATACAGCTTTTATAACACAATCTTAAAGTCTTTTCCTTTTAAGTGATGAGTTTATATTTCTATTACTTTTTTAAAAAATTTTTATTGTAGTTTATTCATTTTTGAGACAGAGACAGAGCACACGTGGGGGAGGGGCAGAGAGAGAGACACACACACAGAATCTGAAACAGGCCCAGGCTATGAGCTGTCAGTATAGAGCCTGATGCAGGGCTCAAACCCACAAACCATGAGATCATGACCTGGGCCAAAGTCGGACGCTTAACCGACTGAGCCACCCAGGAGCTCCTATATTTCTGTCATTGAAGTTTTCTGCAATGTTGTTGAAAAAATTTTTCTTTTCATTTTTTTTTACTGTTTGTTTTTCTTTCTTAGTGCTGTTTTGTTTTCTGCCTATTGTTTGTGCAAGAATGTTATGTTGGTAGCAACATGGATGGACCTTGAGGGTGTTATGCTGAGCGAAATAAGTCAGGCAGAGAAGGACAGATATCATATGTGTGCACGTATAGGAGGATTAGGAGGAACTTAACAGAGGACCAAGGGGGAGAAGAAGGGCGGAAATGGTGGGGGAAAGGGAGAGAGGCAAACCATGAGAGACTCTTGAATGCTGACAAAAACTGAGGACTGATGGATGTGGGGGGGAGGAGGGATGGGCATGGAGGAGGACACTTGTGGGGATGAGCACTGGGTGTTATGTGGAAACTAATTTGACAATAAACTATTTGTAAAAAAAAAAAAAGAATGTTATGTTGGTCTTACCATTCTGAAGAACATTAGATACCAGATGATGGTGTATAATATGTACAGAAGAAAAAAAAGGGGATCCCAAAATTCTGCAGCAAGGTAAGTTCTCTTTCATATGTAGAGTAAAAAAAAAAGAGACTCTCAGATATGCAAGGTCTTAAGATATTTCACAATACCCACTTTTTAAAAAAATCTAGAGGAGTATACATGACAACAAAATAAAAGCAGAATGAAAGAAAGAACTCATGAATAATGATTGGTGACACTCAAATGGTGGCTGTTAGTGTTCTTGTGGTCTGTGTACCATTTCCTTTAATCCTCAAAGTGACTATATGATGTAGATACTATTATTATCCAAATTTTATATTTAGGAAACCAAGATACAGAATAGGTTCTGGAATAGCCTGCAATTTTTCAGGCTCCCAAAGCAACTAACCATTATGCTCTGATGTGCCAAAGGGAAAGCAGAGAGGGGAATGTGCTATGAAAGGGATGCCAGTGAATATTAAATATGTTTAAACATAAAATGAAGCCTAAATATAGATTATGATTAAAATCCAGAATTTAATTGGCAACAGCTCCTAATGTAAATATAATAACTTGTTGATAATACCTAGGCACAGAAAATCCAGAAGTGGGAAAAAAAAAAACAAAAACTGGGTAAGGATATTTAAGTGGCAGAGGGAGGAGGAAGATTGTTAAAGTAAAATAAATTTATGATCTTTCATGGGAGGTTCAACATATTTTTTTAAAGTTGAACTGCATAAACACAGATTTAAGATGAGCTTAAAATTATAAAGGAGAAGTAAAGATTTTCTAAATATTACAGAGGACAATAAAATGGATAAATCTTTAATAAAGTAGATCAGTAGGACAAAAAATAATAAGGGTGACGAGATCAAGTACATTACTGGTTAAGTCAAGAGACACAATATCGAGTTGTGAGCTCTATGCAGGAAGTGATGCTATGGTGTGAAGGAGCAGAGGAAAAAATAGACCTTTATAAGCCACAGAGATAACTAGATATAATTTCATGTATTTTACTTCCTGTTGTTGGGAGAGTGAGGGAGAGGATGGTACAGGGCTCCCTTCCAGTTAGTGGTCAAGAATTCTTCTTTAGGGGGTGCCTGGGTGGCTTAGTCGGTTAAGCGTCCGACTTTCGCTCTGTGCTGACTGCCAGCTCAGAGCCTGGAGCGTATTTCAGAGTCTGTGTCTCCCTCTTTCTCTGACCCTCCCCTGCTCATGCTGTCTCTCTCTCTCCTAGAAATAAATGAAACATTTTTTAAAAAAAGAATTCTTCTTTCAAAAATGTTTTTTAAATGTTTATTTATTTTTGAGAGAAACAGAATGTAAGTTAGGGAGGGGCAGAGAGAGGGTGACAGCACAGAGCCTAACACAGGGCTGAACTCATGAACTGTGAGATCAAGACCTGAACCGAAGTCAGGCTTCAGCAACTGAGCCACCTAGGTGCCGCAGAATTCTTCTATCTGAAGTTCAAGCAGGTGGCAAAACAAACTTCTCTCCTACATTCTGCCTCCTTGTTCACTACCTAAAATAGCGTAGGTATTTCCCCAGTGTCCGTCTCACAGCCGCCTTCACCTCTTTGTTCTTTAGGCTGTAGATGAGGGGATTCACCAAGGGCGTGACTGCGCTGTACTGCAAAGAGGAGAGCAAATCCAGGGAGGAACCCGAGGTGGGCATGAGATAGCGAATCAGACCTGAGCCAAAGAACAGGATCACTGCGATGAGGTGGGAAGAGCAGGTGGAGAAGGCCTTGCTTCTGCCTGACGTGGAGCTGATGCTCAGGATGGTGGAGACAATATGGGCATAGGAGAAGAAGATTGGGAGGAAGGTTCCCAGCCCATGCAGTAAGGTGGAGCAGATCAAGATGTCAATATTGATGGAGATATCAGAGCAAGACAGAGGGAAGAGGGAGGGCAGCTCACAGGTGTAGTGGTGTATGGTTTGGGCCTCACAGAAGTCCAGGTTAATAGCCAAGAGCACAATGACAACTGAATTGAGGGAAGCCAGACCCCATGAGATCAACACCAGCCTCACACAGAGCTGGCTGCTCATCAGCTGGCCATAGAGCAGAGGGTGGCAGATGGCGGCATAGCGGTCATAGGCCATCACCGAGAGCAGAAAAGCTTCAGTCCCTGCAGTGATAAACACAAAGAACACCTGAGCCAGGCAGCCCTCTACTGAGATGGTTTTCTTCTCAGACAGAAGGTCCTTCAGTAGCTTGGGCACAGTGACAGAAGAGAAGCAGAGGTCTAGGAATGACAGGTTACTCAGGAAGAAGTACATGGGTGTGTGGAGGCGGGAATCAGTCTTGATCACCAGCAGCATCATTAGGTTCCCCATCATGGTCAGGAGGTAAATCCCCAGGAAGAGGACAAAGAGCAGAGCCTGGACGTGGGGGTCATTGGACAGCCCAGCGAGAATAAACTCATTGATGGCACTGTGGTTCCTCCAGGCCATCTGTGGAGGGGATTTCCTGGGAATAAAATAGAAATAGGGATGAGATCTGTCTCCTTCAGGTCATCACCCCTCTTACCATACATGCCTCAAAGCTGCCCTCACTGCATCTCAGGAAAAGTTTTTATCCTGTTTTGTTATCACCAACTGTGGGTCACAGTCTGCGTACTTCAGAGAAAATTCTGCCTCTTCCATTGGGATTTCACTGGAAAAATGAATGTCTTTGGTTCACCTACACGTTCATAGTATTTAGATTCTACTAATTCTTCCTAGACTTTAGAAATCCTGAAAACTCTAGCATATATCTGCAGTGGGTTTCTAAACCTTCTTTCTTCAATTTCTCAATCACAGTTTTTTGGTTCAAAGTCCTCCAATGGCTCCCTACCTGAGTTGACATCCATTAGGTACAGTAGGTCCAGTGCCTTGGGCCACAGTTCTTACATGGCTGATGAAAAATTTCTAAATTTCTTTTAAGATCAGAAAAATCTGCTTTATATTCATCTTTAGAACTGCAACATTTTAATATCTTTTTTTTTTTTTTAATGGAAAAGGGGCCTAGGGAGGCAAAAATGCCTGGGACCCATGAAAGTCATAATGTGCCCTTGCTCTTTACTTTACGAACAGAGCATTTAACTTTAGTAAGACTTTATTAAATACAGAGCATTTTCTTAATCACTATCTCAATTGTTTCAAGGCAATTCTGTAAGACTTGATAAGGAATTATTAGCCGTGGGGTAAGGAATCTTATCCATATTTTTACATGAGAGAGGTCTGATATTAAGGGATATTTTGTAATGTCATGTTGACAACAAATAGAAGTAAAATAGTAGAAGTAGAAATAAATTACACTGTTTTTTTCTAATTTCAGCCCCATGTCTAGGCTTAGGGCACAGAGATAAGGAAAACTTTTCTTACTCAGATGTTTCAAATTCTTCTTCATCTGCCTTTAAACTCGTGGCCATTCTGGCTGCTTTTGATACCAGAAAGGTCTATTTGTTTCTGTGTCTTGGCTCACATTCTTCTCCATATGTTCTCCTCTTAATCCCACTGACCCAGACTCTCCCGGGTCTTCCAATGTCACCTATAAACCTGCCTTTTTCCTAATAGCCTGCCCTGACTGCCCAGCTCTCTGTTCACGTCACTGGGCCACTTGGTCCCAGGTGTCTTATTAGTCTGAATAGTGTGTCTTGTCTTAGGTTAGACATCGATCTTAGTTTTCCCCTCTCGATTGTGAGCTCCTTGAGAACATAGATCCCACCTTGACAAGAACAATCACAAATCAGCATTTCTCTGGCTCTTGTCCACCCACTGGCTTCTGATTACCTCTCAGATTTCTGTCCGATTATTTTGGAAGCCTCCCCATGGCATCTCCTGTGTGCCTCAGACAAGACCTCTGGACTTCCCTGAGCACAGTCTCCTCCCTGACTCCGGCGGCCCCCATGGCGCTAGCACCTGACAGAAGTCCTGCTGACATTGTTTTCCACCAGAGTCACCAGGCTGCCCACTCACGCTGCATGGAGGCTGTTGCGGCTTAATTTCCGGGGCGCTGTTATCTACACAGAACGTATCGCCTCATGCCACAGCCTCTCCTGTGGTGTCATTTTTGTAGAATCCAGAGCATTGGTGCCAGAGGCTGTTTGTGTTTTATTGTGGATGAATTATTCTTTTATCGCCCCCTGTGGGTCAGAGTGAAGGGTCTTAAAATTTTCTTTAGGTGTTTTTTGCATCTGTTTGCTCTAGGTATCAGAGGACCTATGTGTAACCAAGAGGACCAGATGGTGAGCAATTTGTGTTCATCATGATACTAAGAATCATTTTGAACCCTAGTTTCTCAGACTGTGTCGTAATGTGAAGATTCCTTCCTCAGTTGGACTTCTGAGGCTAATTAAGCAACATTCTGTTTTTGTCTGTCAATCCAGAGACTGACCCCATAGTAGGCTTCTGTCTTCACAGAAATACTTAATCTTACTGATTCAGAAAGCCCTGCTTCTGACTCTTTCGGCTTTGCCAGCTATCTTATCATCAGGTACTAACTTACATCATGAAGAGCTTAAATTCTTATCCCATTAACAAATCCATCAGCCCCACTTATGTCCATCTTTGACCCAGGTCTAGGTTACCTATGTCCCAGGACAGATACGGTGATGTTCGTCTTTGTGTGCCTTCAGGGCACTAGCTTCTATCCAGTGGTGGTAAAGCATAACTGGAGAAGTTACTTTTGAGGGTCCTGCATGGATAAAATTGTAGATAAGGAAGAAAGCAAACTCTCTATTTTGAATCTATACAAGCAAAGTAAAAATAATATGTGGATGCCATTCTTCCCAAAGATTCCTGTATTTCAAAATATTTATGGATATGGCTACCTTGGAAATTGCTTCCCTTCTTCCAGTTTCACTCATAAGGGGGACCTGGCTACAATGTCTGCTGGGGCTTCAAGCTCTCTCATCTGAAGAACACTGTAGCATATATGGAGAATCCTTTTCTCTCCTGCCCTACATCCACATTTTGTATGAAAGAAGGCGATGGTGACTTCTCTCGTTTGATTTTCAAGTTGTCACAAAGGCATCTCCTTCCCCCTCACCATCCCTAAACTATACCTCAAATTGATGCCTGAGACTTCTTTAATGTCCAGGGACAATTAAATCCTAGATCGGTGAAGCATAAAAATAAAGCAAACTGGCAGTTATTCTTTGGAAGGGAAGCGATTGGCTTCATTTTATCCTGAGGTATAGAAGACAGATGCCAGATTTAGAACATGGATTGTGAGCAGGAGAAGACAAAATGGAAAGACAGGGAGGCTGGTCATGGAGGGCAGGAGACATAAAAGGAGGATTTCACCAGCATCTTAGATAAATGTCTGGGTTGCCATTTTGCCAGCACAGATGCTTTATATCCATCAGACACCTAGTCATTCGATCAATTTCTCTTTCAGAGAGATGAAAGAGGATATTGGGTATATTAATAATTTTATGGCTCTCAGGAAGTTAACTAAAATCAGCACCTTCTCCAATTCAGCTGTTCATACAGAAATCACAGATTCATTTCACCGACTTAAGGATTGAGGCCAAAGTTAAGAACAACTTTGCTGGAGCTATTATCTAAATTACCCAACCATGCCCAAAGGGTAAGCTGTTTGACAGGATTCCATTAAATGAGAGATTCTTTAGGTGTCTGGAAAACTGCCTTGCACACCCTGGCTGCTTAAATGTGTCTTTGGAATGAGGAAATGAGTGAAGGGTGTGTGCATAAGATCAGACTAGACAAGGTGCTGGAGGGATCCTGTGAGCTGGGCTGTGGCATTCGGACCCTACGTGCACAGGGGAGGAATCTGAATGGGGAAGCAAGATATCAGCCCTGGGAGCAGGAGGGACCAAAGACAAACTTCATCTACTTAAAGTGATGCTCAGAGATGTCCTCTCCTCTGCTTCCTGGCACTATTCACAGTGACTAGTTCTCAGGGTGACTTCCATAACAAGGAAAAAAAGCCTACTGTGCTTCCAACTGTTGTACTGAGCAAGTAGGAAAATAAGTGCCTCTGACAGTCCAGTACCTCTCTCTCTGATACCCTTGTTTCATTCCAGGTGTTAGTTTTTTTACAATCCTTGGGGTCCTGAAGCATGAGAGGGATTTATGCCTAGACTTAATTTTTTTAACATTAAAAAAAGTTTATTTGTTTATTTTTGAGACAGAGGGAGCACAAGCAACGTAGGGACACAGAGAGAGAGACAGAATTCAAAGCAGGCTCTAGGCTGTGAACTGTCAGCACAGAGACGAACTTGGGGCTTGAACTCACGAGCCGTGAGATCATGAGCTGAGCTGAAGTTGGATGCTTAATTGACTGAGCCATCCAGGCACCTCTATGCCTAGATTTTAAAGTGTCACTGTCCTCAGTGTGAAGCAGGGAGGAAGAGAAGGTGTCCAAGGCAGCTGGTACAGATGCACCATTCAGAGAAGCAAAAAATATCAGAGTCCCATCCAGAGAGATGGTCTGCCAAGGACTAAGATGTTCCCAACTTTAGTTTAGAGACAAGGAACGGGTGGAGCAGACACCTCAGACTTTAGGACAGATGGAAGGGATCATGGGATGGAGATGGGGGAGAGGAAAAACTAAAATCAGAGTTAAAACATGCGCAGCACGTTATAGGCAGAAAAATAGAGGGACCACCAGAGCACCAGATGAGATATTACCATTCTTCTGGCTTTTCTCGGAGGAGGCAACTCCACATGTTCTGTCTTCCCAATCAGAAGCAGACTCTTCTTGGCAGGTAAGTCCCGAGAAGAGAACCCCCGTCACCGGCGTCTCTTCACAGAGTACAGAGCCTTTTCTCTTTGCTGTCAGTGAGTGAAGGAACTTAGAGTGGTTCAAGCTCTGGAAGCACCAGACATATCACAGAATCAGGACTATTCTCCAGAACACCTTAACCTCCAGCGGGGTCATTCTGCAATGCAGGCCGTTATGTGGAAAGACTGGGACCATTTTTCTAAAGAAGCTCTTATTCTGAGTAACAGGCACACATTTCACAGATACCTTCTCACACGATCTCAGGTGCAGTAACGTGCCTTGTCTTCATTTATTTCCTCTGTAATCCCGAATACTCTTCGGAGAGCATCACTTAAAGAAAGAACAATCTAATAGAATCAGTCAGAAGGCCATCTGTACTTAAGGAGCTGAGGGCTGGGTTGGGCCCCCAGAGGAAGCTGGCCCGGTGCTCTATATTCCCTGAAGTCCCAGCCCAAAGCTGAGCTTGGGCCTCTAACTGCCGTTTGCACTTAACTAGAAAGGTGAATTGAGTAGGAGGCACAGAGGTCCTCTCCAGGGCAGTATTTCAAGTTTCTGAGCTGAGGCAATTATTGAAAGCCTAGAAGAGACTATTATTAGGTTTGGGGTGGGAGTGGATGTGCTGAAAAAAGAAGAGAATAAGAAAGAGATTTGAAGAAAAACTGCTGGAAAACAGACATTTCCCCCCATGGCGTCATTGGCCTGAGAAGGCCCGTAGAAAGCATCGAGGGACCTGAGCTGTGACATACTACTGCCTGAACTCCAGCTCATTTCCAGTGGACATTACCGTTTTCCTCATTCCTCCAACAGGATTGTCCATTATAATAATTAAATGACCATCAATAACTCCACTCTGGGAATATTATTCAGCCCTAAGTTTCTAGTGTTTCTATTTTAAACATATACTAAATTTTTAAAGGAGTTTATTAAAGAATAGTAACTCAAGTATGTAATGAATTGTTTTTAGAAGGTCATACAGAGGATTTTTGAAATGTCTGAAGTCAAAGTTTTATATTTCTGCTTTAAGGCAGAGAAGAGTCATCAGCGTTTATTGGGCTCCCATATAAGTAACAAGCACAGAGGGCGTGTTACCCTTCATCATTGGTGTGGCGGAGGATGCCATGGAGCCCGTGGTCCCTGTGGAGCTGGACTCCACCTGCCAGACCATCTCTGTGGACCCTTAGCTCACCTCAGTGTACAGATGGGCGCGGGCAGGGCCAGGAGGGGGTCGATGGGTGATGAGGGGGCCCTACTGACCCCACTTGTCCTGTGCCTGCACGGCTCCCCTGGCTCCCAGTTGGCATGACTGAAAACTGTTGGAAATTAAGATGGACACACTAGTGTTTTGGCAAGGCTCGACTTTAAACTGAAGAAAATTTTCTCTTCCTCATTCTTGAAGCCTCGCTGTCCCCTTCACTCGTTTCTCTGTAGAATCCTTTGTTCCAGGATCTCAGTATCGATGTTGACATCCGGCTGCCCTCAGTGCATATTTAGTAAGAGGACTGGATGGTCAGTGCCAGCCATAGTCATGAGACCACCTGGAAGACACGATGAACGTGGCCGGCTCCATGTACCGGTCTCATATCAAAGCTGCCCATATCCTGTATTTTCCTAGAAACCCCTCAGCCCTTTACCCCCCGGTGGGCTTGCAGTTGTGGAGGTATTAGCCTGCTGTAGCTTCCTTCACTTGGCAAAGTCATTACTATCTTTCTACTTTGTACCCAAACTCTGTCTTTGCCTTACATATCTCCACTCCAGAGAACAGAGGTCAGTTTTCACTAACATGAAACATGTTACATGTACAGCTCCCAGATGCCCATACACGGCTTCTGAATACTTCTCCAGGATGGTGAGTGCTTCTGGAGAGTGCTCCCCAAAGGACAAGGAGGATGAGCCCTGTGGTGGCAACTAGACAGGACAGAACAGATGGACACACGCATGTCCCTGATTCCAGGCAGCCATAGTCCTGCCCAGAGAGGTGCCTGTGACGCGGCAACCCTATCACCCTAACACACAGTGAAGGCCAGGAGATGGGAGGGCAGGGCTCCCTGACCACTGGGTGTGTCTGCCCATGCATGAGTGGTTATGCTGGGTGTCTGGGGGATGGAGGGGTATGTATGGCCTACCCTGAATTCTGGGCTCCCAGCTCTAGGCTGATCATGTGAAGCAGGCATGGCTGGGGTTGGGGCCAAAATAATCTCTCCAACCCCCTCCAACCACAGTGGCCAGATCTTATGGTTAAGATCTGGGCTTGGAGAAGGATTGGGTGATCTTGGTCATGTGACTGGTTGTGTGACCTTGGGCAGGGAACCTCATGTCTCTGCCCTTCCATTCCCTAAGCTGTGAAATGGAGACCTCTGGAAGGGACTGTTGTGAGGATAAAGCTGCCTTGTCCACCTAATGTTCAGTGTTGTTCCAGAAGTATTTGCTACGTTGCTGTGATCAGCATAGTCACTCTCAACAGACTTTACACCCCAACAGGGCTGGATTCACAAGTGGTGGGGTACACAGGCGTCATCTGCAGACATGGTAAATGGGCCCAGGCTGGTGAGTGGGAATGAATGCTCTCCTTTGGGGCCCCTGTCTTTGTGGTTACTGGTTTATTTTTATTTTTTTATTTTTCTTTAATGTTTATTCATTTTTGAGAGAGAGAGAGAATGAGAATGAGTAGGGGAGGAGCAGAGAGAGGAGACACATAATCCCAAGCAGGCTCCAGGCTCTAAACTGTCAACATAGTGTCTGACGCAGGGCTCAAACATGAACCGTGAGATCCTGACCTGAGCAGAAGCCAGGTGCTCAACTGACTGAGCCACCCAGGTGCGCCTGTGTGTGTGTGTGTGTGTGTGTTTTAACTGTCTAACCACATCTTCCAGTACCTGTTTATAGCTAACTTTGGAGGGGATCAGGGAAGGCTTCCTGGAGGAGACATCTGTGCCAGGGCCTCTGAGTAGTGGGTGTCTTGGCTGTCATGTTGCAGGGGTGGTGGAGTGCTCTAGGGCTGGAGTGGGGTGAGGCATGGATGACTATTCCATTTGGTGTTTCTGGGTCACCAGGAGGACATCCAGAGACCAGCGCCCCTGGGGCTGTCTCCCTGTAGCCCTTTGTCTCTCTCAGGCTCTTGTAAATGTCATCTTCTGAGAAAGGTTAAATCCAAACCTAACTAAACGCTTAATATATGACAGCATGTCAGAAAAAAAAAAATCTCCATTCTAGGAAGCAAATAGTCCTTGTAATAAAGGCCAATTTAGTATGATTTTTGTGGTGTTTGGAAAGCATTGATCCTTGACTGACATAACATCTGTAAAATATGAATTTAGATAAGGTAAGAGGCACTTTAGGACTTGACGTTACTGGGTAAGAGGTGGATCAGCTGATGGAGTGGTAGTGGTTTGGCTCAGCCTTTTTGGAAGACAAGGAAAAGGCGCGCATAAGTGAGTTGGTGCTACATCTTCTTGAGCCCCCCGTTTATCCAAAGAAGTTCTACTTTGATCACTTTTATTTGTTTATGTTTTTATGTAGGAGTTAAAAAAAGAATATAATCAGGGCTAAAATAGGTTTGAAAATATTCAATCTGGTTTTAGCCCTTTATTTTATTTTTAAGTTTTTATTTAAATTCCAATTAGTTGGGGCGCCTGGGTGGCTTAGTCGGTTAAGCGTCCGACTTTCGCTTAGGTCATGATCTCGCGGTTCGTGGGTTCGAGCCCGCGTCGGGCTCTGTGCTGACTGCCAGCTCAGAGCCTGGAGCCTGTTTCAGTCTGTGACTCCCTCTCTCTCTGACCCTCCCCTGCTCACGCTGTCTCTCTCTCTCTCTCTCCTAGAAATAAATAAAAAATTAAAAAAAAAAATAAATTCCAATTAGTTAACATATGGTGTAATATTAGTTTCCGGTGTCTAATACAGTGATTCAACACTGCCATACAATAACTGGTGCTCATCACAACAAGTGCACTCCTTAAGTCCCATCACCTATTTCACCCATATCCCACCCCACCCCTCTGGTAACCGTCAGTTTGTTCTCTATAACTAAGAGTCTGTTTCTTGGTTTGTCTCTCTCTTCCCCCACCCTATGGTTGTTTCTTAAAATTCCACATATGCGTGAAATCATATGGTATTTGTCTTTCTCTGTCTGACTTATTTCACTTAGCGTAATACTCTATAGCTCCATCAATGTCACTGCAAATGGCAAGATTTCATTCTTTTTATGGCTGAGTTATATTCCATGATAAATACACACCACCTCTTCTTTATCCATTCATCAGTCGATACTTGGGCTCTTTCCATAATTTGGCTATTGTAGATAATGCTACTATGAATATCAGGGTGTATTTATCCCTTAGAATTAATATTCAAACAATTTTTTAATATTTATTTGTATTTGAGAGGGGGAGGGGCAGCAGAATCCAAAGCAGGCTCCAGGCTCTGAGCTGTCAGCACAGAGCCCCACATGGGGTTTGAACTCATGACCTGCGAAATCATGACCTGAGCTGAAGTTGGACGCTTAACCGATTGAGTCATGCAGGCACTCCCTAGAATTTGTATTTTTGTATTCTTTGTAGCCTTCCATTCTAAATGAGAAAATAAAAGTGACTTGTATCAGATTAGACAGTTGGTGGCAAAGCATGATTTTCATGTAATAAGTTTCTTGTAATATTCACAATTTAATTTATGCCATTAGTCAGATGCAACAAATAGGACTATGAGAGTTTCACACTTATTAATGAAAAAAATGCATGGGGATGACATAATGGAGGATAGATTTTTGAAGTGCTTGGTTCATAGTAAGTATTTTAATAAGTATTTGTTATGCAAAAGTATGAATAAATGTACTCTATTTTGTATATGTTGCATCTTAAATGTGTGTATGACACCTGGTAAGTTGTGTTGCTCAATGGTCAGGAGATTAGTTTGGACTTTAGATTAGAAGGTCACCATAGTGGTGAATAAAATAATGCCAGGAAAGAATGTATAAAGAAAGAAAAGTTTCCCAAGGTCAGAATTGTGGGAAATACATCATTTATAGAAGTAGTAAGGAAGTGGACATGACAAATAGACTGAGGTGAAGTTTCCTTTCGATTCAGGAGTGATATCCAGAGGATCCAAGTCAAATTACCAGAGGAAAAAAAAGGATCATCAGTACTGTCAAACTGCATCAGTTATTGATGGGAAAGCTTGAAGGACTTGGAAGCACCACTTCAAGGGTCATCTCTCAAGAATGAATCCATTGATGGGCGCCTGGGTGGCTTAGTCGGTTAAGCGTCCGACTTTCGCTTGGGTCATGATCTCGCGGTTCGTGGGTTCGAGCCCCGCGTCGGGCTCTGTGCTGACTGCCAGCTCAGAGCCTGGAGCCTGTTTCAGTCTGTGACTCCCTCTCTCTCTGACCCTCCCCTGCTCACGCTGTCTCTGTCTCTCCTAGAAATAAATAAAACATTAAAAAAAAAATTAAAAAAAAAAAAAGAATGAATCCATTGATTTACATGAATTTTCCATGTTCCCAATCAAGATTGTGTAAGTATGCATCTTCTCAGCTCTAAAAGTACCCTATATTCAGTCTGAAATCAAAATTACATTATTGAAATATAGTTGCCTGTTTATGTATCTGTTATTTTTCTTTATTCATCTTTGTACCTTGACAATGTTAGTTGGTGATATATATATATGTATATATATGTATGTATATATTGTTCACTCATTTTTTTTGAGAAGTGGGTAGAGAGAGAAGGAGAGGAGAATGCCAAGCAGTTTCTGTGCTGTCAGTGCAGAGTCCAATTTGGGGCTCAATCCCACAAACCGTGAGATCATGACCTGAGCCAAAATCAAGAGTTGGATGCCCAACTACTGAGCCACCCCAGTGCTCCTGTGAAACTATATTTTGTGAATAGATGCACATGAGTTTAAATATAGGAAGAGATAAGGCTGAGGACAACAGTGTTAGAGAATAACCATTTGATTTTTTAAGATGGGATGAAATAGCATGTTACTATATTTATGCCTAAGGGAAAGTGTTTATACCTATAGGTATAGTTTATGCCTATAGAGCAGACAAAGTTAAGAATGCAGAATAAAATGGTAAACAGTGATGAAGTAAGGTCCAGGAAAAGGTGGTAAAAGATTCACATAACCCAAATATACACACACATGTACACATATACCTACTGTAGATATAGAAGATGTCCTTATAGAATATTTCTCTGGCATTGAAAAAGTGTTAAAGTTATGTGCAGATATAGGTAGAATTTTGAGCATGGAAGAAATGATTAAGTGATTTATGTCAAGTGTAAAGAAGGTCATCTACTACAATCTTGTTATATTTAAGGAGGAAGGAGACTATTAGTTCTGAGTGTCAAGCTATGTTTGAAGCATAACCAGAATTCCATAGAGGCTAATGTTCTAGACACAGAAATGGGGAAAGTAGTGGGGGTTGTGAAAGCAGTGAAAGAACAAGCAGACAAGACACATTGAAAGTCACAGACACAGGAGCTGCTAAATCAATGCACAGAAATAACTAAAATGAAGCTTTTGTGGAGTGATCGTCATGGACAGAATAAAGGGATGGACTGAAAAACTAGAGTGTTTAGAAAGCCGTACTGCAGGTGAAAAGGTGAGGAGCTAGGAGGACAGAAGATTTCCATCAGAGGTTAGAAACAACAGTGGTGGAACCATTCAGATAAGATAAATGGTTGGATCTTGAAGGTCACCTTGTTTGTACAAGTTGAGCAACGGTGCCTTAGGGTAGACATTATAGGAATTTGAGATCAGGTTCCTGGATGGCTTACCAACAGTAATGCTTAAGTTAGCTATATGACGGGAGTGAACTCTGGGAACCAAACACTAGAGTGCAGTACCAATGGGAAGAGAAAAAGGACATTGGGTAGATCAAAAACAGTGGAGGCAAAAAAAAAAGTGTGTGTTTTAGGGATGACCATCCAAAGTCTGGGCTTCAGTGCACCTGAGGTGTAGTGGCCCAAGCTCTGTTCTCTGATAGGCCTATTACCTGGGTGTAAACTGTCTTGGTCTTAGTGATTAGTGTAGGAGGGGGGATTGGGCTTAACTGGCCTAATATAAAATGCTTCCTTGGCAGTTTTTCTATTTGAACCTTCCATATCTCTATATTCAATTTTTTCTTCTCCATTTTTTTCCTCTCACTATCTGTAAGTATAGCCAGGTCTTTTTCTCATTGTTACAAGTATCTTTGATCTCGGCACCCCTTCTTGTCAATTTCCTCTTTCATTCTCTAAGTCTAAACACCTTGAGAATGTGGTGTGAACTTACTGCTTTTTTAAATGTGTTCTATTTACTTAACATATTGAAGTCTGGCTTCTACCCACCACCATTGCCACTGATACTGATTTTACATATTTATGGAAGAGAGTATTTCAGAGCATGAGAAACCAGTCAGTAGGTGTAGACTGCCCAAGTTTAAACTGGTCCAAACTAGTTCTCCTCAAGACTAATTACTGAAAGTCCCATTTAGAAATGTGCATTTGTCTAAAATCTCTACTAGCAAATTAGATTTCACATATGAGGCGTAGTTCAACTGCTCTGGGGACCTGACCAATTTTTATTGCTGTTTTTCTAGCTTTTTTTTTTTTCTCCCTTTTAGCAAATTCAGGATTTTAAAATTCAACACCTCTTAATGCTGTAGACAAGCAAATACTGTAGATACTTGTAAGCAGCAAGGTCATGCAAACACAACTGTCATGCAAACAGGCTCCTCAGGTCATGCAAATAGATAATTGTAAGTAGCAAGCTGAAGGTGATTTCATCTAGAGAACCTTCCTTGTAAATTGAGAGACAAAAATTACAGCATTTTCTGTTCTTTTTCCTGATATAGAAAGCAAAACACAAATGCAAGGAGATTGAATTTTACCACCTTCTCCTCAGGACTTGAAGACTAAGTATTTTAAGTTTTCAGCATTTAGAATGGTTTCATTTATGTAAAGTTCAAGGATGGGATAAAGTAATAGTTTTCCTTCTTTTAGCTTTGGTTTGTGTTTTATAAGATCAGATGTCTAGAACTGAAGCTGCCTGGGCAAGGGTTTAGGGCCAGCCTCAGCCTATGCACAGTTAAACTCTCAGCTAAAAATGCCTGGGTCTGGGTGAGCTTCCCACAGTTTCCCCTTTCCCCGCCAGTTTTACAACGAGGTGGCCCCTTGTTCTTCTTGTTATGACTGCAAGATGTCCTTCGGAGACAACTATCGGGAAACTTTGAAAAAATAAAGATTTATTACTTACAAGACCTGAAATTACATGATACCCCTCGAGCTGCACGGTGAGGTCAGTGAGGTCGTTGAGGGAAGGAAAGGGAGAGGGAGAGAATGCCTACAATTCTTCTTTTATTGGGGTTGAGGGTGGAGGATCTGGGATTTTGTGAGCTCACTCTCTGTTGGTGAATTTTAACACAAGAGTGGGATTTAAAATGTGGGAAGAGAAAAAACAAAAACAAGAGGCTCGAATGGTCAGTTATGGAAACGAACCAAGATCTCCCTATCTAATTGTGTTTATTCAAGTTGCTTGGATAATCAAAGCCTAAGGCAGACCCTTGCATTACAAAAGAGAAAACAATAACCGCTCTCAATGCTTACCCTATAACAAGGCTGAGGATGACCACTCCGTGGGAAGATGGCGCAGGACGCCGGCGACGTGGAAGATGGGCAGCTTTCCGACTTGGATTCCGACCTGAGGATCGCAACCCAGCGACAGGCCGCTGCAGGTGCCCAAAATGCTAGGTGGGGACAGCATAGCGAGGCCCTTCCAGGCTATGGCAGCGCCATGTGCACCGGTATCATATTATCGGACTGTTAAAAGCGTGGATTCCAGTGAGGAGAGTTTTTCTGATTCAGATGATGACAGATCCCTTTGGAACCGCAAGCGACAGAAATGTTTTAATCCTCCTCCCAAGCCAGAGCCTTTTCAGTTTTGCCAGAGCACCTGTTCCTGGAGGAAAGAAGATTAACAACATATGGGGTGCTGTGCTACAAGAACAGAATCAAGATGCGGTGGCCCCTGAACTTGCTATCTTGGGAATGGAGGGTACTATTGACAAAAGCAGACAATCCGACAATTATTTGCCTGTTAAGAAACTTAACAGGGAATCTCAAGAACATACGAAAGAATTAGACAAAGAGCTAGATGAATATGTGCAGGGTGGCAAAAAAATGGAATCAAAGGAAGAGGAAAACGGGCAAATCATCTCAAACGAAAACAACCCGTCAAAGACAGACTAGGGGACAGACTAGAAATGAACTACAAAGGCCGGAATGAGATCACAGAGGAAGATTCGTAAGAGAAAGTGGCTGATGAAGTTTCTTTCAAGTTGCAGGAACCAAAGAAAGATCTAATAGCACGAGTAGTGAGGATAATTGGGCACAAAAAGGCAATTAAACTTCTGATGGAAACGGCTGAAGTTGAACAAAATGGCGGCCTTTTTATAATGAATGGTAGTCGAAGAAGAACACCAGATGGAGTCTTTCTGAAACTCCTAAAAAATACTCCCAGCGTCATTGAGGAGCAAATTAAGGACATTTTCTACATTGAAAATAAAAAGGAGTATGAAAATAAAAAAAAAAGGGCTGCTAGAAAGAGGAGAACACAAGTGTTGGGAAAAAAGATGAAACAAGCTATTAAAAATCTATATTTTCAAGAAGATGATGATACATCACGAGAAACGTTCGCAAGTGACACAAATGAGGCGCTGGCCTCCCTTGACGAGCCGCAGGAAGGCCACGGAGAGACCAAGCTGGACGCAGAGGAAGCCATCGAGGTTGATTATTCTCACGATTTGGACATCTTTTAGTACCTTTTGAGGATTAAGCCTTTCTAGAATAACCTTGTAATAAGCCATTTCTACTGAGGTTGCTTCGTTTTACTTTGCACTGATAAACCTAAAAATCTGGATAGAAAGAACCGTTTTCTTGTTGGAAATAAAGTTGAATTTGTGGGAAAATGAATGTTATGGACAGAAACATTTCTCATGTCGGACAAAATATTTAAAAGCATATAGCAGAGGATTTAAGTTCTCAATCTGTTGCATGTGTTAGTTATTACTAGTTGATAATTACTTTTGCCCAGGTCATTGTAACATGCCGTTCAAAAAGCTGTTTTCTTCTTCTGACTTTGCAGTGAAATACGATTGGTTTCAAAACATTCCATAAAAAGATCCTAATAAGGCACATAAATTGTTAAACTGTTACAAATGCGTTCAAACTTAGTTTTTCTGTGTTCTGAGAATTTGTAAGCAGAATTTGTAAGCAGATTAAGAACAGAGACTGAAAATAGGTTTGTACTAATCAGTATAAACTTATTTGTCAGGAAGTGAATATTAGAAGCTTTTCAAAGAAGTATTCATTCTTAACTTTGTTTTTGACCTCTTTTTTTTTAAATTTTTTAAATTTTTTTTTTAATTTCTAGGAGTGAGAGAGACAGCGTGAGCAGGGGAGGGTCAGAGAGAGAGGGAGTCACAGACTGAAACAGGCTCCAGGCTCTGAGCTGGCAGTCAGCACAGAGCCCGACGCGGGGCTCGAACCCACGAACCGCGAGATCATGACCCAAGCAAAAGTCGGACGCTTAACCGACTAAGCCACCCAGGTGCCCCTGTTTTTGACCTCTTTTAAATTAACTCCATCTGAAACTGAACACTGAACATGATTCTACTTGTGTAATTACCACATACATTGAAAAAACTCCCAGTGGTTGCCTGCCTGAGACTGCTTTACCTTATGTTAAGGAAGTTGGGTATTAAAAATGTTACGTCCGGGGGCACCTGGGTGGCTCAGTTGGCTAAGCGTCCGACTTCGGCTCAGGTCATGATAACATGGTTCATGGGTTCGAGCCCTGCATCAGGCTCTGTGTTGACAACTAGCTCAGAGCCTGCTATGTCTTCCTCTCTCTCTACCCTCCCCTGCTCATGCTGCCTCTCTCTCTCTCTCCCCCCCAACTCAGAAATAAATAAATAAAAAACATTTAAAAAATGTTACGTCTGCAAATAAAAAAAAAAAAGACTCAGGATGAAATCCAAAACATCAAGATGGCACAGCAGATGGATGGAAAGAACCCAAATCATTGATGATTCTATTGAACTACTCAACTAACTCTGGAACCATCCATCTCCAGACCTATTGCTAATTCAATGATAAATCTTTTTTACAGTTTATGTTATTGCTAATCACATTTTGGTTACTTGAAGATGAAAGCTTGCCTAATGAATACATTCTCAGCTGATTTAAGCACCTCTTATGACATTTAGTTCAGTTTTGTTGCCTTGTTCGTATGAGTTGTGAATGCTTATTAAGTTTATTCCTGAGGTTTTTATATTGATCTTGCCATAGTGAATGGATATTTTTCTAGAAGATACTTATTTTTTGTTTAACTAATGTTGATTTACAGAAAAACTACTGATTGCATGAATATTTAAAAGTTGTTTGCCTTTCTGAACTCTCTTGGAATACTAATAATTTCTCATTTCTTTTGTTTTTAGAGAGAAAGTGTGAGGCAGGAGAGGGACACAGGGAGAGAGAGAATCATAAGCAGGTTCCATGCCTAGTGAGGAGCAGGACTCAAGGCTTGATCCCATGACTCTGAATCATGACCTGAGCCAAAATCAAGAGTCAGAAGCTCAATGAACTGAGCCTCCCAGGAGCCCCAATAACTTCTCATTTCTAATAGATATTTCTTAGATGTCTGGGTAGATAATCATTAGTGACTGAATATTTGTGGATCCCTCCCTTCCAAATTTGAACATCATATTCTAATCTCCTTTCACTGCATTGGAGGGAAACTGCATAATCTTAAGTATTTTGAATGGTATTTTGTCGTCTTCTTTTTAATTTTTTATTTTATCTTATTTATTTAAATTTCCATCCAAGTTAGCATATAGTGCAACAATGATTTCAGGAGCAGATTCCTTAGTGCCCCTTCCCCATTTAGCCTATCCCCCCTCCCACAACCCTTCAGCAACCCTCTGTTCTCCATATTTAAGAGTCTCTTATTTTTTGTCCCCCTCCCTGTTTTTATATTATTTTTGCTTTCTTCCCTTACGTTCATCTGTTCTGTGACTTGAAGTCCTCAGATGAGTGAAATCATAGGGTATTTGTCTTTTTCTGAATAATTTCGCTTAGCATAATATCCTCTAGTTCCAACTACGTAGTTGCAAATGGCAAGATTTCATTCTTTTTGATTGCTGAGTAATACTCCATTGTATATATATATATATATATACCACATCTTTTCTATCAATTCATCCATTGATGGATATTTGAGCTCTTCCCATACTTTGGGTATTGTTGATAGTGCAGTTATAAACCTTGGGGTGCATGTGCCCCTTTGAAACAGTACGGCTGTATCCCTTGGATAAATACCTAGTAGTGCAATTGCTGGGCCATAAGGTAGTTCTCTTTTTAATTTTTTGAAGAACTTCCATACTGTTTTCCAGAGTGGCTGCACCACTTTGCATCCCCACCAGCAGTGCAAAAGAGACCTTTTTTATCTACATCCTTGGCAACATCTGTTGTTGCCTGAGTTGTTCATGTTAGCCATTCTGACAGGTGTGAGGTGGATTCTCATTGTGGTTTTGATTTGTATTCCCCTGATGATGAGTGATATTTGGAGAAGTGTCTATTCATGTCTTTTGCCTATTTATACACTGGATTATTTGTTTTTTGGGCGTTGAGTTTGATAAGTTCTTTTTTAATTTTTTTTTAATGTTTTATTTATTTCTAGGAGAGAGAGAGAGACAGCGTGAGCAGGGGAGGGTCAGAGAGAGAGGGAGTCACAGATTGAAACAGGCTCCGGGCTCTGAGCTGGCAGTCAGCACAGAGCCCCACGCGGGGCTCGAACCCACGAACCGCGAGATCATGACCTAAGTGAAAGTCGGACGCTTAACCGACTAAGCCACCCAGGCGTCCCGAGTTTGATAAGTTCTTTCTAGATTTTGGATACTAACCCTTTATGATATGTGGTTTGCAAATATCTTCTCTCATTCCATCAGTTGCCTTTTAGTTTTGCTGATTGTTTCCTTCACTGTGCAGAAGCTTTTTATTTTGATGAGGTCCCAATAGCTCATTTTTGCTTTGGTTTCCCTTGCCCCCAGAGACGTGTTGAGAAAGAAGTTGCTGCAGACGAGGTCAAAGAGGTTTTTGCTTGCTTTCTTCTCTAGGATTTTGATGGCTTCCTGTTTTACATTTAGATCTTTCATCCATTTTGAGTTTATTTTTGTTTATGGTGTAAGAAAGTGGACCAGGTTCATTTTTCTGCATGCCACTGTCCAGTTTTCCCAGCACCACTTGCTGAAGAGACTGTCTTTATTTCATTGCATATTCTTTCCTCCTTTGTCAAAGATGAGTTGGCCATATGCTTGTGGGTCCATTTTCTGGGTTCTCTGCTCTGTTCCATTGATCTGAGTGTCTGTTTTTGTGCCAGTGTCATGCTGGCTTGATGATTACAGCTTTATAATACAGCTTGAAGTCTGGGATTTGATGCCTCCCGCTTTGGTTTTCTTTTTCAAGACTGCTTTGGCTATTCAGGGTCTTTTCTGGTTCCATACAAATTTTAGGATTGTTTGTTCTAGCTCTGTGAAGAATGCTGGTGTTATTTTGATAAGAATTGCATTGAATATGTAGATTTGGGTAGTGTTGACATTTTAACAATATTTGTTCTTCCTATCCAGGAGCATGGAATATTTTTCCATTTTTTGTGTGTGTGTCTTCTTCAGTTTCTTTCATAAGCTTACTATAGTTTTCAGTGTATAGATTTTTCACCTCTTTGGTTATATTTATTCCTAAGTATTGTTTGGTTTTTGGTGCAATGGTAAATGGGTTTGATTCCTTGGTTTTTCTTTCTGTTGCTTCCTTAGTTGAGTAGTTTTGCATCTATGTTCATCAGGGAAATTGGTTTTTAGTTCTCCTTTTTAATGGGGTCTTTGTCTGGTTTTGGAATCAAGGTAATTCTGGCTTCATAATACAGTTTGGAAGTTTTCCTTCCATTTCTATTTTTTGGAACAGCTTCAAGAGAATAGGTGTTAACTCTTCCTTAAATATTTGGTAGAATTCTCCTGGAAAGCCATCTAGCCCTGGACTTTTGGGTTTTGGTAGATTTTTGATTATTAATTTGATTTCTTTACTGGTTATGGGTCTGTTCAATGTTTCTATTTCTTTCTGTTTCAGTTTTGGTAGTTTGTATGTTTCTAGGAATTTGTCTATTTCTTCCAGATTACTCATGTTATTGATATATAATTGCTCATAGTATTCTCTTATTATTGTTATTATGCTGTGTTGGTTGTGATCTCTCCTCTTTCATTCTTGATTTTATTTATTAGGGTCCTTTCCTTTTTCTTTTTGATCAAACTGGCTAGGGGTTTATCAATTTTATTAATTCTTTTGAAGAACCAGCTTCTGTTTTCATTGATCTGTTTTATTTTTTTTAATTTTTTCTTTTTTGGTTTTGATAGCATTGGTTTCTGCCCTAATCTTTATTATTTCCTGTCTTCTGGTGGTTGGGTTTAGTTGCTGTTCTTTTTCCAGCTCTTTAAGGTGTAAGGTTAGGTTGTGTATCTGAGACCTTTCTTCCTTCTTTAGGAAGGCCTGGATTGCTATATCTTCCCTCTTATGACAACCTGTGCTGTGTCCCAGAGGTTTTGGGCTGTGGTGTTATCATTTTCATTGGCTTCCATGTGCTTTTAAATTTCCTCTTTAACTTCTTGGTTAGCCCATTCATTTTTTAGTAGGATGTTCTTTAGTTTCCAGGTATTTGTTACCTTTCCACATTTTTTTCTTGATTTCACATGATTTTGAGTTTCATAGCATTGTGGTCTGAAAATATGCATGGTCTGATCTCGATCATTTTGCCCTTGTTGAGGGCTGATTTGTTTTTCAGTATGTTTTCTATTCTGGAGAACTTTCCACATGCACTGGAGAAGAATGTATATTCCACTGCTTTAGGATGAAGTGTTCTGAATATATCTGTTAAGTCCATCTGATCCAGTGTGTCATTCAAAGCCATTGTTTCCTTGTTGTATTTCTGTTTAGATGATATGTCCATTGCTGGAAGTGGGGTGTCGAAGTTTCCTACTATGATATTTCCTACTATATTTCCTACCATATTTCCTACTATGGTATTATTATCAATAAGTTTCTTTATGTTTGTGATTAATTGATTTATATATTTGGGTGCTCTCACATTTGGAGCATAAATGTTTGCAATTGTTAGGTCTTGGTGGATAGACCCCTTAATTATGATATAATAACCTTCATCTCTTGTTACAGTCTTTATTTTTTGTTTTGTTTTGCTTTTTTTTTAAATTTTTTTTTTTTACAAATAGTTTATTGTCAAATTAGTTTCCACATAACACCCAGTGCTCATCCCCACAAGTGTCCTCCTCCATGCCCATCCTTCCTCCCCTACAGTCTTTATTTTAAAGTCTAGATTGTCTGAATTAAGTATAGCTACTCCAGCTTTCTTTTGTCAGTCATTAGCATGATAAATGGTTCTCTACCCCCTTACTGTCAATCTGAAGGTCTCATCAGGTCTAAAGTAGATCTCTTGTAAACAGTATATAGATGGATCTTGTTTTCTTATCTCTGTTACCCTATATCTTTTGTTTGGAGCATTTAGCCCATTGACATTTAGAGTGAGTACCAAAAGATATGAATTTATTGCTGTTTTGTTTCTTATAGAGTTGGAGTATCTGGTGGTGTTCTCTAGTCCTTTCTAGTGTTTGTTGCTTTTGGTGTTTATTATTTTTATTATTTTTTTGGTCTTTTCTCCACTCAGTGAGTCCCCCTTAAAATTCTTGCAGGGCTGGTTTAGTGGTCATGAACTCCTTTAATTATTGTTTGGGAAACTTTTTATCTCTCCTTTATTTTGAATGACAGCCTTCCTGGATAAAGAATTCTTGGCTGCCTATTTTTCAGATTCAGCACATGGATATATCCTGCCACTCTTTTCTCGCCTGCCAAGTTTCTGTGGATAGGTCTCCTGTAAGCCTGATCTGTCTTCCCCTGAAGATTAAGGACTTTTTTCCCCCTTGCTGCTTTCATGATTCTTTCCTTGCCTGAGTGTTTTGTGAATTTGACTCTGATATGCCTTGGTGATAGTTGGTTTTTGTTGAATCTAATGGGAGTCCTGTGTGCTTCCTGGATTTTGATGTCTGTGTCTTTCTCCAGGTTAGGAAGTTTTCTGCTCTGATTTGCTCACATAACCCTTCTACCCCTTTCTCTCCCTCTCTTCATCTTCTGGGACCCCTATGAGTCTGATGTTCCTTTTTAATCAGTCACTGATTTCTCTAATTCTTAAATCATGCTCTTTTGCCTTAGTCTCACTCTTTTTTTTTTTGCTTCATTATTCTCTGTAAGTTTGTCCTCTATATTGCTGATTCACTGCTCTGCCTCATTCACTCTTGCTGCCGTGGCATCTATTTGAGATTGCAGCTCTATTATAGCATTTTTTATTTCATCCTGACTAGTTTTACTTCTTTTATCTCTGCAGAAAGGACTTCTAATCTATTTTTGACCCAGATAGTACTTTTATTATGTGATTCTAAATTCTTGTTCAGACATCTTGCAGGGGGGTTGCACAGCCTCTACCAAATGTCCTCTCAGCAGGGGAACCAATTCTCCTCGTGTGTCCTCTAGACCCCCAGACTTCACTCTGCTCCTGGAGATTTGCCCTTCTCACCAGAGCACCACCAGGTATTGAGCTGCAGAGTTTCAGACACTGCACTCCCTATTTATAGAGTTTTAATGGAATTTAAACCCTCTCCTTTCTCCTTTCTCTCTTTTTAGTTCAGTCCCTGCAGCTGTTTATATTCTTCCACTTTCTCTCCTGATGCTTTTGTGGATGGTGCTTTTCCCATACTCTCCTCCCATCTCTGTCCCTCTCTGCAAGCAAAAACAGCTCCCTGCCCTCCAGGGCTTCTCTGGTTCTGCCCTCCAGTTCACCTCTCCACACTGTGTTCCTGCTGAGTTATGGTTCAGGTTGTGCAGATTGTTGTGTTAATCCACAAATCGGTTTTCTAGGTTTGCAGGATGGTTTAGTGTTGATCTGGCTGTATTTCATGGACGCTAGATGCAAGAAAAACCTTTCCGTGCTGTTCCTCCATCTTCACTCCTCCCCCTTATTTTTTAAATGTTAATTTATTTTGAAGGAGAGAGAGAGAATTCCAAGCAAGCTCTGTGTTGTCGGCTCAAAGCCTCACATGGGACTCAAACTCACGAAGTATGAGATCATGACCTGCGCTGGAATCAGGAGTCAGATGCTTAACTGACTTAGCTATCAGGCACCCTGGTAGTATTGTTTCTTTTCTTTTCTTTATATTTGTTTATTTTTTAAATGTTTATTTATTTCTGGGAGAGAGAGAGAGAGAGAGAGAAAGGGGGAAGAGCAGAGAGAGAGAGGGACAGAGGATCTGAAGCGGGGTCTGCACTGACAGCAGAGAGCCCAATGCAAGGCTCAAACTCATGCACTAGGAGATCGTGACCTGAGCCAAAGTTTAGTGTATCACCGACTGAGTCACTTAGGCATCCCATGTTATTTCTTTTATTAAACTGTAAATTCTTCAATTTGATAATATCTGTTATTATCATGAAGCATTTGGTTGCATGTTGATTAATGTTAAGTATTTTTTATTGAAAGAAAGAATCATTAGAATTTTTTATTATTAAATATTTGGGGTCACAATGATTGTAGAATTTTACTTTTATGCCTGTTAAGAAACTATTAGGGTGGAATATGATTATTCTCATTCTAACCTATTGATTTGAGGGGTCAAACCAATAGCAAAGTTTATTTGGTCATGATTATTATTTAGATTGCTATTCTTTCAGTGTACTTTTGGATTCAGTGGATTAATATTTCATTTAGAATTTTTCTCTATATATTCATTAGGAAACGATAATTTAACAAATTTTAAAGTTTTCATTTATTTATTTTGAGAGAGAGAAAGAGCAAGCAAAGGAGAGGCAGAGAGAGAGGGAGAGAAAAAATCCCAAGCAGACACCATGCTGTTCACTAAGAGCCAGATGCAGGACTTGATCTCACAAACCGTGAGATCATGATCTGAGATGAAATCAAGAGTTGAACACTAAACTGACTGAGCCACCCAGGAGTCCCAGAGGATGATAATTTTTTAGATTTTGAATCAGAGTTACTTTAGCTCTGAAAATGCATTGACAATTTTCCATATTATTCTGTACTCTAAAAAATGCATATAATATTGAGGTTTGGACTCGTCTGAAAAACTATCCCTGCTTGTTGCCCATTTGAGCTAATTCTTTGATTTTTTTTTGCTTTTATACATCTAATGGCTCAATTTTCTTTTTCTTGAATTACATATACCTTAAAATTAAACAAAAGCCTGCTTTTCAAATTTATTGGGATGAATCTTACTATTTTCTTAAAAATTTTATTCTTTATATCAGTGTTGTATTATTGGTTTCTTTTTCTTTTTTTATGCATATATGAAAAGAGTTATATCAAATCTTATAGATCTTATAGATTTTATAGATCTTTTAAAAATTTTTTAGTTTAATTTTTGGGAGGGAGAAAGAGAGAGAGAGAGAGAAGGAGAGCGAAAACAAGGGAGGGGCAGAGAGAGAGAGAATCCCAAGCAGGCTCTGCACTAGTAGCAGATGTGGGGCTCAAACTTCACAAACTGTGAGTTCATGACCTAAGTTGAGATCAAGAGTTGGACACTTAACTGACTGAGCCACCCAGGTGTTCCAAATTCTATAGATTTTTTTGAATGACTAGAGCCTGGATTTCTTTCTCAATTCTATTTTTCTGTTTTTTGACTTATTAATTTGTGACTTTAGTTCCTTTATCCTCCTTTTCTTATGTTAGGTTTTGTTATTTTCTAATGTTTGGATATGAGCTTTCAGAACCTTAATTTTTTTTCTTGTTTATTAATGAATTAATAAATATAAGGATAGATAGATTAAAATAATGGTTGCACCAGCAATATTTTGTAACTTTAGTATATAATGTTCTCATGTTCATATTATTCTACATAGAGTTTCGACTGGAGTGTTAGCATAGAAGTTTTTTTTCTTTTTACCCAAGTTTTGTTTAAAAAAAACTTAAAAGTAGTTGGGATTTGTAAAAGTTAACTTCTGTTTAATAAATTCCTCCTTTGTTTTTTGTTTTGTTTTGTTTTATTGTTTTAGAGAGAGAGAATGAGCATGAGTAGAGGGAGGAGTAGAGACAGAGGGAGAGAGAGAATCCCAAGCAGGCTCTGCACTGTCAGTGTAGAGGCTGACGCAGGGCTCAAATTCATGAACTCGTGAAATCATGACCTGAGCCTACATCAAGAGTCAGATGCTTATCTGACTGAGTTACCCAGTCAGGAATGGTGGCCCATTCCTCCTTTGTTTTTAATTCTTTCAGCAACTCCTGAGTCAGATG
Source organism: Proteles cristata cristata (assembly GCA_017311185.1). NCBI lineage: Eukaryota > Metazoa > Chordata > Mammalia > Carnivora > Hyaenidae > Proteles > Proteles cristata. The sequence goes on from JAESUZ010000312.1 coordinate 2,262,693, forward strand.
CTGAATCTCCTGAAATGATCGTTGTATCTTTTCAACCTAATTATTTTGTCTTATTGATCTGTTGTGTGGAAAATTGTTATCACGTTCTCTTCCAACCAATAGAGCAGACTTTGCAAATGAGGAGCCCAAATCAAGAACTACTGCCTTTGAAGAACAGTAAGCTCTGTTCAGACAAGCTCTGCAATATTTCTTCCAAATTATCTGACATTGTGTGTGGGAAGAGGTGGGAACAAAAGAAGAAATGCAAAGAAACACAGTCTTTGTGATTTTTGCTTAGTAACTGTGTCTTTGTTCACTACATTAGAGACATTTCTCCAGTGTCCGTCTCACAGCCGCCTTCACCTCTTTGTTCTTTAGGCTGTAGATGAGGGGATTCAGCAAGGGCGTGACTGCGCTGTACTGCAAGGAGAGGAGCAAATCCAAAGAGGAACCCGAGGGAGGCATGAGATAACAAAGAAAACCTGAACCAAAGAACAGGATCACTGCGATGAGATGGGAGGAGCAGGTGGAGAAGGCCTTGCTTCTGCCTGAGGTGGAGCTGATGCTCAGGATGGTGGAGATAATACGGGCATAGGAGAAGAAGATTGGGAGGAAGGTTCCCAGCCCATGCAGTAAACTGGAGCACAGCAGGATATTGGTTGTGGTGGAGATATCAGAACAAGACAGAGGGAAAAGAGCAGGTAGCTCACAGGTATAGTGGTGTATGGTTTGGGCCTCACAGAAGTCCAGGTTAATAGCCAAGAGCACAATGACAAATGCATTGAGAGAGGCCAGGCCCCATGAGATCAGCACCAACCCCACACAGAGCTGGCTGCTCATCAGCTGGCCATAGAGCAGAGGGTGGCGGATGGCAGCATAGCGGTCATAGGCCATCACGGAGAGCAGACAGGCTTCAGTCCCTGAAGAGAAAAACACAAAGAACACCTGAGCCAGGCAGCCCTCTACTGAGATGGTTTTCTTCTCAGACAGAAGGTCCTTCAGTAGCTTGGGCACAGTGACAGAAGAGAAACAGAGGTCCATGAAGGACAGGTTACTCAGGAAGAAGTACATGGGTGTGTGGAGGCGGGAATCAATCCTGATCACCAGCAGCAGCATTAGGTTTCCCATCGTGGTCAGGAGGTAAATCCCCAGGAAGAGGACAAAGAGCAGAGCCTGGACGTGGGGGTCGTTGGACAGCCCAGCAAGAATAAACTCGGTGATGGCACTGTGGTTCCTCCAGGCCATCTGTGAAGGGGATTTCCTTGGAATAAAATAGAAAGGGGGTGATATCACCTATGATTGTTCCCAATTTTTAGAGCATCATCATATCTTCTTATACATCCCTCCTTCTCTGCTTCACTTGACCTTGTGCTCAGTATCTCAAAGCTGCCCTCATTGTATCTCAGGAAGGATTTTATCCTTTTTTGTCTAGTATGCATGTACTTTAGAGAATTCCATTCTTGTTTCACAGGGATTTACTGGATAAATAGTATTGCTGTCTTGCTTAGACATTATTATTCACTGTTCACTGCATGCTCCCAAGTTCAGAAATCCTTACCATCTTGTTTCAAAAGTCATTATATGACATATCTACAGTGAATGTTCTAAATTTTTCTCCTTTTTTCATTCTTCTTGTTCAAAATAATCCAAGGCTTCTTACTTCCTAAACAATACAATAAACTTTAAAAGTATTTTTTTATTTGTATACAGACTGTATACAAAAAGTCCTATTTGTTCTCACAGCAATTTTAGGGAGTATTTCAGGCATGGAAATTTATCCCATGTTACCTCTGAGGAATATATTGAGTCCTGTTGAGAACCAGTAGAAGAGACAGGAAATAAATTCTGTAGTTTTCTTCTAATTCTCATCCCAGGGTCTAGGAAAAAAGACCACTTTTCCTGCCTTGACATCCAGACGTTGTCCTTATTTGTCTTAAACCTGTATTTTGGCCTTTTTGGCCCCTTTTGATACCAGAAAGGTCTCTTTATTTTTGTGTCTTTGATTATATTGTTCTGCTTTCACATGTTCTCCTTTATTCCATTAATCTAATTTTTTATGTGACTTCCAGCCTCCCCTCAAATCCTGCTATTTCCAAGCTCAAGCTCATCTTAGACCTAAGTGTACATTCTTTGTGTGCCTGGGCAAACAGTGCAATATTTACCTTGGTGTGACTTCAGCTAGATCCAGTGGTGGTGAAGCATAAACAGCTGGGAATTTACTTTTGAGGATCCTGGCATGGATAAAATTGTAAACACTGTTGAAAGCAGACATTTTACTTAGAATCTTTTCAAGTGAAGTGAAATGCTAAGTCTGTTCTATGGTTATCAAAGATTTGGAGAGCACCTAGTATTTGTGGGTAGGGCTATCCTAAAAACAGTTTCCACCTTTCTGTTTCCATTCACAAGAGGTTGCCTGGCCACGGTATCTTTGGGGGTTTTAGGGTCCCATCTAAGAAGATTGTAGCATTTTTTTAAAAAGTATTTTTCATTGATGTGCTAACATCCACATTTTGTGTGGATGAAGGTAGCAGTTATTTGTATCATATGGTTTTGGGATATCACAGAAAAGGAGCTCACCTTCCTCACCATCCTAAACAGCAACTCAAACGGATTCCAGGGATTTCTTCTTTTTTTTTTTTTCCCCCAGGGATTTCTTTAATGACCAAGGACAAAGTCTTCCGTTCAATTCTAGATTACATTCCAAGCATGAAAATAAATAAATTTTTAAACAGGAAAATCAATATCAGCTTTCATTTACTATTTAAAATTAAAGACATTGGCTTTATTTCATACTAACATAAGAGAGATTCATGTCAGATTTACACGTGGGTGAGAACAAAGGACTGAAATTAAACAAGGGGGTGGTTGAAAGGGTAAAATATGTAAATAAGAGGACTTCAGAAGTGTTCTAGACAAGCCTTGTCCGCACTGGTTTTTGATGTATTTGGAAAGAATAAGTAAATGAAGGATGTGTTTGAAAGGTCAATTTCCAATTGGCTTGAGGCTTCCGGGGCTGGGTGTCATCTACTGACCTTCTGTGCATGAGAAGGAATTTGAAAAGGGAAGAGGATATCAGTGCTGGAAGCAGGAGGAAGCCAAAGGTCAATGTTACCCACTTGAGACTATTTTCATAGCTGTCCTCTCCAGTGCTGTCTCACACTATTCACATTGTCACAGTGGTGGCTAGATCTGAAGGTTGTTCTATTAATAGAAAGAAAGTACGAATAGAAAAATTCTGTGCAAGCAGGGGAATAAGTAGCTTCAGCAAGTCAACATCTATTTTTGATATCCTCATTTAATTTCAGGTGTCAGCTTTCTGCAATCTTTTGGATCCCGATGCATAAGAGGATTTATGTCTAGGCTGTGAGATGTCCCTGTCACCAGTGTCATGAGGGAGTGAAGAGAGAGCTTTCTGAGATCATGTCCAAGGCCACTGGGACAAATGCAACATTTTCAGTAACAGAGACATTAGAGGCCAATCTTGAGAAGGAGGTGGCCTATCAAGGAGTGGGAAGTTACCACCTCAAGCTCAGGAAAAAGGAATGGGTTGAACAGGAGGCTCAGGATCTAGCACTAGTGGGATGTATCAGGAGGTTCTGGGGGATGGGGTCAAGGTGGAGGATGGTGAGCAAAATTAAAACACGTAGAACTTTCTAGGAAGGAAAAATAGAGGGATATCAGACATGTTGGAGGATATTACCGTGCTCCTGGCTTTTTCTCAAGGAGGCAGCTCCTGTGTGTTCCAGCTTTCCCATTCAGGTAGACACATCATTGGTAAAGTCTCCCCATAAGAGAACTTATGTCACAGGAGTCCAACTATTGACATAACAGATAGCTTTTTCTTCTTGTTGTCAGTGGGTGTTAGGCATCTGAATAGCTCAAACTTTAGGACCACTGAGGATGCCACAACATCCAGATTATTTCCTGGATACCTTAACATAGAGTGGTGTCATTCTACAATGCAGGTCACTCTATGGAAGGACAAGAACAACATCTCCAAAGAAGTTCATATTTCTGACTGACATATACTTCATTAAAATTTCCTCAGGTGATCTCAGATCTAGTAACCTACCATCTCTTCATTTACTTCCTCTGTGATTCTGAATACTATCTTAAGAATGCTTCTTAAGGAAAGAACAATCTACCAAAACCAATCAGAGGCTGTCTATGGTTATGCAGCCATGGGCTGGGTTTGGCACCCAGGGGAAGCTGGGCCAATGCTTTGTATTCTCTGAAGTCTAGTCTGAAACCAAGTTCTGGACTCACTAATTAACACACTTTCAGTTGGCTGGAAAGGTAAACAGTAAGAGGCACAGGGGAGCATTTGAAATTTCTGAATTAAAGCAATTATTTAAAGCCTAAAAGAACTTTTATTAGGCTGGTAGGGACTGGAGAAGGAAGGATAAGAAAAGGATTTTTAAATCTCTCTCTGTCTCTGTCTATCTCTCTATATATGTATATACATATACATAATGTTAGCCAGTGGAAATATGTATATATATGTTTATATTTCCATTGGCCAACATTTATTGAAGATTTTTGTTATCTATGTAATTTTCTTTTCTTGCAGTGTCTGTCTGGTTTTGGAATCCGATAATGCATTTGGAAGTGTTCTCTCCTTTTCTATTTTCTTGGAAGAGTTTGGAAATAATTGTCATTAATTTCTTAAATGTTAGGTAGAATTCGCCAGTGAAGACATCTGGTATTAGACTTTTTTGCTGTTGGCCAGTGGTTTTTGTGCCTGGCTAAAACGTTTGGAATTTAAACAACATACCTTCTTTAATTGAGATAAAATTAACATGTAACATTTTTTTCAGGTGTACAACATAATCATTCTATATTTGTTTATATTGTTAAATGATCACAATAAAAGTAGTTAATGTCTTACTATACATAGTTACAAAAATTTTTTTCCTTGGGGCGCATGGGTGGTTCAGTTGGTTAAGTGTCTGACTCTTGATTTTGGTTTAGGTCACAATCCCATGGTCATGAGATTGAGACCCTTATTGGGCTCAACGTTCAGCATGGAGCCTGCTTGGGATTCTCTCTCTCTCTCTCTCTCTCTCCCTCTCCATCTGTCCCTCCCCAATTCATAATTTCTCTTTTTCTCTCTCAAAAAAAAAAAAAAAGAAAAAGAAACAAATTTTTTCCTTGAGAACTTAAAAAATCTACTCTCTGTAGCGTTCAAAAGTACAATACAGTATTATTAATTATAGTCACCAGGCTGTACATGACATCCCCAGGACTTATTTATTTTATAACTGGAAGTTTGTACCTTTTGGCCACCTTCACCCATTTTTGCCCACCCTCCACCCCCTTGGACTCTGGCAACCACAGATCTGCTCTCTGTTAGTTGTGTTGTTTTGTTTTTTTAATTGGAATATATTTGACAGATAACATTGTGTAAATTTAAGATGAACAACGTATTAATTGGATACATTTACATAATATGATTGTCGTAGTGCTAATTAGCACCTCTGTCATGTTACATAATTATCATTTGTTTTTATTGGTTGGAATAATCAGGTTCTAGTGTCTAAGCAAGTTTGATGATTATAATACAATATTGTTATTTATATTTACTGTACTGTGCATTCGATCTCTAGGATTTATTTACTACTTATTGTAAGGGTATATCTGTAAATGAAATCTGTCCTATCTCCCCACCTCCCATCTTCTGGTAGCCACCAACTATTCTGTTTTTAGGAATTTGGCTTTTTTAGATTCCATATATAAGTGACATCATGCAGTACTGGCAGGATATCCATTTGTTATGGCCGAATAATATTCCATCGTATACATACATCACATCTTCCTTCTTCATTTATTTCTTAATGGGCTCTTAGATTGTTGGATTGTGTATATCTCTGTGATATTTTATTTTCATTTCCTTTGGGTATATACACAGAAGTGGAATTGCTGGATTATATGGTAGAGCTATTTTTAATTTTTTTGAGGAACCTTCATATTGTGTTCCAGAGTGGCTGAACAAGTTTGTGTTCCCATGACATAAATACCTTCCATTTGATAGTATCTACCAATAATGTCATTAGACCCCCTTTTCAAGGCTTAGTGAGAGATAGCGGAACCTATGATGCTACACTAGTTTTCCCCAAGCCCCTCCTTCCCTGGCTATAAAAACGGCAGGGTTGGGAATGAATCGGGGAGGGTGTTCATTGCATTGGCCTTATTGGGAATTTAGTGTTTGTGATGAGAAGTCATTTCCTTCTTTTCTCATGGGGGAAGTAAGGATTGCTTTTCTTTTGTGGAATCCAAATGAATGGGGTCTTAAGAGAAGAACTCACAGAAACAGAGAATGCCTGCAAGCACAATATATTGTGATCTCATTCCTGTTAGACATCTGCTTCTGCAGTAGACTTGCTGATCTTTCCTCTATGCCTCTCTGAGCCAGGGAGAGAAGAATTGGAAAAGCTGACAGCTGGGGGTGGCAGTGGGGGTGGGTGAAGTGGGGAAGGAAATGGAGATTATGCAGCCCAGTTGAATGAAGGAACTAAAGATAAAAAAACAGTTTCATGTATATTTGCCATGGAATTGGCCCTGCTCAATAAAAGGATTATATTAAAATCTTGGGGCACCTGGGTGGCTCAGTCAGTCAAGCATACAATTTCAGCTCAGGTCATGACCTCATGGGTTTGTGAGATTGAACCCTGTGTCAGACTCTGTGCTGATGGTGTGGAGCCTGCTTGGGATTCTCTCTTGCCACCCTGTCTTCCTCTCCCCGGCTTGTACTCTCTCTCTCAAAATAAATATATAAACATTAAAAAAAATCTTTATGTACCAGAGATATTAGAAGAAAATATACCTAAATATGGGTGATGGAATTATTTTTTGACAATCGTCATCTCTTCTTTACTGTATCTGCTTTCTTATTCTAACTTAAACAATTGGAAATAAAGATGCATTATTAATTAGTGCATGATTTGATACTGAGAATGTTGGATGATAATATATATTACTGAAAACATAAAGTACAATGGAATTAACGTGTTTTAACCCATTAATGAAAATGATGCAGGATTGTCAAGTGCAAGTCAAGAAAGAATTCTTGAGACATTGTATGGTACAACTTAGTGAGTTTATTTAGGAAGCACGGGGACAGGACCCATGGGCAGAAAGAGCTGCACTTTTGTTGTGTGAGGTTGTGGTTATCTGCTTAGAATCAAAGGGAATAAGGCATGCAGGGAGTATCAGATTAAAATTTCTTCAAATTTCTTTGAATTTCTACCCATAAAACTACTTTTGCAAGATTCCTCTGGTGCTTATCATTCAATTCAACATTGACTGTCAGTAACACATGGGCAGTCGTGAGAGCCTTAAAGACTGTAACTATTAGCACATATTTGACCCTTATCAGAACTGCACAGACTATAAATCAGCCTTCTGGGAGATGGGTAAACGTTTTACTGCTTCTGTCCCTCATCAATAACATGTATTATTAGGTGACTCAGTATTGCTGTACAGAAAATAACATTGAATGAGTATAAGTTACCACAGTTTAATCTGTTTTGAGGAAAATCATAATAGCATGGAACCATTTATCAGAAGATACACATTTGGTGGATTATATAGTACATACTGCATATTTCATAAACCCGTGCTAAAATATATGAAAAGGAAATTACTCCAGAACAATTGACTAAAATCCCTTGCATTCCCCAAGGAGGTTGGATGGAAAAAATAAGCTTAAAGGAGGTGAATTGTAGCAGAGGGCTAAGTTATCCCATCTCACCCTACAACGAGCCACATTTTCCCTCATGTTGCAACTCCCAAGGAACAACAATAGAGTTCTTGGTATTACCCAAGTCACTGACCTGTCACTTGTGCTGTTCCAAATTTTAGCAGGGACACCTGCAGGATATCCTGCCAGTACTGCATGATGTCACTTATATATGGAATCTAAAAAAGCCAAATTCCTAAAAACAGAATAGTTGGTGGCTATTCCCCAAAGCTCAAATGTCTTCACAGACCCCATGTCTATAACTGTTCTTTCTCTGTGACTCAACTATCGGTGAAATCTTATGGTTCTAAGTGGCTTTCTGTACATTTAATTCTACAAAGTCATCCAATACCCATGCATTTTAAAACTCAGTGTCATTAAAACAATAGAGAAATAAATTATGATTAAATAAAACTTTTAATCAAGATGATGATATATTCCATTGCTCTTCCTTTGAGCTGGATTTAATCTGAACCACCTTCTTCTACACTGACCCCACCCTCAAGATATCTTTGTGTCTCTTTCTTAAGCTTTTATGAAGTATCTTTTAGCTTCTAAAACAGTAGGCCATCAGAAGTTTTTAGTGTCAACCCACCAGGTATCCCAAAGGCCATAGTTCCTTCCTAATTCATCATCTCTTTGTAGCTTGCTACTTATGTCTTTGCAAACATTTCTCCAATGTTCTTCTCAGAGCCGCCTTTACTTCTTTGTTTTTCAGGCTATAGATGAGGGGATTCACTAGGGGAGTGACCACACCATACTGTATGGAGAAGATGAGCTCCAGAGGTGAGCCTGAGGTTGGCAGGAGATAACGGAGGAGAGCAGATCCATAGAAGAAGCTTACTGTGGCGAGGTGGGAGGAGCAGGTGGAGAAGGTCTTGCTTCTTCCTGTGGTGGAGCTGATGCTCAGAATGGTGGACGCAATGCGAGCGTAAGAGATGAAGATCAGTAAGAATGTACCAAAGCCATGCAGGAGTGAGGAGACGGCCAGGACAGTGACATTGGTGGTGACATCAGAGCAGGACAAAGGGAAGAGAGAGGGCAGCTCACAGCTGTAGTGGGAGATGGTATGTGTCTCACAGAAGTTCAAGTTCCTAGCCAGAGGGATGTTGATAACTGCATCCAGAAAACTCAGGCTCCATGAAGCCCATACCAGCCTCACACACAGCTGGCTGCTCATTATCTGGCCATAGAGCAGAGGGTGGCAGATGGCAGCATAGCGGTCATAGGCCATGGCTGATAGCAGTAAAGTTTCTGTTCCTCCAATGTCAAGCACAAAGAAAGCTTGAATCAGGCATCCCTCTTTTGAAATGACTTTCCTTTTGGACAGGAGGTTCTCTAGAAGTTTGGGCACAGTGACTGAAGAAAAGCACAGATCCACGAAGGAGAGATGACTTAGGAAAAAATACATGGGTGTTTGGAGGTGGGAGTCAGTTCTGATCACCAGCAGCATCATTAGATTTCCCATTATGGTCAGGAGGTAAATCCCCAGGAAGAGCACAAAGAACAGAGCCTGGACTTTGGGGTCAGCTGATAGCCCCAGGAGGATGAACTCCGTGACGGTGCTGTGGTTTCCTAAGGCCATCTAAGAAGGGTGTTTCCTAGAAATAAATACAGGAATGAACTTGAAACTTCTCTTGATTAAACCCAATTACAGAGGTAGAGGCCCTGTATATATACACTCCTAATTATTTAGATTTCACATATGCCCTTATTGACTATCTGGAATCCCTTCTTTCTTGTCTAGAGTTCAGTTTCAAACTCACTATGATATTTCCATGTAGCTGTTATTCTACTTTAAAGACAGCTGAGGATGGGGCTCCTGGGCAGCTCAGTTGGTTGAGCAACCGATTTCAGCTCAGGTCATGATCTCATGTGCAAAGTTCGGGCTCCGTGTCAGGCTCTGTGCTGACAGCTTAGAGCCTGGAGCCTGCTTCAAAATCTGTCTCCTTCTCTCTCTGCCCCTCTACTGCTCATGCTTTGTCTTTGTCTCTCAAAAGTAAATAGACATTACAAAAATTTTAAAAGATGGCTGGGGGAATTTGCAAATTTGATCAGACCTAGTCCATGACTAGTTTATTCTATCTCCTTCAGCTGAGCATTGCTTTGTCAGCAGTATTCTGTGTATGTTTTATGCACTGTAGCAGAGTTGCTAGGGGCATATTTCAACATTTGCCCCCTTCCCTTTATTCTCCAATTTGTTCTTGCTTCATTTCAAAATCCTTCTAAGATTTATAATGCCTCATAGCATCATTTTGTTTTTCTTCAACTTTTTACCATTGATAATACACATTAGATATATATTGTTAGTCTGACCCTTTGAGACAAGATTAAGATATGATTGTGTGTGCATGTGTTCGGGTTGGGGGTGTGTGGGTGTGAGTGTGAATTTTGGATATGGGACAAAAGAATCAAGGAAGTTATTGCCGACTCCTTTTTGCAAATTGAAAAATGAGTATCATAAGTTATGTAACATGTCCAAGGCCATGATTTGTATACCTCGTCTTTCTTTCATGCACTGACTTTCATTTAAAGCCTGCCTTCAAATTCCCCAGCATACATGGCATTCTGACGTTACAATTGGTCTTCACTGTTTTGGTCTCAATGCTGTGGAGAAACAGGTGTACTTTTTCCTGAGCACCCACAGGAATAACTTTGTCTCTGCTTTATTTATTTTTTTTTAAATGTTTTTTTTATTTATTTCTAGGAGAGAGAGAGAGAGACAGCGTGAGCAGGGGAGGGTCAGAGAGAGAGGGAGTCACAGACTGAAACAGGCTCCAGGCTCTGAGCTTGCAGTCAGCACAGAGCCCGACGCGGGGCTCGAACCCACGAACCGCGAGATCATGACCCAAGCGAAAGTCGGACGCTCAACCGACTAAGCCACCCAGGCGCCCCACTTTGTTTCTGCTTTAACTTGAGCATCTGCTCTACTTGAAGTGCCTTTTAGTAATTAACTGAAATTGTATTTATTGTTTTACTCCCATCTTAATTTTGACCTGTTATTGAGATCCCTTGTGATCATTTGCTTCTTTGAACTCCCAGAGTACACAATGAATATAAAAAATAGCTATATGTAGGTGTGCATATGTGTAAAATTGTGATTCTTTAATTGTGAAATTAAATGAGAATTAATTTCACCATTCTTGATAGATCATTTTATACTAATTATTTCGAATCTAGAATCAGGAGTATGTGAGTATTTTGCCTTCCCAGAGTGAATGAGGGGCTACATTAGGGTTTCACCCAGGTCTTCATTATTGATTCTCATCTGGCACCTCTGCCTCCCTTTTTCTTGCCAATTTCTTAAGGACACTAGCTCTCATCTGGTGGCAGCCATGGAGGCGTCCCACTTGGGTCTACCTTACAGAAAGAATACAACATTCAGCTGTGAAGGATGCAGTTAACTGACAGCATCCAGTTGCAGGACCTTTGAGATTAACCACTGCCTTAGCAGAGGCCAGACTGTTTCCAGGCAGGCAGAGAAAGAGCATGCCTTCTCTACGGCGCAGTCATTGCTCCAAACGTCCCACGGGCTTGGATGAGTATTTGTCAGATCCGTACTGCAGTCTGAAGCTCTCCTGGACAATTCTATTGTCCTTCCCTCTTTCCTGTTGCCAGTGTCATATCTGAATCGCAGTCCCAAAGCTTTTCTGCCCCAATCCTGATTCCTCCTCATGATCTTTCACAGGCCCTTCTGCATAAAATTTCATGTAATCCTCACCATCTCCTGCAGGTGAGGAGGACATCACCTGATATACTTCCATTCTGTGCTAATTCATTAACTCATCATACGCCGCTCTATTCATTTTATGCCATTGCTGAATCACCATCTCGTTTTGGCAGTTAACGGTTAGAATAGTTATGCTATTTTTTTAAAATATATTTTTATTTATTTCTAGGAGAGAGAGAGAGAGAGACAGCGTGAGCAGGGGAGGGTCAGGGGGAGAGGGAGTCACAGACTGAAACAGGCTCCAGGCTCTGAGCTGGCAGTCAGCACAGAGCCCGACGCGGGGCTCGAGCCCACGAACCGCGGGATCATGACCCAAGCGAAAGTCGGACGCTTAACCGACTAAGCCACCCAGGCGCCCCTAGTTATGCTATTTTTTATCTTTTCCTTTTCCCCCCAAAACAATGGCACTATAGTTCTTTAATGAGGGTGATTATGCTCTAAGTTACTTGGTATCTCTGTACCATAACACTTGGCCCAATGAGAAGCACATACGGTGGATCTCTGATGAAAGCTAGGAAGTGAATTGAATAGACTGGTTAGCAAAGCTTCGTTAGAAAAAATTTCAGAACCAGAAGCTTGATAAGGATCTAGCAATAAGAAGACAACAGAGTGGGAAACAAAGCAGTAGTATGTGTGTCTGTGTGTGTTTACAGTGCGTGCATAAATTCTCAGTTTTGAGCAACTATGGGTGTACTTCACATATTCCATGCCCACTATCCCATTTCAGACTGTATCAGAAAGGCTAAAACCCATGAGATTCCCTGTTCACTCCTTCATTTTCCTTAACATTAATTTATTCAGTTTTACCATTCATTCCTTAACACATCTTTTCCATTAACTTAGTTTTCTAAGTTCTATATATTTATTCCTTGATCATTCTTCCATCTACCCATCCATAACTCCATTCATTCATTCATGAATTGCCTGCTGTATGTCATGTTATGTTGGACTTAGAGAAAGCCACATTGCAGACCCTTATGTTAATTAAACTGCTATATACATGCACATTTCTCTGCTAGATTTTAAGTCACTCTTGTTAAGTATCCTGGGATGGCTTATCATTCTAGACTAGTTCCTTTTGCTTCATTTGAAACTTGACATGGCACTATACATTCAAGTCCTGCTTCTTTATGAAACACCCCTAGGTTGGTAACTTCATACATTTTTTCTGATCAGTCTCTTGGCCTCCCAGTTGGCCTCTTATTCTCTAGCTTTGTTCTGACACCAGAGTCTGATGTTGATATTGCCCAAAGGACCCACAACCAAAAGTTAAATCCTGTAAAACCAGCCAATTCTTCAGTCTTTGTCATTTTCTTTACTTGGACAAAAAAGCTGAGAAGTCTTTTTTCCACTATTAACATTAAACATTCATAAAGATCCCAAGACTGAGTCTCACTTAGAACCTAGGTCTAGATTACATCTCAGTCTGTCCTATAGGTGTATCTGAAACTTTAGGATGGTCCAATTTAACTCTGATTAAGCAAACAAGGAGAGCAACTTACAGGGAAAATAATCCATTTTAGGGAGCCTCTCTCATCTCTGAGTTTGTCAAGTCATTTCAAATGAATATTTTCTCAGCTCTCTTTATTTTTTAAATATTTATTGTTTATTTGTTTATTTATTTAGATCATGAGCAGGGGAAGGGCAGAGGGAGAGAGAGAATCTCAAGCAGGTTCTGCATTGTCAGCACAGAGCCTGACACAGGGCTCCAACTCTCAAACCGTGAGATAATGACCAAGAGTCAGAGGCTTAACTGACTAGCCACCCAGGACCTCTGTGTATTGTGTTTGTATTTGTTCATAAAACAGTCGTCACACATACCTTTTTTATAGGTGAGGAACTAAGAAACATAAAAGTTGGGTAACTTTCTCAGGATTGTAGAGATAGTAGGAGTCAGTTGGAATTTGGGCTCAGGAACTTTGCATACATTGTCATATGCTGCCCAAGGGAAGGGGTATCTTGGGTCACTCCTTGGAGAAGGAGCCATATAACATAATACAGAGTACTGAAAATCTTGTTGGTTTCACATCTATTTAATTTTTAAAATGTTAGTTAATTGAATAAATGCTGGGGTTGGTGGATTATTGAGAAGGAGAAGAGAGAGAGGTCCCCCGTTTATTTTATTCACCATATGTGGGGATGTTCTGCATGACCAAATGTGGGTGGGATGGGATAGGAATTTGTATACTCAGTGGCAAATACATCAGGGTATAAAGACCCTGGATGTCTAGTTTCACACCTGGGCTGCAGAGGAGGGCTGAATGTAGGAGAGAGCTGGGAAGGAACTTTTTGAATCCAGACATTTTTCCTCAAACCTGGTCAGACGTCTCTGTGTGCTTCACATCATCAATATTTACTGGGGTCACAGGGAGTTAGTAAAACCTCAAAATGAACTCTTATAGTATCTGTGGTTTGGGGTCCTAGAAGAAAGGGTTTCCTCAGAGTTGCCATTATCTATTATCTGCTCTGATGTATGGTCTAGTCTACTCTGATCTACTCTGGTGTACTTGCTACTGTCCCCATCCACCTTGACCTTTATACTTCCACCTGCCTGTCCCAGAGTTCACTGAACTGCTAGAGCCCAGGCCAGAGCAGAATTTGAAGCCAGGGTGCAAGACCTGCCAGATCCTCATGCTCAACATAACTCGCTGAGGACAGAGAGTTCTTGTCATGTAGCTGGATAGGACACAGGCCCCCAACGTATGGAAAAGTGATTTCTGGGTCAGAAAGCCCCGTCTCCAGCAAATAGAAAGCTAATGAGAAGATAGGAAAAGAAGGCTGGATTAGGAGAGGGAACATAGGGACCAGGAAAGAGAGAGGAGAAACTTGAGAGCAGTCAGGGTGGACATTACCAATTTCCAGGCTTTGTGCGATTCAGGCTTCCTGCCGTTTTGGTCTTTTCATGATGAGATCTCATCGGGACTGGGATGGTCTCTATGCCCATGGAAACAAATATTTCTGTGGCCTAGTTACAGGAAAGGCAATCAGTCTTTTTATTTATTTATTTTTCCTGTTGGAAGTCACAGGGAGAGCAGAAAATTGATTATACCAGAGCTAGTTATTCTTAAAGGTAGAAGCTTCAAGACCAGCATCTTCAGAGTTCTGTCTTGTTTCTGCTTTTCTCTCCTACTCAATATGTGGTGAGACTATCAAATCCTCAACAAAAATGGAAGAGCTTCCCTCCAGTGGTCGTAGGCTGAACCACACAGGCATCTTTCTATTTAATGTCCTCTCTGATTCTAAAGCCTGTCATAAGAGAGTCTGGGAAGTGAGTGATTCTCATATAAAACCCTTGAGAAGGGTATATATAGATTAGGCCATCAGTAATTGGTAAACTGAGCCTGGCAACCTAGGAGATGAAGGAGCCAGTATCCTTTATTCCCTGAAGTTATAGCTTGAAGTCCAATTCTAAACTCATTAACTAGACAAGTTGGAATTTGCAAAAGCTTCAGATGATTCTCCTTGTTATGGTCTTTTGGGACTTCTGTGTTGATGTCATGGCCTAGCATGAAATCACTCTTTCCAAATACAGCACCTTGGAGTACTGAATATTTCATGCTGAAAGAATTGGACAAATGGCAGGTGCAGGAAGGAGCTCTGATCTTCCCCTGATGCAGATCATGAAACTCTCATGTAAGAAGTGCCCTTTCAATACCTGGAGGAAAAGGGCATCCTTACTTCTTTTTTTTCCTATTTTTTTTCTTAAATAGTTTATTGTCAAGTTGGTTTCCATATAACACCCAGTGCTCCTCTCAGCAACTACCCTCCTCCATGCCATCACCCCATCAGCCCTCAGTTTGTTCTCAGCATTCAAGAGTCTCTCATGATTTGCCTCCCTCCCTCTCCCCCACTATTTTCCCCCGTCTTCTCCCCCATGGTCCTTCGTTAAGTTCCTCCTAACCCACCTATATGTGCAAACATATGGTATCTGTCCTTCTCTGCCTGACTTATTTCGCTCAGCATAACATCCTCAAGTTCCATCCATGTTGCTACACATGGCCAGATTTCATTCTTTCTCATTGCCATGTAATATTCCATTGTATAGACAAACCACATCTTCTTGACCCATTCATCAGTTGATGCACACTTAGGCTCTTTCCATGTTTTGGCTATTGTTGAGAGTGCTGCTATGAACATTGGGGTACATGTGCCCGTATGCATCAGCATTTCTGTATCCCTCGGGTAAATTCCTAGCAGTGCTACTTCTGGGTCATAGGGGAGTTCTATTGTTAATTTTTTGAGGAACCTCCACACTGTTTTCCAGAGGGGCTGCACCCATTTACATTCCCACCAACAGTGTAGGAGGGTGCCCGTTTCTCCACATCCTCGAAGGGCATCCTTATTTCTAAAGGTGAAGGGACACAGAGAGGAATCTGAACAGACCTTGTGAATTACCCACCCCCAATCTCCTCACTCGCATTTGTTATACTTAGCTCACCTTTGTGTCATCCCATCTTTCCATGACTTTCTAGTCTTTTCATAAAAATGTGCAAGTTTGTACCTTTTGATCAACATGTTCCCATTGCGAGGTGTTAGCTAATCTCTGGTGGTAATCAAATTGCAGTATATATCTAAAACAAACAGGGGCACCTGGGTGGCTCAGTTGGTTAAGTGTCTGATTCTTGATATTAGCTCAGGTCGTGATGTTGCGGTTGTGGGACTGAGCTGCGTGTTGGGCTCTGCGCTGAGCATGGAGCCTGCTTAAGATTCTCTCTCTCCTTCTCTCTGCCCCTCCCCTGCTCACTCACTCAAAATAAATAGACATTTAAAAGCAAATTTCAGTGTATATTATATCAATAGGTTATATACTTTAAATTTAGACAATGTTACATTTCAATTCTATCTCAGTAAACCTGGGAAAATATCCCACGTAAGTTTAACTGTTTCTTCTGGTCTTCATTTTTTAATGAAGATTCCCATGTCACACAAAACTTAAAGAAATTGGTATGGGTTGTAATGAGCACCAGGTGTTGTAAGTGCTGAAACACTAAATTTGACACCTGAAACTACTATTACACTGTATGTTAACTCACTGGAATTTAACTAAAAACTTGAAAAAGAGAAATAATTTGTATGCTTTCCTCTTGTTTATTAGTCTTTTGTTCTAGGAGTCCCAGTCATGAACTTAAAAGGGTAGAAGGAAAAGATATTTTTCCTCCCTACAGGTATACATATTCTGATTTTAGAAACCTTGGATTCATACTGTGTTTAAGGAATGAGTAAGCTTTTTTTCTTTGAATCTTAGGAAATGCTATTCTTGAGAATTCAAGAAGAGGGAAACAGAAAATAATGAACACAGTTACAACACAATCCCCTTGTTTTAATCACTACACTCTTCCCTACCTGTTAGGAATTTTTTCAAACATCCGAATTAAGGTATAAAATGAAGCAATGTATTATAAATATTGGCTTTTATTTTAGCATGCTAGATAAGATTCTTTTAAAAGACTAGAGTTTTAGAACAAACAATATTGTTATTTAAATATATTATTTGTTACAATTATAACAGCACTCCAGCCAGTGTTAAGGGTTAATTTAAGGGTCAGGGCACCTAGGTGGCTCAGTTGGTTGAGCATCTGACTCTTGATTTTCAGCTCTGGTCATGATCCCGGGGTTATGGGATTGAGCTCTGCATCTGGTTCCATAAGAAGCATGGAGCCTGCTTGAGATTCTCTCTCTCTCTCTCTCTCTCTCTCTCTCTCTCTCTGTCTTTCTCTCACTTGCTCGCTCTCGATCTCTCTCTCTCTACCCTCAGTTCCCCTCTGGTGCTCTCTTACTCCCACTTTCACTCTCTCTCTCAAAACAAAACAAAACAAAACAAAAAACCTCAACTAAAGGAAAGAGTTAATTTAAGGGTTAGCAAATTAACGCACTCCTTGCTTGCTCACTTAAGTCCCTTGATCAGTAACAAAACTAATTTACTTTGAGATTTGCAGACCACTGGCTTTGAGGAGTAAAAGACCAGAATTTCCCCAGGTCACAACAGCCAGCAAGTCTGTTTGAAATCTTGCAGGCTTTCCAATTAGCCAGCCTAGTAGCAATCTTTTAGCAAAATGTTTTTCTTTCTAAGGTCACACAAATGACCGACCTCCCTTTGGGCATCTGTAGACCCTGCCCTCCTTTGCAGAAAGAATGGAGTACTCTTGCATCAGCACGCCTGGGTACCAAGGAACTAGACCTTCTTGCACAAGCCTCCTCTGGGTACAAGGAACTAGACCTTCTTGCACAACCTTCGAGCACCGAGATAGCTCTGTAGCTGCATCATCGAGTCTGCAGGTCGTAAAGAAATGTCACAGAGCAGAGCACTCCTGGGACTGATTAAACCCCTTTCAAAATCTCTGGGCCAGGCAGAAACCTTGGAGTTGTTGGCCTTTGACAAGAGTTTGCCTTCCCCAAAGGTGACCAGCCTCCTGAATAAAGCTCATATTCCCCTTTAGTCAAAAGTTGTCTCTTGAGTATGAATTGGCCTTTAAAGGATGGGCAGTCAAACATGGGTTTTTGTCACACAGTTACTATTGGGTACAGTTATAACATTAAATGTATATTTAATGCTCATTAAATGTGTGTGTGTGTGTGTGTGTGTGTGTGTGTGTGTGTGTGTGTGTATGTTTAAAAAGAAAGTGACAAGCTCTAAATGACATCACTTAGCTTAAGGTCCCAAGTCAGTAAACCAAGATTTAATACTGAATCTAACTGCAGTTTCAACCCCTCAGAAATGTAACCTCTAACTAGTCAACAGGGGAATTTCTGGTCAGCACTAGGAAATTTACTGAAGGACATTTTAGGTTTCCCCTTAGGAGAGCAATCTTGCCTAAAACAATGGATTCTTTGCTAATAATTTCCTTTTACCCACTTCCTCTCTACCTTTAAAAGCTTTCCGTTTGGAGCTCCCCTTGACTTGGCAGATGGGATGTCAACTGATTCATAAATCAATTAATAAAGCCAATTGGATATTTCAATTTACTTGATTTTTGCAAACATCAAATACACATTACACATACACGTATCAAAGCACATTAAAGTTACTGAATAAAAACAAATCTGATGTCCTTGGGGAGTGAGGTGTGGTAACTTAGAGAAAATGTTTTGAATATGCAGTTTGTTTTCAGAAGGAGGTTATAAAACATTTTCCTGGGGTGCCTGGGTGACTTGGTCAGTTAAGCGTTTGACTTCGGCTCAGGTCATGATCACCAAGTATGTGGGTTTGAGCCCCACATCGGGCTGTGTGCTGACAGCTCGGAGTCTGCTTCAGATTCTGTGTCTTCCTCTCTCTCTGCCCCTCCCCAACTCGCACATGCGCTCTCGCTCTCTTTAAAATAAATATAAAAAAAAAACCATTTTCTTTGCACTGTATGCCTGAGGAAGTGATCTCTTCCATGCACATGTGTACTCTTTTCAAAATTTTGTTAATACATTAACTCTTACTATGCTTTTGTGAACTGCGAGAGGTAGTCATGAATACCTGCAGGTTCCTTAGTAGTTCTATGTTACCTCTCTGCCGAGGCTGTTATAAAATATCGTTATTTTGGACACTAATGCAGTTAAGACAGACTGTTTCTAGTACTCAAGCAAGAAACAAAACAGGAGAACAGATTGAAAATGAAACAAAATGTTGAAATGGGCTGAAACATGTTTATCTTATCTGAAAACCTAAAGTTTGATAATTGTAGAGTGAAAGAGAATGTTTTACAAGAGGGATTCATAAGTGACTAAACTGGCTGTGACAAATATCCTTTAGGTGGAAAGCCCGCGGAGTTCTGCAGGGGCAGCCTGAGGGTGCCAAGACATAAAGAGGTGGGAGATGTGCAGAGACAGAAGGATCACAGACAGTTCCTTTCGGTCCTCCCAAGTGGAAAGAGGTCATCATAAGCCTTGTGTAGGAACTTATGTCTGTATTTCAGTTTGTTTCATTCATTCATTCATTCATTCATTCAGAGAGTGCATGTGAGCAAGTGGTGTACAGGACAGAGTTGAGAGACAGAGAAAGACAGAGAGAGACAGACAGAGAGGCAGAGAGAGAATCTCAGGTTGATGATGCAGAGCCTGACCCGGGGCTTGATCCCAGGAACCGTGAGATCATGACCTGAGCTGAAACCAAGAATCATTACTTAACCGACAGAGCCACCCAGGTGCCCCTAGTTTCATCCTGGGCCAAAGTCTTTCTTCATTATCAGTCCCAGGCATTGACGCAGTGAATTCCCTTTATCCATACATATTCTGGGACAAAGAGATGTTTTACATTTGACAGGTTCTCAAGGATCTCCTCTCCAGGATGACTCCATCGGCATATCTACCAAGCAGTATTTGTTCTGCCCACTTGTCTGCCATCTCCCACCCTTCCCTCTCTCCATCCACTTCATTCTAGCTTTAATCACTTTTTGGGCCAGTCTTGTGGTAGGAGTGTTATGCTTATCTGTTTACTTGGTGTGAAAGGCAGGATTCTAAAGATGGCCTTTCAAGGCTCCCAATCTCTTGTTATTCAAACACAAATCAGAGACTGCTATGAAGGGATTTGGTAGATGTAATTAAAGCCCCAGATCCACTGACCTTAAAATAGGAGATTATACAGGTGAGCTTAATCTAATCACAGGAGCCTTTTAGAAGCAGAGTTTTCTCCAGATGGAAGCAGAAGGGGAAATGAGAGATTTGGGGTGTGAGAAGCAGGTGATACACTATTTAGAAAATGGAGAGGGCCCTGTGAGGAGTGAAGGGGCCTTGATAATATCAGGAGGGAATGCTCCCCAGTGGGCAGCCAGCAAGGAAATGGGGACCTCAGACCTACAGTTTCAAGGAGCTGAATTCTGCCAACAACCTGAATGAGCTTAGAAGCAGATTCTTCTCCAGAGCCTGTGGAGAAGAGCCCAACTCACCCAGCAGCTTGATTTCTGTCATTTGAGACCCTAAACAGAGAACCCAGTGGAGTCTGCCCAAATTTCTGACCTAGAGAACTGGAAGGTAATAAATGGGTGTTATTTCAATGTGCTACAGTTTTGGTAACTTATGATGACAATTATAGAAAGCAATAGAGAAGTAGTATACCTGGTAAGTTGTGACTTGCCTCTGTAGGCTACATTTTTCTTTCCACCCGTTTTCAGACATTTTACCACCACCCATTCATCATCCTTTCCTCCACCTCATAAAGCTCAAGTCTTTGTTTTGCCTTTCTCAGAGATCCAGGATTTTTGTTGCCTGTAAAATCTTTCCCCAGGCACATTAATTCAAATTACACATTCAGGACACAAAATATTTCAGGGTCCTTCCCAATTAGAATGATTTTCAAAATGTGAATCATGACTTGACATGTCATTAATTAAATCTATGAAGCTGAGGTTTTCTGACATATGTGCTCTGTGTCTGAATAGGATTGATTCTGAGCCATGGCAAGCAAAATAGCTTCCAGCACTTTCTTTGGTAATTTTTATTTTTATTTTTTTAAAATGTTTTATTTATTTCTAGGGGAGAGAGAGACAGCGTGAACAGGGGAGGGTCAGAGAGAGAGGGAGTCACAGACTCTGAAACAGGCTCCAGGCTCTGAGCTGGCAGTCAGCACAGAGCCCGATGTGGGGCTTGAACCCACGAACCATGAGATCATGACTTAAGCGAAAGTCGGACGCTTAACCGACTAAGCCACCCAGGTGCCCCTCTTTGGTAATTTTTAAAAAGGGAGGACCAGCAATGTATATTGCAATTGTGACAAAATAGGAAATCAAGAACTTAATGTCAATCATGAGATTTTTTGCTGCAGTTCTGTTTCTTTCATGTTACAGCTCTTCAGTGCTGAGACATTGTAAATATTTTATCGTCATTCTCCTCACAGCTGCTTTCACCTCCTTGTTCTTCCAGCTGTAGATGAGTGGATTCAGCAGGGGCGTGATCACACTGTACTGTATGGAGAGGATCAGCTCCAGAGATGAACCTGAGGTTGGCATGAGATAGCGAAGAATGGCTGAACCATAGAACAGGCTCACTGTGGTGAGGTGGGAGGAGCAGGTGGAGAAGGCCTTGCTTCTGCCTGAGGTGGAGCTGATGCTCAGGATGGTGGAGACGATGCGAACATAAGAGAAGAAGATCAGGAGGCAGGTCCCAATGGCATGCAGGAGGGCAGAACAGAGTAGCATCATAGTGTTGGTGGAGACATCAGAGCAAGAGAGAGGGAAGAGGGAAGGCAGCTCACAAGAGTAGTGGTGGATGGTTTGAACATCACAGAAATCCATATTCAAAGCCAGGAGGATGTTTATGAGTGCATCCAGAAAGGCCACAACCCAAGAGCCCCACACCAGCCTCTCACATAGTTGTTTACTCATCACCTGTCCATAGAGCAGAGGGTGGCAGATGGCGGCATAGCGGTCATAGGCCATCACTGTGAGCAGGAAAGCCTCAATCCCTGTCGTGGCAAACACAAAGAATACCTGAGCCAGGCAGGCCTCTACTGAGATGGCTTTCCTCTGAGACAGGAGGTTCTCCAGCAGCTTGGGCACAGTGACAGAAGAATAGAAGAGGTCTTGGAAGGAGAGATGGCTGAGGAAGAAGTACATGGGTGTGTGGAGGTTAGAGTCTGTATGGATCACAAGTATTATCAGCAGGTTCCCCAGCAGAGTCAGAAGGTAAATCATCAGGAACAGAACAAAGAGCAGAGCCTGGACATGGGGGTCAGCAGACAGCCCGAGGAGAATGAACTCTGTGATGCGGCTGTGATTCCCTAAGGCCATTTATGGTCACTGTTCTTTAGAGAAAAATTAGGAAGAAAATTAACATTTCTTCTTCCCATTAACAGTTTGCAGAAGGTATTGTTCTTTGTTATTTATTCCCTGTATCCCTTCCTGCCTGGTCTGATCTTTATTTTCATAGCTCTCATAACTGTCTTCAATGGTTCTATGGAGTCCTTCTCCTCCCTGGCTCTCTGCGGTGCTTCCTCTGTGCTCCGGATCATCCCCATTGGACTTTTTCTTAATAGGGCTAATACGTGGGGGTATGATCAACTAGGCAGACCTACTGGAGAGCTGTCCCATGACTAAATTACACCATCCTGAAGCTGGGCCCTTGTATTCCACAGTAGTTACCATCTTTCAGGAATTCCAGCAGATGTCCTGGAGAGGCTGATGCAGATCTCTGCTCACCTCTATTACCTGGTTTTTACTCCCTTCAAAAACCCTCCAGTGGTTCATTAACTGATTAATGATAGCAAAGTTGTGTTTGCGTAGCCGCTTATCTTGTGCAAATGACTTCCGCACATGTTTTCCACTGTGAGTGTGTTTGTACAGGAGATGGTGAGGGGAGAGACTGAACTCATTTCACAGGTGAGAAGCCTAGTGATCCTAGAACTTGTCTAGGTCCCCACACTGATCGTTCTTTGAACAGCAAGGAATTAAATCTGCCACATACGATTGCAAAACAAGAATTCATCTATTATATGACCTGCTTAGAGAAAAAGCTAAACTCCCTAGTTTGGATTTCAAAGTGTTAATCACCCAGGGTTCTCTAGATGCTCTGCTGCTGAGGGCAGTAGGCGTTTCTTATTCCCCGTCGCTCTTGTTTCCTCTGATTTGATTTAGGTTGACATATTTTGTTTTCTACTAATTGATTTACATCTTATTTACCTTGAAATTCCCACCTTATTTACCATCTTTTCCATGAGTTCTTCTTTGATTATTTCCTTCTCTGTTCTCACATAAATCTCTGGGAAAATTATCAGAAATCATATTTTTCAGATTATGAAAATAAAACTAAATACACAAATGCAGGATTCTAATTAATCTCTTTCTACTCTAGAATCTTAAAATCTTGTCTGCTTCCCTTTTCTGTGTAACAACTCATCAACACACTGTAAGTGTTGTCATTATTTGTATTACTAACTTGCTTTATCATCTAGTGATTACTGTGAGTGTTGTTTCCTGTGTTTACAGTGAGAGTGCAGTTTCAAAGGAGGGCAGGAATTATTTTCTAACCTGTCTCCCAATCAGTATGTAATGGATCTTAAATAAATCATTGTTAAGTAACAAACACAAAAATTAATAAATTTGATCAGGTTATGTAGTAAAAACTCTTGGAGATTATCTCTAGGTCCAGAAGGTCAACTTCAGGTTGTAGTCAAGGGCAAAGCAATAAAAGTAACTGGAATTAGAAGAGAAAGGAAAGAGGTGGAATATTTCTCTCCTATTTGCTGTAATAGACTGACAGAGGGATTATTACTTCTGAAATCACTAATACCTAGTGATATCAGCTTCATAGTGATCACCCCACACTTTGCTTATTTAAGCATCCATCCATCTATCCATAATGTTATTGAACAAAAATTTTTGAATCTCTGTTCACTATAAGGCACTGTGTTGTACATGCAGTTGAAGACAATTCTGCACTGTACTTTTGTTAACTGTAGTGTGAATGCACATACCTGAGTGTTATTGAGGTGTGACAATCCCCCTCACCTATTTCCTCCTTATCAGGTGTAACCTATGGTTGCAAATTCATACTCAGCTTTTCTTGAGATCTTCATGAGTGCTTTGCTACTCATTAGAATATTCTGATCTGCCTTTTGAACTCCAAATCTTTCCTGGGTACTTTTTGTGTCTACTACACAAGTCTAATCATAGGACTTGCAATAAAAGATATAATCTTGCTCAGAAGTAAAATGTCCTAGTCCTTGAACTTTCTCTCCACCCTCCCCCATCCCTGCTACTATATCTATCAAGTATACACCTCCCAAATTTTGTGCCCTTATTTAGAATATGTTTCTGAATTACCTATGAATTCTGTCTAGTGTGTAATCTGTAGTCCTAGGGGTTGGGCCAAACCAATGAAGATTCAGCAATGAAGAATTGCTACTTGCAAAAGTTAGTTTTATCTTTGAGCCCATACAACTCTTACTAATTTTTTGACACATTACGTATCTCACGTTGAAAAAAAAAATCTTGGGGCGCCTGGGTGGCTTAGTCGGTTAAGCGTCCGACTTTCGCTTAGGTCATGATCTCGCGGTTCGTGGGTTCGAGCCCGCGTCGGGCTCTGTGCTGACTGCCAGCTCAGAGCCTGGAGCCTGTTTCAGTCTGTGACTCCCTCTCTCTCTGACCCTCCCCTGCTCGCACTGTCTCTCTCTCTCCTAGAAATAAATAAAAATATTTAAAAAAAGAAAGAAAAAAAATCTGTTATTTAAACTTACTCAGGAAAAATGCCAATAAATTTTATAAATCATAGTTTGGGTCTTTTAAAAACTAGCAACATGATCAAACAACAATACTAAATCTGAGTGTATGAGCTGTTAACTTATAGTTTGTTTTAATGTTTAGCTTAAAATAAAACTAAAACCAACCACATGCAATTATGTTGTCACAAAAGGTTCTCAGAAATGCCCTTTCCCTCACTATGTATCAGTATTTTTCTGTTTCTTCACTGAGGTATAGAATGCAGCCATACTAAGTGTCAAGGTCTTTGTTCTAAACTGCCCTATCCTGCTCATTTCAGGAATCGTATTGAATGGAAGACTGATGATAGATATTATCCTCTAGCAAGTCCATAACATTCTTTTGAAAGTGAATGACTTCTCTGGATTTTGCATTAACAAAATAACACTGTGAACAAAATGCACTCTTGACTGAACATTTTTAAGAATTTGGAATTTAGTATCTGAATTAGAGAAATTGGTCCAATTCTTCTATGCTTACTCTCTAATATAGATCTGGCTATAAGGACCAATTCTTAGCATGAAAATGCTCTAGCATCTACAGAGCATATTAGAGAAGCTGTTCATTATGGATCCAAAACCTGAAAACTTTTATCCTGGAATGAAAGTACTACAGTCTATTAGCGAGACAGTTACATCATGTGACTTTATGACCCATCTCACTCTAGGCTCAAAGCATAGACCTGACAAATGATACCTTCTTTCAAAGGACAATGTATTTATGTTAATCTTTAAGAAAATGATAAGATGCTAATACCAAACTCTTCCCACTTACCTCCCAGAAGAAACACAGTGAATTCAATTTGGTCCAAAGTTTGAGTGAATGATTCCAGATCTAAAAATGGTTGTAAATGTAGAGAATTATGGGGTAGTTCCAGAGAAGGCAGAGGTAGGAAGAGCAGCCAAGACTTTCTTCAAGACTGTTTATCAATTTTCCTTGAACTGCACACAGAACAAACAAAAATTCATTTAGCATTTGACATCTTTTTTCCAAAGACCATCTTATCAGAAGTAGAATATAAAATTGAAATCAAGTAGCATCATAAATAATCACAATCTTCCTTTCTACTGAAATTTCACCACTGAAGATTGCTTTTACCAAAGTGAGTTTGTGTCCAAAGTAAAATTAGTTTTGGTAAGCGTTGCACATTGAGATAGTTCGCAACTATCAAGTCTTTAGGTCTAATGATACCACCAGTGTTTTTCAAGGTGACCATTGGTAGTTAAGGACCAATAATCAAAGTGTGAGACTTACTTTAATAGGTGCCTGATACTTGCGTGGTATAGTTCAACTTAGAAAATATTGAGGTCTTAATTGATAAGTGAGGCTGGGAGGAGAGAAAGCTGAAATTCTCCAGTACTTATAGAAGGGGACTGATGATCAGAATAAATTGTTATAAATAGGTGTCCCACTATTCTTTACATTAATTATTTTAGCAGGGAACAGATTAGGAATGGGTAATAATAGAGAAATGAATTCTGTGCACAAATAGGATTGAGTACCTGGGAAAAGAGAGTGCATCTTAGGGCACCAGTATTTTCTGCTAAAATTCAAGGATTCCCTTTCCCAACGATTAACATTACTCATTGAGTAAACACTGACCTCGTCATTACCTAATAGGAGAACTTGAGGACAAAGGCCCACTAGAACATAATAAGAAATATAGATAACATGTTGGGGAGCATTGATATACAACGGTTTCTCTGCTATGTGGAATATGAGGTTAGAAAGTGAAAAAAGGTGTTTTAGAGATCCAGGGAGAGAAGACCTGATGAGAGGTATTAATAAAAGTATAAAGTGACTGGAAAGGATTTGGGAAAACTATCAGAAAAATTAGAGAAAATATTACCATGCTCCTGTATTTTCTGGTACTGAAGACATTTCGTAGTTCTTTTTCTAGGTAGAACTTATCTGAAGTTCTAAGAATTTATATTTTAATGAAATAACTCTAGGAAAACTAGCAATTTTTTTATTCTTCCAGCTGGGAGTCACAGTGAGGACAGGAAGACAGACTGTCCTAGATTTAGATCGTCCGGAAGTCTTGGTCATTCACGTCTCCACTGGCCATCGTGAAAAGATTCTCGGATCCTCAATAAGTGCAATTTGGTGAGAGATTTCTCTCAGATGGTCTCAGGCCCAGCTACTTGGTGTCTCTTCATTTAGTTTTCTCTGTGACTAAATATTGTGTTCAAAAGAGTAGGTCTCAGCTCTAACTTCTAGAAAAGCAGTTATAGTTCATGCAGTTAGTTTATTGGTTGGCTGAGCCTGGGAGCTCAAGAGAAAGATGAAGTGACAGACTTTATTCCCTGGAGTTAGAGCCTGAAGCCAAGATTACACGAGTTAATTGGGGAAGTTGCATTTTGTAAATTCTGCAGGAGATTATCTGAGATATTGGCTTCAGAATGTGACTTAGAAATCTTACTGGAAACTTGAGTGAGAACTCTGGGTGTCTGGTGTTTTTTCTGTACTTTCCTCCCTCCCTTCCTTCCTTCTTGCTTTTTCAGCTTCATTGAGCTATAATTGAAAAATAAAATTTTATATATTTAAAGTTTACAATGTGATTATTTGACATATTTTTGCTTTGGGACATGATTACCACAATCAGATTATTAGCACATCTATCACCTTACATAGTTATGTGTCTGTGTCTATGTGTGGTGAAAATGCATAAGGTCTATTCTCAGCAAATTTCAAGCACACAACAGAATATTATTAATATAGTTATCATGATATACATTAGATCCCCAGAGTTTATTCATCCTATAACTGAAGGCTTGCACCTTTGGCCATCTTCTCATCTCCTCTATCTCCCAGCCCCTGGTGACCACCATTTACCATTCTACTCTTTGTTTCTATGCATTCAGTTTTAAGTAATTAATTAATGTTAAAGATTCCACATATTAGTGAGATCATAAAGTGTTTGTCTTTATCTATGGCTAGTTTCACTTAGTATAATGTCCTCTAGATTCATCCGTGTTGTTGCAAATGGCAGGATCTCCTTTCTCACTGTATGTATTCAATTACATATATATACCACATCTTTATCCATTCAGCCATTGATGGATGCTTAAGTTGTTCCAATGTTTGCTATTGTGAATAATACTGTAATGAACATGGGAGTACAGATATCTCTTTGATATACTAACTTTCTTTCCTTTGGATATATGACCAAAACGGGATTCCTGGATCATATGGTAGTTTTATTTTTAATTTTTTGAGGAACCTCTATACTGTTTCCTATAATTGTGGTACCAGTCACATTCCTACAGTGTCCCAAAGGTTCCCTTTTCTCCACATCTTTGCCAACACATATCTGTTTTCTTTTTGATAATTGCCATTCTAACAGGTGTGAGGAAGTACCTCATTGTAGTTTGATTTGCATTTTCCTAATAATTAGTGATGTTGAACATTTTTTTCATGTACCTGTTGCCTTTTGAATGTCTTTGGAAAAATGTCTGTTCAGGTGATTTGCCCATTTTTTAAATTAGATTGTATTTTATTTGTTGAGTCGGATAAATTCCAATATTTGTGATATTAACTCCATGACAGTTATATGGTTTGCAAATACTTCTCTGATTCTGTAGGTTTCCTTTTCTTTTTGTTGGTTGTCTCTTTTGATGTACAGGATTTCCACTTGTTTATTTATTTATTTTTTTTTTTCATTTTTTTTTCATTTTTTTTTTTTTTTACAAATAGTTTATTGTCAAATTAGTTTCCACATAACACCCAGTGCTCATCCCCACAAGAATTGCCCTCCTCAATGCCCACCCCTCCTCCCCCACATCCACCAGTCCTCAGTTTTTGTCAGCATTCAAGAGTCTCTTATGGTTTGCCTCTCTCCCTTTCCCCCACCATTTCTGCCCTTCTTCTCCCCCTTGTTCCTCCATCAAGTTCCTCCCTAATCCTCCTATACGTGCAAACATATGATATTTGTCCTTCTCTGCCTGACTTATTTCGCTCAGCGTAACACCGTCAAGGTCCATCCATGTTGCTACACATGGCCAGATTTCATTGTTTCTCATTGCCATGTAGTATTCCATGGTATAGATAAACCACATCTTCTTGATCCATTTATCTGTTGATGGACACTTAGGCTCTTTCCATGTTTTAGCTATTGTGGAGGTGCTGCTATGAACATTGGGGTACATGTGCTCCTATGCCTCAGCATTTCTGTATCCCTTGGGTAAATTCCTAGCAGTGCTATTGCTGGGTCATGGGGAGTTCTATTGTTAGTTTCCTGAGGAACCTCCACACTGTTTTCCAGAGGGGCTGTACCCGTTGACATTCCCACCAACAGTGTAGGAGGGTGCCCGTTTCTCCACATCCTCGCCAGCATCTAGAGTTCTCTGATTTGCTCATTTTAGCCATTCTGACTGGCGTGAGTGGTAACTCAGTGTGGTTTTGATTTGTATTTCCCTGATGAGGAGGGATGCTGAGCATCGTTTCATGTGTCTGTTGGCCATCTGGATGTCCTCCTTGGAGAAGTGTCTGTTCATATCTTCTGCCCATTTCTTCACTGGGTTGTTTTGTTTTTCGGGCGTGTAGTTTGGTGAGTTCCCTATAGATTCTGGATATTAACCCTTTATCTGAGATGTCATTTGCAACTATCTTTTCCCATTCCTTTGGTTGCCTATTAATTTTCTAGGTTGTTTCCTTGGCTGTGCAGAAGCTTTTAATCTTGATGAGGTCCCAACAGTTTATTTTTGCTCTTGATTTTCTTGCTTTTGGGGATGTATCAAGTAAGAAATTGCTGCGGTGGAGGTCAAGGAGGTTGTTTCCTGCTTTCTCCTCTAGGGTGTTGATAGTTTCCTGTCTCACGTTCAGGTCCTTTATCCATTTTTGAGTTTATTTTTGTGCATGGTGTGAGAAAATGATCTAGTTTCATTCTTCTGCATGTTGCTGTCCAGTTCTCCCAACACCATCTGTTAAAAAGGCTGTCTTTTTTCCATCAGATATTCTTTCCTGCTTTGTCAAAGATTAGTTGGCTGTATACTTTTGGGTCCACTTCTGAGTTCTCAATTCTGTTCCATTGGTCTATGTGTCTGTTTTTATGCCAATACCATGCTGTCTTGATGATGACAGCTTTGTAGTAGAGGCTAAAGTCTGGGATGGTGATGCCTCCCATTTTGGTTTTCTTCTTCAGTGTTACTTTGGCTATTCGGGGTCTTTTGTGGTTCCATACAAATTTGAGGATAGTTTGTTCTAGTTTTGAGAAGAATGCTGGAGCAATTTTGATTGGAATTGCATTTAGATGTGTAAATTCATAGAGTAGTAATGACATCTTAACTATATTTATTCTTCCTATCCATGAGCATGGAATGTTTTTCCATTTCTTTGTGTCTTCTTCCATTTCCTTCATAAGTTTTCTATAGTTTTCATCATACAGATCTCTTGTATCCTTGGTTAGGTTTATTCGAAGGTATTTTATGGTTTTTTGTGCAATTGTGAATGGGATCAGTTTCTTGATTTCTCTTTCTGTTGCTTCATTGTTGGTGTATAAAAATGCAACGATTTCTGTACGTTGATTTTGTACCCTGCAACTTGGCTGAATTCTTGGATCAGTTCTAGTAGGCTTCTGGTGGAGTCTGTCGGGTTTTCTATGTAGAGTATCATGTCATCTGCGAAGAGGGAAAGTTTGACTTCCTCTTTGCCAATTCTGATACCTTTGATTTCCTTTTGTTGTCAGATGGCTGATGCTAGGACTTCCACCACTATGTTAAACAGCAGTGGTGAGAGTGGGCATCCCTGTCGTGTTCCTGATCTCAGGGGGAAAGCTCTGAGTTTTCCCCGTTGAGGATGATGTTAGCTGAAGGCTTCTCATAGATGGCTTTGATGATGTTTAAGTAGGTTCCTTCTATCCCAACTTTCTCGAGAGTCTTTATTAAGAAGGGATGCTGTATTTTGTCAAATGCTTTTCTGCATCTATTGACAGGATCATATGGTTTTTATCTTTTCTTTTATTGATATGATGTATCACATTGATTGATTTGCGAATGTTGAACCAACCCTGTAACCCAGGAATGAATCCCACTTGATCTTGGTGGATGATCCTTTTGATATGCTGTTGGATTCGATTTGCAAGGATCTTGTTGAGAATTTTTGCATCCGTATTCATCAAGGATATTGGCCTGTAGTTCTCTTGTTTTGCTGGATCTCTGTCTGGCTTGGGAATCAGAGTGATGCTGGCTTCGTAAAATGAGTCCGGGAGTTTTCCTTCACTTTCTATTTTTTGGAATAGCTTGAGAAGAATTGGGATTAATTCTGTTTTAAATGTCTAGTAGAATTCCCCAGGGAAGCCATCAGGTCCAGGGCTCTTATTTGTTGGGAGATTTTTGATCACTGATTCCATTTCTTCACTCGTTATGGGTCTGTTCAGGTTTTCTATTTCTTCCCGTGTGAATTTTGGTAGTGAGTGTGTGTTGAGGAATTTGTCCATTTCTTCTCAGTTGTCCAATTTGTTGGCATATAATTTTTCATGGTATTCCCTGATAATTGCTTGTATTTCTGAGGGGTTGGTTGTAATAAGTCCATTTTCATTCATAATTTTGTCTATTTAGGTGCTCTCTCTTTTCTTTTGGATAAGTCTGGCTAGAGGTTTGTCAATTTTGTTTACTTTTTCAAAAAACCAACTGTTGGTTTCATTGATCTGTTCAATTGTTTCTTTGGTCTCTATGTTGTTTATTTCTGCTCTAATATTTACTATTTGTCTTTTTCTACTGGGTTTAGGGCGTTCTTGTTGCTCTGCCTCTAGTTCCTTTAGGTGAGCTGTTAGATTTTGCACTTGCGCTTTTTCTAATCTCTTGAAATAGGCCTGGAGAGCAATGTACTTTTCTCTTAGGACTGCCTTGGCCGCATCCCATAGATTTTGAATTGTTGTGTTTTCATTTTCATTTGTTTCCATATATTTTTTAATTTCATCTCTAATTGCCTGATTGGCCCATTCATTCTTTAGAAGGGTGTTCTTTAACCTCCATGTTTTTGGAGGTTTTCCAGACTTCTTCCTGTAATTGATTTCAAGTTTCAAAGCATGATGATCTGACAGTGTACATGGTATGATCTCTATTCTTTTATATTTATTGAGGGCTGCTTTATGTCCCAGTATATGATCTATCTTGGAGAAAGTGCCATGTGCACTTGAGAAGAAAGTAAATTCCCTGGCCTCAGGATGTAAATTTCTAAATATATCCGTCAGGTCCATCTGGTCCAATGTATCTTTCAAGTCCATTATTTCTTTAGCGATTTTCTGTCTGGTTGACCTATCCATTGCTGTAAGTGGAGTATTAAAGTCCCCTGCTATTAGCACATTCTTATCTATAAGTTTGTTTCTGTTTGTGATTAATTGTTTTAGATATTTAGGTGCTTCCATATTCGGTGCGTAGACATTTATGATTGTTAGTTCTTCCTGATGGATGGACCCTGTAATTATTATGTAGTGCCTTCTTCATCTCTTGTGATTGTCTTTAATTTAAAGTCCAATTTGTCTGATATAAGTATCGCTACTCTGGCTTTCTTTTGATTTCCTGTAGCATGATATATATTTCTCCATCCCTTACTTTTAATCTGAAGGTATCTTCCCGTCTAAAATGAGTTTCTTGTAGACAGCATATAGATGGATTTTGTTTTTTAATCCTTTCTGCTACCCTATGTCTTTTGATTGAAGCATTCAGCCCATTTGCATTCAGTGTTATTATTGAAATGTATGGGTTTAGAGTCTTTGTATCTTTTGTAGGGTTCATGTTTGTGGTGGTGTCTCTGGAATCTTTGTTCCTTGCAACCTTTCCTTCAGAGCACCCCCCTCAGAATTTCTTGTAGGGCTGGCTTCGTGGTGACAAATTCTTTCAATTTCTGTTTATTTGGAAAGGTTTTTTTATCTCTCCTTCTATTTTGAATGACAGGCTTGCTGGATAGAGGATTCTTGGCTGCATATTTTACTGTTCATCACATTGAAGATCTCCTGCCATTCCTTTCTGGCCTGCCAAGTTTCAGTAGATAGGTCTGTCACCACTCTGATGGGTTTCCCTTTGTATGTGAGGGCCCTTTTCTCCCTAGCTGCTTTCAAAATTCTCTCTTTGTCCTTGTATTTTGCCATTTTTATGATGATATGTCGTGCAGAAGATCGATTCAAGTTACGTCTGAGAGGAGTCCTCTGAGCCTCTTGTATTTCCACGTTTACTTCCTTCCCCAGGTCAGGGTAGTTCTCTGCTATAA
Source organism: Proteles cristata cristata (assembly GCA_017311185.1). Lineage (NCBI taxonomy): Eukaryota > Metazoa > Chordata > Mammalia > Carnivora > Hyaenidae > Proteles > Proteles cristata. Next base: position 2,295,523 of record JAESUZ010000312.1, read on the forward strand.
TTTGTTCCAGGACTCCTTCAGCACCTTTCCCTCTCTCTTCCTCTTCTGGGATTCCTATGATACAGATATTGTTGTGTTTGACCGTGTCACTGAGCTCTCAAACTCTTCTTTCCTGTTCCTGGATCAGTTTGTCTCTTTTTTTGTCAGCTTCTTGTTTTCTATAATGGTGTCTTCTAAATCACTTATTCTCCTTTCTGCCTCTTCAATCCGTGCATTGGAGGCCTCTAATTTATCATGTATCTCATTTATCGCATTTTTTAATTCTTCATGCCTATTTTTATTTTCCATTCTGTCTGTAGCCATAGTTTCTTTGATGTCGCCTATGTTTTTTTCAAGCCCTGCTATTAATTTCACCATTATTATTCTAAAATCTTGTTCACTTATGCTGCTTATATCTGTTTTGAGCAGTTCGTTAGCTGTCATTTCTTCTTGGAGTTTCTTTGGAGGAGAGCTCTTTCGTTTCGTCATTTTAGTTAGCTTTCCGGCTCTTGTTGGTTTTAAAGAACTGTTATGCTCTCTGTTTCTATGAGCACTGCTATATCCAAGAAACTCTTTGACTTTCCAGGGCCTATCCTTTCAGAGATTGTTTTTTGAATGGTATCCCTCGGTCACTCTTGTTGGGACCTTAGTTATTTTATTTTCCTATTCGTAGTGATATTTAGGACTCTTCACCTTGTGTACTCTAGCTTGTTTCTTGAGGTAGCCCTGGAAAAGAAAACAGACAGACAAACACACAGGGAGCAGGAGCACACAAACGCACAGGCTGATTCAACTAACATGCAAAGTGAGAGGAAAAACGAAAAAGTTAATAGAAAAGACGGAGGAAGGAGGGCGAATAGGGAGCATAAAATACATAAAAGGGTCAAAAAGGGGAAAAGAAAAGGAAAAAAGAAAACCGATGGACAAAGAACGGTTTAAAGCATATACCTGGATTTCCCAACTACAGTTAAATAGCCGTGTGTATGCAGTGCTGGTTTAAGAGCATAGAGAAAAAGAGAAGGCAGGGCGAGACAAGGCAGATTTGGAAATAGAATGAACAGGCAGAAGGGATAAGAAACTTTTTCAAAGAGGTAAAGGGTAGAATATGGTTGGATAGGTGAGAGAAGGATGCTGGAATTATCCAGAGAAACTATATAGTCTAATTACTCCTGAGAGAAATAGCTGAAAAAGTCGGTAGGTGTAGAATTTACATTTACAGAATGGACTTGTGACTGTTTAAGCAAGCTGGCGACCAGAGTTAATCAGGTCAGTGTTTTGGGGAAAAAAGCGAGATAAGAGAAAAAAGAAGAAAAAAAGAGAAAAGAAAGGGAAGAAAAAAAAAAGAAAGAAGAAAAAAGAAAAAAAAAGAGAAAAAAGAGAAAGAAAAAAAAAGGAAAAAGAAGAAAAGAAAAAAAAAAGGGAGGAGGGCACCTCTCAGGCAGGGATGGGCGTGGCGTGATCCGATGCCTCAGGCGGGGGTTCTGCCTTGGCGATTGTGGGGAGGAGAGTGACGGTGCTCCAGTCCCTTCTTGAACCCCGCGCTGCAGCTCCCTTTTTTTTTTTGGCGTGTCAACTCCCCGTTCCGGGGACGCAGCCGAAGTTGGTTGCACTCTTCAACCCAGACCAGTTCCAATCTCCAAATCCCAGTCCACGGCCCGCTGAAGTTGCCTTAGACACAGCTTCCCAGACAACCCCCTCGGGCTATTCCAGGCTCCCTGCTGAGCTCTGGGGGCGGAGTCAGGATCGCTGCTTCCTTCTCTGGTCGGCTCTGGTGCGCATGCGCGGGGGCTTGCCTGCCGGGTCCGCGTAGCCTGAGCCCGCTGGAGTGAGGAAAACCAGGTCTCTCTATGGCTCGTCACCCGAAACACGAACTCACAGGCAAATCTCCCAGTTTTTAGCTTTTTGCCTTCCCTCTCGAGTTCCAGCCAGCCAGGAGCGCAGACGCCTGGTGTCTGCGTGTCTCCTTCAGGGGTCCCAGCCGCCCTGGAGCTACAATGGCGGCAGGCGCGCCGCCGCTGGAGTGCAGAAAACCCGGTCTCTCCATGGCTCGTCACCCGAAACACGAACTCACAGGCAAATTTCCAGTTTTTAGCTTTTTGCCTTCCTTCTCGAGTTCCAGCCAGCCAGGAGCGCGGACGCCCGGTGTCTGCGCGTCTCCCTCAGGGGTCCCAGCCGCCCTGGAGCTACAATGGCGGCAGGCGCACCCGCTCCGCTTTAAAACCCAACCTCCAGGAGCGGCACAAAGAAGCAGTTTGTGTGCTCAGCCTCCCCCAGGACCAGTTGTCGCGAGGGGACCTGGTGTGCAGATATTTGGCAAGTACGGTCTTTCTATGCACCGAGCGGAGATTTTTCTGTCTCGGACTCTCCCTTTTCCCCTCTCACTCCCCGTAGAGGGTAGAGGGGGATCGCCTCCCACCCTGGAGGCTCCGATCCCGGCCTGATTTTACCTTCCCCGGTTCGCACTCACGTTAGAAGGCTTTCTCAGTGGATTCTGCGTCCTTTTTTCTCCCAGTCTCTCAGTTTTGTATGGTTTCCAATGGCTTCAGATCTTTTCTGTGTGATGTATGGGCGCGAGTGCAAGTACGGAGCTCCTTACTTCTCCGCCATCTTGCCTCCCTCTCCATGGATGTCCCCGAGGCTTTTCTTTCCAGGAAGCCACATGATTCCTGTCAGCACCACTCAGTTGAGTTCATACCCAAAGAACAGAGCCCTGAATGCCAAGTGGTGTAGTTTTTTTTTTTTTTTTTTACTTCTTCGTCCCCCATATATGGTAACACAAACCTACAGTCTGATTAAGTGGCCTCATGGTACAAGATCGTGAGGGATGTTGTCAAGTAAGTGAATAACAAGGTTGCCTTGAGGGTTTTTTTTCTTAAGGAGGGGACCCTACCACATTCCCCTCTTTGGTGCTTGGACCCTCTATTTAGGATCACAGAGCATAATCTTGGTTTGGAGGTTTATATTTTTATAACATCATTACATGAGGGGCCTTTTTTTTTTTTTTTTTTAATTATGGACTCGGAGAACTGGAGACTGACCATACCACCAGGGGAGCTAAGCAGGGTAAGATACAGCATCCTCCTAAAATTAGGAAGATAATTCCCATGAGGCTTTTGCATCTTGCAAGAGTTGAAAACCATCCTCCAAATAACTCCCCGGGGCTTCAGCTGTTCCAGGTCTGGACTGGGACATGAGCAGCCTTTTTTATTTGGCCTGTGATCTCCTTGATGACTCTTTCCTCATCATTTATCTGTAGGCAGCAGTTGCTCAGGTTAAAGTTTCCACAGACCCCTCTCTCAGAAGCAAGCATGTAATCTAAGGCCAAGCGATGTTGACAGATGCCATTGTACAGTTTGGTTTGTTACTTGACTAGTAAGTGAAGAGGTCTGGCAGGTTCATAGGTTATTTTTACAACTGTTTGTAGTCTCATTATGTGGTTTAGGGTGTAAATGGGAGTGTAGGTGCCCCAATACCCATCCTCTGCCCAGGTGGCAGGGCCATCATATTGGATTATATGCTCAGGAGGTCATTTATTATCTTTTTAACTGTTTATATGTAAGGTATGCTGTTTTCTTTGATTTCCCTGTCCCTATATATTTGGACTCCCAAATGTTTCCCTCTGGCAAGTGGAAGCAGGAAGATGAACGAATAGTTTCCAGCACACATGACCCTGACCAGACTGAGCGAAGTACCATATAGGCTGTTCTTCCACATCCCAGTACAGTCCACCTGGGACCCGCTGTTTGATAGCTGTGTTGACATTGTCTCAGGCCTCTCAGAGATGAAAGAAGGTAGACAGGGGGTGGGGATCTGGCTCAAGGTGATCTGGGGTCCCCAACATTGGGTTTTTTGGGCAGTTATAAAAATTTTAGCCTAGGCATTTTAAGGTTTTTTTCCTAATGTTTATTTCTGAGAGAGAGAGAGAGAGAGTGCGACAGAGTGTGAAGGGGCAGAAAGAGAGGAAGACACAGAATCCAAAGCAGGCTCCAGGCTCTGAGCTATCAGCACAGAGCCAGACGTGGGGCTCGAACCCATGAGCTGTGTGTGAGATCATGACCTGAGCTGAAGTCAGACACTTCACTGACGGAGCCACGCAGGAGCCCTGTTAATTTTTTAATAGAGATGATGATGAACTTTGTTTCCCACAGGTAAGACGGATTTTTCCAATTGCGCCTTTGAGAAGCCAAAGCCCGGTAGTAGGACTAGGGTATTTTGTTTTACTATCAGGATTGTGGGGATCTAATTTTCTAGTCTCTTATGGCCATTGTTTCCCCATGTTGGTACCAGTGAAGTATCCTAGCCACGAAGGGAAGGTGAGTGTTAACAGAAACCTCGTATATTTCCAGCCGGCCAGGGTGGCCCCAGCCAATCCTATGGCAAAGAGTAGAGGAAGAATCAGTAATAGTGTGAAACAAGGTGTGACCGTGCATCACAGTAAGGAAACGTATAGAAAATAAGGACAGTCTTGTGTTTCATTGGATGGTCGCTTCCTCAAGCTTCTGCCGAGTGTAGACAGTCAGCTTCTAGAGTGACTCAAGCAGGGCTGCGGTCCCCCAGAGCCTCTGGGGTTGCAGATTCTTCTGGATGGCCAGCTTGCACGGCGTTGATAGATCAGGAATGCACTCCCAGTTCAGAGATGCCAGCTTCACTCCGCTGTAGCGAATCCAGGGACCCACTGCAGTAGGGGTGGACAAAATGACAGTGAATAGGCCCCTCCAGAGGGGTTTTAGGGGTTGGACATTTCATTCCTTTATCCATATTGCATTTCCTGGTTTAAAGGGGTGAGCATCTGTGGTCAGATTCAGATTCCTTGACCCAGTGGTGAACGGTAGTTAGGGTAAAGCCAAGGGGCCGCATCTGTTGTTTTAGGGTTAGATTGTCTCTTAGATCCCCCTCCTTGTGCCCCTGATAATGGGTAGAGTGTGCCCATAAAGAATTTTATAAGGGGAGAACCCCATCTGCTGCTTTAGCCTCCTGCTTGCAGCTGCAGTCTGCTTCCCTGAAGGTCCCTGATCTCTCCCTGCCTAATGTCACCCCTTTCCCTGTTTATTCCTCCCCTGGAACAGGGCCTGTAACTGCTGTTGGGGAGCAGGGATGATGACCATCTGGCTTCTTCAAGCTGATAAGGGATGGTGTAGGGGTCCAGCAATTCGAGTCTCCCCGAGGGTTAGTCGAGTGGCCCACAGTGTGGTTTTCCAGGAAGGCTGGCAGGCATAAACGTTAGCAGACACACGGAGAAAAACACAAAGTAAAGATTATACTGACCAACAAGATGGCATCTTAAGATCATGTCTACAGTTTCCAAACTGGTCAAATAATCTAGGAGAGATCCTGAATTTGGGCATAACATATGTCGGAATCTCTCATAACCCAGGTGATGGAGAAGCAGGAGCAGTTAAGTAATCCATGGTGGCTCTATTTACAAGAGTTTGGTCCTAACTTAAGTAAAAAAAAAAAAAAAAAAAAAATGCTTTTTAAGTGTCTAATGCTTGTGAAATGTTTGGAGTTTTGCTGAGTATAAGTAGGCAGTCTGCTTCATTTTGATGTGTAAAACTTTACAATCCAGGAGTTTTACTGGAGAGAGTCAAGGCAGCCATTTCCCATTATTAATTTGTAAATTTTTAGGTAAGCCAAACCTGGGTATTATTCTGTAAAGCAGCATTTTTAATACTTTTTGTGCCCTTTCTGTCTTGTAGGAGAAGGCCCTTACCCATTTTAGTAAAAATATTAACCCATACAAATATGGCTTTCTTTTTCTTTCTTTTTGGACCTTGGCATGTTGGCTTATCAATGCATGTTGGCTTTTTTTTTTTATTGACCTTGGCATGTGAGACCTAATTAGTCTTTCCTAGGAAGTCTCCAGTTCCTTAATTGTCCGGGAGAGCAAGTTTGTGGTTGAAAGGATTGTTTTTGAGACCTACTTTAGAGCCTGATACCACTTGCAGAACTCTCCTTGGCAAATCTGTCAATTTTTTCTAGTAAATATCCTTTGGGCCATTTGATAAGTTTTGTTCCTCCCTAAATGAAAGGCCTGATGTTGTGTTTGAGTAATCTTTTAGCTCTGTGAACTTGGTAATAGTAATTGCCCTGCTCTGTTTGTAACCAGTCCAAGGGCTGGAAACCGTGTCTAGAAGTCAGACCCCAGTTTATTGGCGAGGGGTGGGGAATTGGTGGGATTGAGTCTCCTTTAATAATTGATAGAGCAGCAAACGCTTTTCCTGAGCCCTGGTATCTACAGCCTACAGTGTCCAGTAATTTCCAAAAACTCCCATAATTGTTTGTGTCCTGGAGTTCCAGCACCAGACCCTAATTGAGTTGTAATGTCCCTTCCTAGCCAGGGAGTGAGGCTCTCGGGTAGTATCAGTAACGAATGAGAAAAAATTAGGTTTTCCCATATGCGTCCCAGGGGCTGAGAGAAACATTTAGTTACAAGTTTTTAAAAAATGCCTTTAGTCATCCTGCTGCGTTTGGATGGCTGGCCTGGGGTGGAAAGAGGGCAGAAAGGGTAGCTCTGGTGTTAAGAAGGAAATCAGCCAGTTTTCCTTCTATATTTAGAGTTACCCGAGGTTCCAGGTTTCTGATAGACGGTCAGTTTAGGGGAGCCACCGTGAAGTCCCTTCCAGAGACCTGGGTTATCTGCGAGAGGTCCCCAAGGGCATTTAGATCTCCAGTGATGGTCTCCAGACAAAGGGCCTGGCTTAGGGGGTTTTCATTTTGGTGTCGCCTCTGAGGATGTTCTCATGTTAGTGCTCTGAACGGCCTACAAATGGCACCTGGTGCCAGGACCTTGGGAAGTCCGTTCGGACACCATACATGAGGCCACAACTAAGACCTCAGATTTCTTTCGTTATTTTTTTGTTTTTTTTAAGCTCCCTTTTCTGTTTTGTTTGTGACACACCCAACTGGCAGCTTGTGAGAGCTCCTCCAGGGTCCCTTCAAGGCCAACAGCCAATTTTTGCATTTTCTCTGAGTATCGAGGGCTGGTTGACAAATCTGTCC